>PVKZ01000558.1:25334-731698 GCA_004027375.1 Macroglossus sobrinus
CTTCCTTCCTTCCTTCCTTCCTTCCTTCCTTCCTTCCTTCCTTCCTTCCTTCCTTCCTTCCTTCCTTCCTTCCTTCCTTTTCCCTGGACCATATCACAAGCCAGGATTTTAAACTTTTGAAAATAAATAGTAATTTGGCCTCTGGCATGTCTGGAGTCTGAAACTGATGGCTTTCATTTAACCATCAGCATAGATCACAGGCAGTATCCAATTTACCAATATGGCATATCCCAAATATTATTTACAAAGTTGTCTGTTTGGCACTAGTTTTTCTCACAAGAGCAGTGATAATTAGGTCCCCAATCTTGCCAACAGAGCCCTTTAAAATCCTAATGTGTTGTAGTTTTGACCCATAGAGCTCTGCTACCTTCATTTGAACAATAAAGTCTTTTGTGTATGTGTGTGTGTGAAAAAGTGACCACGGACTTCCTCTAGTTCCAAGTTGCTGATGGATAAGGTTCATGATTTGGGGTTGGGGTTTGGGGAAGGTGAGACAGTAGGGTTGAGGGTGCTGTGTTAGTTTAGTTTTCTATGGCTGCTGTAGCCAATTACCACAACCTCAGTGGCTTAATACCATATACATTTCTTGTCTTACAGTTCTAGAGACCAGAAGTCCTAAATGGATCTCAGGGGCTAAAATTGAGGTATCTACAGGGTTGCATTCCCGCTGAAGCTTAAGGGAGAATCTCCTTCTTTGCCTTTTCCAGTTTCTTCAGGATTCCCACATTTCTTGGATCATGGCTTCTTCCTCCATCTTTAAATCCATCAATAGCAAGTTAAGTCCTTCTCATGCTGCTATTTCTCTGAGTCTCTCTTCTGCCTACTTCTTTTACTTAAAAGGACCCTTGAGATTTTATTCAACCTACCCAGATAATGCAGGTTCATCTCTTTATTTTAAGGTCAGCTAATTAGCAACCTAATTTCATCTGGAAACTTAATTTCCTTTTGCCATGTAAAGTAACATATTTGTAGGTTCCTGGGATCAGGACATGAACACCTTTTAGGGGTTATTATTCCGCCACAGGTATCAGGAGCAGGGAGTCCTGTCTAAGTAACACATTCAATTAGTTGCTAAGTTTTATTGATACCGTTTTAGTGTCTGTGGAACCATCTCTACCTTTTACATCTTCATATCTATTATTCTTACTACCTCTTGCCCAGTGTAGTAATTAATAACTTAATGACATGAGTTCAGTTTTTAGAAAGACTAAAAATTATTGTGTACTGAAGTGACCTGCACAGCCCTCATGGAGGGGGCTGGCCTCAGGGAAGAATGATGAATGTGAAGGAGAGTTTTCTGGAAGGGATATCTTGAGACAAATACAAAGATTTCAACTTGTTAGGAATGGTTAGGAATAGGCAATGAGAAGAGACAGGTTCTTGTTGCTGAAGTGATGTAAATCCTAACTTTTGGATTTGATATGTAAACTTGCTGTGAGAGAGAAACATACAGATCAGCCTGATGAAGAGTGTAAGATTACGCTGTGTTCCAGGCGGCCTGATCCTGCTCATGATGAGGACCTGTAAGGCCCCAATATTGTTCTGCTCTGCTCCTCAGATGTGGGCTGGAGATGCATTGTGAATCTTTAGCTTCATAAGAGCCTGTTTTGTAAGCCTCCTTAAAACCCATTCTCTTTGCAGCCTCTCATTCAAAAAACTTCTAGTCCAGCCTCTAATAATTCTTGAAAAACAATTTAAATCTTGACTTTAGTCTTGAGAAAATGCCAAAGAAAGATTATCAACAGTGCACAGAGCCAAATTTTCAGAGCCCCATTCCCTTTCTTTCTTTTTCTGACTCCCATACAAAGGTAGGCTCCTCTCCTTCCTGCTTGCAACTTAAAAAATGTCTCTTTCAGGTCACAAAAGCTTTGTTGCTTTCAAGTCGTTCTTACTCTATTTCCTGTTTCTCTTCAGTTTGGTGAAAATCCAGCTAGACTCTTGCTTCTTGATGAAGGACAGCAAAGCCAGGTCCTCCTCAGTGGGTGGCGAGGGGGCGAGTTGTTGACACTCATGCATTAATATGTTTTTCCTGACACATTTAGTTCTTTCAACCAAAGTAGAGAGCAGAAAAGAGAGGGTATGTGGGTATGCAGGACCATCATCAGGACAGTCCCCAGGCAGCTGTGGCCTTCTTCAGCTACTGGAATCAATCTTGTGAAGTGCAGTATTGTGAGTGGATCAGAATCCACTTTCTTGGGGCTGCAAGAAAAGGCTGAATTTTGCTGTAGTTTCAATTAAATGAATGCATTTTATAAATATTGGATTTTAGCTTACTCAAGAAGCAATTAAACTCCAACTCTGGTTGTACATATTAAATTATAACAGTGGTAAGCAAACGAATAGGTGCTTAGCAGATTTAAGTAAAGAATTAATAGAACAGAATCTGGTAGCGTGAAATGAATGCCTCATTGATATAATCTAATGGTGCATTACCCATGGCACCAAAATAGATAGAGTAGGCGCGGGACTTATCTTTCTTATGGCACCTGATGGCTAGAGGTCTTAAAGAACTTTGTAAATTACCTTTCTCAAATAATTATATCTCTGCCTGGAAGTAGGGAAGAAAGAAGCCATCTGTAAAATACAACACAAAGACTCTTGTTTTTTCTGTCACTTTTTAAATTCCAGCAGGTGGATTTCTTTCTTTGCTTGCATGTGCATTTTTGTGGAGCTGATAGATGATCATCAATATTGGGTTAGTCTTCCTTCAGACCACCATAAACCCTACTTTATCTGTGAAGTCTTGCCCATCAACTCTTCTAGAAATGATTGCCTGTTCTGACCTACTGAAATACTTAATTCAAAGGAGTAAATACTAAATATCTTGTGTAATTAATAATCTGAGCTCCCCAATCTGGTTCTTGTCTTTTTGGGAATATGGGCCCAGGCTATGACTAATTCATTCTTCTGGTATAGAGGGTATTGCCAATATAATTAATATAATGGAAAGTTATAACATCTTTATTTTATAGGTAGACAAACATTTCAAACTAACTTTCTGAAATGATACTGAGGCTTGCAAATTGCATTTAAGTATTGCATGTAATAACAATATGATGGCACAAACAATGATGCCACACATTTTTATGGTCTTTTATAAAGTTTTAAAAGAACATTTCTGTCCATGATCTCATTTTATTTTCTTAGCAACTCTGAGAAACATGTGATAGATATTGGTCTTCTCAAATTCCAGATATGAAACCTGATCCTCAGAAAAACTATGCCTTGAATATTACATCATAAACGTGTATATATATATATATATATATATATATATATATATATATACACATGCCCCCAAACATACATACATGAATACATACATATTTACACACATACATACATGCACAGACATATATATATAAAGATGCCTGTGCTCAGGAAGTGAAGAATCCAGAGACCTAAAAACATCATGAACTTATTTAAGAATATGTAGAAGAAACATTAGGCTCCATCTCAGGTGGATGAAGTTTTTTACCAGCTGTGTATTTAGATCAGAATTTTTTGAGAAATTCAAGGGTGAAGCCATTTCAGGACTTTTGGGTATATATTTATACTTCTACAATTGGATAAAACTTCTCAGTCTAGTACAAAGTGCCATTTCCTGGGAACTAGTGAGAAATTTCAAGAGTCTTTGTATATCCTGAAATTTTATACAATAGTTAATGTGTGTATAGATATAAACTTATTTGGAAAGTGAATTCATAGCTTTCATTGATATTTCAAAAAAAATCTGTCATCCAAAATAGTTTACTAATTACTGCTTCAGAGAGTCTCAATTATTTACCTGAAATGTGAAATAGAGTAGCATAAATTATGGTTTAGAAATACTACCAATAATTTGCAAACTCATAGTGAAGTATGAATTTAAATAATTCATTAACTTATATGTTTCTCATGACTTAAGAATATATTTATTATTTTATTACAAATCTTTTTTTCCATGTTGCTTTTCTATTTCTTTTTTCTGCTTTCCCAGTTTTCTTTTTCCATTGCCTTAATTTTACAACCTTCTGCACCTCTAGGAAATTTTCCTCTTACTACTTAGGATATATAAGGAACTTGAATGGCCCCATTCGAGAAGAATCACATAGTCTAATACAAGCATCCTCCTGGGTAAATACCATCACTCAGAACCTCAGATACCACCCTACCTTTTCTTATTTATAATGTGCCCAGGATTAGAATGGTTTTCAGATTTCTTTCTGCATTACCCAACTAATTAATTTTCTGATCAAGAGTAACTGCTCCCAAATGATCACTTTGGTGAAGGTAACATATTGATTGGCTTAGCTTTTAAGTAGGAAGTAATAGAGGTTAATGGTCCACATGATTACGCCTTGCTAATAGGTGTGTCTATGGAGATTATGGAAAAAGACTGAAAATTCAGGCATTTGGGTTTCATCCTGGCTCTACCACTGCATGCCTTCAGCATGGCACTTAACCTCGTCTCATCGCTGAAATGACCTCTATTGTGAAAGGTCCTTTCTGTCTTGTCTTTGACATGCCTTAAACAGCCTATGATTCTTTAATAGGCTATCTAAGTAGGTAGTAAATCATTCTGGAGAGATCTCCAAACTCAGAGAGATTTTAGAGTTTCTAAAATGTTTTCCTCATCTATTTCTTAATCACTAGTTTGTAAGAAATCACTGTGATTATTGAAACACAGGGCACAAATTTTACAGATTTCATTAAGGAGTAAAGCCAAACTGTGACTGGGCTGCCTCAATAAATATTTTGTATTGGAATATATTTGTCAGTTTTCCTGCAGATTGTTTAATTATTGCATTGCTTTATCTCCAATGCTCACACGTAGGGATTAGAGCTGACATTTGGTAATTGAAAGAGTGTTCTTTCTTTCATAGCGTAGTTAGCAGTAATTGTTAAGAACTTTAGTTCTCTATGAAGGATTTTTCTCTCACTAGCTGCCTCAGAGTTCTTAGGCTTTCACATAACCTGCACTAGCGGGCTCTCCAGGATATCTAAGACCACCACCAACAGCAGCTACAAATTTAAAACATTTAAAAGAAGCAACAGATTGCAGTTTGCTCCTGAGAGTTTGTTTAGTAAATTTCTGAAACATTAAGAGACACAGGATAAGAATTTAAAAAGTTTTAATTAGTAGATTTAGTTTTTCTTTAGGCCTGAAGAGAAGGGGGTCATGTACTCTCCTTCTATGCTCCTTATTAATTGCCCCCTCCCCACCAGCACATTCAGGGCCAGCATTCACTGAGTCCTCACTGTGTGCCAGTGCCAGGGCAGACTCAGTCTGTATTCATCAAAATGACCCCAAGGGGTACTCAGTGTAATAGTCTGCATCTAACAGGAGTGCGAGCTGAGCTGACGAGTCTGCCTTTTTCACTGGCACCCCATTGTTTCCCACCACACTGCTTTGAGAAGAATTTCTTTTCTCATTATCGTTAATGCTTTGCAACCTATAATGGCATTAGGATTGAGAGCTCTTTCCAATGCCAGTTTTCTCTCACCCTTTTCACACACACACACACACACACACACACACACACACAGTCACACACATTGCAAGTAGAATCCCCAGTTTCAAACAGTGCAGTTTCTTAAGATCCGTACTTCCTCTGACCTCCTGGACTATAATGACTAATGTGCTTTATGTCACCCCCTCCCATCCCTGCTCCTCCCCTCTTGAGCAGGACATCCAACTGCCTACATCTTCTGCCTCATGCTAAGGATGGAGGTATGGGGCTGAGGGGTGTGATCTGCCTGCATGTATGCAGGAGTTTTTAGGCACATAGAAGACTGGAATTAGGAATATGGTTGATCTGGGACCTGAAAATGGGTCATGGGCTGCTGATGTTTGGCTGGTATTGGTTGGGACATAAAATCTTTTACTCAGAAACTTCAAGAATAAGGAAGGCGCAGGCCTGGGGATGTATGGAAAAGAAACTTGGCTGTTTCTTCCACTCCTGCTTGTCTCCAGCCTCTCCAGAGGTGCTCCCTATTGACTCAACAAAAATGACACACGATTCCTAATAGTGTGATTTTAGAGGCAAATACTTATTTCACTGAATGGCTGATGTCAGGATTTCCTTTGGAATGAACAGTTTTATGCCTTATCCCAAATTTAAAAATAGGAAGAGCATGGAGAGCTAGAAAGTATCTTTTACACATAAAGGTCAGAATGGCATGACCTCAGGGCAGTGGGCTGGGGCTGCAGAGAAGAGCCTAGCCACCACTCCTCTCACTGTGTTTTTTTACTTTTCCCATCTACAAAAAAAATGGAGGGGTTGGATTAGAAAATCTTGAAAGATCTTTCATTGCTAACTTCCAAATATGTTTATTATAAATTGACAATAAAGTACTTTCATATTTTAATAGAGTCAGGGTTAGAATGAGGACACAAGGGAACCAGCACCTGAGAGAGATTCAAATGAAGTGGAGACATTGGCCACACATCAGTCTTGCTTACTTTAAACTGATAAATCAAAGCTTTGGCCGGAGGCATATTAGGTTAAATGAAGCTAGACATGTTCCCACTTTCATGGGGAGATGGCTGCCAGTTTGTTGGGGGCAGAGGATCTGTAAAGATAAGAAAGGGACAAAAATAAATAACCTGTTTTATGATTTCATTAAGAGTCTACTGTGTGCATTACATTAGGCACTATAAGTATCACAATCACTCATGACTCCTGTCTAGTGGGATGTCACAAGCTGTGTGAGCCTTGGAAAGCTACTTAACCTCTCTGAGCTTCTGATGATACAATCTTTAAAGTGAGGATAACAATTCCTACCTGGAATGTTGCATGAACGGGGGTTTGCAAAAGCACCAATGAGAGAGCAGGGCATACAGGAGGCTTTTCCTGAATGGTCTCACTGAGCTGCACCTTTGGCCCAGACACTTGATCCATGATTGTAGCAAGTTCCATAGAGCAGAGAAGAACACTAATGGATAACACTTAGCCCTTTGGTGCTTGGAAAGCACTTTGCTTTTAAATATTCCAGCTTGTAGGAGGCTTTTAAAGGTCAGCCCTTTGTAGCTTATTAAAGAAAGATGATTAAATCATCTGGTAGTTTGAGAAGTAAAAACAGATGGATTTAAACAGCATCCTCTCCTGTGATTGACATTTTCTTTCACAAATCAAGGTGAGATTGTGGAGTTGCTCATGTTATTATTCTCCAAAGGAGACTGTAGTGGTCCTGAGATGTTGCTCTGGTGGCTTGTTCCTTGTTTATGCCCAGCTATTAGCTTTTTTCCTGTCACTGTCAGTTACTGAAGAATCCATCATGCCTGTGACTCATGAGTAGTCTTCATTTCTGCTTCCTGAGGAGGAGTGGCAAGGGGCAGATAACTTCAGGAGGTGAGCAAATTGGATTGATTACCATCTGCAGACAGGATGAGAGCTTCTGTTCTAATTATGCTGGCGAAACTGCCAGGCTGTCTGAATCACTCAGCAACAGCCCTAAGAGAACTCTTGGTTAGCATTCCATATGCTCACCTAGAAGTCCAGCAGCCGCTCTGCATTGCTCAGGCCTTCAGAAACCTGGAGAGCATCTTTACTACTAATAGAACTCCACAAATGTTGTAACTAAGCCTCTAGATTATGTGCTCTTCTTTATAAGAGACACATGGAAATCCATTTCTGTGTACTTAATGTGTGTGGCTTTCTGATGTTGATTGAGGCATTAATTGGTGTGTCTTTTTTTCTTCTTTTTTTTTGTACTCCTCTTCACGCAGTAACTGGGTTGGAACTTGATTGATTCAAGACAATGAACTTGATTGATTTAAGTAGCATGATAGTCCTTTTGTCCTGGTTTTTCAAAAGCTTAATTTCTCAGGAGAATCTATTGGGTTTGTTGAGGAGTTAGAAGGAAATGAGACATGATTTTGGAGAATAATACAAAAGCGAGAGAGATCAGAAGGCTCTTTTTTTGACCCCTACCCTACCCTGCCCTCTACTAGGATAAGAGATGAGGGAGAGAGATCTGCTGGAAGAAGCACTGAGATAACTTACTCGCTGACCCAAATTTATTTTCTGCATTTATTTTTTTATCACTCCTGGGTACCCACCTTTGGATATACAGTCCCCTCTCCTTCTTAATACTAATGGCTTTAGCTCATTTCAAGAACATATATGTTGACTGGTTCCTCTGTTTCTGGCAGATAGTGATTTTAAGAAATATCTAAACTTTTCCATATTGCAAAGAAAGTCCCCATTTTCCAGAATGACAAGGGGTCTGTATCACACAGCACTGAGCATTACTGAGGAGATTAGAACTGAAGACATGCTTTTAAATGCTTCTAAAATAGTAGTTGACTTTAAGGTAGAATGAATAACAAAGATGTACAATGTTTTCTATGGACACCAGCATTTCAATTTTATTAGACTTTTATTGACTATTCAATAAAATCATATGACACTTTCAAATAGTGTTCTTATAACATACTACCATGAAGCTAAATGAAGACAAATAGCTAATCTGCGCTATCAGCACAAATGGCATAAAACTAATGCTAGGACTTATATTTTCTCTGTATTGAGCATATTTTAAATGTGCGGCATTAAAACCCTTGGTTTCTAATAGCTCAGTAATTTCAATTGTATATTGCATTGCATTCAACAGTTCAGCATTTTTATTTTAGAGCATTTATGGTCTCAAATTGGTGCTATTATTGGTTAGTAATAATATTATTTTGTTCATTCATTCTACAAAAATTTATTGAGTGCTTACTCATTGCCAGACATTGCATTAAGCACTAAAGATGAATAAGATATACTATCTTCATTGTCAATGATTCTGCAGTTGACCAGGCAAGAGAAACTCAGCTGACTCTATCCTAATGATTCTTTTTTAAGCTATGTGACAGTTTGAAGCAGAAGGTGAGACATGGAAGGCTTCCCAAAATAAAGGGACAGCAGTTACCCAGAGGAAGGGGGAAAAGGAAAAGGAGCAACAGCATGTTCACAGATAGGTATATATCAATTGATATGATTGACTCAGAGACATTTTCAGATTTGAAAACACAAACCAGTAACTTTTGGCTATTATGTATAATAGACAACCTATCCCAGTACTGGCTTCACCCAAGTTTATAGAATAAACTCTATCAATGAAGTCATACTCCTTTTACATAGAAAGAATAGAAGTACTTTGAAAAAAATTTATGAATGAATATGCAAAACTGCAGCACTTACCTTTTCTGAGTGATGTTTACTTTGTGTCGTTTTCCTAGAAAGTTATAGTCCTTGCCCCACCAACAAATACCCCCAGGAGGAATCCAGTTTTCAGTCTTCACTCAGCCCTTCTGCCCCTTCCACTGGAAGGCTACTGGAGCTAGAAGCTATTTTTGTCCTCTTGCCCCTGGTCCTGTACAAACCTGATGTAAATCTTTGATTTCATGGTGGTAGAATTTTTCCTTGGACTGTCAAGTTCCCCAAAGCAAGAATTACACCAATAAAATCTTTTAAATGCAACAGAAATGCCAAGTAGGACCAACATGTTCACTGGATTTGGCTATTAGGAGGCCAGTGGTGATCTCGGTTCAAGTAGTTTTAAAGAAGCCATGTAGGTGTGGATTGAGGAATGAATGAGAACTGTGGAAATGGAAATTATAAACCAGTCAGGATTTGGTTCAACATAAGGGAGTGGAAAGGAAGTAGATTAGATACAGGGTTGAGTAAAGGTACAGGGAAAAATTACAGACATTTTCCATGCTACCTATTATACTTTTACATGCTCTTAAACCTGAAAGTCACTGAGAAAAATACAGATTTCAATTTATCTGTAAATATCTGTTGTTTCCCAAACAGAAGAATTTTAACATACTCTACCTATATGACATACAGAAAGAAATGGAGTTCATTATTTTCTTTCCAAATCGTTAAGAGCAACACTTCAAGAAAATCCTTGTTATTGTCAGCTTGCTGAAACAAGCTGTTGTTCTGCAAATGGGCATTGCTATTACATGCATTTATTCTGTCTGCTCACACACAGAGACCTTGAGATGCCTGTTTCTGCACAGTCTTCCTATCATCTCTTACAGGACCTTCACACATGAGTGACACCGATTATCTCATGTCACAGTCCATCAGTTGGCTTAACTCCAGAAGAATGTGAAATTGCCTAACAAGCCTCCAAATGTGAATAGCTGCACGTTGGCCTAATCACACATGGTGTTCTGTCTCATCTGTTTCTGTTCGGCAGCTGCAAGTCTCAACTGTTAGACAAATATCGTTTCTAGAGCTGTAGCTCCACTATCCCAGTTTTGAGGGGTTTGATGCCCATCTGCCAATTCCAGGGGTGAGTTTCATTCAAGTAGTACACCTTTCCTCCTGTATACTGCATGCCTTTCTCCCTGCCCTTTATCCTTTCCATCATTCCATGTCCTAAAATGTATCTGGCAACCTGGTAAAATGATCTTAAGCGCAGGCTTTTAACTGTTTGGAGTGACAGGGTATATTGAATACTTTGAAACCTCAGTTGAGGACAATACACACATCCACATATATATGTCCAACAAATTTTGCCAGTTTAGGAGTATATGCACTCCCTTTATGCTTACTCTCTTTTGCAGAGTTCTCATGCTAGAGTATTTGGTAATTCACCAGCTGTTAGTAGGGATGGTTATGGTCAAAACCGCCTTCTTTGAAAAGGTGCACATTTTATAAAGTGCAAGGAAAGTACTGTGGTGGATGCAAAGTTGAACAAAATGATAGGTCCCACCCACAATCCAGTGGGGAAATCAACAAGGTAGGGAGACATAATTATGTCAGAGTTGCATATATTATGTAAGGATTAGAACACAGTGTCAAGAACTAGGTCAAGAAGTTTAGTTTGATCATTTCTTAAAAGAAAGAGCAAATATTCCTGGGATAAGGCAATGCTTTGTTTTGTGTTCCAGATCCTTGGGGGCAGCTGCTTCTTCACAGAAATTGTATTAATTATGTTTTCTTATTGTCTGTATTTTTGATGTTCTGGCTTTCATGCTCTCTCTGACTGGGGACAGACTGTGCCTCCTAAGGCTAGTAAATTCTTAGAGATAGCAAAGGACTCTCCCCCACTACTCCTGGCTCCCTGGAGTGTGCCTTTCATTTGCAAAGTAACCAATCAAGAACCTATTCAGCTACCACCACCTCTAGCTGGCTCACACATTTCAGGAGGCAATATTTCTGTGCTCTAATCAGCCAAGGCCAACCATCAGACAACTAGAGACAACCTCCATAATCCAGAGCCCACTGATATTGTTCAGATTAGCCAGGCCTAACTGTTTCCTGTGGGAAACACAATAAGGGCTCCAGGCCATGTTTTCCACTCAGCCCTTCAAGCTTCTGCCCACACCTGGTGCTTCCCCATGTGGCCCTGCGGTATGGCATCCCCTATCCTCTCAGGAAAGGTAGGTAATAAAACCTTTACATTGAACTTCTTTCAGTGGCATTAACATCTCCGTGTTGTCACTCAGTCACCTCTATATATTAAAATTCTGCAGGTATCTTTTAGATAGACATGGGGCTCTGAAGAGGAGGGTGAGTCCCTAAAATGGAAAGATACTTGGGTCTTGGGCCCTCTGCTTCTTAGGGATTGTAGGGGGTGGACTTTCCAAACCTAGTTCTGACTGAGAAGACCCCAATCATGACTTCTACTTCCACATCTCTCATTTATTCCTCAATTCATGTCAGTCTGGCTTCTTTTAAACTTTTTGGGCCATGGTCACCACTGATCTAACAGACAAATTCAGTGAACAAGTTAATCTTAGTTGGCATCTCAGTTGCATTTAAAAGATTCTTTTGACATGATTCTTGCTTTTGCTTCTCTTTCCCCTTGTTATTAATTTTTTTTACAAAAGCATGTTTTCTAGTAGTGGCATTGTATTGTACCTACATTTATACAATAATTTATTTAAGCAGTCTCTTGATTTGTATAGAGAATGTTGTTTTCAGTTTTTCAACTCATATTTTCATATAAAGTGTAAACATTCCTGTTTATTTTCTTTAAAAATTTTAAAAGTAAAATAACTGGATTCAAAGATACATTTTCATTGAGATGGGATGAGACTAGAAGAGACTAGAAGAGATGTGTTATTTTTGTTTTTGTTTATATTTCTTATTTTTAAAATTATGGTTTTCTAGGTAAGATGAACAATTTCTATACTCCCCACCCCTTATCCCCAACCCATGTACTGGGCTAATTGCCAATGGACAATTTAAAAACTCACACATATTTTAATTTTTATAGTTAAATCAGTTTCTGTAATATATGGCCACTTTCCACATGTTAATAAACACAGACAGTAAAATTTTAGACAGTGATTTCTTCATTTTCCCCATAGTTAAGTGGTTCAGCAGGTCTGTCACTACTATTAGTCATAATTGAGTAAAATACCATTCTGGACCTCACTGACCATGCCATATGATGCAGACATTTTTGAGTCAAGGAAAGATAATAGTGGCCAGAACCTTGTAGGTGTACAGAACTAAAATGAGATCCCAAATGTGACTATAATACAACAGTAAATATTTTTTTTGAAGCAGAGACACTAGAACTTCTACATGCTAATGACTAGGATCTCGTTAACTAGGATCTCGT
Source organism: Macroglossus sobrinus (assembly GCA_004027375.1). Classification (NCBI taxonomy): domain Eukaryota; kingdom Metazoa; phylum Chordata; class Mammalia; order Chiroptera; family Pteropodidae; genus Macroglossus; species Macroglossus sobrinus. The sequence continues at coordinate 37,893 of PVKZ01000558.1, forward strand.
ACTTCAGAGACTATGAATCCAGAAGAGTGACACTGCTATTACCTTTTGGAAGTACCTCTGATGCTTGCAACACCTGTGGCCACATTTTCTTGATACTCTTTAGTGGTAGCAAATGTTTATTCTTTGAGGGTAGATTTGCTTATTCACAAATGCCATTTGTTATTTGGAGTTGTTCTGGGTTAAAAGGAACCCTGACTTTTTAAAAGTGAAGTCATCACTTTTTTCCTATAGCTTATAAAATTACTCTAAAGATAGTTCTCAAAGGAAAAAATTCCAAAATATTTTGAATAATTGCAGCTTTGCCAGCATAGACTTTTGCACTCCCAAAAGCATGACTTAGATATAACATTTTGGATGTACACATGTGCCTGTGCACATACAATGATATTGGGTGCAGGACAAGGAAGTGGACTAGATGTCTGCTAAAGACCTTTCTAACTTTAAGATTCTTTGCTTCTGTTATCAATCTGGTTGATCACAGAAAGTGTGGAAAGTGCCAAAGCCAATTTTATACCATCCACCATCTATGTTTGTCTGTGTAAGTATTACAAGAGGACATCTCCCGTGTAGTAAGTAGCCCAAATAGGGGATAATTTCTGGGTATGAGCAGAAAATGATTGTTTGCTAGCAAAAGCTATAGATGTTCTTTCCAGTTTCAGATCATTGTCTGCATGAAATAGCTAAAATTAAATTTTCTTGTGTCACAGGACCCTAAACATCCTCCAGAGGAAGAGTCTTTAAAGGAAATGGCATGCAGTCCAGGTTTCGGGCAGGTTTTGGGTTTGGATGGCCAAGACTCACAGGGAGGCCGCACTTGGTTTTCCCAAATAGTCAGACTCGGAAGTACATGTGATATTATAGTCTTAAAGAGTAGGTTGCTTCCTCAAGTCACTGCTAGGGGTTCAATTCCAGTCTTGCCTACTTCATGGGGTTACTGTAAGTGAACAAAGAGGCAAAATAGATAAAAGACCTTTCAAAAATGCTTTATGTTGGTATTATCACCATTAGGTTATGAGTTATCTCATGCTATTAAGGGTATTATGCAGTCTGGGAAATAGACTAGTAGAATGTCAAAAAGCCATCTGAGAATCTAGAAAATGTGCTAACAACACATGGAAATCATATCAAAGGTGATTTATGAGATGGAAGTCAACAGGTGTTATGGAGAAAACTCAGCTCAGAGACATGAAATCCATTCCTCAAGCCTTCACTTTCCCCTGACTGCTATTTCCGTACTGGCTCTGCATTTAAGATTGAGGGCTGGGGGTGGGATGAGGAGTGACTCTTACTTCCCCCACCCCAGGGAGTCTCAAGTTGTGCTCTTGGGGCCACTGGGCTAATTCTGTGACCTCTGTGTATATGCCTACACGGTACATTATAGGTCAGACTGGATTGGGAGAATCTTATGGAGCAGGGAAAAGCATAATGAAAGTGAGAACTACTCATTCATAGCGCAAATATACACTGAGTCCCTATTATAAAGCATAGCACTAAAAGCTGGTACTGCAGAGGGAAGCATTAAGCAGGCAAGAAAATCAATTTAGACAGAGATGAAGCTATTTAGAATAGAGGGATAGAGGGCATGAGTTCATTCATGGAAGTAGTTAGGAGAAATTCTCTCAAATATCTCCATTCCACACTACTGCTACCCTCTAGTCTAAGCTACCAGCATCTTCTTTTAGGGCTCTGAGACTTCTTACTGACATACTAACCGACACTCTTTTCCCCTCTAATCTGTTCTCTTCCCTGCACCCATCTTTGAAAACTTAAGGCTCATCATGATACCTCCCTCCACGTAACCATTCCTGCTTCCCACTGCTGGGAAGGTGAAGGCGAAACTCTCAAGCAGACCAGCAAGGCCTAATGATCTGGTTCCTGCCCCCTGACCATCTTGCACATGCTCTCCCTCCTGGTTCTGTGTTAGTCACACATTGGTACTCTTCTTGCCCCTTGTGGTCATCCTTCTCCTTCCAATGACAGAGACTGCACCTGCTGTTCCTCCTGCCTGGAGCAATCTTTACATGTTTCATTTCCACATTTTCAGAGTTAATGACTCCTCCCAGAGTCCTTCTTTGATTTCCTTGTCTAGGTCAGATTCCCAGTTGTGCATCTGCCTTACATAGGCTTTGTGCAGTTGTACATGCTGGATTGTGGATTTTGGTTAAAATCCTTTTCCCTACTGATATATTGTTCCCTGATCAAAGGGACCTCATCTAGTTTAGGTCATTGTGGTGTTCCTAGCATCTGGTACATAGTAGGCTCTCAAAATACATGTTGAATAAAAACATAAAAATAAATAATGAGAAATAATAAAATGCTACTTAAAAGTAACCAGAGAAATCTTCTCAAAGATGTTGTCCTAATGGGGACATTGGCTGAATTAATTAGGTAACTCACCTGCCTGCTTTTCTGCTCCAAATGAACAGAAATTCTGTTTTCTAACATTGCATCACTCTACTGCATTAGGAATCATTGCAAACATAAGACTTCCTGAATTTTTTTATTAAAAGAGCTTGAAATTCTGGGTAGGTAAGAGTCTTTTCTATTAAAGCAAATAATTTAGCTTAGGTGTTATTCAATTTGTCCCGAAAATCAAGAAAATACCCAGAGTCAATTAGACTACTCAGGGCTGGTTGGTGGTCCTTTGTCTCCAAAAATGTTTGTTTATTTTTCTTTGGCTTTACAGATGTGACCATGGAAGCCTATATGAGTAAAATTCATGTACTACAAGCAAATGTTATGTTCATTACGATTGAGCTATTGTTAAAAGAGTCATTCTAAAATCAAGTTGGAAATACAATCCAGTGTTACATTTCTGATAATGAGAATAAATCACAGATCTGACAAGTTCTAGTAAATAGACTTTGACTTCCTTTGTAATTTTTGAATGACATCCTTAACTTATTACTTACATGTGATTTATTTAAAGAGATTACTACCAATATATTAATGATGCCAAGTTTGAAAATCTTTAATCATCTCTCCTATCATCAATCACCAAAATAGAACATTGAGGGAGAGCATGTCTTGCCTTCTAATAAACCCTCTGAAGGCCTGGAGAAGCTGTAGAGGCAGCAGGTCTTAGATTTTATGTGGCATTTGTTCTGTTCAATAATCATTGCTGGGTACCATTAAGTGGCAAGCACTAAGCTCATCAAAGGAGATTAGCAAGATTGGTAGTCAGAGCGACTTGAAGTAGCTTCTGCTTAAGAGTTATTCCGAGGATTTGGGCTTCATAATAGCATTATGCTTTATTCTTGACACTGTTGAAAATTAAATTACACCAAGTTAGCTCCCTGATATTGATGGCCTAGTGTGTGTGAAAACATCTAGCACAGTCCTTGGCAACTGGTAATAAAAGTTGACCGTAAGTGTTGAGAACTAGAATTTGATGGCAGCTTCTTGTACCAATTTTCCCAAAGTTTATTATAGGGAGTTTTCTACCTGAGAGACATACTAAAGTCCTTTTCCTTATAAATCAATTTCTCTAAAAACGGGAACTTGCAGATTCATGTCTTTTCAAGGCTTACTTTTGCTTCTGAAGAATTATGATTTGCTCTGATGAAGAAAACCTTAAACATATAAAACTAATTGCAGACCGGATTTTGCAGTATTCACTAAAGTCCAAAGTTTTACATCATTTTCATAAATTATAGTGGCATGAGGAAAGGAAATGATGTGAGGGGAGAGGGTTATTTTTGTAACTTCTTATAAGAAAAATGTTTTATTCTTCACAATTACTCATCCTTTGGAAGCAGAATGGGCCCTTTATATAGGAAAGAAAATCAATCATGGTGTTTGATTGAAAAGATACAGACAGATCTCTTTTTCATCACAATCAAGAAATAGCCTCTGATTGGCCTGCCATCATGTCTGAAATTCCAACTATGATACCATAGTTTAAAGATAAAAATTGGTTGTAAAAAGGAAATAATAAATTTTAAAAAATTAACTGTCCCATTAGCTTGTTCTTGAGGAAATGGGTATAGAGAAGCTTTAAGTTACTACAATCTATTTCATCACAACTGGATCACTGCTTTTTAGTGATGTTACAAAGGTGACTTTTATTTTTAATTTTAAAAATTTTTTTCATTCTGCCAATATTTTAATTTTTTTCTCAAGCTTATATTTTTATATATTTCTTAACATTTTCTTTTTTTATTTTTCTCCTCCCTTTTGGAAACCACTAGTCCATTATCCATGTCTATGAGTCTCTGTTTGTCCTGTTTATTTGTTGCTTTTAGGTTTATATCCCACATATCAAGTGATATCATGTGATTTTCAACCTTCTCTATCTGGCTTATTTCACTTAGTTTGATTATTTCAAGGTCCATCCGTGTTGCTGCAAATGGCAGTTTTTCATCTCTTATATGGCTGAGTAATATTCCATTGTATAATGTACCATAGCTTCTTTAGCCAATCATCTATCGTAGAACACTTTGATTGCTTCCACGTCCTGGCCACTGTGAATAATGCTGCTCTGAACATCAGTGTACACACATCTTTTTGGATATGAGTTTTCAAGTCTTTGGGCTAAATACACAGTAGAGGGATTGCTGGATATGGTAGATTAATTCTTCGTTTTTTGAGGAACCTTCATACTGTTTTCCATAGTGGCTGTACCCATTTGAAGTCCCACCAGCAGTGTATGAGCGTTTCTTTTTTTCTGCATCATCTGCAACATTTGTTATTACTTGTCCTGTTGATTATAGCCATTCTAACAGGTATGAGATGGTATCTCACTGTAGTTTTGATTTGCATTTCCCCAATAGCTAGCAATGCTGAGCATCTTTTTATATATTTGTTGGCCATTTGTATGTCCTGTAGGGAGAATTGTCTGTTCAGATCCTCTGCCGACGTTTTGATTGGATCATTTATTTTTTGTTGTTATTGAATTGTATGAGTTCTTTGTATATCTTGGATATTAGGCCCTTATCGGAGGCATTGCTTGCAAATATATATTTTCCTATTCGGATGGTTGTCTCTTTACCTTGTTGATGGTTTATTTTTTTCTGAGCAGAAGCTTTAAGTTTGACGTAGTCCCATTTCTTTATTTTTGTTTTTACTTCCCTTACCTTTGAGGTCAAACTCATAAAATCCTCTTTAAGTCCAAGGTCCTTGAGTTTAGTTCCTATGTTTTCTTCTATGCATTTTATTGATTCTGGTCTTATATTCAGGTCCTTAATACATTTTGAGTTAATTTTGGTATGTAGTGATAGACAACAGTCTAGTTTCATTCCTCTGTAGGTGGCTTTCCAGTTTTCCCAGCACCATTTATTGAAGAGACTTTCCTTTCTCCATTGTATGCTTTTGGCTTTTTGTCAAAAATTATTTGCCCATATAAATATTAGTTTACTTCTGGATTCTCAATTCTATTCCACTAGTTTGCATATCTGTTTTACTGCCAATACCATGCCGTTTTGATTACTGTTGCCTTGTAATATAATTTGAAGTTGGGCAGAGTGATACTTCCAGCCTTGTTTTTTTTTTTGTTTTTTTTTTTCTTTTCTCAGTATGGCTTTGGCAATTTGGGATATTTTGTGCTTCCATACAAATCTAATGATTTGTTGTTCTATTTCTTTAAAAAATGATGATGAGATTTTGATGGGGATTGCATTAAATTTGTATAATGCTTTAGGTAATATGGTCATTTTAACTATGTAACCATTTCTTTGTATCTTCTTCAATTTCTTTTAATAGAGTCTTGTAGTTTTCATTATATAGGTCTTTCACATATTTCATTAAATTTATTCCTAGGTATTTTTTTTTCATTGTTGCAGTTGCAAAAGGAATGATTTTATCTACTTATATTTTTTAATTTTATTTTTAAAATTAGTTTCAGTATATAGTACATTGTTTGGACATCTATATAGTTAGTAAAATAATCCCCCAATTGCTCCCTGCCTCCCCTGACCCTCCACTTAGGCATTGTATTAATGTTAATTGCATTTCCTATGCTGTGTTTCTCATCTCCATGAGCATCCATCAGTTACTAATTTGTACTTCTTTAACCATTCACCCCATTTTCCCAGGTCCCCATACCCACTCCCCTCTGTCCGCCACCAAATTGTCTTCTATATTTGTGAGTCTGTTTTTTATTAGTTTGTTCTTTTTATTCCTTAAATTCTACATATAAGTGAAATCATATAGTATTTATTTTTCTCTGACTTAAATAACTGCTAGGTTTATCACAGCAATATCTTTTTCCATTCTCTTCCTTTTCATATGTCGGAGTCTTGTTTTCTTATCCTTTCAGCCACTCCATCCCTTGGTTGGAGCACTTACTTCTTTTCCATTTAAGGTACTTATTGATAGGAATGTAGTTGTTACCATTTGTTCTTTTATTATTATTATTATTATTAATTTATGTGTACAGCATCTGGTCTTCCTAGGTGGTCTCTCATCCACATATAAGCAGGCCTGACCCTGCTTAGCTTCTGAGATCAAACATCTGGTTTGTTCAGGGTGGCATGGCCATAGACCATGGACCACAGGTCCACTGGGGCATGAACCCAGGACCTTCTGCATATAAAGTAGATGTGCTAACTCCTACACCATGGAATCACGTACACTTTATTCCTGTTTTTGATACTTGTTTCTTCCTCTTAAAGAAGTCCCTCTAACATTACTTGTAATTCTGGCTTGGTGGTGAATAATTTCTTTAGTTTATTTTTCTCTGGGAAGCTCTTTATCTTTCTTTCAACTCTAAATGATAGCTTTGCTGGATACATTATTCTTGGTTGTATATCTTGGGTCTTCATTCTTTTAAATATATTTTGCCAAGCCCTTCTGCCCTGCATAAGCTCTCTTGAGAGATCAACTGCCAGTCATATGGGAGTTCCCTTATATGTAATTATTTATATTTCTCTTAATGCTTTTAGAATTTTTTGTATTTAACCTTTTGCATTTTAATTATGGCATATCTTGGTGTGAGTCTCTTTGGATCCCTGATTTTTGAAATCCTCTGAACTTCCTGGGGTTTTATGTCCATTTCCTTCACCAGGTTAGGGAAGTTTTTCAACGTCTTGTTTTCCTTCACTTATACCGATCAGATGAATATTTGGAGCCTCAACAATATTCCATTTCCTCCTTAAATCATCTTTATAGTCTTGGCATATTTTTTCTTGCTATTCTGTTTGAGTGTACTGATTGGCTTTTCTGTCCTCTAGATAGGGCATGTGATTCTCTTCTTTATTCACTTTGTTTATTCTTTTGTTTATTCCATTTAATATACTTCTCATCTCAGATAATATGTTATCCATTTCAGAATGGTTCCCTCTTATAACCTCCATCTCCATTTTTATCTCTTTATTGGAATTCTCTACTTTTCCCAATGGATCATTGAGCATCTTTGTAACCAGTGTTTTGAACTCTGCATCTGTTAGATTACTTGATTCCATTATATTTGGATCTCTGTTCTTTTCTGTCATATGGTTTCCACTTTTTGGTCTTCCCATTTTGGCTGCCTTTTCGTGTCTGTTTCTATGTACTAAGCAAAGCTCCTAAGTCTTCTGGTCTTAGTAGTATGGACTTGTGAAGTAGGTGTCCAGTAGCACAGTCCTGAGAGGGATTCAGCTGCAGGCCAAACTTCGCCCAAGCCTCTACCCCTCCAGGGTCACCTGCTAAGATTCAGCAAGCAATCCACAGATGCTGTGCTTATAGTTTCCTCAAAAGGCCATGCCAGAAACCGAGGCAAGCTACCTGTAGTGTGAGTCTAGGTGCTGCTAAGGAAAGTACATCTGACTTGCTGAAGATATACCTGGATGTGGCTTGGATGGGGCCCAGGTAGGGAGAGGCAGGGTTTCAGGAAATCCTTTGGGTGGAGTGACTTCTGCTATCCAGTTTGATGACTTCATGGCTATGGCGGAGCTGTGCCTGGTGCACTAGGAGTGGGGAGGTATTAACAGGGAACAATGGATACCACCAGTACTTCTGTATTGTGCAAGTCTCACCTCAACCTTCACTCTGACAATCTCTCCCTGTAAGTCCCTCGTGCCCGCTGCGCACAGCTGATCGGACACTGGTGTTCAGAGTGATCAGGTCCGTTACTGTGAAAATCTGCTCCCGGTGGTGGCCCCTTTAAGAGGTCAGGGTAATATCAGCCTCATAAAATGAGTTTGGAAGAATTGCTTCCTCTTCAATTTTTTGGAAGAGTTTGAGGAGAATAGGTATTAAATCTTCTTTGAGTGTTTGGTAGAATTCACTGGTGAAGCCATCTTGTCCTGGACTTTTACTTTTTGGTAGGTTTTTGATAATTATTTTAATTTCCATACTGCTGATTGGTTTACTTAGATTTTCTTGTTCTTCTTGATTCAGTCTAGGATGGTTGCATTTTTCTAAGTACTGGTCCACTTCTTCTAAGTTATTAAATTTGGTGTTATATACTTTTTCATAGTATTCTTGTATGATCCTTTGTATTTCTGCAGTGTCTGTCGTAATTTCCTGTCTTTCATCCCTGATTTTGTTTATTTGTGTCCTTTCTCCTTTTTCTTTAGTGAGTCTAGCCAAGAGTTTGTCAATTTTATTAGACTTCACAAGGAACCGGGTCTTTGTTGCATTTATTTTTTCTATTTTTAAAAAATTTTATTTATTTCTGTTCTAATTTTGATTATTTCTTTCCTTCTGCTAACTTTAGGCTTCATTTCTTCTACCTTTTCCAGTTTTTTAAGATCAAGTGTTAGGTTGTTTATTTGGGCTCATTCTCGTTTTTAGAGATAGTCCTGTAATGATATAAACTTTCCTCATATGACCGCTTTTGTCGTGTTCCAAAGTTTTGATATGTTGGACTATCATTATCATTTGTTTCTATGTGTCTCTTGATCTCTCTTTTTATTTCTTCTGTGACCCAGTTAGTTATTCTTCAGTAGCATGTTGTTTAATCTCCATGTATTTGTGATTCTTCCTGCTTTCTTTTTGCAATTGATCTCTAGTTTCAAAGTATTATGATCAGAGAATATGGTTGGTATGATTTCAACCCTCTTATATTTTTTGAGGCTATCTCTGCATCCCAGTATGTGGTCAATCCTTGAGAATGTTCCATGTGTACTAGAGAAGAATGTATAAGCAGCTGTTTTTGGATGAAAGGCTCTGTAAATGTCATTTATGTACATACAGTTGGTCTAACTGTCATTTAAAGATGTTATTTCCTTATTGATTTTCTGATTTGATGATATGTCCATATCTGACAGTGGAGTATTAAGGTCCTCTACTATGATAGTGTTTTGGTCTGTTTCTCCCTTTAGTTTTGTTAGTAATTGCTTTATATATTTTAGGGCTCCCTGATTGACAACATCAATATTAATAAGTGTTAAATCTTCTTGGTGTATGATTCTCTTTATCATTATGAAGTGTTCCTCAGTATCGTTCTGTACATTTTTAATGTTGAAATCTATTTTGTCTGATATTAGTACCACTACTCTTGCTTTTCTCTGAATGCCATTTGCTTCAAATATCATTTTCCACCTTTTTACTTTGAGTCTATATTTGTCTTTGGAACTGAGATGTGTCTCTTGGAGGCGGCATATAGATGGGTTCTGTTTTTTGATCCAATCTGTAACTCTGTGCCTTTTTATTGATGAGTTCAGTCCATTTACTTTTAGGGTGATTATTGAAATATGAGGTCTTCTTATAGCCATTTTATCTTTTACTTTCTCGTAGCTCAGTATTTCCATTGCTTCCTTATCTTTATGTTTCTGTTTTCTTTATTTTGGTTGGCTTTTGTGGGTTTTCCCTCTAGTCCTTCTAGTTTTAAGTTTTATACTTCGGTTCTGAAATTTTGGCATGTGGTTACCATCCTGAATATGTAAAGAATAGTTATATATATATATATATATATATATATATATATATATATATATATATATATACATACATACACATTCATACATATATAGTTCTTGTTCTCTTCCTCTCTTCCATTATTTTTTATTCTTCGGTTTCTCTCTTCCTTCTGATTTCTTTCTAGATTTATACCATATCAATGATCCTTTCCTCCATTTGGTTGACACTAATTCTCAGTCTTGTTATTTCATTTTTCAACTCTTGCACTGTGTCCTTTTTTCTAGAAGGCCTATTCAGTTCTTTTTGAGAGTTTTGATCTCCTTGCTAAAGAACTCATTCTGCTCATCTTTTTTTTTAATTATTGAAATTGTTGATATGATTCATTTCAGATCTCACTGAGTTTTTTCAGAAGTACCATCTTGAATTCTCTGTCACTTAAGTTGCATATTTCTACATCTGTAAACTTATTTTCTGGAGATTTTTTTTCTTTCTGAGATGCCTTGTCACCTTGTTTGTTTATGATTTTTAATGGACTATTTCTCTGCCTGGGCATAATTGGAAGTGTGTTCTGCTTTTCCCTCTCTCCCCCCAGAATGAAGATTTATTATATTATGGTCCCTAGCCTGTTGCAAAGGTTTTTCTTCTTTTGATTTCCAGTAAGTAGCATCTAAGCTTCCTGGATCTCTGCTTTATATGAAGTCTTACTAATGTCTTTTTTTTTTTCCTTATAGATGTTTAATCATGCTCGATACCCTCAGTTTCAGTTCCTGTCAGTGTTAGCAACAGTTTCAGTAGTGTATGCTGAGATTCCCCTGGGACTCTGCAGTGGTCTGTCTCAAAGGTTATGGGGGAGGGGCTCTTGGCTTGTGAGATGTGGGCTGTGGCTCAGCCTCTGGTTTGCAACCATAGCTGGTAAAAACCAACTGTTGTTTCTCTGCTGTCTCTGCTTTTCTGCCATCCTCATTTCTCTGCCTTTTACCCTGATGACTGGGCACTGGCACCAACCATGTGGAGCTTACAGCACTCCCAGACAGGACTGTTTAGAAAAGTTGCCACACCTCTTTCCTCCCCCTCCTCCCACAGGGTGCTCCTGCAGCTAGAAGAGGCAACTGTTTTGTTTTTCCCAGTCCACTATTTGACACCCAGAGTTCTGACCTGTGGTAGCTGTTATGTGCAGATCCCATGCTCAGATGTGCTGGTGTGCAGTTTGTGTGTTTTTCTGTTGAGTTTTAGATGTTTAAGTTATTGTTGTTTCAAGGGGAGAGGTCTAGGAATGTCTCTCACCCTGTCATGATTTTAAGATACCTACAAAGGTGACTTTTAGATTGATCAGGACATTATCTGTGATTCCTTGAGCATGAGGCTGTGTGTTCCCTGAAGATCAGGGCCTAATTTCCTTGTTAGATTCCCCAGCATGTAGCTTGTGTCCTGTTGGCACATCGTAGGCCACATAGTCCCTTTTTATGACTATTTTTTTTATGAGAAGTTTTAGTCTTACAATAAAACTAAGAGAAAGACTCAGAAATTTCCCATATACTCCCAGACCCAACAGAGGCATAGCTTTCCTTCCTTATTAATATTACTTGTGAAAATGGTAATTTTATTTTTTTTAACCAAGGATGAACCTGCACTGACACATCATAATTACCCAGAGTCCATAGTTTACCTTACAATTCACTCTTAGAGTTTTACATTCCATAGGTTTGGATAAATGTGTAATGACATGTATCATTATAATACCATGCAGAGTATTTTCACTGTCTGAAAAATCTTTTGCTCATCCATCATCTTCTCATTCATCTCCCTCTTCACCCCAACCCTAGAAACCACTGAATTTTTTTTATTATCTCTACAGTTTCGTCTTTTCTAGAATGCAATATAATTAGAATCATATGGTATATAGCCTTTTATATTGGCTTCTTTCATTAGTAATGTACATTTAAGTTTCTTCTGTCTTCTCATGATTTTATAGCTCATTTCTTTTTGGTGTTGAATAATATTCCATTGTCTGGATGTATCACTGTAGTTCTTTTTATTCAAGTGAAAATGAAACTAATAGATTCAGCTGGCCTGTGTTAAATGATTTGTTTTAAATAAATTTATTGTTTTTATTCAAACTGGTCTATATGCATGGATGCAGTCTCCTATACTTTGGCATACTACATTTCTATGTATTGGAAAAATTTTAAAAATTGATGTCACAAAATCAACTATGACTAGACAAACTTAACAATGTTATTTTATTATTTGTCACATACTTTAAAGTCATTTGGTAGAAATAGTGAGCTGCATATGTGGTTAACATCTGAAGAAATCTTAGCAGGAATCCACTCTCCATAGGTAGGTTCTTCAAATGCTTCAAATATTGTTGTTTCTGACCTGTATGTGTGTGTGTGTGTGTGTGTGTGTATATATATATACATATGTATATATATATATATATACCCTTTACATACACACACAACAGTATTCTAGGTCTGGATTTGTCTTGATTTTGTTCCTTCCAACTTCTATGGGCATTGTCATATGATCTGACAATAAGTTTAGAATATTGTTCTTCTAGAGCACTGTTGAGTCTATTTGAGAGTTCCCCTTTTTATACTAGGGGCTTGACAGTTTGCTCTAGGAGAGAAGCAGGGGACATTCACAGGCTTAAAGAAATAGATCATAGGACTGATTTTTTGTTTACTTATTATATTTGTATGAGTGGCAAAATTCCATCTAAAACTTTTTTATATATAGCATAGTAACTGGTGGCAATATATCTGCAGTAGTAGACGTATTTCTAATCACTAGAGGTTCTCAATATTTATGGAAAATCTGCATATAGACTTAGGTCGGTTCACAGGCAATATAGACAGGGAAAAGAAACTAGAGATAGTAGGTTTAACTAGAGCTGACACTGTACTTGGACTATGAGAGACTTCATCACAACTCTATAAGATAAGAATTATAACCCCGTTTCATAAGTGAGAAAATCCAGACAAAGAGGTTAAGTAATTTCCTAAGGTCAGTAACAGAGTTAAAATCTGAAATGAGTTCTGTTTAACATTCTCTTATTTTAAAGCCTAAGCACTTCAAACAGCAACACTTTTCTTCTTGGTATATGGAACGAGGGATGTTTGTGGTTTCATCTTGTAGAATAAAAGTATACGGATTCTAGGAGGCATTTTAATTTAGTACTCATTTTTACTTTTATAATATTTGTTCTCAATTTAAATTAAAAATATGCTATGCTCAATGCTATGTAAAATAAAGTTAATTTCAAGTTTGTTAGTTTGTTGAGATTTCCAGATACAGTTAAAAATAAACTGTGTTATTTTGCTATTTACAGTTTGAAATTTAAGCTCTTTGGAGAGTCTGAATTGTTTGGGGGTTTACAAAGCCCTTGATTCTTTCTTGCTCATTTTCATTGGGTTTAAAATTGAAATTATCCAGAGCAGCAATAGCCTTGAAGTATATTCTGTATTCCATTAAGAAACACAACATGTCCTTTCAAAACTTAATTGAGCAGCACAAAGCTAATTAGCTGTCCGAAGACACGCCATTTAATTCACAATCCAGCATTAATTTGTTCAACACAATGAGCTTATCTTCCATATAAATGCCTTTGCCCTATGGCTTTTCAAACAGCTGCAATATACAAGAATGACTGATAATTCTTTTCTTAAAATGTGGTAGTTACTTTTTATTCTCTTTCTTCATTTGGCCAAAAGAAGGATGAATAACTTGCCAATTGTAATGAGAGTTATTTTTGTGTGTGTGTGTGTGGCAGGGTGGGGGGCAAATTTGAAGAAAACAGATGACTAAAAGATCATAGCATATAACTATTAGAGAATTACCAAGATTTGAGGAAATGAAGTAATCCCAGTCTTACATTTCATAGGTTCAAATACGTTCTGAGTGTTAATGCTCAATTAGGTCTAAGTGTTGTCCAAGGTCACTTAATAGGATGTGTCATATGGATATTACACCTTTCCCTCTCAGGGATAAGGAATTGCTTTACTTTAAAATAAAGGCCTAGTTTGTTGTTTGTTAACTAGTAACTAAATAGATAAGCATATTGAGAAACTAAGAAAAGTGGTCCAAATATTTTCATAGTCAGCATAGTTATATATATCAAATGCTGTAGGTTCAAACATACCCATCCTTCAAGCTTCAGTTCAAGCCTTCTGTAGTTTCTGAATCTTCATAAATCTCACTTCCTTAATGTTTTAGCCATTCACTTTGGAACTTAAACCCTAATTTCTTTAATAATTCATTGTTTGTGTATGTGTGTATGTATGCATATGTACTCTAGAGTTAAGAAGAAGTTTTGATTTTATAATGCACATCATTATAATAAGCCTAGGCCAGCTCATAAGAATAAGCTTTTGGCAAAGTTTATATGTATACCCAAGTCCTTTAGTGAGCTTAACATCTCACATCTAACAATAAGAAGTAAAGTTAAGGGTCAACGAACAGGTGCCTTATGCTTATGAACCAGGAGAGGAATGCTTCGCAGAAAAGAGGACACAAACCTGCTAAGGTACTGCCTATACAGCTTTCATACTCAGGTGGGGCATTTGCTTTTTTTCGAAGTCAATAATTATCTGCTGGTGGCCTAATTCAGTGGAAATTTCCAAGTCCTTATTTTACTTTTCACAGCTGTGACTTTGTCAGTGAGACTCCTATAGCTATGTCATTGGTCTGTGTTCTTCCTAGAATTCCACACACTTTAGGCACACAGTTAATGCTCTGAAAGTACCTGTGGAATCAAGCAGAGAACTGATGGAATGGATCAACAATCTAGCAGTGTGATCTGTTCAAGTTTTAGTCACTGAGAAGTTTGTTTTCATTATGCCAGATAAACTGAGTACTTATTAAACAAAATTGAGAGTTTGATTTTGCTCTTTGAAGGCACTGCTTAAAAATGCATCGGTGATGACATGACATTTCAAGAGTCTTATGCTCTATGTAGAGACTGAGCTAGTCAGGCACCGACACTGACATTTTAATACCTTGTATCTGTCAGATTAGGCCACATTATACTGTAGAAACCTCCTGGATCCTAGATGTGTTTAACTGCAGTTTGATTTCTCATTAGTGCTTCAGCTCCACTGCAGATCGGTTGGGTGTTCCACTCTACATCTTCTCACTCCAGACCTTCACTCCAGGACAGTCACCGTATTGAGTTTTTCTGGTCTCTGTGTTAGAGGAAAAGAGCTCTGGTGGATGTTTCATTAGAAATTTAATGCTCTAGCCTGGAGGTCAGACATGCTCCTTTGTCTTACAATTCATTGGCCAGGACTAGTCATGTGGTCTCGTCCAGCTCAAGGGAGCCAGGAAGGGCCAGGATGTCCTGGGCTCAGGGGATAGAGAGCTGGGCATACTTGATTAGCAGCAGTCATGGTTACTGCACTGGGTGCAGGCAGATCTGCCATAGATTGGTAAAGCCTTCTGTACCCCAGTCTCCTTGCTTTTGAATGAGAAGTAGCAGTGTTATAACTATCGTCACTTTTCTGGCTTAGCTTTGATATCACTGGGACTATAACATTAGGAAGTGTAAGAGTAACTGGGAATGACAAAACCCATTAAGGCCAAAACTAGGTTGCTAGGTCTCTTGGTAGGGCTAATATCCAAGAAAAGAAGTCATTGTCAAAATATAGGCAGGCAGACTGAGGCCTGAATCTGGTTTCAGTCCATTAGGATGGAGAGTGGAATAGAGAAAATGTTGCTAATTAAAGTTTATATTTTTATATTCTCTTACAAAATTATAGTCAACATATCCAATTGTTTCACTTTATATTAAAAAATGCAGGTTAAGGGTCTTTTTTAAAGGTAGATTTCAAATAGTTATTGCTATTCACAGAGACTGTATTAATATTTTCAGTTGTTAAAATAGATTTTGAATTTAGATAATTTAGAACCATCCATATTTGTATGCAATTGAGAAATGGTAAAAAGTTGCTATGGAATTTGCCCATAGGTTTTTTTTTCTTCATAAGTAATACATTTTATGTCCTAGGATACCTCTTGTCGATAAAAACCATAGTACATCACTTAATCTAACCAAATATGTCACAGCCGAATTGATTGTTAAGGCACTGGTGATTAATAGTTCTGTTGTGTCAAATCTATTTTTCTTTGTGTTCAGTTAATTCTATAATGTTAATTCAAGTGACTTCTGGCAATTGTCAAATATATTTGATCTGGATAGATCATTCCTTTCATCTTGTTAAACAAGTCCTTTCACACCTTAATTTCACATTCTTCCTGATAATTGCCTTAAAATCAGATTCTCTGGATATTCCTTAGTATACATTCTAACATATACCCATAAACATAGATTATACTATATTGATATGAACACATTGGTCTGTTGCTTTGCTAGTTCTTCCATCATATTTATAAGAACTTTAAACTTTTCTCCAATGAGATGTTGAAATTGTGAACTCAATTCCTATGCCCTTGGGAGCTAAAACATTCCTTGATACACAATGGAAGCTCAAGTTATGTTGTTAAATGTATTTCTAGTTGCAAAGCATCAGATAATCTGGAAAATTTTTAAAGAAAAGTAATTTACTGTAAGGATATTGGCTGACTTATAGGAATGAAAGAAAAGTTGGAGAAAAAAGATTGGAAAAGAGTAGGAGTTGAGGTAGATTTGGGGGTCCCTGTAGCAGAAACAAGTCCGTTGTGAGCAGGGCCTCACTGCTGAAATGAATGATATTCAAACATTATTTTTTTCCATCTTTTAAATTCAAAGCTCTGAGAGAGTTCATCTGATTATCTGAGCTCAGGTCGACTACTCACACTTTGGGGAAGGGGAGGCATCTTGGTTTACAGCTCCACCAGGTTTGATACAGTGAGAGAAAAGGGAGGCCCCCAAAAGAAATTTGGGATCTTTTTACTTTTGAAAGAAGGAGAAAGGAACAAAAACAATAAATGCCTATTACAGGAAGTGAAGGGTTTGAGAATAAATGATTTAATATGACTGTCTACAATCAAAGTAGCAGGTCTACTGGCCTTCCTTCAGCCATGTAGACTGCACTGGATGATATTCGTCGGCTCTGGCCCAGGCCTGGTACTTAGCCAGATTTGATTTTTCAATTAGTGAAGTTTTCTTTGATCTGGGACTTGACTTTGCTACTACACTTCTGATAAATGTATATTAGTGATGGTAATATCAAGTAAGCTAAAAATTTCTATGTTATAAATGAACACTTTTCATTAATATTTAGAGAATAAACTCATTTCTTTATGAGCAGATGGAAACAAACAATAACTTGCCTTTTATTGTGCAAAATTAACATTTTTGCAAACTCAAGGGAGGTTCTAAGGGTTAGAATTTATTGATTAACATTGTTTTCTTTTGTTAATTGACTTATAGACAACAAGTCTATTCAAATAGCTGTTTTGTAAGGATGTGGCTGCATCAGGGTCTCCATTGTTCCTTGGAAACCACAGCTGCACTGGCTCTGAGATTAATGAGAGAACTATTTCCAGCAGAGGCCCTGATGGGTGGTTTGGGAGAGGTCCGTCCTTGCTCTGACAAAAAATATTAGATACAAGACTGAATGTCATAAGCTTCTGGATCAGCATATGGGCTGCTGCTCCCACACACATGACACAATAGCATTATTGTATTTCATATGATTTTTAGCTTGTGCCAATAATGCTTTTCTCTACACTCTTATCTGCTGAGATGTGTGTGTGTGTGTGTGTGTGTGTGTGTGTGTGTGTGTGTGTTCGATTAGCAAAAATGGATTTCCCTTTTTTAGGAAAGATCCTTTGCAGGAAACAAGGCCAGTTTCATGGTCTGTGACCTGTGCAGTCACACAGGGCCCTGTGCTCAGAAGGGTCCCACACTTTGTTTAATTCCCTGTTGTTACCATCTTGAAATTCTTAGGAAATTTTGAGCAAGAGGCCCCACATTCTCATTTTTTTCCTGGGCCCCACACTAGTCAATCCTGTCAGAAAAAGGTCAGCACAGAAAGGCTGTGCTCTTTCTCCACATTGCATTTTTGAGTTTGAACTTTTCCGCCAAATTCCTGATTTTGAGTTTTCTCATGTTCAGAGAGAAGGCTTCAGAGGATTCCCCTCTTGTAGCTATCATTAAGGTAGGTCTCTTGAGTTTCTCCAGGTTCCTAGAATCCTTGTCCTATGTGTTGAAATATTCCTTCCTGTTTATTTCAACTAAGATAAGATTTCATTGTTGTGGTTTTTGTTTTGGGGGCATGTTGTTTAGGGAACAAAAAAGTTACAGAAAAAAGGAAAAAAAAAAGAAAAAAAGAAGGTGTAAAAAACCAAAATGGCAACAAACTGTTTATCCAAACATTGATGTAGTCATCCAAGCAGATAGATATTAAAACCCAGCTGCAGATTCTCTGAGCTGGCATGCTGTTTATGGGGCATCCAGACCCTGTTCCCTTTCTTCACATGGTTCTTGTGGAGTTTGGTGTAAAGTCCTCTGTTGTCCTGTCAGAGTTGCATACTCAAATGTAAGAACTGAGAAGAGTTTAAGGAGAGTACAAAAAGTGCAAGCAGCTTTAAGAGGTGCCAGCAAGATGCAGTGAGGGGATGCTGGGCTTTCACAGTGGGGAACTGATGCTAACCCTAGGCCTGACTTGGTGTGAGGCAAGCCATGGCAGCAGTTACCAGGGTGACAACTGTTGTACAGGTGCTATGAGCCAAAGCCTAGGGTCCTAAGATCAATACCTGAAACACCTTTCTGCCCTCCAATCTCCAGCCAATGCCTTACAATAGGAAGCTGGAAGGTGAGAGAGAGCACTGAGTTGGTCCATCAAAAGTCAGCCTCCAGGGCCATGAATGAACAAAAGAAGGAGGCTAGATCTGCAGGGATAAATGAGAAATATTTACACTTGGGAGCAGCTCTCCTCTCCCTTGCCACCATTCTCACTTTAACCCCAACTCACTCTCTTTCTCCCTCCCATCTCCCTCCTTTCCTCCTTCCCTTCCTCCTTCCCTCCCTGTTTCCCTTCCTCATCTCTCTCTCTGAAATATATCTGACATATAACATTGCATGAGTTTAAGGCATACAATATGTTGATCTGATATATTTATATATTGTAATATGACTGTCATTGTAGCTATAGTTAGCACTTCTAACACATCACATAACTGTTCCTTTTTTTGTGGTGGGAATAATTAAGATCTAGTATCTTTGTTAGTTTGATGATTATAATGCAATATTTTTTTCTATATTCACTATATTGTGCACTAAATCTCTAGGATATAATTAAAAATATATGAGAGTATGAAAATGAAGTAGCAGAATTTTAATTTAAATTGTATTTAAATCTATATATTTTATTTTTTTATTTTTTCTTTTAAATTATTATTATTACTTTTTATTACATTTATTGAAGTTAAATCTATATATTTTAAATTTACAACAGTTTTATACTGTGTGTGTGTGTCTGCACGTGAACGTGTATATGTGTGTGACTGATTTCAGGTTACTGGGGTTAAGAAAAATAAGAACAAGAGAAAACCAAACCATCATCACAACTTTTTATGAGGTGCATTTTTCTTTCTACACATACTTCTTTATTGAGTTAACTGCTTCTAGTTTTTTGGGGAAACCATTCTTGTTCTGGGAAACTTTAAAGTTCAAAAAGATACCCTATACCCACCTTCCCCCTGTACAGTTTCTCCATGAATATGGTAATCCCTGTAGAATCACAGCTATCCATTCAGTCCATTCAGACCCTACTGGGATTGGCTTCTGTTGGCCAGCGGGCCTGCCTCTCAGATGTGACTCCTTCATATCACTCCCAAAGGCTTCTGGATCTCAGCCCTGCAAGTCTGACCTCTGTCTCTGACTGGTGTCTAGAGGTTCAGTTAGGATGAAGCATGTCAGCAGGTCAATTGTTAAACTGATTCACACCTTTAATGAAGCTCCACTTCCAAGTCTGTGATTTCAGGCTGCTGCCTGGGACTGGGCTCTGTGATGGACAGGTTGTCAATGCTCTTTTATTAGTTAATACTATTTGACCTTCATCTTAGTTTAAATATAACTTCCTCAGGGGAGTCTTCCTTAGTACCCTAAAACTAGGTTAAAGCCTTTGTATATGTGGCTATGCCCCCCGTATTTTCCTGTATTTATTGTACTCATACTTCTTATGTGTGTCTTGTTTATATTCTAAGTCCACGAGGGCAATGTATGTGTTCACCGGATTCTGCTCTCTTGGAGAATCTCTGTAATTTAACAAATCATTGTGCTTGCTTTACTGACTTTTGTCTTCTGGGTTCTATTTGAGTCCTATCAGCTGCTTCCACTGTCCCTAAGCAGAATCTTTGTTTTTGCCTGTATCAAAGTTCCTTCCCTGGCTAGACCTCTACCTTCAGTTTCTGTTTCTTCTTTGAGGGTCACTACTTCTTCAGTTCACACACAGAGCAGACATGATGGATAAAATGCTAAGCCTCACAACCCTCCTGGCCATGGAGTGTTTAGGTGGTCTGGGCTTGAACGACTAGTCCTCAGGTCTCATCAGATCTTAGGTCTTATGTTAGGTTGGGAAACAGAGGCCTAGTAGTCTAGAACTATCTTAACCATAGTAGATGATTTCTTCCAGAGTTAAACAGAGATTTTTTTGTTTTTTGTTTTTGTTTTTGTTTTGTTTTGTCTTTTTTTTTTTTTTTTTTTTTTTTTTTTTTTTTTTTTTTTTTTTTTTTTTTTTTTTTTTTTTTTTTTTTTTTTTTTTACATGCTTGTTGGGGTGGAAAAGAAAAGTGGTTCTTCCCATGTCAGGGGCTCTGACAAAGATGATGAGCTTGCTCTCTCTCCTCCTTGTTTGACTAATTCTAGCAACTGTTCTAATTTTTACAGTCTGAGGACTCTTTGATCTCAGTCTCTCATATGGCATTGTACTAGAGCAGCCTCTTCTCTAATAAATAGATATTCTTGATAAGATTATTCGTGATAGGTTTTTAATGGACTTTTCAGACTATCTCAACAGGGATGAAGAGAACTGAACATTAACTTATAACGAATAAATAGGAAGCTAAATTTTTGAGGGATGCTATTCTGAAAGGATGTCCTAGCTTGTGGTGCCATTGCCCCACTCAGCAAATAGTATTGTCATTCATGTGCATGTTTGCATTCTCTAAAAGACTGTGAGCTCCTTGGAGGCAGGGACCATAACTTATTCATCTTTGTATTTCTAGTGCTTAGTGTGGTTCCTCGTATACAGTAGGTGTTCAGTAGATGCATGCTGATTTGAGCTGCATTGAATTCCCAAAAGTCAGATGTGCTCATGGATGAAATGCCATTAAGAACCAAACGCTCTCTAACTGTAAAAATATTAGCATTTCTTGAGAGATTCTATTATCATTCCTGTGTTAGATGTAGAAGAAAATAAAAGTGTAGATCAAGCCCACCTTTTATAATAATGGATCCTTTTGGAAGTGGAACAAGTTAAGAGAGTCACACACTGAAAAGCTCAGTTTTCTTTGGTGACAAGATAAGTAAGATTCTTTTTCTGTGGTCTCAAAACTTCTACTCCTCTATATGATCTCCCTATTCAACAAAGTGTTAGATGAATGACCCTACATTGTTAGTTCAAATAGAGTCATGTGTTTCTTTACCTGGAATTCTCTACCATTTATTTCCTCTCTGCCAATGCATGTCTAGGGTCAAGACCCAGCTCAAAATCTCAGCAGTCCTAAGAAACCTTTTTTGATTCCCCTTACCTTTTTCTATTGTCATGTCTTTTCTCCCTGGCCCCCAGTATTTAAATACTGTATGTATTCATAATCATTAAAAACAATTTACATATGTGAACACATTCTTGTATTTAGTCAGCTGCTTCTTTGAAAGGTTAGTTGCCTTTTTAATGTGTAAATATTTGTTTGTTTTTGTAATGATGATGGATGTTGTGCTTATTCTAAAGTTGCTAAAACCCGTCTAGTTCTTGGCCTTAATCTCTTCCAGGAGGTTTCTCTATTCATCTATTTCTTCATCCATTCATCCCTCCATCCCTCCATCCATCCATCCATCCATCCATCCATCCATCCATCCATCCATCCATCCATCCATTTGTCATCACACACACACACACACACACACACACACACACACACACACACACAATCAGGAAGCTACTGTGTGCTCTACACTGCTAGATGCTAAGGTTATACCTACCTATAAATAAAATGAGCAAATCTGTTCCAACCAGAATCTTTGGGAGAAGTTGTACATAAGTTAAACCCTGATATGGATTACCTGATCTCTTTTATGACCCATGGAAATGTTAAGACCCTACTGCAGCAACTCCCTTTAATTTATGTTTATACAAGCAGTCTGGGGAAGCTCCTTTTTTCTGCAGGAACCCTCCCCATTTGTCCCCCTATGTAGTCCCCTTCTCTCTTTTGAGTTGAGTCTACCAAGGAATTGGTGAAGATGCTTCCTGGAATAGGTGTGTTAGATGGGAGGTAGACAGGGGTCTGGCACAGAGCAGGAGGAACTTCTTTTGTAGCATTTCTGGATGAAGTTTAACATTGTTTCTCTAGAGCTATATTTCTCAAATGTTTCAATTTTAGGAACTCTTTAAACTCTTAAAACTTATTAAACACACTGAAGAGTTTCTATTTATGTAGGCTATAGGAAATTTACTGTATTAGAAACTAAAACACGAAATTAACATTTTTATTAATTCATTAAAAATAACAATAACCCCATTACATGACATAAAACCATTTTTATACAAAAATAACTATTTTCTAAAACAAATAAATGTAGTGAGAGGCATGACATTTTTTTTACTTTTGTGGAAATCTTGACTATCTGGCTGCATTCTTATATTTGTTTCTGCATTCAGTCTGTTGTAGTATGTTGATTTGATTTAATTATATGCAGAAAATCTAGCATCACAAAGATATGTAGTTTAAAAAAGAAATATTTTCATAACCTTTTTAGATAATTGTGGATATCCTTTGATATTGTACTAAAATTCAATCAATAGTAATTTCTCAGAGATTAATTTTATTGTGGTATCTGAAACCGTATCAGTCTATAAATTTTGGGAAGCTGTCAAGCTCATGGTAATGGATTCAAGTTAATCATCAGCAACAAATATAATAGCTATTTTCCTCAAAACATTGGACTCACTTGATTCAATTTTGAGAAAATATCTGCTGTATACCTAAGTCTGCATAACCACAGTTTGTTCTTTTAAAAAACAATGTTATTCCATGAAAAAAAGTGACTAATTCACTAGCAATTTGAACAAGCACACAATTTATCCCTTCTGAAAACAATTGTACTTTAATATTCAACAGTACTATAATATGCAACAATATAAAGTATGCTTTATACATACTTTCTATTTTGTTACACAGAATATTAAAAAATATGCCCTCAGAGTTGTGACTTAATAAAATGAATGTTTTACAGCTTCATCATGAATGTTCTTAAGTGAAAATGGCATTTTTGTTTTACTTTGTGTGAACTGTGGTGAATGATAGAAAGATACCAGAACAGTGCCCTTGCCTTGGTTTGAGCTAACACATCAACGGTTTTATCCACCACTGCTTTAGAACAATCAGCACAAATGTCAACACCACAAAAAAGTAAATGATGTCTCTGTGTGATTGTAAAAATAGTTTGACCTTGAGGACCCCTTGAAACTGTCTCAGTGGTTTCCTAGTATCTGGACTATATTTTGAGAATAACTGTTCTAGGAAAACAATTTCATCAGTGTTAACAGGGTAATAAGATTTTTATTGGACCTGGAAAACTAACCACTCTGAGTAACAAATCTTCATGGTTAAAAATACACTCTGAATTTTCAACATCTGACTCTTTAAGAAACATTGAGAACTCACTTCATTTATAAGTTGGGGATAGTTGTATGTCAATACTTTGCATGGTGCACCTGCCTTCTAATTTACATGCTGTTTAGTTTCTTGAAAGAAAGCAGGTAATTAAAAAACACTTAAAACAAAATTAATTTTTCTCTTAAGAATTAAAGGAAAATAAAGAGATACATTTCAGTGAGTTAGACAAAAATAAAGTCATGTCCTTTTGCTATGATGCATTAATATTCTCAGTAAATATTTCTAGATAAAATAAATATGATAAAAATATTTATTTACAAAATAAACAATAACAAAATCACTGAAAATGTTCACTTAAGCCTCTCAGGACATTAACTTACAGGCATTGTTAATTCTATTTTCCATTTTCTTTATTGTAGGAATTCTTGCAAACCAAATTTATATCATACTTAGCAATGACCCATATTTAGCATATTCTTCAATTTTATCTGTTATCTCATTGTACTCTCCCATTCCCTATATTTATGAACATCTCCTGGGTATATGTTACCTTTAATTTAAAAGGTAGAGATTGCACATATGATGATAATGCCCATGCAAGTAGAGTTGATAGTGTAATTGGCAGCTGGACTAATATATGTGGGCCAACCAATGAGTCTCATGTTCTCAACTGATGCTTACCTGGGTGAAAACAGAGGTAACCAAAAACACAGAGACTTTTATTCTATACTTTAGTTTAGTTTTATTTTGGTTGGAGGTAAGAAAACATTTGATCTAAGTTTCATAAAAACACATCACATAAGTTCGCATTCTTTAGAACTTGGAAAAATTAATACTGAATATATATTTTACATACTTCAGACACTGACATATTTTCATGCCAAATTGCTATATTTTTATAGAGAATTTTTTTGTAATTATACCCATATAAATGAAACATTTCTTTCTCAGTTATTGATAATTTCAAAAATCACAATCTAATCCATAATAATCCAGTATGATATTTTTAGTACTGAGTGTATTTGTAATGTATGCATAGATATAAAATGTGTATTTTGCAAAAATACATACGGAGACTTGTTTATTAACAAGTTAGAGCAGTGGCCCATGTAGAGGTGGGGGAGAAGAATGGCAGGGAATGAGTACATAAAACAAGAAGCTTTGTATAGACTCCTGATAATATACCATAAACCAAGGGGTATGGCCAGCTCAACCCTCGAATCTGAAATCAAAACAAATTTAACATGTTTAATAATTAGATATGATATTTATGAAGATACAGAATTTCAGCCATCTATAACTAGTTTCATATTGTTCTGACTTGCTTTTAGGAGAGTAAAACATGCAGAAACTACTGAAAATCCTATTGCCTCTCCCTTTTTTCCCCATCCATATTGTTTTAAAAGGTTTTATTGTATAAATTTTTCAAATATTTGCAAAAAAGGTATAATGAACCCTTATAAACTTATCACCATTGAGATTAAATAATAGTCAGCATTTTGATAAAAATGTAAATATTTTAATATATGTATATTTATATGTAGTAAAATGATTACCATCATAAACTAATTAATTTATCCATCACTTCCTGTAGGTATCATTTTGTGTATCTGTGTGTGTGTGTGTGGTGAGAACACTTAAGATTTAATTATAGTCACCATGCTTTACATTATATCTCTAGAAATTATTCATTCTACAACTAAAAGTTTGTATCCTTTAATCAATATCTTCCCATTTCTCCCACCCTCTCAGCCTCTGGTAACCACCATTCCACTCTCTGTTACTATGAGCTCAACTTTTTTTTTTTTTTTTTGATGCCACATATAAGTGAGATAATGTGATATTTGTCTTTCTGTGTCTGGCATATTTCACTTAGGATAATGTCCTCCAGGTTTATCCATGTTGTTAAAAATGGCAGGACTTTTTTTTTTTAAAAGGCTGAATAGTATTCAATTGTATATCTATCTATCTATCTATCTATATATCTATATCTTCTATCTATATTTATCATCTATATCTATATATCTATATTATCTATCTATATCTATATTTATCATCTGTATATCTATATCTATCATCTATCTATCTATATCTATCTTCTTTATTCATCTATTGACAGACACTTAGGTCATTAACACAACTTAGCTGCTGTGAATAATACTGCAGTGAACATGGGAGTGCAGATATCTTTTTGAGATAGTGATTTTTATTTGTTTTGGATATATACCCTGAAGTGGGATTGTGGGATCATATGGTAATTCTATTTTTAATATTTTGAGTAACTTGCACTATATTCCATAACAGCTACATCAATTTACTTTTCACCAACAATGCACAAGAATTTCCTTTTCTCCACATTAGTTATCTTTTGAATTTTTGTTAATAACTGTCCTAACAGGTACGAGGTGATATCTCATTGCAGTTTTTTTCCTGATGATTAATGATGTTGAGAATCTTTTCATATACCTATTGGATAATTGTATGTCTGCTTTGGAAAAACATCTATTCAGGTCCATTGCTCATTTTTAATTGGGTTATTAATTTAATTATATGAAGTTATATAAATTCCTTATTTTTTTGATATTAACCCCATAATAGATACATGGTTTGCACATATTTTCTTTCATTCCATAGTTTGCCTTTTCATTTGTTATTTTTATCTATTTATTTATTTATTTATTTTTGTGCAAAACTTTTCAGTTTGCTATAGTCTCACTTGTTTAATTTTGTTTTTGTCATCTTTGTTTTTGGTGTCATATCCAAAAAGTCATTGTTAAGTCCAACGTTAAAAGCTTTACCCCATGAAACTAAAACTAGTTTCATGTTTTATGTTTAAGTGTTTAATCTATTTAGAGTTAATTTTTATGTGTGGTGTAAGAGAAGGAAGGGTCCAATTTTATTCTTGGCATATGGATATCCAGTTTTCCCAACATCATTTATTGAAGAGACTGTCCTTTTTCCATTGTGTATTCTTGACATCTTCATTGAAAATTAGTGTACTTTGTATGTGTGGATTTATTTCTGGGCTCTCTATTCTGTTCCACTGAAATGTGTATCTATTTTTATGTTCATACTCCATTATTTTGATTACTGTAGCTTTGTAATATAGTTTGAAATCTGGAAGTATGATGTCTCTAACTTTGTTCTTGCTCCAGATTCCTTTAGCTATTCAGAGTTTTTATATTTCCATAGAAATTTCTGGTTATTTTTTTTATAAAAAATGCCATTAGAACATTTATAGAGGTTGCACTGACTCTGGAATACTTTAGCAATATTATTTTTTCTCATTCATCAACATGAACATGGAATATTTTTCCATCTATTGCTCTTCTACCATGTGCATGGTAGTGGGAGTTGGCATGCATGCTCAGCTAGCTACAGGCAAAATGGCCATGCTGGATCCTGGGATTCGGTTGCTACACAGGCAATGGCTAGGGCAGCTCAGGTAGGGGTGGAGAGTTGAGTGTGGGGAGGGACTCAGGCAGCTGGAGTCTGCAAATGCAATCTGTGGGGCTCTCAGGAAAGAAAGCTGTAGGAAGACCTTGATGGTGGTTGTGTTGGCTGTTGGTTTCCCCAGTGGAGAAAGCTGCTGGTCCTCCACATAGTGGGGTACTGGGAACACTGTAGTGCTCACTATCTAGGTGATACTGCCCATTTTCCTTGTTCCCGGCTGTCTCCAGTTTTCTCAGCTTAGCTGGTTTCTGTGTGGGGTGAAATAAAAAATAGGTCCTTTGTGCAGTGCCCTGAGGAGCTGGGGAAGCTGGTCACACCCTGCTCTGATGAGGGGAACTCTCTTGGGTCATCAAATTCCTTACTGGTGCTGAAGAGTACTGGCCTGGGGGTTGGGTGGTGCAAACAAAATGAAATGATTCTTTCCACACTTTCTGTGCTGTTATTCTCAGGTTTTTGTTCTGCTGTGTTGCTGAAGCTTGTTAAGTGGACCCCTGATCTGTTCCAGAACTGTTTTCATTTGTAGATAACTATATGATCCTTATTTTTGAGGACAGAAGCTCGGGTGTCCTACTCTGCAATCTTGGTGATGTTACTCCTTATATTTTTATATCTCAGTCCAGAGGTGCCAGCTGTGATCAGTGGTCCTCCTTTATTATATACTACAAGTACTTTTATCATTTTCAGGGCAAAGGCATGTGACTAGGGATTCTTATGGTATCATCTATATGCTCTGTTCTGAAACCAACTCACTATATAGACCATCTCCTTGAATCCAATCTAGACTTACTTCTATGTAGAAGTAGTTTTATTTCTAGAGCCTTATTGGCCTTCCGTGTCACTAAAGTTTGGTTAGAGAGGTTCTTCTTTAGGTTGCCTTAACTCTCTATCTTGGACACCACAGTTGATGTGTCAGCTATTTCCTTCCAAATTCTGTATACCCTAAACTGCAATTAATTACTCTTTCTATGAAGAACATCTTTGCAAAGCACTGAATAGGTTCATAACAGCCGGATGGGGTCACAATATTTTGTTTCACCCTAATCTCAAGATGCTGGCTTACTGCTCTTCTTCCTTTGCTTTCGGGGTTTCTTTGCAGAACAAAGAAGTTGAATTTCTTTACGTTAAAATGGGTACGAGAACACAAATAAATAAAATAACCCAGTGCATTCCCAGAACATATAACTTAATTAAAACTGCACTGAGAGGTAGATGTATTTCTTTTCAGTAGCTACACATATGAGTATGTGATGCCTAGGTAGTGAACTCTTGGAGATTGATTGGGGCTGTCTCCTGCTTCTTTTAAATTCCCCCAGGGCAGCTCATAGTTGAACCTTAATAAACCTTGGTGACTGACTGCAATAAACCTTGGTGACTGACTGCCTCTGGTGGTGAACTTGTCACTTCTGAAAGCCAAAGTAACTCTGGTAACTCAGATACAATTTTGTTACTTACAACAGTCACACTACAGAGTTCCGAAAGACTCATGGCTTAATCTCTAGGAGAGGGGTTGCTAAGCAGCAAAGAAGCTAGGTATTGTGAAGATTCAGACCTCTGCACACATTTTCTTCATGTGCTCGCCTGCATGGCTTCTGCTGTCATCTCTCAAATCCACATCTCATGATCCCTTGCTGTTTCAGAAGCCAGATTGAATTCTTACTTCTCTAGTAGACAGATCTGTCTTTGCTATATTTCCTTGAAATAAATATGTATCACGTAAATATATTGTCAATTTCTGGTTTCTATTTTTCTAAACTTTGCGGAGTGACTAATGTATAACCCATATTTTCTCAAGTTTCACCAAACAAGGGTTACATTAGGATCATGAGAACAGAACCAACAGCATTTCTCTGTACCTGTCTTCACCAGAATCATGGCTGATATACACTTCCTCAGATTTTCCATCTAGTTCAGGAAGTCCCCAGAGGGCATTATCTCTGTGTTTGGAGCAGTGTCCTTTGTGACTTTTTTCTTTTGCCATTTTCTCCTTTCTTGCTCTAGATGTTGGATTTGCAGGTTTCTGACTTGCAGAAGGGTCCCCTGAGGACCCTTTTGTCCTTTGCAGAGCTGATGGTCTTTGCCATAAGGCCTGCTGTGTTCCCTTCTCCTGAGTATGCATGCCAAGTTTGGTTGTTGGGATGCTTTCTGTAACCCTGTTTCTTAACAGATATGAACCTATTGAAATTGTATACTTTGATTTGGTTTCAGATTTGTTCTGCATTCAAATTGTTATTTAGGTCTGGAATGGTGTCACATCTACTGAAGTGCAATTTAATAGTCATACCACAATATGAAAGGAACTCTGTATTTTACTTTTTGATATGGAAGAACATCAATCCCCAGCAGCACTTCTTGAGTCCACTCAGTTCTTTCCATCCCCCACTACCTGAAGCTTTGCATTTGCCACTCACTCCTATCACTAGATTCATCTGCCTTTACCTTCTCTCATTCCTCTCCTTTCTTTACTATATTTTGTAGTTCACTATAAGATTTGATACTTCCTTTTATTTCTTCTCCAGATCTAGACAAGACCCTGTCCATTCTCAAATCATACAAAATAAGGCAATCTTTTTTTTTTTTTTTCTGAGGGCAAATGATGGGGCAAGAGAGTTCATTTGGCTATTATAGAATTCTCTTCATTAGGAGGAGAATGGTTGTTGCCATGAGAATATTTCTGCCTGTGGCACAGAGATTGCTTCAGTGCTAGAGCCACATGTACTAGAGGTTTGAGCAAGAGCCCTGGAGTCAAAACTTCCTGTCAAACCTACCTCAACCACATATGATCATCAAAACCCTGGGCAAGTTATTTAACATCTTTAGGTTTCAGTTTCTTCATCTGTAAAATGGGGTTTGGTGAGGTTAAATGAGATAGTTGATTTAAGTTGTTCAATAAATATCAGCTGTTGTATTAATGGTTATTGCCTCTTCTTTCAGACAATTTTTGTCCAGGTTTAGAGAGGAGGGGGCATTGATATGGGATCAGAGGGCAATTCAAGAATGATAGACCTGCTGCACTTGAACTCTCCCCTTCCCTTTGACCATGGCTTGACTTCTGTGTGTCCTTTGCTTCTTATTTCTCAGTATGAGCTGCTTCCTAGACCCTTTGGCAGAGACATACC
Organism: Macroglossus sobrinus; assembly: GCA_004027375.1. Taxonomy (NCBI): domain Eukaryota; kingdom Metazoa; phylum Chordata; class Mammalia; order Chiroptera; family Pteropodidae; genus Macroglossus; species Macroglossus sobrinus. The sequence continues at coordinate 68,023 of PVKZ01000558.1, forward strand.
TGGAAGCAGGCACTGCAGCCCGCTGACAGGGCTGGACCTATAGGAAATATACAGCTCCTTCCATCATTCTGTGACCTCTTGCTGCAAGTGGAAAAACAATGGGCATAGAGTCCTGAGTCTGAGGTTCTTGGTCTGATCCACACTGATTAAGTGGGACAAATCACTTTTCTTTGGATCTCAGTTTCCCAACCTATAAAATGAGTATATAGAGATGGACAACATTTATATGGTCTATCTTTAAAACAATTATAATCCTTGTTGTTATGGGAGCCACTGAACACTGATGCCATTCCCTGTCTTACCTGTGGACTATTGTTGAAGTCCTATATTAGTCAGTCTGCATACTCTTGCTCTTATGTCTGAAGTTCCCCTAATCCATAGAACATCATTGGAAAAATTGCTCTATGCATACATTTATGATCTATGAATCATGGAGCCAGCCATGATAACTGAAGACAACCCAAGAAGTTTTTATTAAGTGAGGAATAAAAAGTAACATAGTGCAAAGCACTTTTTCTCATGTGCCAATGTTTCTCACCCTCTGTCAGCTCTACTGGGCAAATAATGTGCACTGACTCCTGCCTGTAGCCCACTGGCCTCACTGCCTTCACTTTGTCATGGCTACTGAAAGCCGGCCAGTGGCAGTTCCTCATTGTGCCACCAGTTGTTACTGTGCCAGGAGTGAATAATATATAAATAGAATGTACTTTCTCCTCTAAATGGTCACAAATGGCCTGCCACAGTATAATAATATATGTATGCCTTCCCATAATGGTCAGAAAAGGTGGTTTGAATTTTGCAATCAATACTTTGATAGCTCGTGGCATTTTACTCTATTAGAAGTTTTTTGTCCAGAGGACATCCTCATCCCTCTAAAATGAATTCTCTTTTTGTCCTTATCTATTCAAAGTCCATCCATAGCTTTCTCTGACAACTTCAGCTTACTTAGACTACACTAAACTTCTATTAGTCTTAATCTTATATGATTTTACATTGCAATTTATTCTTTCATTTTTGTAAGTCACTTTTCCTGTAAGCTAGACTGTGAATTCTCTGAGCAGAAATCCTATCTTCCACCTCCTTGTACTGGGTAGATGGTTGACAGTCAGTAAATACATTCTAGCTTATAGGTAAATATTTATATCTATAATTATGGATGGATGGATAGAAGACCAAGGTGGTGTATTATCAGTCTTTGCTGTATAATCAACAGTATAAAAATCTCAGTATCTTACAACAGTAAGCATTTATTTTTCTCTCATAAGTCTACAGGTAGCCTGTGGTTTGGCTGATTTAGGGTGGCTCATGCTGGACACACACTGGCTGGGTTCAGGTGATCTCTACATATCTTCATTTTGGGGCCCTGTCTAAAAGGACAGAGGCTCTTTATCAACTACTATTCATGGGGTGTGTTCCATGGCTCACAGGTGTCCATGGCTCAAAGCAAGTTACATGGCTCAGCTGATGTCAGGGAGGCAGGGAAATTTCTCTACCCACTGTGGGAGGAGGCACTGCAAAGTCCTCTATTATGACATCAAGAGCTAGGAACAAAAATTAAGTTACCACATATGACTAGGTCATTGTCTTTTAAACTGGAAAAGACCCTGGGAAATTATTCAGTCTGGCTCTTTGCCTCCTGGCAGAGTATGGTCCAAAGACAAGCAGCATTAGCATCTAGCTTGTTAGAAATGCAGAATCTTAGGCCTCATCTCAGACTTGCTGAATCAGAATCTTTATTTTAACAAAATCTTCAAATGATTCATGTAACATTTAAATTTGAACTCATCTAAAATAACAGGTTTTCATAATATGTTCCATGAAAGACTAATAGATATTATATGGGGGGAAATACTTTTATAATTAAATAAATTTGAGATATTTAAGGACTTTTCAAAGCTTTTAAACAACTAATAGAGACTGTAGATCCCTGATATGGGTGGGTGTTTTTATTTATTTCTTAGAGCTGCAATAACAAATTACCACAAACTAGGTGGCTTAAAACAACAGAAATTTATTCCTTCACAATTCAGGAGGTCATAATTCTTAAACCAAGGGGTTGACAGGGCTGGTCCCTTCTGGAGGCTCTAAGGAAGAATCTCTTCCATGCTGCTTTCCCAGCTTTGGGGGCTTATTGGTGGTCTTTGGTGTTCCTTGGCTTATAGCCACATCACTCCAATCTTTACTTCTGTCACTACATAGACTTCTTCCCAATATGTGTCTCTGTGTGTCCTCTCCTCTTCTTATAACAACACCAGTTATTGAATTTAGGGCCCACTCTAATCTAATATGACCTCATTTTTAGCTTAAGTACTTATATCTGCTAAGATTCTATTTCCAAATAAGATCATGTTCAGAAGATTCTGGCTGGACATGCATTTTGAGGAGACCCTATTTAACCAACTACAGAGGTGGAGGGAGGGATATGAAATGAAGCATTCTCTTAACGTAATGGGTCAAGGCACTTTTTTTTTTTTCACAGAAGAACTCATGACACAGTCTTAGATGAGAGTCCAAACCATCCTAGATATATGGTTGTTGACTTGCCTCTGATAGTTTTTAAGCATAAAACTCTATAGTCTCATTTTGTAGCCCATTCTAAAGTGATCTTAAGTCTCACCTGTAATTATTTATCAGGGTTGGAAAATTTGTAGCCTAAGGCTAAATATGCCACTCAAATAAATTTTGTTTGGCTGTCTCATAAGAATGCATTAAGAAGTAGTTCCATTTTCAGATGAGGATTTGATATGATTGTGTATTTGAGATAACTGATATTTAAAAGAAGCTAAAATGAAAAAAAATTAGTTCCCATTTTTTCTTAGCATTAAAATATAAATACTAGGATTTCACCATTAACTTACCCATGAGACTGGAATGATATCTAATATGAACCAAACAATGGGATTAGAGAAGGGCAAGTTAAAGTATCCAGCCTCCATTTTTTTTTAGAAACAGAATGGATGCTACAGCACAAAGATGTAGCATTTGAGAACCACTCAAATCTTCCTAATTTAGAAATTATTTTAGGAATACAAGGTTTATTCTGCTTACTAATCCCAAAATGTATGTGCATTTTTAAAAAAAATATTGGTATAGTTGTAGGTTCATGTGCAGTTATAAGAAATAATACGGAACACTTCCCTTTACTCTTTGCTCAGTTATCTTAATGTAACATTTTGCAAAAACTTTAGTGCAATATTACAACTAAGGTATTGACTTTGATACAAGCTACCAATCTTATTCAGAATACCTCAGTGTTATTTGTACTCATTTGTGTGTGTGTGTGTGTGTGTGTGTGTGCGCACACCCATACATGTATATGTGTGTATTTAGCTCTATAGAATTTTATCAGATGGGTTGATTCTTGTATTCACCATCCCAACCAAATACTGAATGGTCCTATCACCATAGGAGCCCTCATATTGCTCTTTTTATACATGCATTTTTAATTTAAATTCTCTCAGCAAATTTTCCTGACTCATCTATACTCAGGAACCCTGGAAATTATTCTCCTGGAATGTACAACTTTCCACATGAATTGGATGACTGGGAGTGCCAGTCAGCAGTTGTACAAGATTACAAAGTCAAAGTGGTCAGCAGAGGAGGCAAGCGCATGCCCTTGGCCTCCTTAGCATAAAGTACTGACTAACTGAGCTAACTGGCCAGAGATAAGGACTTCATTTCAAATAACAAATTAACAGTTTCCCATAACTCCATTAATGCATGGCTATGATCCCATGAAATTGCATCTCTGACAAACCGGCTGCACTAAAATTTACTCTACGTAAAATTATTGTGCTAATTACTTTCTCTTTATGCTTTTATAATCGGCTGACTGGCAATAACATTTGCAATGTAGCCATGCACTAATGAGAAAAGTCATTCAGTCTCAGGCTGCAGGTCATTAGTAAATGGCTTCAGGGGTCGAAGGGTAATTTCCCCCTTTGGTGCAGTTGAAGAGACTAGTGGAGCAAATGTCTCCCCGCCCTACCCCCCTGGATATTGATAGAAAAGAGAATTTGTCAAGCCTGGGGTCTCTTATAGACACTATTCACCTTTTCCTCTTTAGAAACAGGCCTCAGAAATATCATCAAATTGGCAATTTCTCTTAGCTGTTCTCTATCCCATTCCATTCTTCCTCTTTATCTCCCAGTGTGTGTGCCTGCAAGTGTGTGCATGTATACACACTTCTAAGCCCAGTGCTAGCTTGCCAGTTTTAGATCTCACCTTCTTTATACTAATGATCCTCAACGGGAATGATATTATCTTATACAGTATTTCACAATTTTATTGGTAATATTTTTTGGACTTCACAATAAAAATGGACTAGACCCAGAGATGTAAGACATCCTGCAGTGCATGGAACAGTGATACACAACTCCCCAACACACAAGTCTTTCAGATACCCTACTGGTCATTCAGATGGATGACAAATCTGGTTACAATTATCTGAATCTGGAACCTAATTCCATTATGCTTGTGAACATTAAGTATTTTTGCATGGTTTAATAGACACTGATATTTCCAAAAATGTAAGTGCTGCATAAATGGACAGAAGATTGCAATTTGTCTTATTTTGGAATTTGAGTTATTCAATGTTTTGGGAAACTCGCGTTACAATGGCAATGATCCCTGAGGAACTTAAGTTGTTAGCATATTTGTGTTGGTCAACATTTGGAACTGTCACTTTCACAGTGATTCCGGGCATGGGTGCTGACAACTTCATTATATCTTCTAGTTTACTTGTGCCTGAGCAGTGGCATTTTGAAAAACATATGATCTTACTCAAAATTATTTTACATTTCTTTTTTCCTAAAGGTGTAGAAAAGGTGTGTAGGTAGGTTATATCATTATTATGATATTGTCTAAGCATAGTAAAATGGGTTTTAACTAAATATTTAATATTAATGAAAGAGCTGTGTTTTATAGAAGAACTACTGCTTTAGAAAGATGATGCAATTAATAATAATAATAATAGTAATAATGACCTCCTTTCACCAAGACTTTCTCATCTCACTTGGGTTACTCTAAGAGCTGCCAGACTGGTCCTTCAACTTCTAGTCTCATCCCCCTCCAAACTACCCCAACCAGCTTTAGAATACTCTTTCTGAAACGAAAATCAGATCATGTCAACTTCTTCCTTTCTGGTGCTTCATCATCTTCAGGTGTTCTTAACCTGGGGTGTTCACCAGGCTAGAGTTGTATTATAATACAACTGGGCTCCTTTGTAATCTTATGTATTGCATTTCACACATATAAAAACATTTTTTCTGTAAAGGTGTCCATTGATTTCATCAGACTTCTAAAGAGATCCATGGCACACCTACACACAAAAAATAAACATCTAGATCAAGTTTAATCCTCTGTGTGTATAAATTCCTTATGTGATCTGACCCTGCCCACCTGCCCAACTTCACTTCTTAACATCTTCCTCCAGATTCATACCTTTCATTGGTCCTGAGGAGACTATACTCTCCAGCCTTATGAACATACAGCTGTAGGCTTTGGAAAGCTCTCCTGATTGCCATCACCTGCCTCAAGTGTCAGCTTAAGTGACGATCCTTGGAAAGGCTTTTCTCACCTCTCCCAGGACTCTAGGATGCAGCACCCTTCCCCAGCTCTGTACCTGGTGTAGACTGTAATCAGAGTGTAACCATAGCATTTTATAATCACCATTTCCCAGCTAGTTTCCCCAAGAGACATTCAGATCCTTGAGGTCAGAGTTCATATATTCTGACCCCAGTATCCTCTGTGCCTAGGAAAGTGCCTGGATGTAGCAGATGCATAATGAAAAGTGGTTGAATGACCATATACATACATTAATTTTGAGTAAGATATGTCATGGCTGCTTGGACCTAAGGTGAGACTGATAGAGGAAGAGAGTCTGAGACTGAAGACTACAGACAATAGGAAAGCAGAATAAATGCCTTAGCTGCCTGATAACAACAAAATCATTTACAAACCTTAGTGGTTTTCTCTCCCTTGATATTCTGATATTTTATTCCTTCACCTCTGTCCTCACCCCCTTAGCTGAAACTGTTCTCTCTTATACTAGGGGAAAGTAAGGGAAGAAGTATGGAAGCAATTTGGGGGAATCCAGAGGATGACTAGGGCTGTAGAAGCCTTCTCTCTATAATATCTCAAATCCTTAGTAATGTTTCTGAACTCATGGGATCCATAAGTAAGGGCAGATTTTTACTGGCAATCAGGGGAGGAGATGAACTTTCAATCTAGATTAATATGGAATGAAATCAGGCAGTGAGTGGTGATCCGGATACTCCTGAAAGATATGGGGAAAAGAAAACTCCAGGAATTCTCATCTTTCATTAGGTCTTATAATTTAAGTTTGAGTCAAACTTAACCAGGTCTAAAAAGTGTGAGGAACCTTGCCTGACATCTGGGTTATACAATAAAGGTACACTTATAATGTTCTTCTAATGCATTGTTAGAAGTAAAGGATTGAGGTTCTCTTAACATTTGTCCTTATACTTTCCTCAAAGGTTTTCCCTGATGTTCTTTAAAAGTAGATGGTTTCCTTACTTTGTTAGTCAGGGTAAAGCTAGACTGCTGTCACAGAGAGACTCAACAATAATTGACTTAAAAAAAGATAGAAGTTGATTTTTCTCTTGTGAAACAGCTGAGGTGGATGTGTCATGTTCTAAGGTGCTCTCTTCCAGAGATCATTCTGAGGGGTCCACCAGCTTCTCTGACATCCCTCAGTTCAGTGCTCCTCAAACTTCAGCATACAGGAGGATCGCTTATGGAGCTTGTTAAATACAGTTTCTGATTCTGGGATGGGGCCCATGGTTCTACATTTCTGGTAAGGTCTGAGAGTAGGAAAGCTGGAAGGTTGTATCCTGTTTACTTGCTTTAGCTTGGGTCTTATAGCTTGCACTGAGGTGGCAGTACGGAACAGCCGATGTGCAAAATTTCAAGGGCCAGTCTTGAAAATGGCCCATTTTACCTTTGATCATGTTTCACCAGTAAGAAGATAGTTATATGGCCATACCTGGTGCAGGGGAACACTGGAAATGTAGACCTAGGTGGGTGACCATGGTCCCTATAGTCTGTGACTCTTGGCCCTCTGACATGCTGATATGCCTCCTTAGATAATAAGAAAGTGGGTGGAGTTAGAGCTAGTATGCCAGCAAAACCATATGTGAGCCTTGCTCATTAATCTGACTAATATTTGAACACTTACTACTTGAAAATCATTGTACTTGGTGTTGGGAATGTGGTACTGGAGGAGACAGAGATAGGAAGCAGTCTTGAGTAGTAGTTGAGAGTGTTTGTTCAGTAAACAATCTGCCTGAACTCAAAATACAACTTAACCTTGGGCAAATTAGTTAACATCTCTGCCTCAGCTTTCTCATCTGTAAAATGGTATAATCATGGTATCCCCTTTGTTATCACGAGGATTCCATGTATTAGTCACTATTAATATACATGTCCTCAGGAAGCTTACATGTTAACAGTCCTCATCATTTGTGTTCCTGCAGAAAGTAAACTGAAGATCACTGCTCTGGGATTTTAGAGACCTGGACCCAGGAAGTTATGTGCTCCCTCTAATGCAAAGGGTGGGAGTCAGTTGGGCTAGGGCCTGCTCCCACTTTTCACCATTTCCATGGAGGGAGAAATGGTTCTTTTAGTAGGAACAAGCTCCATTTAACCACCAGCCTTCAACTTTCTTTCTTTGATGAGGTGTAAACATTTTGTCAACCTTTCACATCACCTCAATTTTGTTTCTGATGTTGGAGATTACTTTATCAACCACACAGTGAGCTTGCTAATAGTTGGTGGTCTATTATTTCTCCAATATCTTCAAAGAATTTTTTCTTATTTACAGGAGTGAAGTGACCTTAACTTGCAGAGGTTTTCATATCCATTCAAGCTCAAGCTCTCCTTATGCCCCCATCTCTCATATCATCACAGCTCTTCCTTAGAATTCTATACTACACATTCTTTTATATTAGAACTCCAGTGATTTGGAATTCTCATTTGGACCAAGGCCGCAAAATAAAGCACAGTATCATTCATTATAGGTGGCTCTTAAATGAAACACTTCAAAATCATGTGTCATTTTTAGGCTTTTTCATAATTTTCTAATTTATTTACTTTTCTCACCTAGAAAATTAAAAAAAATGACAGGGAGTTTAGAAATATATATATGTTGCATATTATTGTTTATGGCCCATATGCTCCTATCTCTTTAAGTCTATGAACTTCAAGTCAACAAAATATCAAAATAGAACATCCTTAGAAGTGCAGAATTAATGACAAATCCATTATATATGTGAGTCCATATGTCAAAGGTTTTATTTTAAACAAGTCAGTATAGATTTTATTGAAGCAACTGTCAATATTTATTTATTTCAATCATATATTAAAAAAAAAACCTTTAAAACTTACTTTTATTGATTGAGCCTCATTAAATAGGATCTTGCTATTGTAAATTTCTATTTGACTAAGGGCCAATCACCAGTATTGTTGCACAATATTGCACCTGATAACATTGCCAGCTATATTAGTAAGTGTATTAACAGTTTGTATACTGGTTCATTTAATTAAACCATCCTTTGCATTTCCTGTATTATCTTCACATCATCCATGCTTTTAATCAAGTGGAAAAAGCCTCCTTTGTGCAGATCAACATTTAGAGGTCTATAAGCTTGTATAATTGGACAATTTATTAAAATTCTGTTTTTATGTATTTTTCTGTCTACATTAAAAAAGATAGACAGTATTTGACCTCTTATGGCTTGGGAAGGAAGATTGGTTGTAAGGCAGACAATGAAAGTTGCCTTCAGAGTGTTTTCTCTTGGGTTTGATATTCTGAAATCTGGAGCAAGAGAATTATATAAGAGGTGGTGGAGATGAGAAAGCAAAGCAGTACAAGAAAGTCAGGGTGATTTCACCAAGAACTGAGGAGGTCTGCATGACCTTTGGTAAACTCCCTCTCAGGAACCTGGAAAGGAGACAGGGCCTTAAATGCTGAGAGTGGGGCAGGAAGGGGATGCCTGCTTGGTCTGTCTCCCATAAGGACAGGTTTGGAACTCACAGATACCTGCTGTGGACAGAGCTGGACTTTAAGGGAGTATGCACAATTCAGCAGTGACTCCTCGGAACCCAAACCAAAGGCCTTCCAGGGATAATCTTCTTATGCATGTTACCTTATGCTTAGGGCTCTAGTAAGGAAGGATATGAATAATGAGCACTATTGAATTTCTTACCAGACTGGCTATGAGGGTGGGGTGATGTGTCAGAAGCAGTTCTATTACAATTTCAAAAAAATAAGGTTCCATGACATAACCTGCATGCTAAGATTCATACACATTAAGAAGATGCAGATAAAAGTCTTGCCTTTGTGGAACTCACAGCGAGGTGGGAGAAATAAGATATAAATATAATACCGATGTAAGAATTATAGATAATGAGAAATAGAAAAATTTGTTGGGGAGGGGATGGGGAAAAATTTCATGAAAGAAATGTTTTTTTTTTAGCATATTTTAAAGGATCAGTAGAACTTAGATGTATGAAAAGTAGGAAGAGGTCTTTCCAAGTGAAGGAAATAATGTGAGCAGAAGCACAATGAAGGACATTATGAAGAATAAGAGAGTAACTTGGTTAAACTGTGAGTTGCAACAAGGGGATGAATGGGAAATATCTTTGAAAGATAGGCTAGGGCCATGATGAAGATTTTTAAATGAGATAGACTGCTCTAATAGAAAGACAAATAGTAGATCAATATCTTGTATTCTATATGGCCTTGAGTAAGTTTCTTAATTTTTTTGTGTCTTTTTTTAAAATCTATGGAATGAATAATATTACCTTGCAGGACTATAAAATTAGAATAATGATGATGATGATAGCTATCATTTATTGAGCACCAAGTTGTCTGTGTCTGGCATGTACTGGTGCTCAATAAAAGTGGCTAATATTCTGTTCCATTTCATTCCATTCCATTCCATTCCATTCCATTCCATTCCATTCCATTCCATTCCATTCCATTCCATTCCATTCTACTCATTAACACTTGGTCACTCAACTATTCAGAGCATGAGGAATCTGCAGTACATTCTTTACTGGAATTAGACTTTTCTAGGGCTCATTCAAATTTCTGCTTTTTTCCTCCTGAATACACGGTTCCTTGAAATTAAGCAAGGGCCTGTGACTTGCAATGGCCAATGAAATGCAAATGTGAATAATGTGTTATTTCTATATGGCAGCCTTTAAGTGATGGCGCACAATCCTCCATTTGTTCTTTTTCTACTGTGGAAATCTATGAAGTGTTATTTTGACATGGTGGTATCAGGTATTGAAACTTCTGGCAGCCTGAGTTCCTGAGTAATCATGATGAGCAGAGTCCTCTGCCCACTGCTGACCAGTATAAACATGCAGTATGAGAGAAATATAAATCTTTGTTGTTTTAAGTCATTTAGATTTGGAGGATGTCTGTTGCTGTCACATAACCTATTATGTCCTGATTAATCCATCTCTGGTATCATTCATCAATGTAGATGTAGAGCATAACTCTCTTTGACTTGAAAAGATAATTGGCTTTCCTTCTCAGCTTATTCCAGGCTAGTTACAATGACTTCATAAGGATCTTCTCTCTCACACAGTCCTTGGACACTAAACTTTATCAATCTCTTTTTTAACCCACACTCAAAAATTCTGCCTACATGGATCTCTTTCTAACATATCAAGGTCATTATTTAAGTAATTTTTGTGTTAATTTCAAAGCCCCCTAGTTTTTTAAAATTATATTTATTTAAGTATAGTTGGTATGCAATCTTATATTGGTTATATTAGTTTAAGATATACAATATAGTGATTCAACATTTTTATTCCTTACAGTGTGATCACCCCATTAACTCTAGTAATCATTTGTCACTGTGCAAACTTATCACAATATTATTGATTATATTTCCCTTTCCCTTTTCACTCATCTCCCACCCCTTTCTTTTAGGTAACCATTTCTTTGGTCTCTGTTTTTGTTTTGTTTTGTTTGTTTGTTTGTTTTTAGATTCTACACATAAGTGAAGTAATATAGCATTTGTCTTTCTCTGCTTGACTCATTTCACTTTACATAATACCACATAGATTCATTTATGCTGTCTCAAATGGCAAGATTTCATTCTTTTTTTTTGTTACTATATAATATTCTAGTGTGTGTGTGTGTGTGTGTGTGTGTGTGTGTGTGTGTGTGTATGTATTTCACATCTTCACATCTTTGTATATTCATCTATCTATGGGCACCTCAGATATTGTAAATAATGCTGTAGTGAACAGAGGGGTGCATATATCTTTTTGAATTAGTGTTTTTGTTTTCTTTGGATAAATACCTAGAAATGGAATTGCTGGGTTGTATGGTATCAATTTTTTTTTTTGAGGAATCTCCTTACTTAAAATGCAAATCAAAACCACAATGAGATATCACCTCACACCAGTCATAATGGCTATTATCAAAAAGTCAACAGATAATATGTGTTGGCAAGGATATGGAGAAAAGAGAACCTTGTGTACTGTTGATGGGACTGCAAACTGGTGCATCACCTATGCGGAGCCCATTAGATTGATCATTTTTTTCTTTCTTTTTAGCTATAAACCTAGTCTGTCTATTATTTGTCAGTTGGTCTTTCTAAAAAAATGAATGTGAGTCCCATTTTATCAGGACAATTACTATTAACTCAAATCAAAATAATAATATATAGCATTTATGAAACGCTTACTACACAATAGGCATATGCTAACTACTTTCCATGTGTCAGCTTATTAATCTTCACAACATCCTGAGAAGTAAGTACAACCATTATTCTTATTTTATTGACTTTATAGAAACTGAGGCACAAAACAGATAATGCTGTTAGGAAGGTGGGGAGCTAGAACTCAAATCCAGGGATTCTGGAGCCCTCACTGTTAAATCCTACATCACACTACATCTCATTAGGATCCAACTCTCATTTTACCAAAAGAGTTCATTATTTGTACATCCCTCCCAAGATGTTCTACCAGGTATTCTTCAAAGTAATCAGTCAAGGAACAAGTATTTGTTGGTTACCTCTCTCCTTCCCTTTCTTTCTTTCTCCTTTTCTTCCACAGGTATTATTAAGCATCGACTATGGAATTATATATAAGAAGTTATGTTTTTAAAGTGTCAAAGAAATCATAATCTAGTTGAAGCAACTTCTGTTAAGTTTTATAAACTTATAAGAGGGCAATAGAATTCCAAATATATAGTTAAATGCTAAATTATCTAGTCTTCCATACATCTGAATGAGCTGGAGATAGGGATATCAGTGGCTTTGAGTAAGCAGAGATTTCTTCCCAAATCTGGATCATGAAGTATGGGTGAGAATTGGACAGCAGAAGAGAGAAATGATAAGCAGAAATTAAGTTGAATCTGTGATTGATAAATGAATAATTGGAGGAGTTTTTTCCTGAGAAAACGTGATGTAGTTAACTGTCTTAGTATGCAGATGTACTTGTAAGAACTATTTATTTGAGACTACTTTTCACTGTATCTTCAAATAACAATTACACCACAAATTATAGATACAGAAATTATAGAAATAGAACTTAGGAAGACAGATTTTTATGGGAAAGTATTATTCACAGGGAGTTAAAAGCTTTTATGCTTTATAGAAGCTTTTAGGGTTGAAGCAAATGTAGTGTTCATTTATAGCCTAACTCATTTATGCACTGCTGGGAGATTTTGCAAATGTAACCTCATTTCTGCTCTTCCCTGAACTCTGAGAATACCTCAGGCTGTATTTGTTCATAAAGGTGAATTTCTTTTTGAAGAGCAATTTGATATAATTTTTGTTTTTCATGAATCCTATTACTATGCACGTACAATTTGCAAGCATCCAGGGCTCTTGTTTTCTCCTTCTATAATGAGAGAACTGTGCAGTCATCTGTGTTTTTCTGACTGCCTGATTCCCAACCACAGTCACGTTTTTTGGATGAAAAAGCAGCCACAGTGGGAAGCAAAATCACTTTTTTGGTTTTCCACCAAGCTCCTCCACCATTTACCATTTAATCCAGTTGTCTCTCATGATCCAAATGTATTTACTGAACCACTAGCTAGGATCCAGTAAGCCACCTCTTTCAATGTCTGATTTTATTGAGTTTGGAATGACAAGGGGTTCTTGGAAACCATCTGATCCAAGTACTTTATTTTATCAGTGGGGCTCCAGAATCTGAGAATGGTGAGCCTCTTGCCCACAGTTAGTAGGGACAGAGATGAAGACCTGGTTCTCTGACCACTAGCCCAGTCTTGCCTGGGTCTCCGGGTGAAACTGTGCTCTAAGAATTGGGGATGGATTAATGACTGATTATTAAAGACTTCCACAGGAAAGGTAACATAGAGGAAATAGATTATGTAGTCAGGAGCTTTCTTTGCTCTTTCCACAAATTGAGCCTTTTTTTCCTTTTGATTGCTTCTCTGTGGAAACAGGGCCAGGTTGTTAGTACATAGATATAGTTATATATAAATGGTATATTAATCAGCACACATTTACTGAGCATGACCTCTGCTCCCAGTCCTCTGACAGGTGCTATAAGTCACACATAAGCACAAGACATGGCCCTGCCTTGAAGGATGGTACAATGTATTTCGAGGAGGCAGAACTAAGCAATAGCAAGAAAGAGTGTGTGTAATAAGCAGGTCAATTCTTGCAGAGGGGAAGATAAGTGTGGTGGGACCAGAGGCAGCAGAGGGAAACTTCATAGGAGAAATGGGACTTGAGTGGTATCTATTGATAAACAGGCCCCACCCACACTCGTCTTCTCTTTCTCAATGTCATCATCTTCATGTTTACACATATACACCTATAATTATGATTTTACAGAGCAGCTCTGGTTTCAACTAAATTTTATTTCATTAAATTATACTTTAGGAAAAATTGCTTTGTCAGACATTTTCTTTTGTTTAGAGAATATGATTCCAGTCCTCATTATTTGCATTTATATTTTAAACTTCTCATATCTCACATTTTTACAGCATTTTTTAGTTTGCAGTGTAAATTCTCAAACATTATTTTATTTCATCATAAAAGCAAAGTGTAAGGAAGGTAAGATATTATTAATATCTATTCTAGAGATGAGGCGACTGAGACTCAGTGAGGTAAAGTGCTTCACTCACAGTTGCAGAACTCAGTGGAAACAGCAGGAAATGAACACAGATGCTTGGATTTCCAGCCTGAGATTCTTTTTTCAACTTACTTGATTAATCATTTTAAATGGTATTTTATTCTGTTGTTCTCATGCTCTTTCCCTGAAGAATACGGTAAAGGTAAAACCAGCCAATACAGTACCCTCTTCAGAGTACTATTCAAAGTAAAGTTTTCAAAGTCTAGAGGTGTCAATGGAACTTTCAGAATGACAAGAGTTATTCTTAGTTTCAGCTTTGATTTTTGGTTGGTTTTAGTCTACCATGAACTGATCCCTTTTTAAATTTCTTTTCAGTTATACTGAATCCAAGTGTACATTCCAATTGTAAATTTTCCAATTATTTTTCGTTTCATTGTGTTTACTCAGACTCCTAAGAAATTGAAAAATCACACATCACTTTTTATATTCATGGCAGATGGTGGAATATTTTTATAGTTTTCAAAAATCACCAATGCTACTTTCTGCAATAGTCGACATTCAGAAACATAATGTTTGAAACTTTTTAAAATTAACATCATGGAAGAATGTATGCATTTTCAATGTTCCCTATCATGTGTAATCTCTGAAGGCAATTTTTCCCTTATGCAAAATCATGAAACAGATTTCTTGTTTATTGTTCAAGGCCAGTTCAGTACCATTACTTTTTTTTTAAATATAGAGTCCTAAATTAGGCTCTTGTTTGTGTGTGTGGAGTGAAGGCTAGAAGATAAATTGAAGATGTAGCCACTATTCTTGAAAAATGCACCATCTAGGTGCCAAGATAGAACATACTCATTTGCAAGTGGATAGTCACTTCTCTGTTTACTTAGTTAGAATTCATTTAATTTTACAAAATATAATGATCAAAGACCTTTTGTAAGACATAAAGGTATAGATAATACTTTTTTTTTACCTCTTGGTGCCTACAATTTGGGGAGATTTTTTATTCAGTTTACAAATAATTGTAATATAATACAATGTGAAATTAGTGACTTAAGAGAAATAAAAGTGGTCAGATGAGGGAGGGAGCATTTCTGACATCTAATCATGATATCTTGTGAAAGTTCAGATCAGAAAGTATCCTGAAGAATGGATAGGATTTTTGATAAATGGATTTTGAAAAAAAGAAGTGCTAGTGTATAGAAAACTCTGAATGAATGAATAAATAACAAATGAATGAACAAATGCTGGAATATCAAGAGTGTTCTGAGGCCAATGTGGCTGGAACAGAGGTTGTTTGTGGGGAGGTGTAGGAAAGAATAATGGATATCAGGATATCAGGATATCACTGCTATAACCAGAGCCAATGTGGCTGGAACAGAGGTTGTTTGTGGGGAGATGTAGGAAAGAATAATGGATATCAGGATATCAGGATATCACTGCTATAACCAGAGCAGTGACTATATTTATTGTTTGTTTAATTTTCTAAATCAATTGGTGTCTGGATAAACTGACTAATTTGAAGATGGGGTGGGAGTGCTAAGTGACATGACTGGCACATATTCTTTGTGTTTACATTTTAGACTCAAATGATTCTATTCATCGATCTATCTCTTTGAAAAAGCTTTTAATAATCCAGAAACATCTTTTTTTATGGCCAAGCTCAAAAACAAGTTTTAATGTTTACCTTCAGAAAGGTTCTATTCCCATTAAAGAACAGTGTGCTGATTACATGTTGGGTTTCAGTGATGTGTATGTGAAGTCTGATGACATGGATATGCAGTTTAAGTGTTGTTACAACGTTTCAAAGCTGGGTGACATCTGACTGGCATGTTCTCAGATGGTCATTTTGGATGCCTGCAGTCATTTGTTCTCTCTGGTCATTGCCCATGCTGGTCAGTTTTAAAACATTATAAATATTTTCTTCAAATATAGGCATAAATGAAACACTTTTTTCTATTCTGGACCAAAACCATTCATCTTAGAAAATGCTGTGTTGGTGATATATAATAGTTAGTAATATATCATATTATACTGAATGGGGATAATTTTTATTAAAATCTTGATTGCTGTATGGGTAAATGCATTAAACATTCATAATAGTGAAATCATACTTGATACTTAAATAATGTAAATGTGTTTTAAGTTTCTTTTAGGAAAATGTGACTAAGATGAGATACATTGGAGTAGCCTCCCCCATATCTATGATTTGTTATATGATGTTTGAGGTCCAGAAGCCAGATGAACTGAGTTCAAATCCTGATTCTGCCATCTGTTAGCTTTGTGACCTTGGGCAAGTTTCTTAATTGTTTTGTAAAATAAATGTAACAATTGCAAATGTTAGTATCATATTCTTATGATTTCATTTATTTATTTGGAATACAACTAGAAAGTACATTGCTCTAAAATACACATGCATATGGAAAAGGAACGACAGTGAATATTTGTTGCTTTATGATACTTTTTATAATTGTACCATCATTTTTGCTATACATGAAGATCTTAGTTACCAAAAATTGTTTATATTTTTACTGAAATTCCTTGAATGAAAGTGAGGAACTGCTTTTCTAACCCCACCCTCTGTCCTCCACTCCCTGTGGGTGCAAGGTTGCTTCGTCACACTCAGGGGCTCAAACTGCCTATTCAGCATTTTGTAACCCAGGCCCAATGTGAAAGGGAGTCTTCCCGCCTTAAAGGAAGTAGACCGTAATTCTTTCTGTCACCTGCTTTAACAAAAAATTAGGTGGCCGAAGAGAGGCACCCAGAGCTCTGACTGAAGGCGAGCTGCAAAGCCAAGCATCTGGAAGCCATTCTGTGGCAGTGTTCATGCGAAGGATGTTGTCATCTTTTTCTGGATGTATTAGAGCAAAGCCTGCCCTCTTTGGAAACCAGGTGGTAAAAAAAAAAAAATTAATCCTTAGATTAACTTGCAGTAAATGCACAGAATTCAGTTTCTCCTGAAAGGATGAGCATTCTAGGCAGGGGCAACTGAAAGTGTGAAGGCTCTGAAGTGTGGCTTGTTTGGAGACTGCAAGGACTTCTGTGATTGGAGCATAAACTAAGAGAGTCAAAGGGAGACAGGAGAGAGTTTGAAAAGTAGGAAGGGATAGGTTCAAGAGTAATGACACTACCACATATTAATTGAACACTGACTATGTGCCAGGGACTGCATCAGTAAATAAGGTGGTTACAACCTCTTGTTTTCACTGAAACTTGGACCTTGACCAGCAGGTTGAGCAGTTTGGATTTTACTTTGCAGATGATGGGCAATGATTGAAGCTTTTAATACTAGTGATGGAATGACATAATTAGAAAAACATTTTGAAAGATCATTCTGATGGAGGGGCAAGCCAGTGGGAGCCTTGTTTGCTAGATGACCACTGCAAATGTCCATACAAGAGATGTCAAAGGCCTAAATGACAGTGATACAAAATAGAGATATTTAGGAAGCAGAATTGATGGGATCTTATGACCAATTTTAAGTGGATGATATGGTAGAAAAAGAGATAAAACAGCCCTCAGGGTTCTACCTTGTACAACTTGTTATTCATTGAATGAATACATGAAATCAGTGACACGTAAGCTTCTTCAAGCTTAGATTGGAGCCTGTTGAAGAATATGTACTCAATAATGCTGCCAGTGCTTAACAAACAAAAACCAGAACTGACACAGTTAGTGTTCTTCAGAAAACAATGCTAGTAAAATAACAGAGTAGGTGCTTACTATCAGTTTGTAGAGGGAAAGGTGATATTCCATGTTCATTACATTTCAGCAGTTCTAGTTCAACCAAGGACAAAATCTAAGCAATATACCAGTATTTAAGAATGAAACAATGCTGTAAGAAGAGAAATTGAAGGCATGATCATTGCTCTTGAAAAGATACAATCTAGTAGAAAAAATACAATACATCCTTTGGCAAGTGGCATTAAAATAGATAGTCACTACTCTATTGGCAAGTGACATTAAAATAGATAGTCGCTACTCTTTTCACTTGGGTAGAATTCAATTGGTCCTGCAAAATATAATCAGTAAGGTTCTTCCGTGTGACAAAAAGCCATAAATATGCTGAGTACTTATAGGAGCTCAACATATATTAATTGAATCTAAATTTAAATCTGCTCAATATTACATCATTTTAGATTTTGCTTTGAAGAATAGTGGTTCAGTCCCCTCTTCTGGGCTGGTGTACTTGCTAGTCACCAGTACTTTTCTTACATGGACTGTTAGTTACACAATTCCTCCACCTGGAATGTTAGCCAGTATTTCTATTTTGCTTTAGAGTGCGCAAAATCCTTTCAGCATTCATTATTTAACTTGCCACTGATTTGAAAATTTTCCACTACCTGATGATATCTCTTCCATCGTTTCCTTGATTTTATTTTTTGAAAAGGTTTTCAGTATTGTTATTATTGGCTTTTTACATGCTATCTTCTGTTTACAACCTGACAAACCAACTTTCCTTGAAGTCAAGGTCATTTTTTATATAAACGAGAACCAATCTTGGATGCCCAATTCAGGTGGTTTTCTAGAGCTTTCTGAAATTTTTTGTAATGCTGCAATTTATATTATAAGGCCCTGTTCTACCAGGTGGCAGAGATTTAATCTCAGTCAACTTGGGGGTGTCCCTGCATCTCAGGTATAGAGGAGATCACTGGGTCCTTGTTGGCATTTTCCCACACTGGCATCTTCTGAGATGTTTACTATCTTATTTGGTCTTAAGTTTGTTAATTAATGTAATTTGTTGTAGCCTCTTCTTTTATACCCTTCTTTAAAACCTCTTCAAGTCTGGCAACTGTCCTTGAATGGGACAAGACATTCTATTGATGCCTCTCATGTGCTGGGTTCTAGGAAACTGGGTGAACCTCTCTAAGCCACATATGCCTAAACTCGGTGCATAGTCACTATGAGCTGGTGTCTTGTTTGCCACCCAGAAGCTTACACAGAGAAAGGGACTCAGGTCCTCTATGTGGGTTTTTATCAAGCCTCTGGCTCTGCCCAGAGTGGTGATCAAGACGGATCATTAAACTCTCTCTCTCATGGACCTGTAGTTGGGTAAATACACTCTTTGTTTTTGTCTGTTTTCTTTCTTTACTAGGATAATCTTTATTTACTTACTCTTTGGAACTCTAAGCCCTTCTCTGATTCATCATGTATCTGATTTGGAAATCTAATATTCATACTCTGAATTCTGTTTATTTATATTTAAGGGCTTGGCTTTCGATATTCTAAGGAGCCAACTTACTTTTTCTTCCTCCACTTTTCATAGGTATTAATTCCTGAGGTATTAATTCAGTGCCACAACTGGAGGAAGGGAGCCAGGTGTACTTGGAAATAGAGGTCTTAAAAAAATTTTACTTAATATATCAAAATAGTATCTTATCTTCCTCCTCTCTCTTCCAACAAGCATTGGGCTGGTATTAGGAGGGACAATAGACATGAGATAATTTGGTTGTCATGCTCTGAGATCCTTTGCAAGATGACCTCTTCCCTAAGACTTACAAGGGTGATTTTCAAATGCAGATGATTTTGAGAGACCTTTCCCCTCTACCCAGGAGATGCTAACTCAGATTCATGGAGAGGGGATGAAGACTGAGGAATTTGCTTTTAGAATCATCTTCCTACGTCTAGATCAGTGATTCTCAAAGTTTGGCATTCATTAAATCATCTGAAGTGTTTGTGGGAACAGATTACTAGGATGAACCCCAGGGTTTTTGATTCAGTAGGTGTGGAATTTTGTTGGCTTTTGCATCTCCAACAAGTTCTCAGAGAATGCTGCTGGTCCCAGCTGTTGGTTCGGGGAACCTACTTTGAGAACCATTGCTTGAATTGAACAGCTCACACATAGCATGTAGAAATCTCAGTCCTATACCTCTTACCAAATCTATCACAACCTGGAGGGATAGGAACCAGACATCAGTAACATTCCAGGCTTCCCAGGAGAGTCCAATATGCCAGCAAATTGAGCACCAGTTCTATAAACCTTTGATTCTCAAGCTTCAATGAGTACTCAGATCACCTGGCCATTTAGTTAAATGCGGATTCTGATTCAGTAGGTCTAAGGTGAAGCTGAGATTAGGCATTTCTTTTTTTTCAGTTTCTTGAGATATAATTTACGTACAAGAAAATGTACTGTTTTGAAGTGAACAGTTTGATGAGTTTTGACAAATGTGTACACCTGTATCAGTGCTGCCTCAATCAAGGTATAAAACATTTCCATTACTATAAAGTTCCCCCTTGTCCCTTTATAGCCAATTTCCTCATTCTTGACTCCTAGCCCCAGGCAAACACTACTCTGCTTTCTGTCACTGTGGATTAATCTTGTCTCTTCTAGAATTTTACGTAAACGAAATTATACAGTATGTATTCTTTTATGTCAAGCTTCTTTTGCTTGTTCAATAGAGCTTTTTTAATTCTGATAAGATCTGTTATTTAGACCACCTTTGCCTCTCTAAAGTGAGGCACTTAAGGATTTAAGCAGAGATTTTTGACTTATAGCATATCGTCCACAGATGTAACCATGATGGGAATTAATGAAATAGGATGTGTTATAATGATTTTTAATTTCTGCTATCAAATATTGAAGAACTTTTGTGAGGAACAAGTTGGTTACAGCCTATGAAAAGCATGAGACACTTGGGAAAAGGGCAGGAAAGTAAGTGTTATGGAAGGGGCAGGAGGGCCAGGAGTTGGAGGGTTGGCTGTCTCTGCAGTTATGCCAAGCTTTTGCATCCTCAACACGACATATGTTTGCCCTCCTTTTTTGCTTTTATGCCTCTCTATCTGAATGATAAGGTGCTATTTTTTCTTGGCTTTGACAATTTTGGGAATTGTAAAGCTCAGAAGGAAAGATAAGATGCCTGTAAATACATTTTAGAAATATTATGTGTAATATCCACTTTATGACATCTAAATGAGGTCTTTTTCTTTGCTGTTTCCATGGGTCATACTCACTGCTAACTTTAATACAATGTGTGCTTATACCCATCTTTCATGATGTCACTAGTTTTAAAGAATACTTGGTTTGTTTTTATCTATCGTGTCCCTTGTTAGAAGAGAGTATATTTTATATTTCTTATTAAATAGCAACAGTTATTTCTGAAAGTCAATAATTTATAGATTCACTACTAAGATATAACCAAAGGGGGTTGTGGGAGAAATAAGCCTTTTGATTTTATATGCTCTGGGAACTGATTATGGGCATAAAAAAATAAAACAACTCATACATTCACCAGAGCTTATTGTATTATCAGGTAATACACCTGCCTCTCTGATATATAGGACTCAGTAGAACAGTTAATAAAAGCTTGAGAGTTATTTGGTGTAGAAATACAACACTATAAAGCCGCTCAGATGCAGACTACAGTGATTTCTTTCATCATAAGATGGTAGGCCTTGAAATTCTAACAGTAATTGAAGGTGATGATATCTTCACCATTAGAATAGAAAGAGGATGTTTCATGTTTCACATGGACTCTTTCAAGTAAACCAAAGTCCCAGGAGTTGGATACTTTTGTAAACAAAAATAAAAATAATCCCCTTCCACTTCCAATCATACTCATGGGTAACTTTGCATTTTTATATAGCACTTCCACACACACGGTCTCTGAATTCTCACAAAAACCATGTACAGTAGGCTGTACAGGCACCATTTCCATTCGGCCAATGGAGATGTGAGGTACAAAGACATCAAAGGATGCACTAGACCCACAGGCCACTGTGGGAGAGGCTGGCTCCAGAACCATCTCCACAATGTCTAAAAAAAAATGTTTGTGGTAAACTCGAAGATGCGTGTGATGTTGTTTTATAAAATGGTAGGTCACAGAATTCTTGAGCTAGAAGTGAAAACAGAAGATTGTTTTGGTAGTTACTTTGCCAGCAGAAAATTTCTGTCTAGGCTGCACAGTATGCCACTGTTGATTCTTTTGTGTAAGAGCTGGAGTTCTGGAGGTGTTCATCGCTTTTGGTGACTCTATTCATTGTTTTCTCTTCTTTTATTTTCTTACTAAGTTCATACATTTCGAATAAAATAATTTGTACTTATTTCAGACTTTTTTCTTGTGTCATTTTCTTGGAATTTGGGAAATTGCTGCTTCTGAAGCTTCAAGTATAACTATTCAGGAAAACGATGAAAATAAGGCCAGCCCCAAACCTAATGGGTGTAGGACCCTACAGTTCCAAAAGCATTTCACATGCCTTGTTGCTTTAATCCACAGTACAGCTCCTTGAAGTGAATATTATTCTCTATGCCTATTTTACAGATGTGGAACTCAGAGCTGGAAGAGATGAAGTGACTTGCTTAGGATGCACAGAGAAGTAATGCCTGGGATTCACCTCCAGATTCTGTCTACAAACCTAGTGCTCTTTCCATTTCCAGACTTTGGTTTCTCTGTGTGTGTGTTTCCTTTTCACTCATTTGGTTTATAATTTCTGAACAATGCCAATTTTAAGTTAATTATTTTAGAATTTTTTCCCCCTGCTGATCATTTTTTCTTTCTTCTTGATCTTGTGGCTTATTTAGGAACAATTTCATGGCATAAAAATGGCAATTATTACATTTATCCCTATAGGAAAAAATAACAGCATTTTAATTGGAAGTTTTTTACATCCATGGAAATGCCAACTCGATCCCTTGAAAATGAGGCTTCAGCAGGGAAGGGTGCACTGTGCCTTCCCAAAGGCAGATTTGAGGTAGGCACTTCTGTAAGAGTGCCACCATCAAAATTTTACTTTTATTATGAAAGCAAGTTACTCTGATGTGGTATTTAAACAATTCAACTCTTGAAATGCATTCTCATTCTGATAATGTTAACATCAATCTGGAATTCAACAGAAGGTAGATGATACCAGATCCATAGATTTCAATCATTTGCACAAATATCATATGGTAGAAAGAGCACTGGCTTGGAAATTGGGAGATCTAGAATCTTGTTTGGCTTCTGAAGCTCTGTGACTCCTGACAAGTCACTTATGTGCTTTGGGCCTTAATTTTTGTGAGGTTACTTTCTTCCTTAGCAAGTGTTTTGGGGATTACTATTGCCTCAGCCTGTCCTATAAGCTGAGAAAGGATGCAGGGGCTTGGAGCATGGTGCCTCATGGTGAGTAGAGGGTAAATTCTGGAAATAAATGTCATGAAAAAATGAATGAAGCCAACATAAATAGTTTAGAAATAACCTACTTATTTTAGAAATTGTGAGACAGTGACAGAGAGTAAGAGGGAGAGAGAGAATGGGAAAAAATTCATGGAAACAGTAATTGAAGGGATTCAAATGAAATTAAGATCAGATTTTTCCCCTGAGCTGAGCTAGAAGTTGTGATGGAATTTGTGGCCTTTTCAAAGGCATCAACATGGCAATGAGTTCCTTAAAAGAGATGGTGTTGGCATTTTCCTCATTTGTAAAGCAAGGCACTATTGAGGCACCTCATCTGCAAATACTAAAAAGTCTAATGATACCAAGTGTTGGTGACACTTGGGACACGAGAAACTCTCATACACTGCTGGTAGGAGTGTAAATTAGCACAGCTATTGACCTTGTAATGTTGAAAATATGCATGCTCTATGACTAATTCCACTTCTAGAGAAACTCTTGCAAATGAGTACAAAGCAAGATGTATAAGAATGTTCATAGCAGCAGACTGTTCTTAACAGCCAGAAATTGGAAGAAAAATGCCCACTCATTAGTAGAATGAACAAATAAAGTGTGCTTAATCATAGGATGGATTACTTATAAAAAAGATGAAATCTAGCTATATGCAAGAACATGTAGGGATCTTATAATGTTGAACAAAATAAGTATGATATTTCCTATATTGAGAGTTTGGGGGAAAATGGCAAACTAAACTATACTTCTTAGAGATGCAAAGCATATAGAGGTAATAAAACCATAAATAAAAGCCAGGAATAATTGTTTTAAAAGTTAAGACATTGATTACCTCTGGAGGGAAGGACTGACTTTGATCAAGGAGGGACATGACAGGCAGCCTTTGGGGGCTGGCTATGTGCCTATTTTGTGGTTATCTGGGCATGTGCTTAAGTTCAATGTATATGTTTTATGTCCTCTTTTTCATGCTTGGTACGCTAACTTTCCTAAAAGAGAGACAGATTTTCTTTAAGTGTATACACTTATGTGTATGTGTACGTATGCATTTGTTGACTAACAAAAGATCTTTCAAGTTCTCAGATCACTATTCCATATGCATATACTTTTAGTATAAAATGAAAGGTGGAGATGTAGAATGTGTTGGAAACACATGGACCCAACACCGTTTGTAAAGGGTATTTTTTTAATATCAATATTTCAATCTTGTCACTTTTATTTCCTCTAAGTAGAAAAAAGAGAGCAAAGCCTGAATACTGTAAACTCTGATTAGCATATTACTAGATGATAGAATTTTAGTATTTTAGACTTATAAGTAGGTGACTGAAAATTTTATTGTTTAAATTGGGATACTTTTGAAAGTGAAAGGTGGCATAATTAATAATAACTTTGGGCTGAGACATAAATCAAAACTGTCTATAGCAAACAGGATTGTGTAATTACCATACTTAGGACTGCCTGTGGAGATTCTGTTGTCTTAACTCATGTGATGAGAAAGTTCTCTTTAATCAAACAAGAAGTATAATTTTCCCAAAGAATACAGAAGAAGGCTCCTGAAGGAGGCTTCTGGTTTTGACCTCATCACTCCAAAAATTATTAACTATCATGGTGATTGTGCCCAGACTACCTGCATTAGTTTCCTAGAGTTATAGTAACAAATTACAGTTACCTTTGAATGATATGGGTTTGAACTGCATGGGTCTTCTTATATAGAGTGTATGTTCACTGTACTTTTGATACATGGTTAGGAATCAGTATACATGAAGGGCCGACTTAAGATAAATGTAGATTTTTGACTGCTCAGAGGTCAACACTCCTAAACCGCTGAGTTGTAGCCCCTGCCCTTACCCACAGTTTCACTTCCCGTGGTTTCTGTCACCCATGGTCAACGATGGTTAGAAAATATTAAATGGAAAATTCCAGAAATAAACAATTCATACGTTTTCAATTGCATTCTGTTTCAAGTAGTATGGTAAAATCTCACATCATCCTTCCTGTGATATGAATCATTTTGTCTGGCACACCTACACTGTATGTGCTCCCTGCCTGGCAATCACTTAGTAGCCATCTGGGTTATCAGATTAACTGTCGTGGTATTACAGAGCTAGTGTTCAAGTGAGTTTTATCTTATCTAGTCATGCCCCACAGAGCAAGAGTGGTGATGCTGGCAAAGACCCTATTTCCAAGTAGGGTCACACTCACAGATACTGCAGATTAGTACTCAACATCTCTTTTGCGGGGACACAATTCAGCCTGTAACATTATCCTTCTTGAACAAATTCTTTTTTCTCTTTTATTTTTAGCACAGCTTAGATAAGCTAGTATTTCCAAAGGAACTTTAGTGAAATTTAAATAGGACAATAACAGCAGTGTTTCCAAAGAACTATTTTCAGTTAAGGCAGCAAACAGTTCTTTATGTCAAGATAATCAGATTATCAGGGATAATGTCAGGAATGCTTGCCACATTCTTTCCACCTGAGCTTTCAGTTTTACGGATGAGACCTCTGAGAGCCATCTTGTTTTTCTAAGACTAGAAACATTTATTTTTTTAAATTTATTTTTATTTTTTTTTATCTATAACCCTATTCACAGTCAAATCTCAGATTCCCTAAAGTAATCCCTTTTTTTCCCTCTCAAATATTTTTTTTTCAACTAAGGACATCCCACTGAATTCTATGGGAAGACTTGTCTAGGTTACTATTAGTTGATACACATAAATCCAAAGTGGATGATTTTGCTTTTCCTGACCCAGGTTATAGGCATGTTGCCTTCTGGAGAATTCTGAGATTATATAGTCTTTCTTTTTCTTCTCTCTTTCTTCTCCTGCCCCCACAAAAAAAAGTCTACACAATAATATTACAGAACTGTAGGCCCCCTTTTATCCGACACAATAGGGACTAGTAGTTGTAAGAAAAAAAAAGAGATATTATAACAAATACTTACACATATATGACTTTAAGATAAATATAAAATGTATGTTAATACAGTAAAATACAGAATTTTCACATTGTTTAAAAGAAGTAAACTAATTTTTGTAGTATGGCTTGATACTTAAAAATATGTATGATAACATCAACTCAGATCATTCAGCTTAACAACGAATTTCTCTTTATCTTTACTTACTGAATTAATAATTTTGGGCTGTAATATTGATCTTGTCTCTCTTAATGTCCTCCGTCTTCCTCATCTTTAGATCCATTTGTTTCTGTCATGGACAGTATAATATCTGTGTCATCCAAAATTTTACTTTCCAATATATAATCTCTATTAATCATTTGTTGTTTGTTTTCTTCCTTCAATATGTCACATGTCAAGTAGACTACTCTAAAATTTCTTGCTATTATTGCTGAATAAATGGATAGCATGCCTTTTTGTTCAACATAAAAATTATCCATCACTTGCTATAAAACTTTTAGTTATGGCAATGTTTTTGACATATAATCTTTTGATTTTATGGCTAAAGATTTGGTGGTTGGAGTTTCACTTACTCTTTATTACATTTATTATATCCATAATGTATCCTTAATTATTTACAATTTGTATTACAAAATGGGGCTAGGACTAGTAATATCATACCAACATCAATTTCCCAGTTTTGACAATGTACTAAAATTATGTAAGTTATTATTTGGGGAGCTGAGTGAAGGGCATATGGGAACATTCTGTACTATTTTTGCAACTTCCTGTAAGTTCAATTATTTCAAATAAAAATTAAGAAAGTAAATCTAAAACTTGAAGACATTTGAATAAAGTATTCTTCTAAATTTTATATGTGTTATACCAAAACTTTTACAGTTATCCTACTCATACTTATTTCAATAGCAGTTTTTAGAATCTCCCTTTATTTCAGAGACTTATCTAAGCATTGAACTTAGTTTCTGAGGAACTACTCAGTTTTTCCACTCACTGGTTTAAAGTGAAAATTTAAGGCTGTAATTGTTGTCATAATCACAACTGGTATAAACAGATTTATAAATATAAATATATATATATATATATAATTATGTAAACATTTATATAAAAATATAAACAAGCAGAACTTAGCATATTAGCATATAGCCAAGGATGGGGCTGGAACACTCTGATGTTCTTGGTATGCTATGGCTTGCTGTAGAAATTCATTCACACTTTTTCTAGAGCCAATAGAGAGTATAAATTTATTCTGCATGCTGATTACATGCAAGACAGTTAAGAATGCTTCTACTGTATAACAAGTGTATAATCATTTGATGGCAATTCCCTCACACTCTTCTTACAGATAAGAAAATTAAGGCTTAAGAGTTATAGTGACTGCTTAAGGACAAAGCGACTTAGAGGCAGCACTGAGCTTAGAACAGATTTTTCCAGTCTCTGAATCCATGACAATTCCCATTCTGGTATCCTTCTGTTAAGGTCCTGACTGAACAGTCTGGCAGGCAGTATGGGACTCTAATTGACTGAATTAAATTTGTAGGATGCGTGACAGCACTGATTTTAGCTTGAAGAAATTTGTAAAATTTTTATTTTCTTGGCTGGAAGGCATGCCTTTTCTTGCTTGATCTTAGAAGCTATATTCAGGTTTGAAAGCTTAGACACTCTAGAAGACTCTTCTCAACACACTGAAAAAGAATGTTAAGCAGCTTAGAAGTCCTTTGGGCTTCAACATCAATTATTCTGGTCTCCTTCCAATGAACATGAAACTTCTCTAGCAGAGATGAATTGCTCCTTGGGAGGTTTTACTCCCATTTTGTTTTAGTAGGATTTACACTGCTGCCTTCTCTAGGATGTCAACTCTTGCTGAGAATTCCCAGGAAGAAGAGTGGTAGAGAATGGAATGGGTGAAATCTTGGAGAAGTGCATGAACAAGTAACAGGAAATACTTGTGTTTAAAACAATATTTTGTTTACTCTTCCAAAGGACTTTTATAAAAACAAATAATATTTTACCCAAGAATAATATACAGAATGTTTTGCCAACGATAGGTCTTTCTATTTATTTTTAGCATCACCTTAACCTATTTGCACAAGGATTAAACATCATCCAAAAGTGAAAAATCCAACTCAATATCTGAATGCTCAGGGTATATATATGGAAAGCAGAACACTTTTCCAAGGTTCTAACCCTCCTGCCTCCAGAAACTAGCATGCTACCTGGTAAAGTAATTGTAGGGAATTGTAGTTTAAGCAAAATTCAAAGGCTCTCTACAGCAGGATGTCTAAACCTTGGTGATGCTGAAGTTTACTGGGAACCTTAGAGAGGAGACTATAGTATAAAGACTGCTCAATTATCTTTGGTCAGAGAACTTTTTGAAGTCACTGAACATCTCTTAGGATTAATATTTCAGAGAGATTAGTTTAGGAAAAGGGAAATGATCCGCCACCTCCCTGACCTGATTCTTTAAGCCAATGCCTCAATTAGACTCGATACTTTGGAAATTATTTTTGCCATTATTTCTTCAATGTCATTACCAGAAAAAGTGACTCGTTATTTCTCAAAAGCCCAACTATAACCACTACTATTAGGATTTATTTTTTGCATGTCTTCTGGTTGATTAGATACTACACTTAATTTGATATGGTGATTCATCAGTCTTATATTTCCTTTTAAATTAATTACTTCTTAAATGATATTTTTAACTCACTCCCACTTTATAACTTATTTTAAAGATGATATTATACATATATTTTTAGAATCTTTTATGAAAATATAAATAAAGTGTGTCCTAGTAGAACTGGGCTGGAATCTAAAAAAAACAATTTTTATACTACTGTTGGAGGATATCAGTGAGATTGATATTGTCTATTAGGTGTTACTTTATAAAATTATATTGTGGCAGGATGGAGGTGGAAATGGAGATATGGTTGACAGATTCTACCATAATGAAGCATAATATGAAAAGATCATGTCACATTTGCTTTGCATTTGGCAGTTCCCATCATTTTAAAGAGTTACCTATAATAATATATAGCTTTTGACATTTTAAATCTCTAATAGTATAGTTGGAATGATGGGAGTAATGAAATGAGTAAAGTGTTTGGCATACAGTTGACACTCAATGAAATGTTTAGTACTTGAAAATATTAATATGCCATAAAGAACCAGCGGTACCCTTCTTGTAGTCCAGAGGGCCCTTTCTTAAACGGGGGAAGTACATTTTAAAAACTGCTGCTTCCATAAGGACAGCCTTGACATGTTCTGAGAAAGGTGGTTTTAATTAAAGCTATGATGCTTCATCATCTGAACTTTTGTTTATTGCTTCATGGATCTGATTTATGAAGAACAGGGTATGAATAAATTCTTAAATGTGAAACTTGGGTCAGAAGAATTAGAAGGAAATTAATTTTAAAGTGTAACCAGGAGCATAAGTATGTTTTCTTCTGTCTGGAACCAAATATAAACTTGGTTTCTGCTCATGAACAAACTAAGGCTGCTGCTACATAATACCAACGTATCTGCTTGTCTGTCAGCGTGAAGCTGGGATGTCTAGATGTCTGGCTAAGGTTACAGCATTTCGAGCTGATTCAGTCTGTATGTATGAGATGAATACCCCTAGAACAAAAAGTAGCATTCATTCAGTATCATAGGTTGTCATAATAGCTTTGCAGCAAAGCTTGTCTGATTTGATTCTCTGAGATATTTAACATGTCCAGACTCACTGGGATTTATTAAAAGTTTACTGCCTGCTTTTGTTGCCTATGTCTAGAAACTATCTGAGTCCCAAGCAAAATGGTTATATACATGTTATATCAAAAAAAAAACCCAAATCCTAAAGATTATAACCCTAGAAAAAATTGTGTGTGTGTGTGTGTGTGTTGTGTGTGCACGCGCATGTGCGTGTATTAGATAAATGGAGTTTAAAGTCAAGAGGTAAGACACTTTCTACTCTCAGGAATTAAGTCCAGGCTTTATCCATGTTCTGTCTTGATTTTAGTCTCTCTCATGTTCGAAAAAATATTTCTGAAGTGCAATCTCTGAACAGCAAAATTTTTCCTCTGTTTCCAAAAGGCTTAAAAAGTTATTCATAAGACAAGAGACAAAAAGTGATGGTGAGGATGTGGAAAACAGGAAACCTTTGTGCATTGTTGGTGGGATTGTAAATTGCTTTAGCCACTATGGAAAACAATATAGAGGTTCCTCAAAAAACTAAAAATAGAACTATTACATGATCCATCAATTCCACTTCTGGGCATTTGTCTGAAAGAAATGAAATCAGTATATTCAAGAGATATCTACACCCTCATATTCATTATATTATTCACGATAGCTAAGATATAGAAACAACCTGTGTCGGTAGTGATGAATAGATGTGTTAATTCTCTAGATAAGGGAATCCTTTCACAATGTATAAGTATACCAACTCATCATTATGTACACTTTAAATATCTTATAATACTATTTGTAAATTTTACCTCAATAAAGCTAAAAGAAGCTAAGGAAAATTCTGTCAATGTGTTATCTTTCCACCAAGAGCAAGACTGCATTCTTAATCAGCTTTGTGTGTTCAGTGATAGGCGTGCTATATGCACTCAACAAACACTTGCTGCATGAATGAATGGATTGCTGGGTGGGTGGGAGAAAGGTCAATCTAGCCAGTATGATGGCAACTGCCTTTTCTACTGACTCTTTAGCAGGTTGTTTCTCAAACCACATGTGTTTAGTGTAGTCCAATGGGCATTTGGGGCCTTTCTAAAAATGGACATTCCACCTGAAATGGAATGTCTAAAGTTGGGCCTCAGAATCTTGCATTGTGAGCCTTGGTATGAGGTGGTCCTCATACACATTGAGATTGCAGATCCCTTTTAGTTGTTAATAGGTCTGCTCACATAAAAATAACATTTTAGGATTACGAAACTTTCATCGGTAAAAAACTTGTAGAGTCAGGCTTTTGAGTGATAAATTTTCTATATTTGCTGCCACTGGGTGAAGAGAGGGAGTGATCATACAGCTGTAAAATCCTTAGCTGGGAATCACAAGCATGTGAAACCTGTGAATAAATCCTATGGACTAACTTCTGGCTTCCATTTCAGTACAAAACATTACCAAACAGTTATAAATGAAATGATTTAAAAGCCCAGCATTTCTTTTTTCAAATAAAGTATTTAATATGACAAAAAGGTTTTTAATACATATTAGTATTTATCCTTAATTTGTCTGCTTTTTATCAAAGTAATACATATATATTATTTAAAAATGTTGCAGAAGAACTAAATCTGTCTCAGAAGTCTCTACACAGTATCACTTCCAAGAGAACATCCCCTTTAGCCATTTCTTCTTTTAGGTCTGATGTTAGCTCTACCTGTTGGTTAAGATGTGTTTATCTATAAGTAATAGAAAACCTGACTAAAGTGGCCTCAATGATTTAGATATTTATTATCTCATTTCAAAAGAAGACTGAACATAGGCCATTCTAGGTTTTATTCAGCAGTTAAACAAGTTAGAAGATAACCCCATCTCTTTCTAGTTTCCAATTTTACTAGGTTTAGTTCTTTTTCATTTCATCATTTTGCTTGTACCTTATGATCACTAGATTGCTGCTGCTACTTCATTATCATGGATATGTTCCAGGCAGGAAGAAAAACAAAGAAGTCTTATCTCACTTCTGAGACCTTTATTAGGAAGCCCATTATTTATTAGGAGATCCCCATTAGAGTTCTTCTTCTTTGTTTTTAGCTAGAACTGAGTCAAATGGCCTCTCCTAGCTGGGACAATTTTTACTTCAAAGGGGCTTACTGAAAATTGACCTTAATGTTAGGGCCCCTCAAGTGCAGAAAAGGGAGAGTTTTACTCAGGTGATGGAATCTACACTAGCTACCCAATTTTCCTTTGGGCATTTCATTCAGTGTTTTTAGAGAGGAATTCTCTTGTTCTTTTAATGGTAGTAGGTGTTTCTCATACAAAATATAATATTAGGTGGGAAGCACACATAGGGCAATGTGTATGTACATGTGTGTTTGTATGCTTGCATGCTCATTCATTTGCATATGCAAGGGGATAGAAAATGTGGATTGCTGAATAATACAGTAGCTGGTAGACAGAATTTTAGTCAGCATTTCCTCTACCAGCATTCTTTTTCATTCTCTTTCTTCATTGCCCTTGCAATGGATTCAAGACATATTCAAGACAAATTCTGTGTCTGGAATTTCCATGGGCTCCTTTGGGGTTGATGGACTCTTCCTCTTGGTTACAGCTTCTTCCTGCTTATTTTGGGTTTCCTAGTTATGTTCTGCCTTTCAAAGTTTTTCATTCTCTGCCTTTTAGAAATTTGTTAACCTTTCTTGTTTGCTAATGGTCTCCTTTACATTCTCTCTGTGTTTGGTTTTCTAGTACTTTCAATTTACTGGAGTCTAAGAGTAAATTGATATAAAAGTTTTTGTGCTAATTTCATTTTGAACATGGTATTATTTCTGAACTCTTTCTGTGCATATTTAGCCTTCCTTTTTCTCACAGCAACTTACAGTTTTAGGCTTAGAAAAAAGTTTTCTGTTTCTTTCCATAGTCTTGATTTTCTTAAGTTTGTTTTCCCTCTGGATAACTTGCCTTTTTTTATTTTTACCAACTGTAATGTGTTTATGTTACTCCTCAACTGGAAATTTCCTTAATGAGCCATGTGGCCTAGAAGGTAACATCCAAACTACACAGCTGACCCATGCCTACCCTTCCAGTCTCATCTCCTGTATTTCTTAATGTCTACTCCACTCTCTAGACAAACCTACTTGCTTGTCCTCTCCCCAATATGCCTTGCTATTTCTTACTCAGTGTCACACTTGCCTCAAAGGTGTCCCCTCTTCTTTCCAGCCTCCACTCCACCTCCTTACCAGGTGACTCCATGTCTATCAAGGGCCTATGAAGGTTTATATTCTTGAGGTGTGCTCCCTTCTTATCTTTATACTCACTGTACTTGTATGTATTTGCCATGTTTTAAAAGATTGTTTGTGTTTTCTTCCTGACTTATTGTGAGTACTTTGGGAGCTGGGGCTATGCCTTCTATTTCTATTACTCTTCCTACCCAGTGCTTGCCATACAGTGTATACCTCATAAATGTTCATAAAATAAATCAATGGCTGAATGCAAATTTCCTTCCCAACTGGTTGCATGCCTGTTCAGACTCCAGATATTTCACTCAGCTAAGACGATATGCCTCAGCATTGTCTTAGCTCTGCCTCTGAGTTATCTGAGTTATCAGGAGTAGAAGCACACAGCAACCTAGCCATTTGCCTTCACCTCCTGGTGACATCTCTTCATTACTGCTGTCATTTCACTGGACTTAACCTTTATAGGAAAAATCCAGGGTAACACTCATAAATCTTCAACTCCTTTATTTAATTTACCTACACTTGTCACATTTGCTTATTAAAGTACAGAAAGAATAATGAGATTTTCATGGGTCTTGGAGTCATGGGAATGTTGAATTTCATGACACCGTAGAAACTAACCAGAACAAATATTTCATCCAGAAGTCAGGAGAGACTCTGTGTGACCCAAAAGAGGGCAAGTGCTTCTCAGGGTCATGCAGTGGGTCAGTGGTAGAATTAGAATTAGTGCCCTGCTTTCCACTTACACAATTTAGTGAGTGCTTTTTCTAGTCCATCTAAGTGCATTCACACACAACACATGGTTTTCCAGTTATAAAATTTCTTCTAATGCAATAGAAAAAAAGTTTAACCATTTAATGCTAATGTACTAAATTTATGAAGCTCTTTGGATTTTTTTTTTGTCTTTAGGTGCTCCCACAGGGATTTTTAGAGGGTGCAATGTTAGCAATGTTTGTAAGGAAATTTTTCACTACATGGGACTATCCCAAGCATTGCGGACCACTTGGCACCCTTGGTCCCCTCACACTAAAATGTCAGTAATGCTCCCTGGATTTTGTGACAACCCTAAAAAATGCCTCCTTTTCCCAAATGGCCTGTCTGGAGGCAGTATTGCCCATTTGAGAACCACTTTGTGATTTTTAGAGCAAAGGAGGCAGAGTGGGGCTGGGTTATGCTGGCTTTGCCTGATGAGAAACATTCTGCTCAGGGAGGTCAGCTGACTGGCCAAAGCTACATACAGGGCTGTTGGTAGCCCTAGGGCCAGATCTTTGTTCTTGTGACCACTAGTTTTATGCTGTTTTCATCAGACAATTGATTTATCTCCAGCCTAGTCCATGCTATGACCCACTCAGGGATACCCATACCTGACCAGGAATTGTCAGTGTGATAGAGAGATGGGAGGGGGAATCAAGGAAGTTCAGAGAGGAAGGACATGGGGAGAGAGAACACAGCAATGTGTAAAATCCCATAACCAAGAAAAACACTACCTGCAAGAGCCTTTCTGTTACTAAAATTCCCCCGAGATCTGAGAAGGATGAAACATGCCAAATTTGAGTAAGAGACATCTTTAAAAATGCCAGCTGAATGAACCTCATTAAATGACGGAAAAGCAGCTATATGGCATCTGCAGTGCATTGCTCTGTTCAAATTTTGTAATGATTTGTCTTCCATGTTGGATGTTGGATTAGACATGCCAATCATTTCCATAGGGATGGAAACCAAGGCATCCTTCTGGGTAGAGGTGGAGAGCCATAACTATTTAAACAGAGAATTTAGATGAAACCTGGCCTAAGGCCTGGGAAGTGTTGTTACTGTTCAAAGAACCTGGGAACTTCAGAAAAACCTGGACTTTGTCCAGGGAATATATGAAGGGCATTTCTCGCCTGTTTGATTTACTTGAAGCAGAAAGCACAGGCAGCCTACTTCAGAGCTGTATGGCTTGGTGAGGGTGCCAAGTAGTGGGGGACGACAGGATGAGTTTGGATGGGAGGGCATTGTGTGGAAGACTCTTTTTTTCTTTTTAACTCTTTCCTTTACTTAATGCATTGTATATTCCTGCAACTCTGTCTCTCTATTTCATTTCTTTCCTAAGAAAAACATTTAACTTTTTCAAGGTCCACCTATTAGATTCATGAGTGTGTGTGTGTGTGTGTGTGTGTGTGTGTGTGTGTGTGTGTGTAAAAATAGTAACCCAAAGGTTTGTGAGAATAAAATAAAATTTAAAAATTTCAAGTGTTTGTCTCTATTGCCAACAACCTTTGGAACAGAGAGAAAGATTGCCTGGTTTTGAATCTCATCTCTGCTCTGCCACTTATTAGCTCTCTGAGCCTGGGCAAGTTCTCAAAACTTTTTGTATTCATGTTTCCTCATCTATAACTTGCATATCATAACAGTCCATGGAACTGAAGAATATTGGGTTAAGGGAGAGCACTTGCTGTTTTCTAGAGGGTTTGGGGAGACATGGCCCTGTCTGTCTGTAAGGAACCCTTTATCCAAAGTGAAGGACCCAGTCCAATCAAATCTAGTAAACATGATTCTGATATTCTTTGCCTCATTATTGTTAGACTTTCACATCTGGAAGAGATGCCCATCCTCTCTGGATTCTGGAGAGAGGCCATGTCCTAATTGGAAATGACCAGATGCATATGGCCTTCAAACTCTCCACCAGGTACTTTGTAATTGTTACCTGTTCAGGGAGGGAAAGACATGAGCTGGAGTGTTGGTTATACAGAGGCACTTAACTTACATTATGAGGTAGAGTGAATGTTGTTATGTTTATACCAACCTTGTGGAAACTGAGGCCTGGAGATAGAAGGTATCTTGCCTAAGTTCTCATAGATGAGAGATTAGACCCAACTTTCTCTGACTCCAAGGTCACATGATTTTTTAAAGTACATTTTTAAACTTCAGAGTTTAAAATCCCAGAAAAAAAAATGTGAAGGTAGTACCGAGTTCTCATATACTCCATAACCAGTTTCCTCTATTATTTCTACTTTATTTAGTATAAATGCATTTGTTACACCTAATGAACCAATATTGATATGTTAGTATAAAGCTCATGTTTATTCATATATACTTAGTTTTACCTATTGTTCTTTTTCTGTTCCAGGATCCCATCAAGGACACATTTACACTTAGTTGTCATGTCTCTTTAAGTTCTTCTTGGCTGTGATACTTTCCCAAATTTTCCTTGTCTTCTGTGTTTCTGATGACTTTATGAAAGTTTAAAGGAGTCCTGGTTAGGTATTTTGTAGAATGTCTCTTGATTGGGACTTTTCTCTGATGTTTTTCTCATGTTGAGATTGGGGTTTGGGGATTTTGAGAGACAGATCACATAAGTAAAGTGCCATTCCCAGCACCTCACACCACGTTATCAATATGACTTATTACTGTAGATGTTAACCTTGATTAGATCATGTGGCTGCAATAGTTGTTGTCATGTTTCTCTACTGTACGTTTACTTTTCCCCACCCCCTTTCTATACTGTATTTTTTAGAAGGAAGTCACTACTCACTTAAATTAAAAACTTTTATAATTAAGGAGTGGGAGTTACATTCTACTTCTTTGACAGCAAACTATGTACATGAATTATTTGGAATTAGTCTGCATGAGAGATTTGCCTATTCACCCCCGAATTTATTTAATAATTTATTTATATTGGTATGAATTTATAGATATTTATTTTATACTTTGGGTTATAATTAAATACTACCTTATTTATTTTATTGCTCTTTCAGTTGGCTCGTGCTGGTCTGACATACCTTCATCATTGTGTGTGTGTTATTTTTTAATATATATATATAAATAAAAATAAATAAATATATAAAAATAAATATATATATATATATATAATAAATACTATATACAAATACTATATAATACTATATAAAATACTATGTAGTATTTTATTACTTTCTGCCACTACAAGCTCACCTTGTATGTTTCTGACCCAGAATAGAATATTTTCTGCCCTAGAATCAACCATTTTTCCAAGGACAATGATACTGGAAACCAAAATCTGTATGTTGGGTGTGCTCAGTTGCTACGGGGATTGTGCTGATTCTAGGTCATCTCAGCTGACAGAGCAGAGAGAGATATGTGTGTAGTCTAACCCATTTATATACTTATATCTATCAACATTTTTGTATAGAACCATTTGTATGTATAGTAAACTAAATATAAATTTGTACTAATGTCTCTTACTCTAATCTATCATCACATGGTCCATTCTAGCTTTCTCTCCTTTCTTATCTGTAACTTCCTACTCCAAAAGTAAGAAATCTGGCTTCCACCATTCTCCATACAATTCTTTAATCATTCAGTTCCAGCATACATGTGTAGTGGTTTCAGAATTGTTAACCTTTACTTCTGTGGGAAATAAATATATCAACTAGAGTGTAGTGCTCATGTGTGGTTCCTTTTGCCTTTAGTCTTACATAGTCCATTCATTCCCAAAATTACTTAGGACAGCACTTTTTCTTTTTATCTCCTTCAGTAAGGTTGTTTTATATATGTGTAATGCAGTTAGAGTTTTTGATCACATCTGCTTTCTATCCTCAGATTCCCCAACATCCTAAATGATTTTTTTCTTATACATATTAAGATTCACTCTTTTTTTCTTAAAGTTCTGTAGGAGTATATTATAAATGCATTGTCATGTATCCCAATTGTAATGTCATACAAAATAGTCTCACCATCCTAAAAATGCCATGTGCTTTACCTATTCATATCTATTCTCTTCATTTCATCACCTCCCCAAACCCCTGGCAACCACTGATTTGTTTATTATCTCTATAATTTTGCTTTTTCTAGAATGTCAAATAAATAAAATCATACATCATGTAGCCTTTCAGACTGGTTTCTTTCTTTTAATGGTTTGCCTGTATTTGTGTACCTTGATAACTCATTCTTCTTTACTGCTGAATAGCATTCTTTTTCATGAATATACCATAGTTTTTTTTTTTTTTATTCATACAGCTATTAACGGACATCTTGATTGCTTTCCATTTTGAGAAAGTGTGAATAAAGCTGCTATAAGCATACATGTGATTTTTTTTTGTGTGGATCTAAGTTTTTAAATCAATTGGAAAAATATCGAGAAGTACAAATGCTGAATTATATAGTAAGACTGTTTAGCTTTGTAAGAAATTGAAAAACTATCTTTCAGATTGGCTGTACCATTTTGCATTTCCACCATCAATGAAAGAGAGTTCTTGTTGTTCTGCATCCTTGCTAGCAATTGCTATTACCACTTTTTAAGATTTTACTCATTCTAATAAGTGTGTGGTGATAACCCATTGTTGTTTAAATTCACATTTTCTTAATGACAATTGATAGTAAGCATTTTTTAATATGTGGTCTCATGCTTATTTAAACGACACTGTTTTTCTTGAAGTTGGAAATGGGACTCTTTGGCTAGCTGATTTAGTTACACCTAGGATGGCTGGTATCTGGACATTGAAAAGA
Source organism: Macroglossus sobrinus (assembly GCA_004027375.1). Taxonomy (NCBI): domain Eukaryota; kingdom Metazoa; phylum Chordata; class Mammalia; order Chiroptera; family Pteropodidae; genus Macroglossus; species Macroglossus sobrinus. The sequence continues at coordinate 106,466 of PVKZ01000558.1, forward strand.
GTTTCCAAAGTTTGGAGCAGATAATGAGGATGTATTTCAGAGATGGAAACTTGAAAGCAGCTGGGCAGGAGAACAGTGGTTGGGGTAGTTGCATCATGCTAAGTTAAGAGTCAGGAATCAGATAACAGGCAGACAAACTTTTAGGGTTCTGTTCTATCTCTTCCTCTTGTACCAGATATAGTTTCCATCATCATCTCCTCCTTTCTTTCTTTCTCCTTTTGAACATCTTTATTAAGGTACAAATGTCATACAATAAGCTACACAAATTTGAGTGAATTTGAGCTACACAATTTGGTTAATTTTGCTCTTTCTTTCTCTCTCTCTCTATTCCCACCTATCTCTATCTATATCATCTGTGGAAAGGTTTATCTGTGAAATCATCACTATGATCAAATAATGAACATATCTGCCACTTCAAAACTTTCCTTATGCCACCCCTTCACTGCCTCTCTCCACAAGCATTCATTTATCTACCTTCTGTCATTATAGATTAGTTTGTAGTTTCTAGAATTTTATACAATGAAATTATTGAGTGTGTGCTCTTTTTATTTCTATTTCTGTCTTTTTTTTTTACTCAGCATGATTATTTTTAGAATCAATCATGTTCTTGCATGTATCAATAGTTCATTTTTTTATTGCTATGTATGGGTCATTCCACAATTTGTTTATCAGTTCACTTACTGGTGGACATATGGGCTGTTTTCAACTTGGGCTCTTCCAAATAAAGCTTCTATGAACATTCAAGTGTAAGTCTTTACATGAAAATATGCTTTCATTTCTTTTCTGTAAACACCTAGAAGTGGGATGGCTGAATCATATGGAAGGTATACATTTAAGTTTTAAAGAAACTGCCAAACTATTTTCCAAAGTGATTGTAACATTTTACATCCCCATCAGCAGTGTTTGAGACTTTCTTTTCCTCCACATCCTTGCTATCACTTAAAATAATTATTTCTTTAAATCTGAGACATTATGATAGGAGTATAGTGGTATCTTATTGTGTTTATGATGTTGAACATCTTTTCATATGTTTATTGCTCTCTGTATACCCTTTTTAGTGAAATTCCTGTTTAAACCTTTTGCCTATTCTTTTAAAATAGGGCTGTTTACTTTCTTATTGAGCTTTGAGAGTTCTTTATATATTCTAGATATAAGTTCTTTATTACAGATACACTTTTTTGCTTTTTAGGTATTTTATTCTAGTCTGCACCTTCCTTTTCATTATCTTCACAGAGTCTTTTGAAGAGAAAAGTTTTAAATTTTGATGAAGTCAAATTTATTAATTTGTTCTTTTATGGATCATGCTTTTGGTTATGTATCTAAGAAATCTTTTTCTTAAGTTAAAGCCACAATTATTTTATTCTATTTTTTTTCTAGAAATGTTATGGTTTTAAGATTTATATTTAGGTTCACAATTTATATAAAATTAATTTTTATATATAAGTGAGGTATGTGTCAAAGTTAATTTTTTTTGCGTATGGGTATTCAGTTGATCCAGCACCATTCGCTGAGTAGATTATCCTTTCTCCACTGAATTGCCTTTGTCAAAATCAGCTTGACAAATGTCAAAATTAAATTGTCTATATACCCGTGGGTCTGATTGTAGATTATTCTGTCCCAATGAGCCATTAGTCTATCTCTCTGCAAATACTACGCTGTTTTCATTTCCAAAGCTTCATTATGTCTTAAAATCAGATATCATTAGCCCTTCAACTTTGGGTTTTTTTTTCATACCTCCCTTTTAGCAGGTAACCCACTATATTGCAATCACCAATTGATACAACTGTTTCACCTAGTAAACCAAGATCCCCTTGTAGGCAGGAAGCATGACTTAACTTATTCATTTTTTATAACATAAACTAGGTCATGCCACCCCCCTTGCTTAGCTTTCCATTGGCCTCCAGTTACAGTTACACAGGAACAGATCATAGAGAAACTTATTGGTCAAGATGAGGGTTTTGGATATTATTCTGCCTCTTCAATTTCATTCCCTACCATTCTACAGCCATACTGGTCTCTTTTCTGCTGCTGCACTCACACCAAGCACATTCCCATCTCAGGGACTTTACATTCCCTTCCCCCTCTGCCTGGAAAGCTTTGAGAGTCACACGACTTGCCCCTTGTCACATGACTCAGGTCTCTGCTTAAATATAACCAGGTAACCAAGGCCTTTCCCAACTACTTTCTCTGGAATGCCTTTTCTGTCATCTCTATTTCTACACTCTGATTTGGTTTTCTTCAGATCTCTCTTTGCTATGGGACATGACATTTTAATGATATATTTATTAGTTTCTTTGAAGTCTGTTTCCCTCACTAGGTAGTGAGGCCTCTATGAAGACTTTTGTTTCCCTTTTGTCTTTTGTCTATACATCCAACATTTGGACTGTGGCTGGCATGTAGTGGAAACTTAAAAAAATAAATCTTTGTAACTCATTCCTTAGTATAGTACCTGGTGAATAGAAAAGTGTGCAGAAAAGAGTTAACATAGCAAGTCCGACTGTTACCCTTAGAAAGGCCTGCTTGCAGAGCTGACTTTTGGCTGGCATCTGAGAGCTTGGATTTCAATAGGGCTTCTACTATTTCCAGAACTGTGCCTAAACTGTTTATACAGACAACGTGCTTTCCTGTGAGTCTGGAATTTCAATGCATAGTAGGCAGTGGGTACCTACGTGACCAGCCCCTGCTAAAAGCTCTGGGAACTAAGGCTCTAATGATTTCTCTGGTAGACAACATTTTATATGTGCTGTTGTAATTTGATGCTTGGAAGTTCGTGCCTTGTCTCCTCTGGACTCCATCTCATACACCTTTTCCTTTGCTTATTTTGCTTTGTATCCTTTCACTGTAGTAAAACATAGTCATAAGTATGACTCTATGCTGAATCCAGTGAAAAGTTCTCCTAATGGATCACTGAAAGTGGGGAGAGCTTAGAGACCCTCAACACAGAAAAAAAAAATTTATAAAATAAAAATTGAACAAATGGTCAACATTAAGGAGCCTTTCCATCAAGATACAGACACCCACTCACAGAGACTGGGGTTCGGGAGCAGCTCTTCAGTCACTGGGAAGCAGGGCAAAAACTCAGTTTAAGATGATCTAGGACACCTGGCAGGTCACTGGATGTTTCGGAGCAGCAGTATAGTGAACTGGACTGCCTGGTTCCAGAGCCTGTGTTGTTAAGAGGATTAAGAGTTGGTGTACATAAAATGAGAATTTTACCTGTGAGCTGTCATTTCAGGAGCAGTATCTGCTAGCTCTGTGCTAAGCACTTAACGAGGTAAACTGTAAGGCTGGGTTTGCAGAGCTGCTGAACGTGCACTATGGATTTTGGGTCCTCACGCACCCTTATTATAGGCACTAGAGCCTGAAGTGGCTTTTATGTAGGGACTAAGGGAACCAGCTATGAGGTCTGACTATAGGGGAAGGAACAGATGTCAGGGCAGCAACTCAACTCTGTGAGAAAGCACTCCACATGAATAGAAGTCTGGGTCTTTCAGGGATTTCAGCCATTCTAGGAATCAGTATAATGATTTACACCTCCACTGTCTCCAGTGTCAGTTACCCCTTCCCCACCTTTATCTCATGCTGGGCTCCATATTGGGTGATCTTATTTTCAGCATTGCAGGAGGAGTTAGTGGTGATGGAGCTGAATCCAGGGAGGGAACAAGTGTGTCTTGCTTTCTCCAGAGTTGTTGTATGTGTTACTCAGCTCAGCAATGGCTAGTTTTCTACTTCCTCTTTTTTTTTTTTCTAACTCTTATCACCCTGTCAGTGTTACACATTCAGCTGATCACAGGGTCCACTTGAATCCCTCTGTCCCTGAGCCACCCATATACTCATGTGCTTCCTTGTAGTTTTTTAAACTAAATTTATTGGGGTGACACATAATGCAATATATAGATGATGTTTTATTGAATTGTACACCTGAAACATATAATTTTATTACTCCCTCTTTTTCTGCCCTGATGTCTGAGAAATCCTTATATTAAAATGGCAGAGCCATCAGATCCAAAAATCCTAGATCATGAAGTTGCTCATGGAGGCCAATTGTCCTGAAAAAGCTCCCACTGTAGAAACAGACTTTTGTAGAAGTCAAACATTAAAAATACAGTTTTGATGTATAGTTATGAAGTTTGTTATTCAGCTTAGCCTGTCCTCACCTGACAAAATACCTGTTTTGTTCTACTTTTTTCTGCTCCCAGACCTATCACCCTCATTACACCTTCCTAAACTCTGCTAACTATACTATTATCATTCAATTGTCCGATTTAAGCAATTTTAACTTAGCTTTCCATTAACCATCTTAGTCATAAGGATTTAAAGAAGGGATTTTGTTATGGGGAAAGGTGAGGAGGGTACCTTGATATCTTTTGTTTAATTAGCATTAAAAACTTTTAAAAATCACAAATTATTTTCCTCTGGTCCTATGATTGATCGAGTACTTAATTAACCCACAAAGCAGTTGTACTCCTTTGAGTCAGGCTAAGTCCGCGAGAATGTCATTGTACTACAAAAGACACCTTTCTCTTTCTGCTATTTTCCACATTACTAATTCATCCATCATCTGTTCATATTATCTGTCCATCATCTATCTAAAGTGAGGAAAAGTGCCATCTCCAAATTTGGTTTCTTCTTTCTAAGCCCATTTTTTTCAGGGATCTCCTTTTCAATTGCTGAGAATCATAGATTAGCTTTAATAGCCTCTCACATTAATTGTCTGACCAGAGTAAGAATATATCTTGAAAGACAGATTTTAGTTCCACAGACCTCTGATAGTGTCAAAGCACTGTGCAGGATCTCTAGGACTGTGGCTGACCATGGAATACAAATTGTTCTCTCTGAGGTATTTGACTCTGTTCTTAGAGTAACAGTAATCTTGGCATATCAATTTTGACATTTCAGTTAGTAAGGCACTGTGCATTTTTTGTATAAGGTAGAGAATTATTAATGGTATATAAGGGGAGACACAGAAATATTACCCAATGTTATTTACATTTATTTCATCAGAAGGATAGATAACAATCCACCTTGGAAGGTTTAAGTGCCCTCCTGCTAGAGGAGAAAACAGAGGCAGCAGGAACAGCATCAAACTACATGACCCCTTAAGGCCCTTTTAAACTATTAACTATTGTATTTCAGAGCTAGAAGTACCATTTCAGATCATCTTTTTATATATCTGGCCCTTTGGGTAATAACAATTGTTATGGTGATGTGGGTCCAGAAATCCTGTTTTCATTCAATACTTAGTAACTCTGATCACCTACTATGTGCTAGGCTGGGGCCACCATGATAAAAAAAAGGTGTCCTGACCACATGAAACTCGTACCTAGTTTTTTGTTCATGTTTCTCCTTATATCACAACAAATTGTTTCAAATTTAGAAGTGGTTTCCCTTCTAGACCACTCTTAACTATGAGATGCAAGAGTGGCCTAATGTTTTTTGCGTCTTGATAGTCTTCCCTTAAAAAAATTCACTCTTTTTGATTAAGCATTGCCTCTCTGCCAGGTCTTATTTATCAATGCAGAAGCTCTTGGGAGGGATAATATATAAAATCCTTTACGCTTTTTGTCAGATGGTTTTTCATATAATTTTTATGGATGAGAAAATCTAGGTTTGAGAGCTTAAATTACATGCCAGTGTCACAGAACTATTAAATATATGTAAGTTGGGATTTCAATACACGTTTGGCTGATTCTAAAGCCCTCACCGTCTTCTCTTTAAACTAACTTACTATTCTAACTCTGCACATTTTGGGGGAGTACTTTCTAGACCATTCAAACTAAATAGAGAATCTGCTTCTTTCCTTAAATTCTATTTTTTTGTGGGGAGGGCACTTTTATTTGTTCTGGTTAACTTTGAGATATAGATTCAGCGAAGTGGTAAGGGTGTTAACTCTTCTCAAGGGAGAAAAAGATAGTTTCAAGGTGAAAAGGCAGTGAGCATTGAGAGCCGAGGATTTTGAATCTGTGAGTAAGAAAGATAACTGAGAAGGTCAAACTGTTTGAAAACTATCCGCAGTGAGTGGATCTGAATGGCACAATGAGGTTGGTTGCTATGACACAAAATAATTTCATATTCGGTGTGGTGGAATCCCTATTTGTGTTCTTAAAAAATTAAAGCAGTTTTATGGATATTAAATGTTTGAGTGGCTCTAGGAGCTAGAAAGAAAAATTGTCTTATAAATAAAACAGGCAATGCCTGATCGCTTGCATGAAAAGTATTTGAAAAACATGTTTGTGGAATTCGGGGCTTTGCGTCTTTTGTTTTATGGTGCACAGAGCTAGGAGGCAACGGATGAATGGATAGATACATGATTGTAGGCAAACTGCAAAATGCAAAAATTGTGGGAGAGAAATTAAATTTACTTCAACACATTTTTTTCTGAGCACTTATGAGCTCACAGCATGTAAGGATCTTTTGAAACATGCAGAAGCAGCCCCTGGTATTGTATTTAACTTCTTTCTTCCTTCTTTCATTTATTACCTAGGAAGACAATGACATATTTGGCTATGTATCAAATAAACTCTAAGATTCCAATATCTTAACAGAGTAGTTTTCTTTTTTAAAAATCAGGTTTATTGATGAAAGATTTACAAGTAGTAAAATTCATTCCTTTTAAATATACAGTTCAATGAGCTTTGACAAATATTTACAAATAAAGTACTCACTATTACAATTAAGATATAGATTATTTCCATCACCTCAAAAAGTTCCTTTGTGACCCTTTAGAGTTAATCTTCTCCACCCCCATAAACTGACAACTACTACTATCTTCTGCTCCTATGATTTTGCCTTTTCCAGAATATTATATTAATAATATATTCAAGTTAATATATAATCAATATGCTAATGGATGCATTTGTTATATAGCTTTTGGTGTGTCTTCCTTCTTTTAGCATAATGCTTTTTGAGATCCCTCTATGTTGTTGTAAATATCAGTAGGACATTTCTTTTTATTTCTGAATAGTATTTCATTATATGGTTATGCCACAAGGTATTTATCCATTTACTAATTAATGAATACTTGTATTGTTTCAAGTTTTTAGCTATTATGAATAAAACTTCCATGAACAGTCATGAACCAATCTTATGTGAATAATAAAAAAAATTTTTATTTCTCACTTATGTAAGTGTACAATACAGATTTTCTTGATGAACAAGTGTGTTGTTTTCCCACAGAGGAACTTAGAAATCTCGGCTTCTTTTGTCCCTTGGTTCTCTAACAATTGAGGGCCTTTGTTTCCAGCCATTGGAAGGGTAAAGGACATATTTCTACCACTTCAGTCCAGAAAGGTCATGCCTTACTTCTGCTTATATTCTGCTAGTAAAAAGTAGACAAGTGGCCACCCCAGGATATAAGGGGGGCCTGGAAACATTGTCTCATGAACAACTTCACAATGAACAGAGGGGCACAGATTTTCAGTGGACCAATATCTGTTGATAACAGACTTTATTTGTTCATCAAATATTATTGAGAGCCTACCAAATACCAAGCACTGTGCTAAGTGCCAGAGAGAAAACAACAACAAACCAAACTAGCAAACAAATAAACAAAAAACTTGAAACAAAAAATTTATCCCTTAACATTCTGAGTTTTCCATTTAGATAGATTTCAGGAAAATACAATGTCTTTTTACATCCAGAAAAAAGTAAATAGGAATAAAAGAGCTATATCAGAAAGAATGGAATATAGAAAATGTATAGAAATTATAGGGCAGATGCCAAGTGTGTCAGGGAGATCTCTCTGGAGGAAGTAAGATTTCATCTGGGCTCTTAGGGATGTTAGAAATGTAGGTAGGTGGCTGGGCTGGGAGGTAGAGTAGAAGTTTCAAAAAAGATAAATGATCTGGAAGTGGAATAAAAGAATCAGTGTGTATTAGGTGTGCCTTGCTTGAAGGTGGGTAAAGACATTTACCGGAATTCTGTGCTTTGTTAAGATGTCCACATGCTGACCTTTAGGCCACAGTATAAACCTCATTTAAGTTGTTTTCTAAGAAAGTTCTGTTTAAATTGACTGTTTTAAATGGCTGCTGCTCTTTTTTAAAACGTGGAATTGTATATCCATGGTAGTAAAGTTTTTATAAATTCAAAAAGTAGTCCTATCACCTAGTAGATGTTTTCTAAATATTAATAGAATTGAACAAATTTAGTTGCTTTTCCTCTTTGTATAGAATAGTTTGCAGAGAGATTATGCTGATTACAAATTAAACTGCTGACTGTTTAAATCTAGAGATTTTTTAGTATGGTTGATCTAATTAGCCATTATATTATTTAGATTTATTGCAGGAAACAGAAATATCAGATAGATGCTTCAGGCAAGATGAGATTTAATAAAGGAAATAAGGTGCTTATAAAATTTTCGAACATCTGTAGAAGCCACAATCTGGGGCCATCACTATCCTTGTGATCTAGAAGTCAGGAAACTACTGTTCCTATTGCAGCCACAGCTGGTGCCCCAGGTGGCACAAACTGATGACAAAAAGTGGGTGCTGGAGTTCAGTTGCCACTTGCAGCCTCTGAAAAATGCCTCCACCTCCATTTGCCTTCTAAATGTCTCATGAGCTTATCTCACTCTCAGAGCCTATATTTCATCCACATTCCTAGAACTAAGGGAGTCTAAGAGATATAGATTTTAGTCTTCTATACTTGTGATTTAGAGAGAACACAGTAGGGGGCGGTTTCCATTACTAAGCATCAGGTGACAACACTTAGTCCAATTATCATTTATTTTTCTGATTCCCTCGTTTCTCCTCTGTCTTTCTTTATCATAGTTAAAGAGAAAGATTTTTACACAGAAATGCCATAGAAAAAAGATATTGAAGACAACATTATTGTTATTATTGTTATTTTAAATATGAGAGCTCTTGTATTCAGATATGGTTATATTCTTATAAAAACCAGTATTAAAAGTAGTAACCATTGTGAATTTCCCACGGAAATAATGTTATATAATGTCAGATATTCTGCATCCTGAACACACTGGCCTATCATGCATTGCCACAGCTGTGATCTTCACACATTTTTGCTGCATCTTTTTCAACCATTTTTAAATCAACAATTAATGAGATATAGATATTTTATTAAAAATCCAGTTATAAGATGGGGAAGAGGATTCACATTACATTCTACTTAATAAAATTACTTATCAGATCACTCTTTCTTCCCATCAAAAATCTTATTTTTCCCAGGCTAATTCTCTCCTTCCCTAGGAACCTAAGAAATATAGCTAACACTCCCAGCTTACCTATCTACACCACTCAGCAAAAAAAAAACAAAAACAAAAACAAAAAACCCAACCCTAGATAGTTTGCAGACCTGTCACAATCAATCATTCCTCAAACATGGCCTCTTGACAGGAAAGTGTGCAGATAATGGGGAGAGATTTATTTTTACTTTGCACCCTAAGAGGCTTTTCAAAGTATTCTCCCAACAAAGTAGTATACTCTCACAGTGAAATTCTATCCTAAGTATATATGCTTTATTTCATTTATTATGATTGTTATAAGACATTTTTTATCCCTAGAGTAGGGATCTGATAGTCAATATTTTAAAGAAATGATCACAAACTATAATTAATAGTATCCTAGGAATAATAATTATATGGAATAAAGCTTTTAAAAGTACACATTAATTAAATAAGACAATACAAAAATAATTAAACTATGATTTAACTTAGATACTGTAAAGTATTTACATTTAGTACTTTTCAGGTTTAAAGCACTTTTATGTCCCTGATCTTATTGGAACACTGCAATGATCTTAATAAATACACAGATCTTATATTTTTACTAAAATGCTGTGCTTTGGAATACAGACTTCTAAGGCTATAAAAATTATGGCCAACTTTTTTTTATTGTTTACTATGGAGTATTAACAGGCACCTTTTCTGTATATATATATATACACACATGTATGTATATATATTTCCTGTATATACATATATGTATATATATTATATATATGTGTATATATAATATATATAATATATATATAAAATATATACCTTTTTATATATATTTATATATCATATCTGATGGTTTCAACACTAGTCAATGATGTAAAGATAATGATAATAGTCATGGAAATATCCAACACTGAGTATTTATTTTGTGCTATGTTTTTTATAAACATTACTGGAATTCTGAAAACATTACAAGATAGATAATACAGTAAATATATATACATGTGAAGGATTATTTAACTTGCCCCAGACCAGAAAATTAGTAAATACTGAAAATATCATTCAAATCTAAGAGTTTTGTTCTTTCTTCTCTGTCTTATTTCCTATATGGTAAATACAAAACCCAGAGCCACAATAGTTCAATTCAGTTTTACAACTAGTTGTGGGATAACAATAATGGCTATCTAATTTGTGTGGCCGAGTTCAAAATGAAACTGTTAAATTGTCAAGAATTTCAAAATAGAAACTGCAGAGCATTAAAACTCATGCAGGGCCCTGTGTGACTGCATACCTATGAAGCCGACCCTGGCTGTTGGCTTATGTGACAGCCACTGTACAAGCTCTGTAGATACAAATTGGAATAAGAAATCATCCTCCTGCTAGGGACGCTTCCAGTCTTGGGGGACTTAGGGGAGCTTCTCTTTTGGAATTGCCTATAGTTCCAGTATAGCATTCTTTTGAATATCCTCAGGGATAATAAATCACTTCTTTCTGAGATTTCTTGAAATAGCCAAACTCACATTGGTACAAGTCTTGTCAGTAACTTGAGAGAATAGCTGGTTAACTAACGAAGCTTTAGTTCAAAACAAAATGTGAATCTAAAGGAGGAAAGTTGAATTTCTTATGAGTCTGGAAACATGTCCAGTAAAAAGGCTCCAAAAATATTAGCAACCACTAAGTATTCTCAGAATACGCAGAAAGCAGTGCTGTTTTGGTTTCTGCTCATCAGCAATAGAAGTTAAAAAAAGTTATCGATTTTGGCACCTTAGAGTTACCCTTTATACATTTGGGAGATTATTACCTTGGTATTTTCCCTTTTTAAAAAAATGTTCCTTCTTGGAACTACAAATTGTAATAACCAAGCTTCGCTGGAGACTGGTAGTATTGCTAACAGACTAGTTCAAGAACAAAGTTTAATGCAGCAATCTTGTGAAATGATAAAATGATAAATAGCATCCTTTGAAGTCGCTAACGAGGTTGTAAGGATCAAATGAGATGTGTTTGGTAACATGCCTTGTAAAGTGGTGAACTCGAGAAATATAAAAATTTATATAGCCTCTTCTCATTTTACAAAGAACAAAACTCTTCTCTCTGTCCTGATCATTTGTCTTCTGCCCCTCTGCTCCTCAAGGTCAAGTTTTTATTGGCTGGGTCCTGCTCAATAACCACTGTTGGGGCTCTTAGTTATAACCTAGCCGCTATCTTCTTGCTACCATAGGAGTGGGGCCTTGTTTATTTTCCAGGTGATGAATTAGACCTGACTAATTCCTTGGCTTCCTCACTTTCTTCTCCTGAGTTGGAGGCTGGATGACTTACATTTATAGATTGGGCCAGCTATGATCTAGTTGTGTGCTGGGAAAATGAAATGAGGAATGAACTCAGTTACTCTAAGGTTTAATTTCCCAGCCTGGCAAGGGAGGACAGTGTCTCTGAATAGGTAGGATTGTCATCAATAGCTTGGGTAGCTGTCAATTTTAATCAGTCTGCGGCTCAGGGTCTGTCTGTACATGACTATAAGCGGAGTCTCCTGCCAAACAGGGAATTCCAAAATAATCACCATCATTCTAATTACAAGGTTCTCTCATTCTCTCTCTTACTCTCACTCTTTTTGTTTTTTTTTTATATAAACACTTTGGCTAATGCAGTTCGTGGACCAAAGAATCAAGATCATTTCTCTGTTTATTTTCTGGTTTTTGAATGTGTGTGTGTGTGTGTGAGTGTGTGTGTCTATGATAGTCATAGTCTGGAGGATTGTGCTGTTGCTTAATCAGTTAAAAGGAAAGAAAAATATCTCCCTAGCATATCATTATTTGTTTCATCATTAATTTTAGGTTTATTCATTATTGCTAAGAGATCAGAATTAGAATTCTTGAGGTGAAAATGCAGTGTCAACTGATTCAACCTTATGTACTTCACGAATGTTTATCATTTTTTAAACAATAAATATGCACCACACTGTCTTACCATCAGTTTACAAGCTTTCCCCAAAACAATCCTGTATTTGTAAATTACTCTTTTATAGCTTGAACCAATGCTTTAGATTTAAAAAAAATAAATAGCCTTGGATTTTAATTTTTTTATCTTTGTTATGAAGGATTTAAATAACACCAACTTGGAAATCTTGACTTCAAGGATTTTATTTTTAATGGAAAACAGCTGGCTGAATGGTCTCTTTCTTTTTCCAAATAACCTGATTTCTCAGGCTTTCTCAAGAGTTTTATTTTTATTTGATTTCCCTTACCAATTTCTATCTAATCTCTCTGGATAATCAAATTCCCATAAATGTAAAAAACTTCTCAGTTGAAGTTGCTGCCATTGAGAACTTAACAGCATTCATATCTCTCCCCTCTGAGCTGCTTCCTTAGCTCATGTCAACACTCCATTGAAATGTATCCTTTATTTCTGTTATGGGCCAGCACTGAAGTTATAGTATGTAATATTTGGGGATATGATATTTATGTATATTTAACTTAAACTTGCACATTTCCATAGACTGAGTTCAAACCTCACTGATAGGATTTTACATCAATCAACCAATCAATCAAAAATATTGACTTAGCTGCTGATAATACTGGGAGCTAAGTCACATGTTAGGAGGCATATGAGGCATGGTGTTTAGCTGTTTCTAGGACAGGTTTGCATTCCATCGAGGTTTAAATTGTGGCCCCAGAGTTCCAGGGAATGAGGATTATTGCTATTTTGCATCCCTTGCTATGCAGACACTGTACTTTGTATTTGTTGTAGTATCTTCCCACAGTATGACATCAGCTGGTGGTTGGTTCCCCTTCCTATAATGCCGACCCTCATTTATCTTTGGATGTTCATCAATGAGCACAATGTATGGCACATAAAATACTTGTGTCTATATGATTGATGGAGGAAATGTATATCTAAATATTCTGCAAGGTCCTCTTTTACCCAATTCTGAGCTAATACTCCCCATGCAGAATTCTGAACAGCGTAATTCCTATCAGAGATTAAATTTGTGATTTTATCTTTTCTAGAAAGAAGTGCCAAAGATTTTCCTGGGCTGTCTTTAGGTAGAATTACTATATCACACTCATCTTTCTCTAGTCCCTACTTCAAGTTAAACAAGTTATGTTTGATATTTTATTCTCCCTTAGAGAGATCAAATTATGCTATTTATAAAAGAGGATGGCCTGAACTATTTGAATTTCAAGGTCAGAGGGAATAGTATATGGGTCATAGAAGGATGGTAGGAAGGAACTTGATTAGAGCTGTGCTGGCAGGTTCCTGAAACCATTTGGTTTCCGAGCCTTGTTGTAATCCAGTGTTGGCTGGTTATTGGAGAGGGAATGGTAGAACAATACCACTGCCTGTGCTTCAGGTGAAGTGTAGGGCTTTGCCACACCCTATATTCTGGGGAATAGCTCCTTTGGCCTGTGGTTAGAGCCTCATTCATGTCTGTGTTTTAAAGAAAGTGCCTGCTAATCTCCCTATTACTTCTTCCATGTCCAAGGTTTGGTGGGGACAGGTGTAAATCTCCTTAGTTATTATGTTATGGATTTTGTTTTTATAAGTGTTTTGCTTTATTTGTAGATACTTCTCAACAATTTCATATTCTGTATGTGACTTTGAGACTAGGGCTTACACCTCTCACTCTGTGGGTGGAATGAGGAACAATGGTGAATTCTGAACTGGAGAGAGATAGATAAATAGAAATTCCTATTAAAATATAATCACCTCATTGCAGTGGACTAAAAGAAAGACTTTTTCTGCAGCAGAATAAATATATTTATGAGGTTATAAACTGCTCAGGCCCCCAGATGCTTCTAACAAGAGGAATACTTGCTTTTAAAGTCCAATACCTTCAATCAGCATTCTGCAAATGTTTGCTGCCCTGGTTTACTCTTCTTTTACATCTTTGCATTTTCTTCATTTCTTATTTCCCTTATGGTCACATCTGCTTCAAACACAGGGTGTGAAGTTTGTCGCTGTCTGTAGATTGATCACACTAAATTAAGAATCTCTTCCAGAAATGCCAGTATCTTAACAAGCATAGGCCTGTAAACTAAAGAATTAAAACCCAACAAATAAATTTTAAGTATTGGCCAGTGAGGCCCATGATATTTTGGAATTATTAAATGTTTATGGTTGTCTTGAAATCAACTGAAATATGGTGAATCATTCACCTCACCAGAATGGTAGAGCCATCTTATTGAAAGCTTTCATTGACATCAACTTAGACATCAATTTTACTTAAATGGAAGACCTGAAACAATGAAACTCCTAGAAGAAAACATAGGCAGTAAGCTCTTTAACATCACTCTTAGCAATATTTTTTTAAATATGTTTCCTTGGACAAGGGCAACAAAAGCTAAAATGGATAAATGGGACTACATCAAACTAAAAAGCCTTTGCAAAGTGAAGAAAACCATCAACAAAATGAGAAGACAACCAACTGAATAAGAGAAGATCTTTGCAAATACTTCTGATAAAGTGTTAATATTCAAAAATATATAAAGAATTCATATAACTCAAGCAAAAAACCCAAATATCTGATTAAAGAATGGGCAAAGGACTTTAATAGACATTTCTTCTAAGGGAACATAGTGATGGTCAACAGACACATGAAAAAATGCTGAACACCACTATATATCAGGGAAATGAAAATAAAACCACAATGATATCATCTCACACCTGTCATAATGGCTACTATCAAAAACCAACAATTAATGAGTGTTGGTAAGGGTGTGAAAAAAGGGAATCCTGTACACTGTTGGTAGGATTGTAAATTGGTGCAGCCAATATGAAATATAGTATGGAGGTTCTTCAGAATATTAAAAATAGAACTACCATATGACCCAGCAATTCCAATTCTGAGTATTTATCTGAAGAAAACAAAAAATTTAATTTGAAAAGATATATGCACCCCTATATTCATTACAGCATTATTTACAATGACCAAGATATGGGAGTAATCTAAGTGCCCCTCAATAGATGAATGGATAGAGAAGATGTGGCATATATACATATGATTTAATATTACTCAGCCATAAAAAGAATGCATTTTTGCCATTTGTGATAACGTGAATGGACCTAGAGGGTTTTATGCTAAGTAAAATAAGTCACATAGAGAAAGACAAATACCACATGAATTCATTTAGATGTTGAATCTAAAGAAACAAAATGAATGAACAAACAAAATAGAAACTGACTCAGAGAAATGGAGAACAAACTAATGGTTGCCAGAGAGAACAGGGGTAGGGGGATGAGTAAAAAAAAGTGAAGGGAATTAACAGGTACAAATTTCTATTTACAAAATAAGTCACAGAGATGTAATGTACAGCATAGGGTATATAGTCTATAATATTATAATGACTTTGTATGGTGACAGATGGTTACTAAATTTAAGTGGTGAACACTTTGTAATTTATATAAATGTTAAACCATTATGTCACTTGAAACTATATAATATATACTATATTTTAATAAAAAATATATTTTTTACAAAAGTTTATATTAAGTATCTTCTATGACATCAACCTCCAGAGTAAAAAATGAATTTTAAAATAATTCTTTTAGGAAATGGCAGTCACAAGTCTTTCCTCCTCTTTATCACCATGCCCTATGGTTGAAACTGAAGCCTGGAGAGATCCCCAGCATTGCAGGCTGATATGTTTGCACCCAACTTAACTTTATGGGAGTCCATGCTGGTTATGAGAGAATGGGTGGCGTTTTTGCTCGCTAATTCTTGGATCTCTCAGATTAGGGACATTAAAATGGCATGAAGGAAGGCAGGAAGAATTAGGAGAAGAGACCTTTCATTTGATGCCTTAATAAAACTTTTATTCCATTGAGACCACTGACAAAAATCTGCTTCTTCTTACTTTGTGGAATGTCTCTATAATGCACCAAATGGATCTATTAAATGTATTCACTCCATTTGTTTTGTCTTTGTTAGACTCTTGCTGGGGATTCTGTTCTTGCTACCTTACCATCCCAGTTGGACCTAAAACTTCCAAGAGACCCTTCATACATGAAAACTTTGATTCCCCACAGAACTGCAATCCAAACTCCCAGGCCCTCAGCCTGGACAGAAACTTGGGTCACTACTTACTCAGATAAAGAGGTTAGACTAGAGGCAGGAAGTAGAGTAAGATGTATTATTTTTCCATTGCTGAGTAACACAAATTTAGCATCTTAGAACACAAATTTATTAGTCCCCAGGTGTCAGAAGTTTGGTCATGGATTAGCTGGTTCTCTGTTTAGAATCTCACAGGATTTAAAGCAAAGTATTGGCTGGGGCTATAATCTCATTTAGGTTTAGGATCAATTTCCCGGTTAACTGGTTATTGGCAGAATTCAGTACCTTGTGGCTATAGGATTCAGGCTGCTTGCTTTTTCAAAACCAGCAGGCAGATCGCTCTGACTTCAAGGTGGAGCCCATTCTCTTTTAAAGGGCTCACTTGGTTTAGATAGGCCCACCTGGAATCATCTTCCTTTTGATTAACTCTCAGTCAAAGCTTAATTATAAGGTATTCCTTTACCTTATAATATAACATAATCACAGGAATGATAATTCATCATAACCATGAGTTCTACCCATTCTGGAGTTTGGGGACTGTGAAGGGCCTGCACATCAGGGAATGGACAATCTTGGGGGTTATCTTAGAGTTCTGCCAACCAAAAGAGTGAAAAGAACAAGATCTTGAGAGCTAGACAATCCTGGGTTCATCTCCTGTCCTTGGCCTTTACTATCTTTTAAATAATATAGCTTTTCTGATACGTGGCCTGTCAAATGAGGATAGTCATGTCTATTGTGCAGTCTTATTGTAGAGATTTGAAGCAATGTGTATAAAGAGATAGCACAGTGAGTCCTCCATCAGCAGTGATTTTATGATGAGGAAGATACCGGTCTTGACCAAGGAAGGAGAGGGGAGAAGTGAGTAGAAGGGCAGTAGTAGTGAGATATTATGGGCTTAATTATTACTGAAAAGTTTTTGAAGACTTTTAAAATATTGAGCAACATCTGCCAAGTTCCTGTAAACAGTTTGAATTTGCCAAGTAATAACTAGGTAGTTGATATTTATTTTTATATTTTCAATTAGTTCAGCCAAAGTCACAAAATTCAAATAAGAAGGTGTAAAAGTCTGGTCCAGATCACATAAACTTTAAGCATCTAATTACAGGAGTAGATAAAGTGATTTTTATACTCTTAAAATAAAATTTAATTTTTTTATTTATAAAAGTAATATATATAAATTATATAATTTGGGAAATACATATCAATATCAATATCAGTATCAGTATAAAAGTAAATATAAATACAAATAGTATTAGTATAAGTATAAAAGTATAAGCATAAATATAAATATAAAAAATTCAACTAATATTAACATTTGGTTTGTTTCCTTCCAATCTTTTTTCTTTGCAAAATTTGTTATATTATTAGTTTCATTGTATTCATACAATGAAATTACAGATACTTCTTATTTATCTTAACATGAGGTCATAGGTAGGTTTCTCTCTTTTTTTTTTGACAACTTTTAAATTAAAACCATCATTTTAAATGGTTACACTTTTCAGAGAATGCAACTTCACATTAATTTGTGTGATTATTTAAATAACATCTTTCCTCCCCAACTAGAATATAAATTCCATAAGATTAGGAACCAGGTCTCTTTTGCATTATTGTTGCTAGCACCTAGCAGTACCTGACATATGACAGGGAAAATATAAATATTTTTTAAAAGGTGAAGTAAATAAGTGACTGTATCTTACAGATGTACTATAATTTGTTTTGCACTCTATTGTTGTTAAACACTGTTTTTATTATTATAAATGAAGCTGTAGTGAGCATTGCACACAAATCATTTTTCATGTGTAAACTGGTTACTTCTATTCACAGTTTGGAGTGCAAATTACATGCTTCAGTTCCCAAAATGCAATATATGAGTACTCACACATGAATATTATACAGTTCCTATTTGTCCAAAATTAGGCAAGCCCTATAATTTGTTTGATGGGAGGATCTGAACTCATTGTGTTCTCTTGGTTTGCTGATTATAATGTAGGGCACACTGGCTGTTGATTAATAATTGAATTTGACAACCATGGTGCAAAGTGGGTAATTCATGAAGATGCTCTGTTTCTTTGGTGACCCCCAAGTGCTTGGGTGGCATCTGGATATAGTAATAGAGATGTTTTTCAGATGAGAATGCAGTAAGCAGAATCTAAAAATGGACCCTAAGTTTCCAAGGTTTAATCTCCAGAACCTGTGAATATAATGAACTATTACTACTGTGATTATGTCATGTTATATGGCACAGTTGAAGTTAGGATAAAGAGATTATCCAGGTGGACCTGATATGACATAAACCCTTTTGAAAGTAAGAGTTTTCTCTGGTTGGTGGCAGAAGAAGAAACCAGAGGTCCGAAGCACGAGGGAGATTTGATGCACTGTCGCTGGCCTAAAGATGGAGGGAACATGTGAGAAGGAATGCAGGTTGTGTCAAGGAGCTGAGTGTTCTCTTATCAATAGCCAGCAAGAAAATAGAACCTCAGCCCTACAACTGCAAGTAACTTAGTTCTGCCAACACTCTGAATGAGCTTGGCAGCAGTTTCTCTCCAGATCCTAGAGATGAGCCAAGTCTGGTCAGCAACTTGATTTTAACCTTAGGATACCCTGAATGGAGAATCCCAGTAATGCCGTGCTGAACTTTTGACCTGTAGAACTGCAAGTTAATAAGTGCATGTTGATTTCAGTTGATTAGTTTGTGGTAATTTGTTATACGGCACTAGATAACTGCTATGTAATACAAGTATCCACTCTAATGTTGAGCCCAGTAAAACAGGCTCTCAGCAGCATATATTCTTACAGATACTAGGTCTGAATAAAAATTGTCCATTAATCTGATCTCTGTTCTTAATTTTTGAAAATTTACTGTATATTTTACCATTTTAGCAGGAGAAATTAGTGATTGTTGTCTTCTTGAGATATCACCATTCTCTAGCTGTGAAGATTTAAAAATTTTTAATCTCTATATTTGTAGGTCTGTTTTCAATTTGTTCTTTTTATTCCTTAGATTCTGCATGTAAATGAAGTTATATGGTATTTATCTTTCTCTGTCTGACTTATTGCACTCAGCATAATAACCTCTAGGTCCATCCATGTTGTTACAAATGATAGGATTTCATATTTTTAAATGGCTGATTAATATTCCATAGCATATATAAACCACAGTGTGTCACAGGGATTAGGAGCATGGCATAGGGAATGCAGACATCAGTTAAGTTAGGGCTATGTGTAGAGCCAGAGGGAAGATAGAGTAATCAGGGGGATCATTTCATAAACTATATAAATATCTAACCAATATACTGTATACTTCAAAATAATAATTTTTTTTTTCAAACTCTTGCAATGTCTAAAGGTGCCATATTCAAAATCAAAAGGAAGGGTTGAAACAGGCTTTTGGGATCACTTCCATTAATAATAGAGATTGAAGTAGTTGTGTCAACCCCTGGCAGGTAACAACTATAAAACTGGACAAACTGAAAAGGAAATGCTGAAAAGCATCCTAAAACAGAGAGAAGCTGGGGAAAACTTGATCTCAAAAAAAAAAAAAAAAAAGAAAGAAAGAAAAGAGAAAAAAACAGACAAAAGCAAAATTGTGTGACAGAAAGAACAGGAAGAAAGCACTAAGAATTGTGGATCCCTGGCTTCCTGGACCAAGGGCACCATCCAAACAGCAGAGGTTTTCCTCTACATCTGCATAGACTAAATGTGATTAAAGACTAAAAGAATGAAGCTGAAAATTTTAAGGAGAAATTCTGGTATCACAAGAACCACTAATGAAATTAGACCAAAATTTAGAGCATTAAATGCCCAAATCTGTGTTTGATAGTTAAACATTCCTTGGGGGAGACTTTACCAAGGAATACCAAGGAGGCATGAGAGAAAAGCAGACAGATACCAGAGATAAATTCCCTATTGAAAGATAAATCTATGTGGAGCCAGATCTGTGAATTTCATGCTTTTCTTAATTGAATATACTTCCCAATTGCACACAGTATGGAAAGTAGAAATATTAAAGGGTCAGAATATAGAATCAAATGATGACATAGAAGCTGGAAATTCAGGAAATTCTTAGAACCAAGGAATTACAGAGAGATGAACTCTATTTTTATTCAGATCTTTGGCTGATTGTTAAATTTTATTGGCAAAAGAGCCTCCATGGAATCCAGACTGAAAAAAGCAGCATGAGAGAGCATGAGAACAGAAGATAAACAGCTAAATACCCTGGGGAAAGGTAATGTTTGCAGTTACAGCCCAGGTAACTTGACTGCCTAACAACAAAAATCCAATTATTTTCAGAAGAAAATGGAAAAATCTAGAGTTGCTACAATATACTATCTATAATATTCAGTTTTCAACTAAAATTGCTAGACATGTATTACCTACTGCTGTGCAACAAATTACCTCAAGATTTAGTGGCTTAAACAACAAAATATTTTTTATTATCACATGGCTAGAATGGGAAAGAGGCTTAACTGTCTGATTGTAGCTCAAGATCTTATTAAGTTTTAAGTCAAAATATTTGCTGGGGCTGCAGTCATATGGAGGTAAGACTACCTCTTTAATCACATGATTAGTGGCATGTAGTAGTTTTATCTAATCTCCAGCAATTTCGGATGGTGGTAGTCTCAAATGACAAAGCACAGTGTCTGTACAAAACCTGCATGTTAGATATGCAAGACCAGAACTTAAAGTCAGTTGTGAACATCAAAGAAACTCAGTACACTTTTTAAAAAATATTAAATCATGTTTTATAACTTTAATAGAGATTAAATTAACATAATGTAGGAATATGTTTGTGTGTGTCGTGTGTGTATAATGTTAGTTGGAATTATCAAATATTATTATGGTATGGTTTTCAAAGGTAAAAAATATTTATTGATTTAATGTATTGACAACATTTAACCTGGAAAGAGATTTATGAGTCACATAGTTTAATTCTGTAATTTGATTCTAATAATTCTGATAATTAAGAATTGTGTCTGAGGTTATAATCTGTTTATTCTAAATAAAAAACTACCCTCAACATAATTTGCAGAGAAGACCTCTGCTATTTCTGTGACTATGTAATTTCTCAGAATCTGTTTCTACTTCTATAACATTATAATAGTATGACCTCATAAAATTGATATGGAGTTTAAATGAGATATCATGTGAAATAACAGTGCATATGAAATGTACTAGTATGCACAGGATAATCACTCAATAAAGGTTAGTCTTCTTTTTCAGACTCCAGATCCTCATCATGGCCTCTTACCCCCAGTAGTTTTTCCTGTTTCTTCGTTATTACACAGCAATACAAAATATTTTTAGAGAATTACTGATCCTTTTATTCCACTTTTCTAAATTACATGTCCTTGAATTATCCAGACCCCTCTCCTAAGGCATATGCTGATGGGGATAGGTATTAAATAAAATAAAGTAGGAAATATTTCTTCATTGAGGGTATTTAAAACAATTTGCAAGAGAAGCAAAGTGAATGTTAATGAATTAACTCCTAAAAAGTATTAGTTTTCCCACATGGTACTATCAGTCACTATTACAATATTTTGGTATTGTATACCTAGTCCCTGAAAAATGTTGATGCTGTTAGATTTAACTGTCTTTTCTCATTTCTCATCACCAGAAATACATGATTTGGTTACAATCAGATCAGGTTGTCTACCCACCTTCATTCTTCCCACACTCACTGAGATTACTTCCATTCTGTGTCTCTTCTCAATTTCCCAAATCCCGTCACCTCTAATTCCTGACTGTGATTAAGGCATCAGTGACTAGCTATTTATGAAAGATTACTTATTTTTTATCATCTGTCAACAAAAGATTTCTGCCACCAATTCACTGCCAACAGGAGTCCTGAGTTTGGAGTACAGTGAAAGGAGAAACTTTATTCAAGTGAACAGTTTGCAAACTGGGGAAATACAGTTTATGGAGAAGCCAGTTTATATAAAGAAAGTGTTCACCCTAGTGTCTAATTGGTCCATTTTTATGTAAATGAAGAGTCTAGATTTGCATAGTTTGATCGATCCAAGTAGCACTGTCCTGATTGGTCAGAATTATGCATTCTGATTGGTCATTATGTTGCAGCTCTGATTGCTTGGTAAAGATGCAAATGAGGATATAGCTGTGCAGCTCCAATTGCATGGAACATATCTCAATGCATTAATGGAAATTTCAATCCAGAAACTTACTCCCTTACAAGGGACAGCTCAGGCAGAAGGAATGCAGTGCAGGAGGCTTGGCAGCTCATTCTGTAGCTTTTCCCCTGAAATGCAGAATGTGTGAGATTGTGCCAGCAATGGCTGCTAGATTCTAGTTATGAATTTGAGCCCAAGTAATCACAAAGAGTTCTTGGCAGGTTTCTTCTCAGTTTCAACACATGCAAGAGTGATTTATTATTTTTATTATTTTTTTTCTCTTGGGAAAATATTTTCTTTCTCCACTAGCCCTTCTCATTTCACATACATAATGGCTCTATCTTTGAATCTACCCCAAAAATATATAAGAAGGAAATACAGAGCAAGTGCCATGAACAAAATTGAAACTCAGCTAGGACAAGAAACCATGTAATTGGTTCCATAAAACCATTTTCTTGCCCAAGTTATGATGCGAACATGAACTGAGTCTAGAATTATCTCACAATTGTCTTCTTCATGTTTCACTTCTTATTTGAGTCTTGAGGACTGGTGTGTTGAAGTAAGTAACTGTCATAATATTATAATTGTTCTGACAAATTTGTCCTCAAAATGCTACTGTGACTAATTAGCTAATGACTCAGGGTGTTCACAGAGTGATGTTTATCCAGTGTACTTCACCAGTGCTAGTGATCTAACTTCTAGCCCCAACCAGGCTTAGAAAGAAGCTTTCCCCGCCCCCCACTAAGTGGATAGAACAACAATAACTAACCTAGTGGAAAATGATGGATGAATTGCATATGGAAAGGGTTCAGGGTTTCAAGGGGAATAATTACAAATGAAAGTGTTGATTTTTAAAGATGAAGATAGAATTCTAAACACATCATGGCATTAAAACAATAACAATAAAGAGCTAACCAATATTTAAAACAGGTATTTAAAGAGAAAAAGGGAAATCTGAATGGCTTCAGATTTCTCGGTAATGTTAGATGCCAGAAGTAAATGAAGCTATGATTACAAAACTTTGGTGGAAAAGGTTATGTCCTCAAATTCTATCCTTAGCCAAGTTGTCATTCATTTTAAATCAACAAAAAATAATGCATGAGATTGCAAGAATTCAGGACTCCAGCACTTAATGCACATTAAAAAAACAAAAATTTTAAGAGAAAAGAAAAATAAGCTAGTCAAAGTAAATGAAAACAGCAAAAAAATACAAAAAATTAAAAAAGCTTTATAAAGTTTAAAGAATAATTTTATAAGTTAGAAAAGAGAGTACAGATTATATTAAATTCTAAAGAACTTTTGTAAAATGCAATATTATAGGCAAAAGATTATGTAATCTAACTAGAAAAAAATAAAAAGAATATTAGCAAATGACAAAGTCAATTAAATCAATTATACAAAAATACTTTGGAAAATTTCAGGCTATTAAGTTTCAAAGTTTCATTAAAATATATAACTTTTTGACAAATTACCAAAATTGGTACATAAGGAAAAAGATATCAATATATCTATAACTAAAATAAATCAAAAGATTGTTAGATAGTCTCAGAAAAGGTGTCAGCAATGTTTTATGGTCCTCCAAGAGATAAATGATGCTGATACTATTTCAACTTGACAGAGTAGAGGAAAAGAAGACCCTTGCAATAATTTTATTTATTTTTACGTGGATAGTGTAAACCTTGTAGCCAAACTTGAAAGAGATGGTGCAGAATAAAAAAAAAAACACTATAATTCCTTGGTTATGAGGAATACAAATCCAGCAGGATATTCAATCAATAATTCACCATGACTAAGTAGAATTCATTTTAGAAAAGAGAGTGTGGCACAACACTAGGAAATTTCTTAATACGGTTCTTGATATAATAAGTTAAAGGGGGAAACACTATTTTCATAGTTGTCAAATATACATTTGATAAACTTTAACATTATGATTTAGAAAGCAAAATTTTAGTCTTTAAGAATAGAGATATCATTTTCTCAGATGAAGGGTCTGGGGGGTTGATATCAAGGGCACACCAATTTTCAGTTTATTAAAGACACACTGGATTAGATGAAGTCAGATGAAATAAAACAAAAATATCTATTGGCATCCTGACTATTTACCATAGTTTTGGAAATGTTAGTTTATGCAAATAGAAATGAAAACAATAGCAAATAAAATAAGTATTAAAATCAGAGAGGTGAAATTACTTATAAGAGGTATAATGAGATGAATCACTATCTGAAAAACCTAATACAATCATCTGAAACCAGCTATTGTAAATAAGAAATTCAAGAGATTTCAAAATTATTTATTATTTACATTGTAAATAATTATTTTAATGTATAACAGAAAGCATTAACTAGAAAATAAATTGGGAAGCAAATCTCATTTATAGTAGCACCAAAAAGAACAAATTACCTGGGAAAAAGTTTAACATGACCTGAAGCCAAAATAGAATTCTACCATATGGTTTTGTCCAGCTTTGGGCAAGATCAATTGCAACTGCAGTTCTTTCCCTTACTAATTATGCGACCAGTTAACTGACCTAACTTGCATCATCATCAGTAAAACAGAGTGAATAATATCTCATGGTGGTTTTATGAGGGCTGAATGAGACAGCATATTTAAAAATGCTCAATAAAATGCTGGCACATAGATTATTACAGAGAAAATCTAAAACTCTACTGGCACATGGTAACAATCCATCTTGGGAAAAATTAATCATCTGAACAAATATGCGTGCATAATGAATATGCATAATTATGTTCTTTGTAATTTTGTTTTAATATAGAAAAATTAAAAACAACTATAGGTCAAAAATAGAGGATGAATAAAATACATTATTTTATATCTAAATCATTTAATATTTACATTTATTTTTAAATATGATGTGATAGTAAATTCATCAATCTATGAAGATTGTCACAATACACCTGGTGCAAGGACAAGTAAAAGTGGAATTTATGATTCTGTTTTGGTAAAAATTATGTATCTAATATGCATTTAATTGTAAAATAATAAATATAATGATATATACATTAGTAATGATTCTATATGGATTGTTATATTTCAGGTTATTGATTTTTTGTTTTTATTATTTGAGTTTTCCAATAAGTCTATAACAAACATTAATTATTTGTATAGTAAAAAAAAAAAAGTAAGAAACAGATTGCTTGAGGGCCTCTCTTATACTGAGATCTCTGTCAGAATCCTACAGGCTGACTCTCTTTCTTCTGAAAGGGATTAGATTAAAACTAATCTAAAGTCTTTTTTGTTTGTTTGTTTTTGATCTACATTCTTAGGCAAAGTAAACTACACCCCCAAATGGTTGACATCATTCTCTACACATGTCAATATCTTTAGTTAATAATTACTCTTTTTGGGAAATCACTGTCTCTTTGTTCATATTTATCCATCTCAGCTCTCATCATCCTTTTGAGTGAGTATCCAGATATTCTGCTAGGGGTCTTAAAAGAATCCAATAAATAATATTGCTTTCTTGACTAAGTTTCTGAGCCAACTGAGAAATAAGACAAAAGAATAGATGGAGAAACAAAGCATGTTTGCTAATTTCTTATCAGCAGAGAGCTTAGCCCTGGGTAGCTGTAGTCTGAAGAGGAGGCATACTCCTCTAGGTCACTTCTTCCCACCTCTGGGTGGAGAGAAAAGGAGAGAGTCCACAGTGAGTACATGCAGGAATTTGGATGGTTCCAATTGCAATCCATAGACGAAAAACTCTCTCTAGTTGACTTATTTGGCCTTCCCTCAAGAAGAACGAGGAAGGGGAATGAAGAAAAAACAGGTGATTTGACACTAATGTGGTCTTTTCTCTGTGGAAGGAAAAGACCAACAATATGCATGCCCTCCTCAGGGAGGTGGTAATTATCTAAAAGATTCTGCTTTTAGCTTCAAAGTCATACCCTCACCCCTAACCACTGTTTTCTGGGTATTTTATGGGATCATAGTGAGCAGTATAGATTTTGCCCCAGAAGATTCTGAAATGAGGCAAAAGAGCATATTAATTAAATGAACTCTGAGGTCACTCTATATTCAATGCTAAACATTTACTCTAATTCCAAATTATGTCTAGCCATATTTTCCAATATAGCCCACTAGAGATGATACAATAAAATTAAATGACAACATTAAGATACTCCCAATAACAAAATGTCAAGAGCATAGAAATGCTCAATATTGGATATAAACACACTCCCACTATCAAATTCCTGGGGAGAAATTCCTGGAGTACAAAAATTAAATTGCTTTGCGAGTTCAAGTGCAAAGGAATTAAAGTCAGAAATCAAACTTGCTCGCTTTTGTGAATTAAAAGTCTAATAAAATCAAAGTTTTGCTTAAATTCTTATTTTGTTCACCTTTAGCCAAAGATGGTATTTTGGGTAGAACTGAGATTCTTGCAGCAGCTTTTTCCGGAATCATTATGGTCTTTTCAGGAGCTGAGAAAATGAATTAGTCCAATGCCAAATCTCTGATGAAGCTCACTTTTAAAAGACTACAAGTTACTAGCACTTTGATGATTATTAGCATTGTTCTCACACCCATCACACTGGGAGAGCAAGCCAACCCCCAGCCCTGACAGTGGTGATCCCAGGCAAAGCTTTGTTTCTGGAGCACAGTACTGGGTGCTGCATGAGTCTGTGGCAGAAACTCAGTAGTTACTCAGAAAGGTGACCATAAATCCTAATTTCTTGAGACAGTCCCAGTATTATGCTTCTTACTTCACAGTAATGATCAATAGCAGCCACTTTCACTCTCAAAATTGTGTTTTGTTTTGTATCTTTTTTTTTTAAAACAAATTATATGGCCATCCTATTGAGGAAGAAAATCTAGATTTTTAGCTTTATTAGGAAGTCATTCAACCTATGTCAGTTTTCTGGAGTCTACCACTTATAATGTAAATTCAACTGGGAGAAAATCTTCAAGTAAGAGGTTGATTTGGGTAATGTGCACCTACCATTTCCAGGGGAAGAAATTTACCTGCTTTTTCTGTGTCCTCACCTACTTTATTCAGTTTAAAAATTTGCCTTGGTGGTGTACACAGTTACTGGGTCTTACCTGAGATCTTTCCTTCTCTTTAAATGTTTTCACTTTTTTTTGAAGACAATTCTTTTTCAGAGCAGTTTTTGGTTTACCACAAAATTGAAAGAAAGGTACAGAGATTTTCTATGTGTCACCTGTCCCTATGCATAAATATTTCCTCCCATTGTCAACATAATTCACCAGAATGGTATTTTTTTTTTAATACAAGAATGAATCTACTATAACACATCACAATTACCCAAAGTTCATAGTTTACCTCAGAGTTTACTCTTTCTGTTGAACATACTATAGGCTTGAACAAAAGTATAATAATATGTATCTATCATTATAATATTGTAAAGGGTATTTTTACTGCCCTAAAAATTTCCTTTTTTCTTTTCCTATTTATCTCTTTCCTCCCCTCAACTTCTGGCAACCACTGATCTTTTTTATTGTCTTCATAGTGTTGCTTTTTTCAGAATGTTATATATTAGAATAATATAATATGTAGCCTTTTAGATTGATTACTTTTAATTACTAATATTCATTTAAAATTCTTCCATTTCAAAGACTAATAGCTTGAATAATATTTCATTGTATGTACCACAATTTATTTATCCATTCTGCTACTGAAAGACATCTTGGTCACTTACAGGTTTTGGAAGTTATTAAAAAAGCTACTATAAATATCTGTGTTCAGGTGTTTGCACACAAGTTTTCAATTATTGTTTTTTTAGTAAATACCAAGAAATATGATTACTGAATTGCATAGTAAAAATATGTTTAGTTTTGTAAAAAACTGACAAATTGTTTTCCAAAGAGGCTGTGCCATTTTTGCATTCCCATCAGCAATATATGAGAGTTCCTATTGCTCCAAATCCTCACCAGTATTTTGTTTTGTTAGTGTTTCAGAATTTTGCCATTCTAATAGGTGGAGTGATATCTCCTTGTTGTTTTAATTTGCATTTTCCTGATAACATATAATGTGAAACATTTTTTCACATGCTGATTTGACACCTGTATATCTTCTATAATGAGGTGTCTCATAAGATTTTTTAAAAGTTAATCAATTAATTAATTATTTTTTGAGGGGTGACATTGATGAACAAAATCCAATAAGTTTCAAGTGTACAATTCAAAAGTAAGTCATTTTGGTCTAGGTTTTATTATGGTTGAGTTTTAAGAATTCTTTGTATATTTTGAATAAGAGTCCTTTATTAAATGTGTATTTTGTAAATGTTTTCTCCCAGTCTGTGATTTGTCTTCTTATTCTCTTGATATTACCATTTATAGAGCAGAAATTTTAAATTTTAATGAAGTTCAGCTTATCAATTATTGCTTTCATGGGTCATGTCTTTAATGTTGTATCTAAAAAGGTGTCACCATAACCAAGGCCATCTAGGTTTTCTCCTATGTTATCTTCTAGAAATTTTATAGTTTTATGTTTTTACATATAGGTCTGTGACCCATTCTGAGTTAATTTTATGAAGGTTGTAGGATCTGTGTCTATACTCATCTTTTTGCATGTAGATGTCCAGTTGTCCCAGCACCACTGTTGAAGAGACTGTCTCTGCTCCATTTTATTGCCTTTACTCCTTTGTCAATGATATATTAACCGTATCTGGGGGCGAGGGTCTATTTCTCAGCTCTTTACTTTGTTCCATTCATCTATTTGTCTAGTCTTTGGCAAAACTACACTGACTTGATTAACATAGCTTTATAGTAAATCTTGAGGTTGGGTACTGTCAGTTCTCCAACTTAGTTCTTCTTCAATATTATGTTGATTATTCTGGGTCATTTGACTCTTTATATAAACTTTAGAATCAGTGTGTCAACATCTATAAAATAACTTGCTGGGATTTTGATTGGAATTGTATTGAATCTATAGATCATATTGAGAAAAACTGTCATCTTGACAGTGTTGATTCTTCCTATCTATAAACAGGAAATATCTCCCAGTTATATGATTCTTCTCTGATTTCATTCATTTGTGTTTTGTAGTTAGTTTCATTTAGATCTTGTACATATTTTGTCAGATTTATATTGAAATGTTTTATTTTGGGGATTTTTTTTTTTTTACTTTTCAATATTCTTTTCCTTTTTGCCCTACCTAGTACTAACAGTATAAATGTAGAACTTTATAAATGACACTCTGTATCATTTTAAAAGCAGCAAATATTATTTGTGTCATAATGTCTGTATTGGAACTGATTTTTCTTTATCATTAAATTTTTATTTTATTTGTGACTTTGTAAGAAAAGTTAAGCCAGTATAACTCAGGAAAAGCTACAGTAGCTGCACCCTGGGCTGACTGAAACTGCTAAAGGCCCAACACACAGACTTTTCTTGTTAGGCTCACATGACCAGCATCTGTGGAAATCAGCTTTTGGACCATTGAGTGGATAGGCGCTTCTCTGCTTTCACCTGCGGCTGGTGTTTTTGATAAGGCCTGTTGTCCCACACTGTTGCTTTCCTGAGGCCATCCTGCTCCTGCATTTTTAGTAAGCTCTTGCCAGGCCCTCTAGTTTAAAGCCTTCTTTCTGCTGTTACATTCTTCCCCAAATAGTCCACATCTGCAGACCAATCCAATTTAACTTCAGACACCCAGAAAGGTAAAAGGCCTTTGGCTCCTGACCCTGGTAGAGGTGACAGCAGTAAAAAGCCAAATACTTAGTGGTCTGCTGGGAAATGTTTAACAACCAGCTTTATGGAGATCACCACCATTCCTCCTCCCCTCCCCTCCCCCCTCTTTAATTTCCATGGTCATTTTAGGCGACAAACATGAGGTCCCTAAATATAAATCTGGGAAGAGTTGAAAATCATTGGTTCCTCAAGCCAATATAAGAGTTTCTAGCCACAACTGAAATTGCCCAACTGTAAAATCCAGCCTCATAACGCAGAATGAGTTCTACAAACGGATGAGGTTAAAACCCTTTATAGCCTAGTAAAGTACCAGCAAAGCTTAAACAACCTGCTTCCTGACACACTAGAATCCAATTACTCTTTAGTTATTTTCTCCCCTAAATTTCATTTTTATTTTAGAAGTAAGGTTTATTGAGGTATAATTTACATTCAGTAAAATTTATCCTTTTGAGTGTACACTTATGAGTTTTGACAAATATATAAAGTTCTGTAGTCACCACCACATTTATAACAGAGAGCCCAGAAGGTACACTCATGCTCCTTTGTAATGCATCCCTTTCTCAATTCCCCAATTCTTGGCAATCTCTCACCTCATTTCTGTTTCTATAATTTTGTCTTTTATAGAGTGTCATATAAATGGAAATACATAGTACATAGCTTTCTGTATCTAACTTCTTTCACTTAGTATAATAATAGTTTTGCGATTTATTCACATTTTTATGTTATCAGTAATTTGTACCTTTTTATTGCTAAGTAGACTTTCATTATTGGATGCGTTACAACTTGTTTATCCCCTCACCTACTGATGTGCATTTGACTTACTTTCAGTTTTGGGCAATTGTGAGTAAAGGAGCTATGAAAATTCACATGTAGGTCTTTGTGTGAACATATATTTTCATTTATCTTGGGTAATTCATTTACTTTGCAGTGGAACATCTGAATCTTGTGAACAATGTATATTTAACTTCATAAAGAACTGCTCAACTGTTTTCCAAAGATGCTCTGTCATTCTGCATTTCCATCATCAGTGTAAGAGCATTCCAGTTGCTTTGAACTAGTAACTGATATGTCATTTTAATAGATATGTAGTTGTATCTCGTTATGATTTTAATTTGCATTTCTCCCATGTTTAAAAATATTAAGCATCTTTTCATGTGCTTATGTGGCACTCATTTCTCTTCATTAGTGAAATATTTGTTCAAACTATTTGCTTATTTTTTATTGGATTGTTATCTTATTGTTAAATTTTAAGAATTATTTATATATTTTGGATGCAAGTTCTTTTTTAGATAAGCATTTTGCAAATATTTTCTCCTGGTCTGCAACTTATTTATTTATTTTTCTTTCTTGTAAAAGTTATTTGAACAACAAGTATTTTAATTTTGGCAAATGTATGTGTGTATATGTAGTTCATATTTTTTGGCCTAAATCCAGGTGACAGATACTTTTGTTTTTTTCCCTAGATTTTTTTTTATTTCTCCCCTCATTCTGCCTCCCACTTCTCTTAATTCTTGGCTTTTGGGAATTCCATGGATCAGCTATTTCAGTACCATTTGTTGAAAAGACTATTTCTCTCCATTGATTTTCTTTGCACTTTTGTGAAAATCTATTACCTATATATGTGTGGTTCTACTTCTGAGCACACTATTCTATTTCATTGATCTATACATCTGTCCTTATGCCACTCTTATGATTACTGTTGCTTTATAGTAAATACTGAAATCAAGTAGTATCAATTATTTAAATTTGATAATCTCTTTTAAAATGGACTCTTTTAGGTCCTTTGTTTTTCACATAATTTCAGAATCTACTTGTTTTCGCTCCTTTTTGTTAATTTTCCAAACTCTCTGCTCAACCTTCCAAAGTTGGAGTTGGAATTCATCTACTCTGACAATGCCGGATAAGGCCTGGTCTTGTGATTTTTTTTGCCTGGAGAAGAGCCATTGTGAGGACATGCTCTCTAAGGTAGGCAGCTTCCCAAGAAAGAAAAAGAGGGAGAGGAAGGGTTGGTATATAAGTCAAACGGCATTTGACTTAAGGAAAACCAAATTTAGTCAGATTTCCACCCAGGCACTGAACTAGGCAGGATTTCTTTCACAACCAGAACAGAGAGGAATGCATCTTGTTCCAAAGAGCCTAGGAGACGAGGCCTTAGCTGTGCTTGCTCTTTTGCTATTTCTCTCAACTCACTAATCACTAGTCACCCGGAAGAGTGGGGAATGAGTGAGGGGATGAAGAAAGAACAGGAAAGTGTGATAATGTGGCTATGGAAGTAATGAGGAAGCTGCATTCTCCTCACAAATGCTGACTTAAGCCATGAGCATTGAGTGGGCAGTCTCTGTGTGTGTATGTCTGGGTGGTGTGGGGGATTGCCCTTTAAGAAACAAATGAAATTGGTCAAAATTTGTAGACAATAACTGCAGAGAATTTTATTTTATCTGAATTCAGCTGACATCTTCATAAATCATTGCCATACAGAAAGACCTTTATAATTTTTTAAAGAGTTTTTTTCTTTTCCTTTTTTTTTTTTTTTAATAGGTCTAGGCTATAAAATACAAATATTGATTTAAAAAAAATACACTAGCTTCTACTTACAAAAGTAGTCATGGTAAGTTTATAATCATACCTTGAATCAGTTTCTTTTCTCACAACACAGCTCTTCCCACTGAATGTCCTCCTACTTATTTCCAGTTTCTGATAGATGTGATGCATTTCTGCTCTGGCCCAGTTGGTGCTTTATCAATTTGGAGCTGTGTCCAAATTCATTTGTGAAGATGCCAACCCCTGAGCCAAGGATGCCCCTCATGATTGTCCCATGAATAGAAAGCAGTTCTTTCTATTCTCTTTTGATACTTCTTTCATTAAAGCTGTCCACAAACTCTTCTATCTTCTCTCAGCATAACCCGGTTCTCCTCAACAAAATCCCTAGTGGATATGTAATATTCTCTTCACATAGACACTGTAAAGTTCACAGCTCATCAATTTCTAAAAAGACATAGTCTTTAGACTTGGATGAGTAACTCTGTCATAGACTCTCTTCTCTTTCTATGCTCAAAATAGGGAACAACTAATGAGCCTTAAGTGTGTTGACTTGTTTACAGTTTATTCTTCTACAGCAACTCACTCTCACTAAGAATAGTACCTCAATGAGACATTTGCATTTTAAGCCTCGTCATGAATTAAAATGAAAGACTGTTTCTTGTCCTTCATTTTTAAGTGGCCCATGGGTATAGCTGCCTGCCAAAAAGCCCCGGAATGGCTCATTCCCTATTGATGTAGATTTTGCCTTCGACTCCTTCCTCAAACATGAAAAATTTGGGGGAGCTCAGAATAAGAAATGAAAAAGGACATGGTAACATTTTGGGAAGTATTTACTATAGGTTGAGAAATGACAGCCTATATTTGGTGCTAACCAAGTACCAAACAATGAGCTAAACTCTACATTTAATTATTTCTTTTCTATTTTATTTTTCGACACAGAATTTATTGCTTTCTCAAGTAATACTATATGTTTATTCATTCATTTTGTTTTCAGTTTTCCCTTACTAAGTATAAGCCCCACAAGGAAAGAGATTGTTCTTTTTAATTTCCTATTTTGTCCCTAGTTCCTAGATAATGGGAGTTCTTAAAAAGAAAGCTGTTACATTAGTAAGTCTCTCATGCCATGTAATGGGTGCTATGATTATTTGTATGTTACCCGTAAGAAAATAGAGTCATATACCTTGTCTAAGAGTATACATTTAGTAAGTAGTAAAGCCAAAAATCAAAGTCAGGGTTTGACTCCTGAGTTCATGGTTGAATGACCTGTCTACACTATCTTCTATCTCTCTCAGTCAATAACTCTATGAGATAGATACCACCCTTATTTTATAGGTGAGAAAATTGAAGCCCAAAGAGAGCAAGTAATCTCAGTTCACACAGCTGATACCTAAAGAAGGTAGGTAACTTTGACTTAAGGACATGCACTTTTCCCTCTACCATGGTGTATTGGCAAGATGATTTAAAAATTAGTATGGCTATACATTTCAGGCTCAAATTATGATGTTGAACAATAAACACTCATATATGGCAGAGAACACAAGCTAAACATAGTTCATATCAAAGATATGAAGTCTTCCTGTTTTATGAGTAAGGATCTGGATTTCCTAGGGGTTCACCTCTCCTCATGTGGTATTTAAGGTAATAAGGAGGTTGTAGCACTGCTTGTGGGCTCACCACCCCATGTGGCAGAAATATACATTTATCTTTTTAGTTGGTGTCACTAAAGGCAGATTTGTTTTGTGTCCATTTACCGTGATGATAAGTCACTGATTGCAATCCAGCTGGAAAGGCTGTACATTAACTAGGCAGAATTGGAAGGGTGCCATAAAAATGATGAGGGAAGTTACTGAAGGCCCTCTCTGTGCTCTGAAGGTACTAAGAATAAATGCTCTTTATTTCATCTTTGTGCTATTGTAGTCATAGGAAGATAAATATCGAGTGCTGTTAAAATCCACCTGTCCAGATTTTAGCAGATGCAAGCTCTTTAAGGAATAAGGTGCTAAGAAGTTAATAATGTTTAGAAATCCCTGAGCCTGTCAGAATAATGAATGCAGCTAATAAACATTCTAATTAGTTAACCTGGAGAAAAATCTTTGCTACTCTAGAGTGGACATTTTCATATTATCCTGAATGTAAACATTACCTTATCACAGACTACTGTTTAAATGTTACTCTATATCTTTTCTTGGGTTTAGACACTATTATTGACTATGCAAAAAGCAGCAGAAAAAGACTTAATAAAAAGTGACAGCAGGCAGCTCTCCCTGCCGGCAGAGATTAAGCATTTAGCTCTTGGCATTTCAATTACCTAAAACTAATGGAATAAATATTTTACAATATTATTGCCTTTGGGGGAGAGTAAAACACTCACAGGAAAAATATACGTGAATTGGGATTTTGTTCTTTTCTTAATGAAATAATTGAAAATGGATTTAGTATCTGAATGTGATCATTAAAAAAAAATAGATACTAGAACTAGCATCAGTGTGAAGAGATCAGAACATAATTTCTTGTATGCATGGCCTTTGCCACTGTCATTTTGCCTCCAGCATACTTTTAAAATAATGCCCTCTAACTATATTCATGGAACCATTTTAGCTGAGCTCAGGTGATTTTATGATGGCATTTAATTAATTAAGGTAATTTTTTTTAAAACATGAAGCTAGTCAAGAACTTTCATTTTCAGAAAATATTGCATTTTGGGTGTCATGGGGTTGAAGTACAATCAAGTTTATTTTTTAACTTGGCTCTCAGTGATCTGGTTTTGTGCTTTTCTTTGTCCCTTGGCTTATTTAAGCACAAATAAGCGACAGCTGCCTGGAGAATGTGTGTTGTCAATAAAATGATACTTCTTTATTGGCTAGTGCAGCAGCTTCAATGAAAAGAAAATAATGAATTTTCTCCATTGATGTGAAATACGGGGTCCAGAGATGAATAACACACTGCTATTTCAGAGTCTGATTTCTTTGGAGATTAGGAAATGGTCTGTTTTCCCTTTAAGTATGTCATCACTTTCACTAAAGTCAATAAAAATAATGTCACATCTGAATCTGTAAATGGCGGGCATACTCCATTATATGTGATGGAGCCCATTAGTTTATAACTACTGTTTATAGAATTGATCATATCATGTATATGTATAAATAGATTTATGATGGAACTAAAAATTAAAAAGTTCAAAAATACCTATTATTTTTTAATAGATCTCTTTTCTTATTCAATTGACTTGCCCTATGCACATGGCATTCTTGAGACATTTTCACAGAGACATAGATTTTACAGGGCTTTTGTATTTATTATATCATTAATAACAATAGATACTTTGTTTATTGAATTTGCATCTATATAAGGCAAAATATCACTTCAAAATAATGCTCCTGATATTCTATCCATTTTTTTTAAATTGAGGATTTATGTATATTAGCCAATATGAAATGAGAATTATCTTTGAAATTTATTTTCTGAAAAGCTTATTTGAGCATTTAGAAAAAAATACATTTACTTAAAGAAAAGAACTGTTGTATACTGAAAAACCGAGTAAAAATATTCTTGCCAAAGGATTTGTTAAATTTTGCAAAATAATATAAAATAAAATTATTATGCAATGTTTTACTCTAAAAATTAAAAACAAATGATTCCATGCTGCCCAGGTAGATTAAAGAATCACCTAAGATCAGTACCAGTGTCTAGATTTTGATGACCTAGAAATCTAATGTATAAGCATGTCTTTTGAGTTTGCTTTCTAATGTCTGTCCACTTTTCTGTAACTTGACTTCTATGAATCTAACTTTACTTGCCATTATCTTTCTTCTAAGAAATTATCTCAGTTATTGCTCTTGTAGAATTATTTCTCAGGTTAATAATCAAAGTGATCAATTAAAGATGTAAATCCAGTCCTTTAATTCTCCTGCTCTGACTCTTCAGTGGCTTCCCGTAACTCCCAAAGTTAAATCCAACCCCCTAATCATTCCACAAGGTCCTACCTGATCTAGCTCTTGCTGCATCTACCACCTCATCCCCTACTACTCTCTACCTCATTCTCTCCAACCATTCTGGCCACCTTGTTCTTCTATCTACCTAAAACACTACTATACTAGACCTTGGAAGATTGTGCTTCCTAACTTCTCTGAGTTCTCAGCTCAAGTTCCATCTCCTCTCAGAGATAGTCCCTGACATGCACTATCTTAACACATTTCTTTATAAAACTTTTCAATATATATTATTTTATGTTTTGATTTATTGTCGTACTTCTACTATAGTACATATATACTCTGCAAAAGCAAGTACCTTACCTGTCTTATTTACTATTCTATCTCCAATTCCTAGAACAACACCTGACACTCTGTTGGTTCTCAATGCATATTTATCAAACAAATGAATAAATAAATGGCCCTAAAATTTCTGCTAGAAACTTGGGGATTTTATTTCTCTGCCTGAGTACAGTGCAACCCATTCCTAACTCATATCACTAAAATGTACTCTGTTCCCTAATATGTTGATCTGAATGTTTAACTGGGAAATATTTTTAATCCAATTTAAAGTGGATAAAATTAGAGCTAACTATAAAATTAAAATAGGATGATGTAATAACTTTTGTGATATTTAGGATGAAGAACACATTTGTTTATTTTTAATGATATGATGAACTAAGGATTCTTCTAAATGCATTCTGGATTTCCCCTGGTATCAGTTATACAGGGTACCCTCAATGTAATTTGATTTCAAAGCATCACATTAGATGGTGCGATCACGCACCAGTTTGAGGATTTATTATCTCATATTAATTGTCTGACTGATAGGATCAAAACTGTGGCCAAATTTCAGTCCCAAAATTACCCAGAGTGCAGCCATACCCTAGGTAGAGTTATACTTCTAGCTTATTTTTTTTTCTTGTCTATATTTACAATCTAGGATCTTAGGGACAGAGATGTCTATTTTTTCTTTCATTTTTCAAAGTCAAGACCATCTTTCTAGGACCTCTTTCTTACTATTTGTAAAAGGCTCAAATTACCCCCATTTATTTCCAGAAGTTTTCCTCATGTATGTTTTTACACTTGGGGCAGTTGGTAGCTTTTACAAGTGATGCTTGTTATTTAATATTTAGCATGTGGGTTGAAGTGTCCTAAAAACGAGTATCTGGGTTCTTAGAAATTTTAGGAACTTTGTAATATAAGGCAGAAACACAGATTCCAGGGTAAAGAAAAAGTGATTTTATCTAAGAAGTTTTAAGAAAGGTCTATGTTGATGAAGCATTTGAGAAAAAGGTGATGATCTTAAAAAATTATTTACACTTATGTAAAATATAAAGAGAGTGTTAAGTTATGGAAGGGTTTTGATAAAATTGCCTGATAGGTCTCAATATGGATTTGTTTATACCAACTTTATTTATTGACATCTGAACATATTCTTTAAGATTTCTCCCCAAATTCTCTGAATTTGAAATTGTCTATCTCTGGATGGCTTTGTTTACATGATCATCTGGACCTATGGTTTCACTTGGATGTTCTCTACATCAATTCATGTCAACAGTTTTCTACTTCCTGGGTCCATTTCATACCTCTGAATCTCACAGGACTTGTTAAAATTCCTTTATATTTTCAAATAATTCATTGATATTAAAACATATTTAAGCTATCTATAATAAAACTACATGGTATTGGGGTATTAATGAACTGACGAATAAGTGAAATAAAACACAGATTCTACAAGATGTTCCAAAACTATATGAGAATTCAGCATTCTAAGTGAGTGGAGAAAAACAAATTTTTTATTCAATAACTAATTATTAAAAAGTTAATGTTGTAATAGAGTGAATAGATATGCAAAAAAGTGAGGCCTTAAAATAATTCTAGATGAGTCAATACCTTAAGTGTAAAAATTAGATCATATAAATATGAGATGAAAATATGGATGTTATGGTTATTTTGAGGTAGAAGGACTTTTAAAATATAATATCCCAGCTAGAAACAAAAAGAGAAAAGGTTGATACATTTCACTACTTAAAATGATAACCTTTCACGTGGAAAACAATGTCACAAAACAAAGTTTAAAGAAAAAAAGTGGGGAAAGTATTAGCAATGTAGATCAGGCTTGATATCTCCAAAATATTTTTAAAAACCTCATAGAAAGTATTGAGAATAAGATTACTCTTCCTATAGAAAAAATGTGCAAAGAACATAAATAGACAATTCTCAACAGAATAAATAAAAAAGGCCAATAAATATGAAAAATATGTTCAATATTTTATATATTCTATAAAAACAACAGCAACTTTTTTTCCATTTATTCGATTTGCACATAAAAAGATTGGTAACATACCATTTAAATAAAATATAGAGAAATTGACACTTTCATACACTATTAGTAGAGTGCATATTAGTACATTTTTTCTCAAGGGCTGTTTGGAAAAAGCCACCAAAAAGAAAATGTGAATCTTTTTTGATGAAACATTTTCACTTCTAGAAAATTGTCTTAAAGAAATAAGGAGATAAAGATCAGAAGATAAATGTTTAATAATGACAATTCTGGAATCATCATTAATGAATGCATATTGCTTATAATACTGACAAAGAAAATAAGAGGATTCAAATTTGGTGTTCATTAATAAGGATACAGTTAAATAAATTATGGCTTACATACTTATTTTAGAATACTATGCAGCCATTAATAAGGATGTCAATCTGCATTAATTGCATAGAAAGACATCTAAAATATAAAAGGGAATGAAAAAGCTGACTGCTCAATGGTGTATGTACCATGGTACTGTTTATTTAATTTAAGATTATGCACATCTACATATATATGATCAATATAACCCATTTTATGAGCTTGTAGTTCAAAATAAGATGTCCCATCTCCTTTTAAATCCTCAAATTAAAAAGCCCGAGTCTCCAGTTTGCCTCTAGTCACAAGTCCCTTCCTCTCTCTAGGGATTCCTCTCTCATAATGTTTAATAATGTTTCAGCAGCAAGTTACTAAGGTTCTTGTCTATACCCATAGGGTCAGGTCAGACTATTGCACATTGCCTAACAGTTGGAGCCATATCTCAGTCAAAGATCTTAGCCAGATGTTCCGTTGAAGTTTGCGACTACAACAAATACCACTAAAAACTGATTTCTTTGGACAGGACCATCAATTATGAAGCCAAAGACTTAGTGGTTGCGGCTTCTTTTTTTTTTTTTCCTGGATAGCTGACATTATCAAATCCAGAGCTGGAGGTGACCAAGTCTGATACTCTAGTTCTGATCACTTCTTCTGGCCCTAGAGCAGATTCCTTCAAGTAAGCATAAGTGGTCCTCTTATGAGGGAGGGAGGAATATTCTCACTGACTCAGCTGACCTCCCCTGAATATTCCCCTGACCTCCTCAATCAGGGCCCCCACAGCCACTCAGGAGCAAGACAGGTTTGGTGGGTTTCAAGGTCCACCAATCACAGGCCATCTTTCTCTAGTGCCTGGCAGTGACCATGGAGGTCTTGTTTTTCTCTATTCTGCTTGGGAATTTCTTTACAGTGGTCTTGTTGGTCTTACTAGATCAACTATATCTTTCAATCTTAATGAAAAGAGTTGGAGCTTTGAAACTTTTCCTACAGAATGCTCCATTTATAGCATTTTTCTTCATATATCTTGACAATTTTTAAACTCTCAGTGGCAGTAGTATGTTTGGCAAAAAAAAATTATAACAAAAGTTTTGTTTGACACATATCTCCTCTAATGGGTGAGAGGGGTATTGGAGACATAGAGAGAAAGGAGTTATTTAGGGATGCATTTTCAAATATCTATTATATCTATTATATTATTTCTAGGTGATTTTGTTTGTAATATCTTTCCTACATTTTAGTTTAAAAAAACAAAGACATATAACACTTTGAAAATAAATAAACTATACTCACTTTTGGAAAATATACAATTTCTCAAACCTCTTCATGCAAACCCTTGCTATGAGAGCTTAGACAAGTCATTCAATGTTTGTAGGCCCCAGTTAATTCATGGATAAAATGAAAGGGTATATTTACTTATCTGTGGAACATAAGTCATCAGGGTGGACCTGGAATCCCATCCAGCTCTTGCAACACGCCCTCCCCAGTTGAGTGACAGTGCATTTTACCACTCTCTGTGCCTGTTTTGTTTTACAATTTAAAAATAAGAAGTTTGTAAGATAGTTTTTAAAGTCTATTTCTGCTTTAAAATTCAATGACCTTTGAAAAAAATTAATGACTTGAAGACATATGAGACAACATCTTGGAATATGTTGGCACTATCAGATCTATTGACTTAAATTATCACATTTAGTCTGAACTACTTCAGAATAAGATCTTTGCCAGTTGGAGAGATTTATTTCTTTTATTTATCTAGCTAAAAGGCATCAAAAAAAGAATGAGACCAGTCCCTCGTGATACCAGGGAACTCTTATTTCCCTCCACTGCCTGTTAACTTGAGACTGCTTATAGGTTTTTTAATTGATGCCACTTAGGATGCATTTGTAAAGCATTTTTTTTCTTTATTACCTAGACTGTTTCAACAAACTTTTCAACCCTCTCAGCAGTAATTAACTCATTTTCTTACTTGCCTTTCCTAATCCTCACTACCTGAACCACATTCAGCTGAGCTGGTTTGACTCCTCTGGCACTCTTTCACTCATGATTATTTCTTGGGAGCGTCCTTTTGGTCTGTAATCTTCAACAAAAGTCATTCAAACTGTTTCATCTTAATAGTGTATTTCCCTTTAACATGCATATCATTA
This sequence comes from Macroglossus sobrinus, assembly GCA_004027375.1. Taxonomy (NCBI): domain Eukaryota; kingdom Metazoa; phylum Chordata; class Mammalia; order Chiroptera; family Pteropodidae; genus Macroglossus; species Macroglossus sobrinus. Next base: position 147,765 of record PVKZ01000558.1, read on the forward strand.
TAATAGAAAAACACATCATCCAAACGTTTTAAAAACAAAAGCTTTTAAAAATCACTACAATAGTATTAGGATCAGAACTAAGAAGGCAGGCCTCAAAGGAAATACATAGCTTGGTTGGTAGAGTTGGTCATCCCACCAGGATTTAGATGTAGCAAAATCTGAATTTCAATTCTATATTCTCTACACTTCTCCATCTTTTTTCTTCTTTATTCCTTTAAATTATTTATTAATTTTAAAAATTAGAACTATACAAGAATAATTAGAATAATTATGAAATCCTCCTTTATAATTCATAAATATATATTTATTTTAATATATATCCTATATATACTTTATATATGAATATAAACTTATATAGTTTTTTTATTGTATTAAAGTGCATTGTGATATATGTATAATTCTGATTTGTCATTTAAAAGTATAAAAAGATATATAGATGTACTTTATTCTTTTCATTTCATCCATAATACAAGTGTACCATAATATATTTAACCATTTCTCTAATAACAAATATTCAGTGTCTTTAAAATTTTTTTTGATAAACATAATGCTACAATAATGTTTATTAAGTACATGTGCAAGTATTTCCTTACAGCTATGCTGGATCACTTTTATGCTCCTCATCAGATTTGCTGAACCATGTTTTTCTGCTGGATGCTGCTGGGTGAACTTCTAGTTAGCCTGGTGATAACTATATCCTTATAGACCCCAAGGTGGGGGCTTGCTCAACAGGGACATTATGGAGCTGGTTCCTCCACCTGAGCTGTTGACAACTGTAGTAATTCTATACACCCTCTCAGGATGTGTGCTGTGAATTGAGCAACCAGGTATGCTTTCTGCTAAGGCTGTGCTGTGGCCAAATTTATAATTCACAACTTTGTATTTACTTTCACTTGTTCTTCATCCCTTTTCCTTTTTTACCTAGTCTAGCTTTCTTGGGATTACATCCCTGATAAAACATTATATGTATATTTTGCCTCAAGCTTTGTTTTCTAGAAAACTTTAGCTTAGAAAAAGATGTATTCTAAAAAAATAGAATTACTAGATCAAAGAGTATGTGGATTTGTACTCATTTCATTATGTCACCCTACTTTTTAATTAGATATATACAACTACAAACACATAGGTGTTTTTGATTTTATTTTTTATTAATTAACATTTCTATCATAAAATAATTATTATATATTATAAAATACTATATTTTTACTTCCTGAACATTCAGTGTAAAAAACCTCTCCCTGTGTGTATTCAGACATAACATTACATAAAATCTTTAAGTGATGAGTTTTAGTGCTTTAATTTTGTAGCTAAATAAAACAAAGCCTGAGTTAGTTCTTTATTCCTCGCTGAATTGCACTATAAAATGGTTAGTGCTCTTCTCAGAAGCCATCTTTCAGAAAATATAAAGTAGCTCAAAACAGCATCATTAGGACACCCTATGTCACATTTACTGTTGTTGTAAAGATATTTGGTAGCATACACTTTCATAACTTCATGATGGAGAAAGAACTTGATTAGCCTGTGCCCAAGTTTTAGCATACCATGCAGAGAGTAGAAGAAATATAGGATGTTTTTCATCTTATTTAATGTCCCGGAGTGGAGTGGGTGTTGGCAAGGTGAGAAGTATTTAGAATCTGTAATAAATAGAATCTTTCAAAACCTGAACAACTGGGGCTGATCTCTGGCTTATCAACTCACTATGGTGTTTCTAGTACCAGTACCAGCAATTCTAATTCACATCCACTTTTGCAGCTCTGGCAACCTCCTGACAACAAGAAACAAGAAATTCACTTCACCACATCTTTTTTATATGGTTTAGCATTTATAATGGACAGGGAAGTTCCTCTATGAATGTATTTTCAAATGGGCATACGTTATCCAGAATGCTGCATTTTTTTTCTGAGAATGATGGGAATATCAGAACCTTTAAATTATAGACTTGGACCTAGAGTGTGACATGATGGATTAGGCATACCCCTCATACATTCTTCCCAAATGTGTTTGACATTCATGTGGAGATAGGTTTATAAAGCAAATTTCTATTGTACTGTTAACGAAGCCCACTGTTAATGAACTATGTTGCTGTTGTTCTGAGTTAGCCTTACTGTTGGGACTCTGAGACTTCATTGGGCAGGGGGCAGAAAGAAGAGTCTCCAGGAGAGTCTCTAAGGGAGACGTATTCGATCAGGAGAGTAGGTATTAAATTAGGTAGATATATAAGAATTATGTTGTATTTTGATATTTGCTTAAACTGGGTAAATGATTATGTGGTACTTTGGTTAACTCCTGAAATCAGTGTACGCAGCTAACCATGAATTTGGGGTCTCAACACTGGTATGGGAATATGGGAAAATTTTAATGGAGTGGAAATATATCAGCAATGCTTATAGTTGCCAGTGAGCCAGATATACCTATGTTGGCTTAGAATGAGATCTGCATGGATTTCAAAATAGAAACCTCATTTGAATTCTAACTAGATTAAACAGTGATGAGCCCAAGCCAGTTTTATCTTGTAATTGGGAAAACTGGGGCTCTCTTCAGTAGTTATTTTCTGAAGCACCCTACTCTGCAGTGTTTTACTGAAGAAGAAAAAATGTATTTTACTGTTATAGTCCTGGAAACTACATCTCAAATTCAGAGAGTTGCCACCCCTCAAATTGTAGCTCCCTGCTGGTGACTTAGTAAGCCAGGTCGTATAGCAAAGGACAGGAAGCTATAAGTACATAAGCACACTTTCCATGATTCAGCATTCTTTCTGGCCACTTCTTGTTTTTGAGATAAGCAGAAACTTCATAGAAAAATCTTAAGAAAAAGTCTTTATGTTTCTCACAATAATTTATACACATGGTTACAGAAAATAGGAGAGAATTATAAAGTCCTACAAGGGGAAAAAGTTCTTTGTTGAGGTATCAGCTTCTGTGAACTGTTCTGGAATAATTATATATGACATGTAACGTAAATGCATTGCATTTTTGGCATTCTATTTTAGGAAAAGTGATGAAGATATATGCTAATTTTTTATATTTGTGTAGGGGTCTATATATTTATAAAGATATATATGTCTATATAACTTTCCTTTAAATATAGGTGGGCTCAGTGACTTTTTTTAATTAAAAAAATTTAAATTAAAGTAAACAATTAAATACAATAGAAATGATTCTGTGCCAGTTCTAGGACCTAGGTCTTAAGAAATCATAAACTTCTACTTTCTGTTTATCAGAATACTGACTCTTGAAACCCAGTTGCCATACTGTGTGGAGGCCCATGTAGAAAAGAATGAAGGTTCTCAAATGATGGCTCTAGCTGAGCTTCCAGCCAGTAATCATCACTATCTTGCAATTATGTGAGTGAGCAAATGCGGAAGTAGATGATACACATAAATTGCCCCACCTAATGCCATGTGGAGAAAAAAATTGCCCTGCCCAAACTCCTGATGCACATGTAATCAAATAGTGGCTGTTTTAAGCCACTGGATTTTGAATTAGGTTGTTATGCAGCATTAGATAGCCAAAACAGGAACCTAGGTATAGTGGAGGAGTACAGATCTTATAGACTTAGTGCTCTCATTTCAAATTCTGACTTCAACATTTAAAAGTTATGTGAGTTTGGAAACAGCTATTAAACTATTCTCAGTCTTAGTTTCCTTTTCTGTAAAATGGCAATAATGATATATCTTTTAAAGGCTGTGCTAAGGATTAGGGATATAAGATGTAAAGTGACTGTTACATTTCCTGGAGGATGATAATAACTCAATACAGAAACATATCTTCTTCATAAGTTAATCCACTCCTCTCTACCTTCTTTCTAAGCAGTTTTTAAAGATCAGGGTATTATTGAAGGGAATATAATTTTGCAAATTAATTTGACAGTGTAATTCAAAGCTTGAAGATGTTTATATATTGTTCATCAAGTAATTTCATTTTATGACTATTCTAAGGAAATATTCTAAAGTACAGGCCATAATATATGCATTCATCAAATAATATACTTATGTAATTCTCTGATCTCTGTGTAGAAATCAATTCTGTATATACATTGTTTCAAAGTCCATCACTGTTATGTACACACATCAATCAAAATTTTGGATGGCAATGGCTGAACCTCTCTCCTCAAAGTAACACCATCCCAAACATACTTGTCTAGAAAATATCAACACCTATTAGGAAGGTTAAGTACATGCAAAGTAATTCATTGAGGAAGTGTAACTTTTAAGAAGTACATTTCATTCAACAAATACTTATCGAATACCAACCAAGTGCTAGATTCAAGGTGAGATGATAGGGGAACAGAGATGAAACTACAGCCTCTGCCCTTTCTTAAAGAGTCTAAGAATTGATCATTAGGGACAGAGTCAATCCTGTTTCTTATACATCTTATAAATGTCTCCTTTCCAATGCCTTTACTGTCACAGTCTTTCCATTCAGAACAATCACCCCATGTTACCAAAGAATTTGCATGACTCGGCTGAACTCTACCTCCTTCAGTCTTCCCCGAATCTGTGCTACACACTTTCTAACTCCTATGTAGTATCCTCATAGTGCAGCATCTTGCAGCACTCACTGTCTAGTCATCGCTGGCTACTTTGTGTGGTTAGTTTTCTTTTTAAATGTCTGTGTGCTATTTTCCCTACTAGATTAAAAATCCTTTGTCAGTGCATCTCAAACATAATGTTTATGTACAGAGGAAACACCTGGATATTTTCTTTAAATGCAGATTCTGATTCAGCATATTTGGGGTGATATCCTAGGTTCTTTATAGCTAACAAGCTCCCAGGTAATGTCCTTGCTGCTGGACCTCAGACCACACTTTGAATATCAAGTAACAAGGCTGTAGAAGGCAAGGACCACCATACCACTCTATTTCTCCAGCATCTTGGAGATTGAAGGTGTTCAATAAATGTTTCTGGTGGTGGGGGACAAAGGAAAGAATACAGACTGCAAAAATACTTATCTATGTCACAATATCAGTTCTACCTCTAATTCTCTGAACAATCATGGCATTTTACTTAATTGTAAAACAAACTTGCAAAGTTTTTGTGATGTCAACATTAAATTATGTATTTAAAGCACTTGGTAAAATAATAATATATAGCAAGGGACTGACTAATAAAAGATATTTCCTGCTAATGATAATAAAGGAAATTGTGCTTTTCCAAAACTCAAAGTTTTTTTAATGGTGGTGTTCTTGATAATGTACAGAAACAAATATCTTAAGGGGAAAGAAGGGACTAGCATAAGGTTTGGCTTGATTTTTTAAAGATTATAACACATTTACTTTATTAATTCTAACATATACCAAGAGATAGAGAGGAAAAAAAATCATGCCAATTGAAATTTGCAGGTGGTTGTTACATGTTGCTTTAGTCCCTCACAAGCTGCCTTGAAGACAATCAAAACTAATCAATAATACCAAAGGAGTAAATGATGCCACTGTCATCTTCCTGCTACACTGGTTCCCATTCAGCCTGTTTGGCAGAGATAGTGTCTGGGTATTTCCCAGATGAAGCCCTGGCAAAGACCCTCAACAGGATGACTCAAAGAATGGGTATGAGGAGGGATGGCCCTAAGATATTCGGTCCTCAACTAATTGCACTGGAAAAAAAAGAATTGCATTCTGAAGAAATCCCCATGCTGTACTTCCTGAATTAGCTCCCCTCATCCACTGGCAGCAAAGGTGGTTGCAATATCTTCCAGATTCAAACAGTTTTGTATCTCAAACAAGAATCTAAGTCATCTTTTTTGCATGAATTATATTTCAGAGCAGGAAAAAAATTAGATACTCATTTTATTTATTTATTTATTTTAAAGATTCATAGCTGAAAAATGAGAGAAAATGATAGAAATAGAAAACCACTTTTACAAAACTTAATGGATCCAGATCATGGTCATCGATAGTTGCTAAAACTATTATGTAAGAAACATTAGATGTGAATTCACTGACATGACCTGAATTCACTAATTAAAACTTCATCACTAAAAGAGGGCAAACGAGACATTATTTTTTTGTGAATGCAAGGCATTAAGAAATGTACAGAAACATTGTAAAGTATTGTTGACAAGGGAAATAACCCACATCTGATCAGGCCTCTAGATCTAATTCCCAGTTTATAACAAATATGGTGGTGGGAGGTGGGGAGTGAAGGTCATGTTAAATAACATCATGAACATTTAATAAAAAAATCCAGATTTTCTATAAGAAAAATGATTTAGTTTTTCCAAATAATGCATAGCACAAAAAAAAAAGGGAGAACAGTTATACATCAAGAAAGGCTTATGATACACATAATATAAACGTAACATGTGAACTTTGGATATTGATTCAAACAAATTAACTTTAAAAAGATATTTTAAACGAGGAAACATTGAAATCAAAGTAGATATTAAGGTGTTTTAAGGAATTATTGTTATTTTTATGATAATGTTATTGGATCCATGTTTTTAAAATGTCTTTACTTGTTGAAATGTGTAGTGGATTATTTACTGATAAAAGATGTCCACCTTTACTAGCAATCAGTACATGCAAATTCAGAGAAGTAAAATACTTCACTGGTTATATTAGCAAAAATTAAATTATTTGTATTGTCAAGTGGTAGCAAAAATGGGAGAAATAAAAATGTATACCTTAGGTAGGAGTTAAAATAGTAGAATAATTTTGGAGAGTAATTTGGCTATATTTGGCAAAGTTGAGATTGCATGTCCTCTATTTTAGAAATTTCAGAAATTTCTAGAATTTCCCATCCAGCTTAGTGAGTCAGCTGATTTGGGCTGGATAGAAGCTCAGTCTCTTGCTGTCAGTCTTTCTGGGCTGGGTTCCTTGTTTAGATTCAGGCTCAGGTCTATCCCATGTTTATAGGTTGTTTTTTTTAAAAATCAATATCCTTAATTTTTTTGAGCAGTTTTAGATGTACAGACATAGTATGTATATGCCATACTCCACAGTTCCCCTTATTTTAATATATAGTATAGTGTGTTTGTTTTAATTAATAAACTAATACTGATACATTGTTATTAATTAAAGTCCATAGTTTATTCATATTTCTTTAGTTTTTATCTAGTGTTTATTTTATTTTGTTCCAGGATTCTATCTGGGAAACCTTATTATATTTACTTGTCATGTCTCTTTAGGCTCCTCTTGGCTGTGACAGTTTCTAAGGCTTTGTTTGTCTTCAGTGACCTTGACAATTTTGAGGAATATTTGTTAAGTAGGTTGCAGAATGTCGTTCTATTGGATTTTTTCTGATGTTTTTCTTGTGATTAGATGAAGTTATGGATTTGAGGGAAGAAGTTCACAGATATAAAGTGCCATTTTTATTGCTACTTAAATTGTTCTAGCATTGGCTATTAGGACTTCTTTCATTTGTCTCTTGTGCCCCTTTCATGTACTTCAATCAGTGTATTTTTGTGTGCGCATGTGGCTTTTTGTTTGTGCTCCTTTTTACTTTCTGGCCTGAAAGATGACCCAGACTCATCTTGTATATTTCCTGCTCTGGTCCCAGAATCAACCATCTCTCTAATAAGCCTTGGTTCCTTCTTAGAAAATTGTATTAGAATCCACGACCTGGGTGCTAAATGTGCTCACTGCTAATGTAGTGTCTTTTCTTTTAGGCTCTCTTATCTAAAAGAACAAAAGTATGTGTTTGTACTAACCCATATTTATTCACATACCTATAAATATTTCTATATGTAATGAACTGTATCTATATTAAGTTACACATGAGTTCTTACTGAAATCTCTAATGCTAATCCATATTGCTAGGATCATTCTAGCTACTTACCTTTGCTGGCCTATAACTTCCCATTCTAGCAATAAGAAATCTGGTTCCCACCATCCACCATTCATTTACTTAATTGTTCATTTTCAGTGGACATGAATAGCAGTGCCAGAATTGTTAACCCACACCTCCTGGGAAACAATTTTATCAACTAGAATACAATGCTTATGTACAATTCGTTTTGCTTTTAGTCTTACATATTCCACTCATGTACGAAAACTTAATTCAACACATTTTCTTATAATCTTATTCAGTGAGATTGTTTCATATAATTTTTAATTCAACTAGATTCTCTTGTCACTGAATTGTTTCTTTTTCTTAAATGAAGTGTTAAAATTTGCATACATTAAAGTTCATTTTTATATGTGTTGTAAAGTTCTATGTTTTTTAAAAAATATATATTTATTTTTTATTAAGTTTATCGGGGTAACATTGGTTAATACAATTATATAATTTTCAGGTATACATTATCATTTGACATCTGTATATTCTATTGTGTATTTACTACCTAAAGTTCAGTTTTCTTCAGCTGTTACCATATATTTGATCCCCTTTACCCACTTCACTCTCCTCTTAAATCCTATATTTGACTCCCGTTACCCCATCTACCTCCCTTCTCCTCCCCCACCCCACTACTAAATACTACTCTATAGTCCTCTGGTAACCACTAGTCTATAGTTCATGTCCATGAGTCTCTGTTTGTTTGTCCTGTTCATTTATTGCTTTAAAGTTTATATCCCACTTATAAGTGGTATCATGTGATTTTCAGCTTTTTCTGTCTGGCTGATTTCACTTAGCATGATTATCTCAAGGTCCTTCCATGTCATCGCAAATGTCAGTATTTCATCTCTTCTTATGTCTGAGTAATATTCCATTGCATATATGTACCACAGCTTCTTTAGCCAATCATCTATTATAGGACACTTTGGTTGCCTCCATGTCCTGGCCACTGTGAATAATGCTGCTATTGGTATGCAAATATCTTTTTCGAGATGCGTTTTCAAGTCTTTCAGGTAAATACTCAGTATAAAGACTGCTGGATCATATGGTAGATCAATTCATAGTTTTTTTTTAAGGAATCTCCACAAAGTTTTCCACAGGGGCTGTACCAATTTGCAGTCCCACCAGCAGTGTATGGAGGTTCCTTTTTCTCCGCATCTTCTTCAACACTTGTTATTGCTTGTCCTATTGATTACAGCCATTTAAACAGGTGTGAGATGATATTTTATTGTGGTTTTGATTTGCATTTTCCTAATAGCTAGCAATGTTGAGCATCTTTTTATATATTTGTTAGTCATTGGTATGTCCTCTAGGGAGAAGTGTCTGTTCAGGTCCTTTGCCCATTTTTTGATTGGATCATTTGTTTCTTTGTTGTTATTGAGTTGTATGAGTTCTATGTATGTTTTAGATATTAGGTCCTTATCGGAAGTGTTGCTTGCAAATATATTTTCCCATTTGGATGGTTTTCTCTTTGCCTTGTTGATGATTTCTTTTGCTGAGCAGAAGCTTTTTAGTTTGATGTAGTCCCATTCATTTGTTTTAGCTTTTACTTCCTTTGCTTTTGAGGTCAAGGTCCTTGAATTTAGTTCTTATGTTTTCTTCTATGCATTTTATTGTTTCAGGTCTTATATTTAGGTCCCTAATTCATTTTTTAGTTAATTTTAGGGTGTAGTAATAAACAACAATCGTTTCATTCTTTTGCAGGTGGCTTTCCAATTTTTCCAGCACCATTTATTGAAGAGGCTTTCCTTTTTACACTGTATGTTTTTGGCTTTTTTTGTCAAAAATTATTTGCTCATATAAATACGGGTTAATTTCTGGACTCTTGATTTTGTTCCACTGGCCCATGTGTCTGTTTTATTTTATTGCTGCCAATACCATGAGTTGTGATTACCGTCACTTTGTAGTATAATTTGAAGTTGGGCAGAGTGATGCCTCAAGCCTCGTTCTTTGTTCTCAGTATGGCTTTGGAAATTTTTTTTTTTTTTTGAGATTTGCTTTCATACAAATCTCATGATTTTTTTGTTCTATTTCTTTAAAAATGCCGATGGGATTTTGATGGGGATTGCATTAAATCTATATAATGCTTTAGGTAATAAGACCATTTTAACTATGTTGATTCATCCAATCCAAGAACACAGAATATCTTTCCATTTTGTTGTATCTTCTTTGATTTCTTTTAATACAGTCTTATAGGTTTTGTTATATAGGTCCTTCACTTGTTTCATTACATTTATTCTTAGGTATTTTGTTCTTTTTGTTGCAATTGCAAAATGAATTATTTTTCCACTTCTTTTTCTGATGCTTCATTATAGAAATATAGGAATGCTTTGGATTTTTGTACGTAGATTTTTGTATCAGAAACTTTACTGTGTTTACTTATTGTTTCTAGTAGTGCTCTTGTGGAGTCTTTAGGGTTTTCTATATAGAGAACCATGTCATCCACAAATAGTAACAGTTTGACTTCTTTATATCCTATTTGGATGCCTTTTATATCTTTCTCTTGTCTGATTGCACTCTCTAGGACCTCCGATGTTATATTGAATAACAGTGGCGATAATGGACAACTTTGCCTTGTTCCCTATCTTAGAGGAAGGTTTTAAGTTTTTCACCATTAAGTGTAATGTTAACTGAGGGTTTATCATATATAGACTTTATTATGTTAAGATACTTTTCTTCTATAATGATTTTGTTAAGTATCTTGATCATAAATGGATACCGTATCTTATCGAAGGACTTGTCTGCATCTATTGATATGATCATATGATTTTTATTTTTTAATTTGTTTATGTGGTGTATCACAATAATCTATTTGCATATGTTGAACCATCCCTGTGCACCTGGGATGAAGCCCACTTGAGCGTGGTGTGTAATCTTTTCAATATATTGTTGTATTCAGTTTGCTAGTATCTTATTTAGGATTTTTGAGTCTGTATTCATGAGAGATATTGGTCTGTAGTTTTCTTTATGTGTGTTATCTTTACCAGGTTTTGGTATCAGAATAATATTGACCTCATAAAATGAGTTTGGAAGTATTGCCTCCCCTTTGATTTTTTGGCAGAGTTTGAGGAGAATAGGTATTAAATCTCTGAATTTGGTAGAATTCACTGGTGAAGTCATCTGGTCCTGGACTTTTACTTTTTGATAGGTTTTTGATGATTGTTTCAATTTCCATACTGCTAATCAGTCTATTTAGATTTTCCAGGTCTTTTTGATTTAGTCTAGAAAGGTATTTTTCTAAGTACTGGTCTCTTTTTTCTAGTTTATTAAATACAGTGTTATATACTTTTTTATAGTATTCTTGTATGATCCTTTGTATTTCTGTGACATCTGTCATAATTTCCCCTCTTTCATCCTTGATTTTGTTTATTTGTGTCCTTTCTCTTTTTTCTTTAATGAGTTTAGCCAAGAGTTTGTCAATTTTATTAGCCTTCTCAAAGAACCAACTCTTAGTTGCGTTTATTTTTTCTATTATTTTTTTTGTTTTTTATTGTTTTCTGTTCTAATTTTGATTATTTCTTTTTTTCTGCTGACTTTAGACCTCATTTGTCCTTCCTTTTCTAGTTTTTTAAAGATGAAGCATTAAGTTGTTTATTTGGGCTCATTCTTGTTTTTGGAGATAGGCCTGTAATGATAGGAACTTTCCTCTTGTACGATCATTATCATTCGTTTCTATGTATCTCTTGATCTCTCTCTTTATTTTTCTCTGACCTAGCTATTCTTCAGTAGCATATTGTTCAATCTCCATGTATTTGTGGTTCTTCCTTCTTTTTTTTTTACAGTTGAGCTCTAGTTTCAGAGCATTATGATTAGAGAATGTGGTAGATATGATTTCAACCTTCTTATATTTGTTGAGGCTATTTCTGTGACCCAGTATGTGGTTGATTCTTAAGAATGTTCCATGTGCACAGGAGAAGAAAGTATAAGCAGCTGTTTTAGGATGGAAGGCTCTGTAAATGTCAATTACGTCTGATTGGTCTAATATGTTATTTAAGGATGTTATTTCCTTATTGATTTTCTGTTTGAATGATCTGTCCGTATCTGACAGTGGGGTATTTACGTCCCCTACTACAATAATGTTTTAGTCTTTTTCTCCCTTTAGTTCTGTTAGTAATTGCTTTACATATTTTGAGGCTCTATGATTGGGAGTATAGATATTAATGTTTTATGTCTTCTTGGTGCATGATTCTCTTTATCATTATGAAGTGCCTTCAGTATCTTTCTTTACCTTTTTTATTTTGAAGTCTTTTTCATCCTATATTAATATGGCTACTTCCATTTTTCTCTGAATGCCATTTGCCTAAAATATCATTTTTCACCTTTTCACTTTGAGCCTGTGTTTGTCTTTGGAACTGAGATGTGTCTCCTGGAGGCAGCACATAGTTGGGTTTTGTTTTTTGATCCATTCTGCAACTCTGCCTTTTTATTGGTGAGTTCAGTCCATTTACTTTTAGGGCGATTATTGAAATATGAGAACTTCTTATAGCCATTTCATTTTTTGCTTTCTAGTAGTTTGGTGTTTCCATTGCTTCCTTGTCCTCGTGTTTCTGTTTTCTTTATTTTGGTTGGCTTTTGTGGGTTTTGCCTTTTATTCTTCTTGTTTTATGTTATATAGTTCTGAATATTTGGTGTGTGGTTACCATTATAAATATGAAATTTATAGTTTATATAGAGTGGTTCATTTTCTTCTGCGTGTGCCTTTTCTCTATTTCCTTTGTAAATTTGGATCTTTGAATCCCCCCTCCCTTTTCAGTCATTGTTATCTCAGTTTGTCTCTATGTATGCTGAATGTTCATTACTATCTAGCTATGGCAATTCTCTTATTATTTAAGCTTATTATGCCTTATTCTTAGTAAGGATTGCACTCCTCTGCTTCTATTTGCCTGATAGTCACTTTACTCCTAATTATTATTTTTTTTTGTCATTTTGTTTTAGGTGAACTGACCCTTTTTAGTATGTCCTATAGTGCCTCATAGTGGAGAATTCCCTCAATTTTTGTAAGTCTTAATTTCTTCATATCTAAAGAAGAACTTAACTGGATATATTATTCTAGGCTGGTAGTTCCTTTCACTGTTTATACATTCACCTATTGAAGGACCTCTGGTTGTTTCCAGTTTGGGGTAATTATGAATATAACTGTTATAAAATTTTTTATGCAGGTTTTTGTGTGGGCTTGTTTTTAAATCATTTGGTCAAACAAATAGGAGCAGAATTGTTGAATTGTATACCAAGACTACATTTATATTTACAAGAAACTAAAAAACTTCTTTTCAAAGTGGATGTAGCATTTTGCATTCCCACAAGCAATTGAGAGTTCCTAACATTTGCAATTTTGCCAACATTTGATATTGTTTGTTTTTGATTTTTAGCTATTTAGAAGAACTCATTGTTGCTTTAATTTTCAGTCTCCTAATGACAAATGGTGTTGAGAATTCTTTTATGTGCTTATTTGCTATGTGTGTATCTCTTTGAGGTGTTTGTTATATCTTTTGCTCATTTTGAAATTTATTTTAAAATTTACTTTTTTATTATCGAGTATTAAAATAATAAACACTTATCGAGTGTTAAGATAAACACTGTATATCTTGGATATAAGCCCTTTATAAGATATGTGTTTTGAAAATATTTTATAGCAGTCTGTGGCTTCTCTTTTTAGTTTTTAAGCATCCATTTTATTTTTATTTCTGAGATTACGGATGGGGAATGACTAATTATCTGTTATTTTTCTAATCGCAATGACAGAAATGAGAGAGAAGACATTCAACCTCTCAATCAATTTGAAGCCCGTGATTGTGTCAAGTTTGGTAACATTGCATTGAGAAAAGAAAGTCATATGGTCAAATCCTGCCTTAATGAAACAGAATAGTATATATAGTTGAGGGGAGAAAAAGAATGAATAATTTCTCTATTATAATCTCCACACCATCCATGAACCTACCATGGTTTCGGTTACCTTATTCTTTATTTCACTTAATGTTGAAAAATTCTTCAGTCTTCTAGAAGATCCTAATCTGAGAAAGTAATCAATTTTATATTTCTTTATTTTGCCTAAATTTGATTTCCAGACATTGTTCACATTGATGTTACATATATAAGAACTCACCCAAAGAAAATGTCTCTGAGTTCAATTCAATGAAAACTTCTGGTTTCTCTTTACTACGTTGTTAAAGTTTACATGTAATTGTGTTCTATGATAATTTTCACATTTGCCTGACAATTCTATAGTGAATTAGTTGCTTAATGCTCATTTAAAAAAATATTGGCTTTGCTATTCATTCTGTTTTTCAAAATTATTACATGAAGTGACTTAATTCTTGTATATAGAAATGATGTCTACTACTTTCTACTTGAAAAACAACTTGGTTTGATGTAACTTTTGGGTCACACTGTCCAATCCTGATAATTTTGTAGCACTTGCTTCACCATCATTATTATCGTTGCTGTGGTTAATGTTAATATTACTTTAATGTTCCACTTTAAAAATTGAAACTGAAGAAAATACAGTTTTTAACTATCTTCTCAATCCCAGTACATTATTCAAAAGTAACCAGCAATATCAGCTTTGTGTGTTATTATTCAAGGCCATTTCATATGTCTTTAGTTAAATTATATATACATATATATATACACACACACACATATATATGTATATATAATTTCTTTTAGTATTTAATATTATGGAAAACTCTAAGAAAAACTTGACTTTGAAACAAAACCAATTTTTGTCCAGATGCCCACCCCCATCCCCTCGACCCTTAGGAATCATTGTTTAATCCTTGAAATTTGGTAAGCTCTCTAAAAGTATATATCTTACCATTCATTATTCTCTGTTGTTTTCTGGAACATTTTACACACATGCATGCACATGTACATACGTAACAATGAAAGAAAATTGTTGTGAGACATGGTGGAAAAAAACTTTCTGAAAAATATATATTTAGATATATTTTTAGTTTAGAAAAATGTTTATTTTACTGTATCTTTGAATATTTTTTCTTTTGTTGTTCTGTTTTTACTTCAAAAAGCCTATTATATGTATATAAATGTATATAATATATTTATTTGATCTCCTTGTGTTCTGCATATATAATTCTTTCCTTAATTATAATTTTTTTAAATTTTATTTTTCTCATTTCAGTTGTCTAAAGCCTGTCCTTTATATTTCTAGGTGTTTTAATCACAGTTAATTCTACCTTTTACTCTTTATAATTTATTTCCCTTGATAATTTTATTATATCTTCTATTTCTTTACTGACATCTGTCAACTAAATATTTATTTTGTTTCTTTTTATATTTTAATTACTTTTATGTTATTATAATTCACTTTATATATTGGTTTATCTTTTATGAACACTCTGATTTATTTGATATCATAGTCTTGTAAATATTCTCCTTCCTGGTATAATCCTAAAGAGTAGTCTCACTTGATTTTTATTTTATTATTTTCCTTCTTTTATTATATAAATTATATTTCTGTAGGGTATTGAGACTGACTATGATCTAGAATATATATGACAAGGGGCTGGGGAAATGAATCCACAGAGAGAGTAGGTTAATTCTAAATCTACATATTGTATGTTGTTTTCAAACACCTTCTCATCAGCTCAGCTACTTATTATGCCCAAAGAATATATTTGTTCTTCACTCCCAGAGGGCTGCTAGCCCCTTCTGAGGAAGTATGGAATTTCTGTGCCAAACAGTTCAGCTCAGTCCTTTATGTCACAAGTCAGTCTCTCTCCCTCTGTCTTACTCCTTCCCTCCCTTCCTCCTTTCCTCTCCTTGGTGTTTTAAGTGTTTAGTTTTCTTTAGCTGACTATAAGAGGCAGCTGCAAAACAGAACCTACCCAGCCTCACTACAAGGTGACTCCTTAAGAAAATAGCATGGCTGTTGTTTCTTCATTGGTCCTCTCCCCCAACCCTCAGAGGAGCAAAATTTCAGTGTTGCATCAATAACTTCTTAAATCCTTGTCCTCATTGTCTTAGGTAAGAGAATTGTACTTTGGACTTTTAAAGGCCTTGCCATATATTATATATTTATTTTTGTCATGTGGGAAGATGTTATGTCTCCGTATATTTAAGATATTTGATAAACATTTAATATATTTAACATATTACTGGTTGTAGATATTTTAAAACTTCAGTGAAGATGGGATTCATTCCTTCCTCTGATTGTGTTGTTTTTAGTTGGTGGTAGACATATCTTTATTTCATTATTTCTCACCAGATGTCTATCTCCCTGATTAAGTTTTAACATATGTTTTTCTAAATTTTAAGAGTAAAAAATTTCTACAATAGAAACTTGGAAAAAATATTAAAGCATATAGATAAATAAATACATACATAAATGCATAAATAAGATGATTCATTACCCATTACTTAGAGATAACAGTGCTTATCAGATGACTTTTAATATGTCATAAAAAGCCCTGTAGATAGGAAGCCTGTTTAATTTTGTTTAAAATTGTTCACCTGATGACAACAAAAATACAAAATATAGTCAGTTACAAAAGCAATTAATTAACTGATAAATCAAGAAACATTCATCATTAATTATAAAGCAGGAGAAATTTAATCCTCTAGTCCCTGCAAAAATCTGTAGCAATAGGCCGAGGCCATTACTTAATAGGGTTAGAGTGCTTCTTTTTCTGATCAGTGTTTTAGGGTCAAAGGATTCTAAAAGCAAAGTAAAACGAAACAGTAAAAAACTCTTGGTATTTGTGTTACATTTGTTTTGTATTCATCATCTCATTTGGTCCTGTCATAAATCATTTTGAGGTAGGCACAAGGATTATTATCCAGATAGGGTAAATGAGGAACAAAAGATTGCATAGCTTGCCTAATACCATGTAGCCATTTTTCACAGAGGTAGGAATAGAACCCAAGATTTCTGTTCCTTTGGAAATTTCTTCTGCTTGTTCATACTGCTGCTTTTCAAATTAATGCACAAAGTGGCTCAAAGGAGATTATATATATCAAGTTCCTGGTGTAGAGCCTAGTAGAGTGTAGGTTCTCACAAGTGATAGTTACCCTTTTAGTTTTGGTTACCCCTTTTCAGATTTCACTTTCGGTAATGCAGGCCCTTATAGGTTTTCTCAGTGATCCCTGTAGTGAGATAGAATAAAAAATGAACATACACGTATTTGGGAAAATGGACATACTCTATTTGGGAAAATATAGGCTACGGAGTTTGCAAAATTTTGCAACCAAAGCTAGCAAAACTAACCCCATTTTATTTTGCCAGCTTTTGCTCTTAGGTTTTATTTCTTCCTACTTCACTAATGCTCTCATCAAATATATTCAAACATTATATTTGTTTAGCATTAACATAAGCAAAATGTAAGTTTTGTCTTCCTAAGTAAATGAAAGAACTCCAGACTGCATTTGCATTGCTTAAACCTTATTATTTGTTATTTTTCAATCAACTTCCTGTCATGCATTCTCTATATATATGGCATAGATTTGTTTTATTTTAATTTTTTCTTCTATTATTTTATATTGGCTTTGAAGCTGAGTCATAACATTATTGCATGATTAATTGTGTTCCTCTATTACTGTGGAATTTTTATGAATTAACTATACTGTTTTCTTTTCAGTAATGTCCTCTGATTCATTTTCTATTTTTCTCAATTGCTGTGTGATCAGCCTTGCTTGATATTTTGTGGTACCTATTCAAATAACAAGTTGCTCCTGAGCCATTTCAGAGCCTTTGCTGCAGTAGAGCAGAGCTCTGTACCTTCACAGGAAATCCAGAGGTCAGCCAAAGGAGCTCTTCCTTCTAAGAACACAGGTAATGGCAAATTTAGGGACCATAGGGTGAGAACAAGATTAATCTGAGGCTCTACTTAGGAATCAACATGGCATCAGCAGACAGAATGGGAATTAAATGCATCCTACTATTATGGAGATGTGTCACCAGGCCAATAAAATTTCATGTTCTTCAGATACTACAAATAATTTTGAGGGCTTTCTATTCTCACAGAGCACAGAGATAGCTCTAAAATATTTGCTATAGAATCTTCTTGGCAGTTCCAAGGGCTGTGTAGTTGCCAGTTTTTCTGAGGTGGGCATAACTTCAGCAACAAGAAAGATCACATTGAAGGACAGATGCAGGTGCAAAGTAAGAGAAAGGGGAAAAATGGAGTAGCTAATAATCACCAGATATGATGTTTTTTATTTAAAAATACTATCTAATTTAATTTTCACCTTGCAATTGAGTTTTGAATCTCATTACGAAAATGAGACTTCTGGTCCTCAGAGAGTTTAAGTAACTTGTCTAAAAAGCCCAGTTTCTGGCATTCAAATATTTACTGAATCAATAACAAACAAATAAATGATATTCAGCCAATACAAGAAACCAATATAGGGTTTCCTTTTGTAGGAATAAATATTCCATGTGGCAGAAGGAAGATTTAGCAGACTGAGCATGGGAGCTTATTAAACAAAATTGGCAAGAATGGCCAGCAGGATGAGAAGGGTAATGTGTCCCTGCTTTCCCAGTTGTACACTCTGTAATCTGTCTTCTACAAAATCCTGAGTATACGGCTCTGCTCACGTTCCTTCCCACCCAATTCTGCTTTGCCAGGCTCTCAGCACCCAGCTGAAATATTCAGTGTGACATAACTATGTGTAATTCTGTGTCTGGTCCAGAACTAGGGACAGAAATCAAGGTCCTAATTGTTTCCTGCCTTTTGGGGCTCCTAGAAATAAGATAATGTAATGAATCAGGAACTTTAAGATTAGAAAATGAACATGAGCAATGACAAGGGGTGTGCCCTGTAGTCCTGCTTAAGAATGCTCATTTCCTTTTTAGGCCCTGCTTCTACGAAAGCTTGTGTGGTTTTCCAAATGGTGCTAAGAGTAAATGCTACATCCCCTTTGAAATAATTTGGTTTCTGCATGCAAAACTACTAGTGTGTCAATAATCTAGAGGACAAACTGCAAAAAAAACTTCTCCTGGAATTAAATGTTCTTGGGCTGGGAAAAATATTGTGACTGTTGTGCCTGGTTGTGAGCAAGAAGGCATTTCCAGCATTCATATCAAAGCCTTCGGTGCCCATGGTGACATAAATAATAAATGACGAGTCTCTTAAAAATTTTCAACTGAGCAACATTGCTTTTCCTGTGGTTAGGTCAGTTCTAGTGTGTGTCTGGCTCTAGTATTTCAGATATCTCCTGCCAAAAGAATTAGCAGCATGCAATGCTTTTGATTTGCTCACCATAAGCAGTCTTTTAACCTAACAAAATAGAGTTTTCAGTGAAACTTAGTTATAAAAGTCTTTCTGAGGATTACTAATCTGGGTAACTGCTAGGTGGTCTTGAGTTCTTTTCTCTGATATTAATGGGCCCATTAGATGGAATTGGGTCACAGCAATTGCAATAGGTACCCAAGTGGGGACTGAAAGTGGGGGTTAGGCTTCAATTTTCTGTCACAGCAGAGGGCAGTTGAAAAGAATTCCCTCTAGTTTCTATCCACACTGCCTTACTGCAGTCCAAGCCATCATCAGCTCTCAGCTGACCACTGCACAAACCTCCTATCAGCTGTCTTCCCTCCGACTCTCTCTTTGCTATAATTTAGGAAGTCAAGGTGAGCTTTTTAAACAAATGTCAATTTACATGATTTATTTTCTTGGTTGAAACCTTTCAATGGTTTTCTACTCTTCTTGGCATAAAATTCAAAATCCCACCACAGTTTGCAATGCCCTGCAGGTTCTTAGTATCATGTTTGTTTTTATCCCCCTTCTTACTGTCCTCTAGCCAAACTTTACTTCTATCAGATCCCTGAACCCAGTGAGTTCTACTCCCTTCACAGCCCCTGCTCATGTTGTCTCACCTCTGCCTTAACTCTCTTCCTCCTTCTCTTTGTCTAACCTCTACTAATCCTTCACATCTCAATTCACAGTTGGCCTCTCAGAAAGTCTTCCCTGATTCCAAAATAATAAACATACACTCATACTATTTCTTGTATTTGTC
Source organism: Macroglossus sobrinus (assembly GCA_004027375.1). Classification (NCBI taxonomy): domain Eukaryota; kingdom Metazoa; phylum Chordata; class Mammalia; order Chiroptera; family Pteropodidae; genus Macroglossus; species Macroglossus sobrinus. The sequence continues at coordinate 167,506 of PVKZ01000558.1, forward strand.
GTTCTTAGACTTGAGGCTAAGGCTGTTGTTAGTTTATATTTTATACGTGCTATGATTTATTTTTAGTCTGCCCTTCTATTGAATTGCAAACTTGGGTAAACAAGAACCAAGTCTGTTTTATACATTACTATATCCTTAGCACCTAACAGAGCACTTGACACATAAGAAGTGCTATAAACATTTATTGAATGAATTTAAAAAACTGGCTTCTTGTACAAAGTTAAGTTACTTACCCCATTTTTAAAACCACGAGATGCCTGGTTTCAGCCCTCGGATCAGCAGGGTCAGCCTAGCTGGGTCCTTGTTCTGACTGGCTCCTACATGCTGGTCTTGGTGGGCATGCTGCCTACACCATCCCTGCTGGGCATCTGCCTCCTGTCTTGATCCAAGCCAAATCCTTGGAAACAGATCTCATACCAATTGCTCAGAATCTGATTCCTGATTGTCCCGACCTGGTGGTCTGAGCTTTTACTCAAAGCCTGTTTAAACAGATGCCTTTGAAAGCCTTTGAAGCCTTTTCAAATAGTAGCATTCTGACAGACCTCTTTGAGAAATAGCTGTAACTCTTCATACACAACACCCTGAGAGTCAGCCCAAGCCTCATCTCAACTTCTTGTCTTGGCTTATATATATAAGTGTGAAGTTCAAGTAGAAGTATTTATAAATAATATACATAAAAAATATTATGTTTTTTTTGCAATTTACAAGAAGTCATGCTTTTGGAATTTTTCAAAGTCAAGAAACTTAAGAATGCAAACGATACACTTTGGGAATAAAAGTATAAATAAAAGTAAGATGGATATACCAACTATGTATTCATCTAACATTCCTCTTACCACCACTATTGCTGAAAGTCAAGAGAAATGCCTTTATTACAAAGTCCTTGCAATATTGTGATTTAAAAGAAATGTATTTGGTCTTTTTCCATGGTTCCTGGCTCACAGCTTCCAAAATCCTTGAAATTTTCTGAGTGATAAGAGCATCTTATCATAATGGGAGCATCTTTTGTTATAGTCTCTTGTCCTTGATTCCTGAAAATGCTTAAGAGTTATAAAGTTTAAATGGGTGTCTTGTTATTAATAAAAAGTCCCTTTCCACCACAACTTGGTTTATGTTAATGCGGTGATTTTTGGAAATCAGGAAGTTTGGAGATTAGTTGCCAGGGGAACCAACCATGAATAGAGGGCTAGAACTTTCAGTTCCACCCCTGATTTCTCAGGAAAGGAGCTAAAGGTTGAATCAGCCTCTTATGGTCAATGATTTAATCAATCATGCCTATGTAATGAAGCTTCCATAAAAACCCAAAAGAAGGTCAATTTGAGAAACCAGAATGCTTTTAAGTGTTACTGTGTGCGGCTCCAAACTCCACAGTGACAGGAGGTGTTTTGTTCAGTAATGTGCCCTATGTATCTCTTCATCAGACTTTCGATATCATCTGTAATAAACTGGTAATCTAGTGAGTAGGTAAAATGTTTCTCCAGGTTCTGTGAGCCACTCCAGCAAACTAATGGAACCCAAGTAGGAGACTGTGGGAACTTCTAATTTATAGCCAATTGTTCGATGCACAGGTAGAAACTGGGGCTTGCTATTGGCATCAGAAAAGGAAGGCAGTCTTGTGGGACTGAGTGCTTAAATTGTGGAATCTGATACTATCCCTGGGTTGATATTGTCAGAATTGAGGTGAATTGCAGGACACCCAGTTGGTGTCTGAAAATTACTTGGATGTATTGGTGGGGGGGACCTCATTAGAATGGAGGTGTCAGAAACTTTAATCCCGATTCCAAATTTTGTGAAAACTGAAATTGTTTTACCATTGACTCTCCCCATTTCTCACTTAAAGTTGACCCTCTAGAAGAGCCCAACTATATTTGTTTCCAAAGTATCTTACAAATGCTACAGTATATTTAATACCTACAAGTGATTTTGTTGTAAAGAACTCATTATCACCTTAACACATTAAGATATAAAGGACAGTAATAAAGAATATTAAAAAATGCAACTTCAATACCTTTTTAATTAAAAAAATAATAATCTTCAACCTCTCAATAAATGTTATGTGCCACTTAGAAAAAAGCTCTTTGGCTCTAATTCATCTGATGGCATTTTCTATCATTGTAAACAAAATATTAGTGAAATGTTGAGTCTGTTTCTTCTCCTTTGCCAATTTACAAAATAAAAGTTTATTATTGTGGTTATTAGTGTTTAAACTATTGAACTGAAGACAGATGGTCTTTGAATAAAGATCAAAATGAGGCTGATCAGAAATTCTCACAGGTCAGAAATTAAAACATTGATGATTATAGCTGCTCTTACCTGTCACCAGAGTCTTGGGAGAAAAATATGGCTCTAGATTTTCTGAAGACACATACAGTGTACACTAGCCAATAGACTTTGGAAAACCTCTTTCTTATCTGTTATTTCAATTTATTGAAAAGAAAAACATTTTTGAGTTTTGATTTTTAAACTGAACTTTGCCAGACAAATAGATAAAGTAAAGCGTAACTGAATGCCTCAGTTCCCGTTCTTTTTTGGGGGGATTCAGCAAGCATTACTTAAAACAGAAACCAACTCAATTGATGAGTGCACCAGCAGAAAAGAGATTATAATTGAATCTTCTTTTAAAAAAATCTGCATGTAAAAAGAGATGTGATTATTAGAGGAAAAAGCAGTGTAGGAAATGGAAAATTTTCACTGTATTTGAATTCTGAAGGCATTGAGAATCTTAGTGAAAGTGTAAGATGAGTGGGTGGCAATTTTCTTTAGAACTGAGAGTCATACTAAGAACCACGTTTGTTTGGAGAAGGCGACTGCACACCGTGTCATTGTTTTGATGCCAAAGTCATGGCTTTGTGACTTACTATCACTAGTTTAAAAAATACCAACATTAGCACAACACAAAAATGCTCTTGGTGCCTAAAATTCTACCTTAGAAGTTCATACTTTAGGGGAAATCAAGTTTCTTGGTAGATGTCTTGGTTTAAAATGTCCTCCCTAAAATATCACAAACAGCGTATGTAGAAATTGGTGAGAATAGGGGACAGAAACTGGGATGGGAGAAAGGAAGATTAGTCTAGAGCAATATCAACATTGTTTGGGATAGAAGTGGAAAGGGGTAAATAAAGACTATATTGGTGAGGTACATACTTCTGAAGGGTGAATTAGGGGATGATAATTCAATCATAAGGCCTCCCTTTTTGGATTTTATCAAAACCAATAATCTCTGGGTGGGGCAGGAAATCATGCTATTCTTTTGGCCTCTTTAGAATAGTTCTGGACAACTGGCTTAAAAATGTTGGGAGAAGACACAGAGAAGAGAGATTATACATATGTAGGGTAATTGAATTAAAATTTCTTATTTAGCAGGGAGCTTTATACATAATTTTACCATACATTTAATGTGAAATTTACTTTGTGAAATAACATTTTCCATTGAGGCCAAGGAGTTCTTAGAGGTATTTGCTGGCGATATGTATAACTTCCAAAGCATTATAAAAGGCACAGTGGGAAGAGGAAAATGCAGTTAGACAATAGACCACAAAAGGATCCATGACTATATGCAGCATTATCTGAGAGAGGACAATTTAGAAAGAAAGGGCACGTGTTAGGAACTAAGACAAAAGGAGACATTTTATGAGTTTCTCTCTTTCTTCTGTTCTTCTTTTAATTCTGTGAATATTTACAGAAAATTACGATCTTGTTCTGTATTTTGAGAGAGAATGTAAATCTATCAGCTCCCAACATGTCACAGCCTCCATTTGCCACTGACAACCACCTATGGATTTTCTATAAGCAGGGTTCATTCATTGTGAAAATTAGATAATTGAAACAATCTATCTACTTCAGGCTGTTGGTTTCAGGGGTGACACTCGCTTGTTGCCATGACAAGTAATTTTCAGAGTGAGATTTTAGACACAATAACTCATTGAACAATATGTTGTTGTCCTGTTCTGTTTATCAGTAAGATATAACCTTTGTAAAGATTTATTTATTTATTTATTTATCTATTTATTCTACTGGAAATGATAAAGCAACCTCCTGCCAATAAGTATTCTAGTCAGCCCCCTTTCTTCTGCATCGTGATTATCTCCCTTGGTGCAAAGTAAAATATGATAAAAGAGCACAATTCTTTTGATGATAGTTATCTGGGATTCCTCAGTCATACCTTCTGGATGGCAGGATATTGATTATGGTGCCGATCTTGAAGGGATGAAATTAGAGCAGGTGAGAAATCTATAGCTTGTGTTGCTTCACCAATTTACATGTGGAATCTTCATCCAGGGGTTAATTATATTTCTGTATCTTTGTAATCAGAAAGAAAAGTCTTAAAACAATATTGACACAGTCTTGGAATATTCTTTCTCTGAGATTTTATAAGATTAAAAGCGGTGAGCAAAGCCAGAGAGGTTAGTGTGAGAGCTGAGACCCTGCCTGCTTTTAATCTCTGCCTTGTCCCTGTCTGAATGGGTTTGTATGTCCCATCGAATGTACTTAATAAATATTTTATGAACAAATGAATGAATGAATGAGTGAAATCACTCTCTCACTTTATTTCAGATACATTGGATTCTAGTGTCCTCCCCCTTTTTCTCCTTATTAAAATGTGTTCTTAACAACTCCATTTCCATTTAAGGACAAATCTCTGCAATCTGCTTTATGTAAAGAAGGTTGTATGGTCAGATAAGTTTGGGAAATCATGCATTCTAGACTTTATTCTTGGTTATTAAAAATATCCATTGAAATATTAGATTTTTTATCTGGCAGTTAAAAAAATCTGGTTAACTCTTTCTAACTCATTTCCTCAACTTTATTGATTAATTTTATTTCATTTGGTAAATATTCATTGAACATATATTGTGTGCAAGGAAATGATGTAGACACTGAGAATGAATAATCAGACAAAAATCTCTGCCCTGTGGAACTTACATACTAGTGGGGGAAGATAAAGAGTATACACAAATAAATAAAACATTTAGCCTGTCAAATGCTTGTAAGTGCAATGGAGAAAAAGAGGTGAGATGAATAAGGAGGACTGTGATGTGAAATTGCAATTTAAGTAGAGTGGTTGTATTCAGGAAATGTTTGAGCAAGGACCTGAAGGAGGTGAGGGAGTGTGAGCCACTGGGACGAAAGGCATTCCAAGCAAGGGAAGCTGCAAGTACAGAGGTCCTGAGAAAGGAGCAGGAAGAGGAAAGGTCATGGAGGCAAGAAGGTTGGAGATGGGGATGGTCAGGTTATCTAGATCATATCTAACCACAAAAGTGTTTAACTGGTTTCTAAGTACTATCTCTTGAAATGCTGACTGCGAAATGTTGCCTTTGCTCAGAACCCTCTTTGGTTTCCTCACAGGTAATTAAACATACATACACACACACACACACACCCACACACTTTAAGAAAAGACAAATATATGGTAGCTGAAGGAAACTAGACTTTGAGTGGTAAACACACAATAGAATATACAGATGTCAAATTATAATGTACATCTGAAAATTACATAATTGTGTTAACTAATATTACCCCAATAAACTTAATAATAAAAATGATTTAAAAAAAGAGACAAGACTAGAACCAGTTTCCTCATCTGTAAAATAAGAAAATAATATGTCTTTCTTTCAAAGTTATCTTAACAATAAAAAAATAAATTTTATATAGTTGCAGTCATTTAGTATATGCTCAATGAGTGTTAGATCTCTGCCTGCTTCCTCTTTCTCACTTCGTATCCCACAAATCATGTTGTCAGCACACCCTATTATCATGGTGCTTTAGTATATAAGCAATGAACACAAAGTGCAGAGTTAAAGTCATAGGAGAACTTTGAAGGTGAAGAGATAAAACTTAGGGACAAAAGGCAGTAGATATTAATACTAAAAAAGATGAAGAGACATGAAAAGGTCCCACATAAGAAGATCAAAAAAGCAGTCTAGACAGCAAGGCTTGGGATTCTGGGTTGTCAGTATGCCTGGGCTGTCAGTGTGGCAAAGAGCTTGACAATACAACACAACAGAGTCATAGGGTGCAAATAGTGAGGATGGCTTCCTCTATACACCAGGAGCTTGCTTGAGAGAGGGACCATCAGATAGTTTCTGGGTGACATATGGGAAGATGAGTGGGGCATTTTTGATAGGCCATGTTGAAGAGGATTAGATACCCTGGTTGGAAATGTGGGGGATACACAGATTCTGGCAAAAGATTGTCAAATTACTGATTGAGAGTTTCTGTTTTCCTCTGTCATAACCAACATTGATATTATTAGACTCTGTTAACCTAATGGATATGGAAAAGTCTCTCACTGATATTTCATTTCTTATTTCTCCAATGAGCATCTTGTCATATGCTTGTTGGAAATTAATGTTTAATTTATTGACATTTATTGAGAGTAGTTATATGTCCAGTCTTGTTTCTTTCATATAATGTTTTTGTTTATTTTACTGTATCCGTATTGATGGCTATTGGCAGTCTTTTGGTATTGCAAGCAATGTTTCAATGAATAATTTGCTACCCATGTCATCTTGTATATATTTAGGTTTATTTGTTGCATAAAGCCCTATAAGTAAAATTGCTAAATTAAAAGTATGTGTATGTATAACAATTTGTGGGAAATATGTTTTATTTATTATTTTTTAAACAAATAATATAAGCACGTATTATAATTTTTAAAAGGATCAGAAAGGTAAATTGTGAAAATTAAGTCTTCAGTCACCTTACTACCCAATTTCTTTCCCTAGGACAAATACAGCTACCAGCTTATAAAGAATTCTTCAGAAATATCCATGTGTGTATAAGCAAGCATGTACATAAGAGAATTCATTTTATTTAGGCAGCTTTGTGGGGTTGTTGTTGTTGTTGTTGTTGTTTTTATATTGTAGTTTATAGGAATGAGATAACTCTTGCCAAGACACTGATTAAAACAGATGCCAGGCTGTGGTGCAAGCATTTCTGATTAAAACATTTTTTTTATTGTTTTGTTATTTAGTCTTAGCCATATACTGTCATGTTATGATGAATGTCAACAATAAAAGTGACATTTTCTTTAATTTTAGTATGCCTAACACTTCATGCTAGAGGGAAAACTGGCTATAGATATGAAGCCCTGCATTGTTCCTGGCCACAATTTTTGAATTGGTTGCTCTCTATCTTTGGTACACAGCATTTACACCCTCTTCACTATCATCCTGGTGGTACCCTTTGCTTCTCTCTTGTGTTTACCTCCTGTTTCTTGTATCCCATAATGTATTCTTTCCTAGTTTACTCCCTCATTTTGGTGAAAAATATCTTCTAGTAGCTCTCTGCAAAAGATATGTACAAGAGGTTAATGACTTGAGATCTTATCAATTTGAAAATATTTTCAATCTATTCTTATTCTTAATTGGTAGTTTGCATAGGTATTGAATTTTATCCTGAGAATTGCTTTTCTTCAGAATTTTGAAGGCATTGGTACATTACCAGTATTACTTTTCAGAAATCTAAAGACTCTTTTTCTTCTAAATAAAAGAATTAAATATCTTCTAATGTCTCAAATTGTGATCAGAAAACATCTATTTTGACTTACTGCCTACACATTTTATAGCATAGACATCCTTGCTCACACCCAGAGTCTGGACATTTAGATAAGGACTTGAACTTAGGATTCCTGCCACAACTTTCTGCTTTGCTTTTCCCAGTGGCTATTTAAAAATAGCCACTTAAAGTTGAGTTTGTAAAAAGTTAGTGACCTCTGCTCCAACCACTTTATAAGTAATAGGAGCTTGCTACCCTGCTCTCTATCTCCAGATCATTTGTGACGTGGGACATAGGACTGCCCTTCCCCTAGCACGGTGCACATCCCTCACTGACCCCTTCCATTTCTGGGATCAGTAAGTAATAAATCTTGTGATTTTACTTCTTTTAATGAGTGTATTGAAACTCTGCCGTCAATCCCAAAGACCTCTGGGGTTCTCATTTTCTCACCATAAGAGCTTGGATGCTGAGGGAGCTACCTGCTGACCCTGTGGGTGGCTTTGGCCTTCTCCTTTAGCAATCTGCATCATATTCATGAATTAATACACCAGTAACAGCAGGAGGGAAGGAGTTACACCAATAAAGTGAATTTTTACAATATTATGCCTTGATCCATTATTATCCCTTTTGCTGGATTTTTTTGGGGCCTTTTCAGTCTGGAAACTATCTTTTAGTTTTGGAGTATTTTTTAAAACTTGTTTATTCATGATTCCTCCATGTTCTTTTTTGCTCTTTCTTCTTCCAGGAACTCTCACAATTTAAACTTGTTCTTGGTTGGACCTTCAGTTTTCTTATCTTTAATTTCTTAGTTTCATCTCTTTGTTTATGTTTTATTTTCTGGAGATTTCTTTCAGTGTATATGTTATTCTTATCTAAAGCTTTTGATTTCTAGCATATTTTTAATTTAGAAGAGTTGTTTTAATTTGTTCTCTGAATTTTCTTTCTTATAATATCCTATTCTTGCTTCATGGATAGGATAGCTTATATTATTACTCCATTGACATTTAAAAAGTTATTTTTTTTATTTGAACAAGTTTTTCTCCATCCCTAATAGTTACTTCATATTATTTTTGTTCATTTGTGTTATCTCTCTTTTTATATATTTTTAAATGTTAGAGAATTTTTTTACAATTCAAGTATTCCAGAGTTTTCTGCTCATGATTTAGAATGAGGGTCTAAAAATCTGTTCAGAAGCTCTGAGAATACAGCTGAGCTTGTGGTCTTGGAGCTTCACCTCAAGGTGATGGTGATATGGATGAGCTATCTAGATAGTGGTTATCTACAAGCCAGGAAGAGTTCTCACCAGGAACATAACCTGCCGGAACTTGATCGTGGAATTCTTACTTTTCAGAATTGTGAGAAATAAATTTATATTGTTTATAATATTTTGTTACAGCAGCCCAAGCTGAGTAGTATGGATTTTGGTACTGAAAAATGAGATGCTGCTGTAACTAGAGGGCAACTGACTCCAGGGCTTATGCTAGCTAAGCTGCTCAGCCAATAGACTTATACAGGAGTTGGAATATTTAGAATAAGTGTTTATTGTCAGAGCACCAGTGATCTGAGAAGGAAGCAGGTTAACACCTTCAAAAACTACCTTACTTTCTCAGTCTGGCTTAGGGTATTTAAGGGAAAATCTGGGCATTATTCCAGAGGCTGCATGATGGTTCCAGGGGTATCTGTTGTGCTTCATTGAGCCTTCCTTCCTTCTGGCAACGTGATCCTCGAGTGACATTAGCAACCCAGGAAAAAAGATGGGAGTAGTCTGGAAAGAATGCTTGACCAGAAGCGTCGTGATTGGTAAGCATAAAGGCATTAATCATAAGATTCAGGGCAACATTTTTATGGCAGGGGACTTCCCAAGCTCTCAGTCAAGCCGCAGGTGACAATCTATTGTTAAGCTACAGGGTAAGGAAAAGTGAAGCCTAGGATGCTGTGAGGGCTTTTCTATGGGGGTTCCAACTAGGCCCTTCTTCACTGCTGTAACAAATACCTAAAAATGTGGAGGCAGCTTTAGAACTGGGCAATGGATAGAGGCTAAAAGCATTTTGAAGTGCATGCTAGAAATATGAATGATATTTCTAGCTCAGAGGTAGATGAGAAACACTGGACAATGGGAAAAAGAAGATCCATGTTATAAAGAGGCACATAACTTGTCTGAACTATATTCTTGTGTTTTGTGAAAAGTAAACCTTTTGAATGATGTTATTGGATATTTACCTGAGTTATCTAAGCAAAGTGTTGAAGGAGTGGCTTGGTTTCTCCTAGTTGCTTATAGTAAACTTTGAGAAGAGGTAAATGAATTGAAGAAGAAATTGTTAAAGGAAATCTAAATCAGAACTTAAGATCTGGAAAATTATCAGCTTATTCATATTGTAAAATATGAGAAAGTTTATTCTGAAGAGAACACTAAGGGTGTGGCAGATCAACCACTAGGTAAGATGATTATGTTTATAAACCGTAGATCTAATCATCCACACCAGCAGAAACACTTTCAGTTTGAACTGAAGGAGATGGAGATGCAAAAAATGAAGCAAGACTATCAGGTTTCTCAGATGCTGTAGGACCAGACCATAGAGCTATTTGACTGTGAACATACCCAATTCTTCAAGACAAGGGGAGAACGTCCTTGATGCAATTCAAAGAACATCAGAAATGGCTTCTTGATTTCAAAATGAGAGGCTATTACCTTGGTTTCAACAGAAAAGAGAGTGATTATCTGGAGCCTTGCTGTGAAATTCTCACTCAGCAGAGCCACAGAGGTGGGACTATGGCCCCAGTGGGTCTGAAAAGCAGATTATTGAAGATTTTTCTTGAGCCTTGAGGTTTTGAACTCTCTAGGCACTTGTCATCTTCTTCTTTCTTCCAATTTCTCCCTTTTAGAATGGAAATGTCTATAATGTGCATGTCTTACCATTGTATTTTGGAAGTACATAACTTGTCTTGTTTAATAGGTTCACAGCTGGAAAGGAATTTTGCCTCAGAATGAATCATACCTTGAGCCTCATCTGTATTTAATTGAGATAATATTGGGATGAAACTTTGGACTTTAGAATTGATGTTAGTTAAGGCTTTAGGGCTGTTGGAATTGAATGAATGTATTTTACACATGAGGACATAAACTTTGGGTGCCAGGAACAGAATGTTCAAGGCTAAATGTTTGTGTCCTTTTTATATTCATATGTTGAGGTTCTAACCCTCAGTGTGATGGTATTTGAAAGTGGGGCCTTTGAGAGATAATTAGTTTTGGATGAAGGCATTATGGTGGGGTCTCATGATGGGATTACTGTTCTTCTAAGAAGAAGGAGAAAAACCAGAGCCTTCTTTTCACTCCACCATGTGTGTATACAGAAAAGGTGTTTGACTACAAGCCAGCTAGAGAACCCTCACCAGGAACTGAATTTTCTGGAACCTTGATTCTAGGACTATCTTGCCTCCAGAACTGTGAGAAATAAATTTCTACTGTTAAACTACCTAGTCTATGATATTTTGTTTTAGCAGCCTAAGCTTGCTAATACAGAAGGTTTAAAGTTAAATGTGTATTTTAATCCACCACTTTCTTGACATGTCAATTTTTTGGAGGGTGAGCAGGAATTGGGTAAGATTAGAGCATAAGACACTGTTGAGAGGAAAAAGCTTGAGTGTAGTTATAATACAGTGTTTTGGATAGCCTGAAGAAAGCATGATGATCCTTGATATCTGAAAAAGAATAGTGGGACTGAGAGAAGACAAATGTCACCTGCTTCAGCATTTGATTCGTTAACATTCCTGAGCTCAGGCAATATTCAAAACATTCAGAAAACTAAGATAGACAGTATGTTTTCAACTGTGAATGAACATGTACCAAAGAAGATTTCACTGCTAGTTTTAAAAGAAAGTGTCTAAATTTAAAATGAGACTTGTTTGATATAGGCCTCATGCTGGGCAATGAATAGTTGGGCATATAATCTCATAGCTCCTTGTGGCATATTTTAAAGTATTGTACTTACAGATGACCTTTTACAGAGGTAAATTGCATATAGAGGCTGTAAGTGCCATATTTAATAATGCTTCAGGGACTTTAGGAGGAAAGTAGCAGTTATTATTTGGTGATAGGGTCCCATTATTAACTTACAGGTTGCTTGCTGAGTATCGTATCGAGCTTCATCAACAGATGTATCTTTATCGAGTTTAAGAATTGATTCCAACCGGCTGAACTATGCTCAATAAATTAAGGAGGAAAAGTTAAGGGGAAAAAAGGTATGACAGTAAAAATGCTTGAACTTAGAGAATCTAAATGGTTCACTTTAAAAAATATTGATAAATGGTTCACTTTTACAGAGTAGCAGCAATCTTTAAACTGTAACGAGGTATAAAGGAATCCTAGGTTTTACCTTAATAGGTCCATTTTTAGTTTTTTCTATGATGCTTTCAGAAGATAATTTTTCTGGGGTTTTCTGTTTAGTTTATCCCATATACACCCACTAAAATATGATATACCTCATTAACAAAATGAAGGTTTAAGTCATATGATAATCTCAATAGATGCAGAAAAAGTATTTGACAAAATTCAATACATTTTAGTGATAAAATCTCTCAACAAACTACATATATAAGACATATACTACAACATAATAAAGTCTATATATGACAAGCCCACAGCTAATATCATACTCAACAATAAAAAAAAAATCAAAGCTTTTTCTCTAAGATCAGAAACAAGACAAGGATGCCTATTCTCACCACTTTTATTCAACATAGTACTGAGCATCCTAGACAGAGCAATTAGGCAAGAAAAAGAAATAGAACACATCTAAATCAGAAAAGAAGTAAAATTGTTTCTATTTAGAGATGACATAATATTACATATAGAAAACTTTAAAGACTCCAGTAAAAAAACTGTTAAAATTAATAAACAATTTCAGTGAAGTTGCAGGATACAAAATCATTATATAAAACTTAGTTATATTTCCATATACATGACCAATGAATTATTGAAAAGAGAAAGTAAGAAAAAATCTTATTTACAATAGCAGTAAAAATAATAAAATATTTAGAATACATTTAAACAAGGAGGCAAAAATTTTATACCCTGAAAACTAAAAACCAGTGATGAAATTGAAGAAGACACACAGAAATGGAAAGATATCTGGATTTATATATTGAAAAATTAATATTGTTAAAATGTCCATACTACCCAAAGCAATCTACAGATTCAATGTAATCCCTATAAAAATTCTACTGACATTTTTTTACAGAAAAAGAAAAAAAATCTTAAAATCGATATGGAACCACAAAAACAAACAAATAAACAACAAAACAAAACAAATAAACTCTGGCTAGATAAAACCATCTTGAGAAAGAACAAATCTGGTAGCATCAGACTTTTTAAAAAAATTTCAAACTATATTACAAAGCAATAATAATCAAAGCAGTACAGTACTGGAATAAAAGCAGTCACATAGATTAAAACAACAGAATAGAGAGCACAGAAATAAACCCTTGCATATGTGGTCACTTAGTTTTTGACAAAGTAGCCAAGAATATACAATGGAAAAAGCATAGTCTCTTTGATAAATGGTGCTGGGAAAGCTATATATCCACATGCTAAAAAATAAAACTTAATCCATATCTTATACCATATGTAAAAATCAACTCAAAAATGGATTAAAAGCCTCAATATAAAACCTGAAACCATAAAATTTTTAGAGGAAGGAAGTCTTTAATAAGGGCAAAAATCTTTGACATGGGTCTTCACAATGATTTTTTCAGATCTAACATCAAAATCAAAGATAACAAAAGCAAAATAAACTAGTGGAACTTCATCAACCTAAAAAAGTTCTACACAGTAAAAGAAGTCATCAGCCAATTAAAAGGCAACCTATATTTGAAAACCGCATATCTAACAATGGGTTAATATCATTAATATACAAAGAATTCATACCATTCAATATGTGTTACATATAATACATATTATATATTGTACTAAATATAATATATATAATTTTAAAATTGGAAGAGGACTTGAATTGACATTTCTCCAAAGAAGATATACAAATGACAAGTAGGTACATAAAAACATGTTCAACATTATTGGTAATTTGGGAAATACAAATCAAAACCACAATGAGATATCATATTACATCTGTTAGAATATCTATTAGCAGGAAGAAAAAACAAAATTGAAGAAGATTTAGAGAAAAGGGAACTCTTGTTCACTGTTGGTAGAAATTTAACCTGGGACAGCACCTATGAAAAATATATGGAGGGTGCTCATGAAATGAAAAGTGGAATTACTATATTTTCCATCAATCTTACTTCTTGGATTGTGAACGTGTACATGTATTAAATAGCACTGTTGCACACTTTAAATATCTTATAATTTTACTTGTCAATTACAGCTCAATAGAGCTACACACACACACACACACACACACACACACACACACACACACACACACACACCAAATGTGTGTGGCCAGATTTGGCCTTCTGGGTGTAGTTTACTTAAAACTTCTCTAGCCTCTTGACTACTACTGTTTTGCCAGTGATGTACAGAGACCCATGTTCTCCATGGGACCATCCTCCACACTTCTTTTCAGTTTCTGAAGGTGCCAAGATTTGCACCTTTTAATCTTTATGTTTGCTGCTCAGATGGAGACAGCCGGCTAAGATCGAACAGTTCCCGAGACGGGGAGTGAAGATTGAGAAACAGAGAAAGAGAGACAAAAGATAGAGACAGAGAGAGTCAGGAGGGCTAACAGTGAATACTGGCCCTGAGTTTATTAAGCACAGCATATTTATACCCTTGGAGATGCATGAGAAACAAAACTCACATATATTCTTACAATTGCTGACATTTACATAAGTTCTCTCAAAATCTCCTTGTTCCTGTTTTCTGTTTCTTATTCCTTGGGGCAAGGAACGTTCAACTCTTTTCATTAAGCCAAACTTTCTCCTTCAGTACAGAGCCCACCTGCTCTGCAAACTTCTAGCTTGCAGGCAACTTTAACCCTGTTTATAGGGCATTAAGCAAGAATGGCTCCCAACAGTAGCCTGGCTACACTATGCTTCTAACACTCTTTTTAGGGTTTGTTCTTTCTCAGTTTTCTGATTTTATGTCAAAAGCTAAACCAGAACTGGAACTGAGGTTTATTGTTGTTTTGATTTTTTGTCTGTTTGTTTTCTCCCATTCTCTTCATCACATCATATTGCTTAGATATGTCAAGATGAATCAAATCAATGGAAATTTAAGATCTCCGATCACTGTTTCAAATTTATTGTTCACTGTTCTTGGTTATCAACTCAAGATTCTTTCTTCACTTACATCAGACTTTATAAATCACAGAAAGAGAGTCCCATAGGGCTTCCTGATGTCTGACTCAGAGAGTAAGTCAGGAATAGAGGTGGAGAAAAATTCAGGTAAAAAAATTCTCACTTCCCCTTATCCTCTTTCAATTAAACAACAATATAAATTAGAAACACAGTAGAAAACCCTCACCAAATCTGCTTTTAAAGCAATACTTGCTTCTATCACTCCAGAGATAGAATGCTTGAATTAATAGGTAATTATTATCCAATAGTAATTTTTGTGTGTGCTTTAGGTAAGCCTGAATTCTTTATGATTCTGGGTTCTAACAAAATATTTAGGCTTATATTTCTCTATCTTGTTTCTTATATTCTTATGTGACACCCTGAGTATTTGGATGCAGGTAGTGGTAAATGTTATATTTGCTGGGTAAGACATTCGATGGGAGTGGTTATCACTTGGGAAATCTACCTTTACATTCTTACCTTTATATTCTTCCTTTTAGAAAGCTCTCCAGATGCTCTGTGAGACCTCACAGAAAATAAATTTTAATAAAAACATACACACCACAAAATTTAAAAACATAAAGTATAGGCATATGTGAACCAAAAATGATTTATTCATCATTTTAGCTATTAGATAAAACATGAATGTGAAATTAGCAAGTTAATTGCTACCTCATCTGGTAAGTAACATAGTACTAATAGCCCACTTAAGTATATTAATTATTATTACACCCCATATGACTAGTTCTTGTTTATAAGATAGACTTTAAGGGAAGGAAGCACCGAATAGAGACTATGAGCCACATTAATATCTGATCAAGAGAGTATCAGGTCATAATTAGAGTCACTGAAATAGGGTGTGTTCTACAAAAAGGACAGCCTGTTATGATAATAGAACAAAGCATGGAAATCCCTCATCTGAGTTATTCCTGGGTGTTTTCTATCAAAACTCTCACCTGCTGCCTCACTTTTTATTATGTCATTACTCAGAAAAATGATTGTAGTATGACTTGAGGTAAAGCTTTTTGAATTTTTATTAAAAGAAAAAAATTCTATGAAAGAAAAAATTGTTATGTCAGTAATACCTCTCTCACTTTTTTCTTACGTAAAAAGGATCTGAATAATTTTGGAGAAATGGACTGATTGTGACACTGAGATTTCAGTATGAAATTATGTCATGTTGAAACCATATGGAATTTCCATTTTTAAAAGTCAAAAAGAGTAGAATACCAGTAATTTTATATAGTTTAACTTAATAATGTTATTCATTGATTTTTTTAATGTGTCAGACATTCTGCTATGCAAAATGCTATGCAAAATCTATATTTTCTATTAATCCTCATAATCATTTGAGTAGTGATAGTAGATCACCCACCAGTTCCTGCTCCCCACCTTTGTCAAAGCTATCTCAAATAGACCTTTGTAGTCAAACAAAATTTTAATATCAACCTTCTATTCCACTCTCCCATTTTGCCTCTCCTAAGTGCTCTCTCATAGAAACTTGGAATCATACAACTTAAGATATAGGCATTATAGTCATTTTACATATCTGATAATTGGTAATATGGAAGCTCATGAACTTGAAGAAAGGAGAAAGGTATAATATAATTAAGGCATAATTTGAACCCAGGTCACTTTGACTTAAAAAGGCTGAGCTCCTTCACTGATCTCACAGTATTTCTGTTCTGTGACTCAGTTTCCTGATATTAAAGCATTATGAAAGTGACCTTACCCTTTTAGGCCAAATTGCTTGAATTTACCTATTCATATAATCAGTTGAGATGGGTAGAGATGGTTGCTCTGTCCCTGTAGTCATGTGATGTCAAAAATAGAAAGGACTTTATAAATAGTGTTTCAAGTGGTTCTCAAATGTTGGTATGTTTCAGTGTCACTGAAGGAACTTGCTACAAGTGAAGTATTCTGGGTTTCTTCCCCAGAATTCAAGTCTGCGATACATCCAGAAAGGTTCACTTTTCAATAAAAACCAGGCAAAGCAGTTGAGAAACTTCAGAAAAAAACTTAAACTAATTTTAACCTAGTCCAATTGCCTTATTTTATTGAAGTAAGGTAAATCACTTCAGAGATATGATGCTTTTCAACTTTCTTCTCTGCTGGTAGCATCAGTCTTGGGATTAGAATCTGGGTTCTTTGGGCTTCTAATCAAGTAGAATGATTTCTAAATTTTAACCACAGCCCCAGAAATACATATATACAGTGAGCATTACCGTAGATTAAATAAATAACATATCACACGTAATATCTATCAATATGCACATGAATGCTTTTTAGCCAATAAATTAATTTAAAAGCACTACTGAATTCAGAGTAGTGTTTTGTACACATTTTCTCCATCATCAGTCTTCAGAGTTATTTTAAGTGTTAAATAAAGTCCTCATAACCTGAACACAGTGGGAGCTATGGTCTACGGCTCTTTTACTAGTTCTGGCTGCTGCTTATTTTTTTATAGTGGTCAAACATAAATGCTGTAATTAGGCCTCCACTTGCCAGCTTGTTTAGATCAGCTGGGGACATTGGAAATCAACGAAAGCCTGAAAGCAATCAAACTGAAGATGGAATGAAACTTCTAATGATGTCTTCAAATAGAACATCTCCCAGAAGTCACTATTTTCAGATTAGCTAGTTGGAAACTCCAACTTCAGCTATTTGGAATAAACCTGTCCATCATGCCGTCTGCAAGAATGGGCCTAAAACAAACCTTATCCTTAGATATCTTAAGAGATGCTCTATATTTTAAAAAAGGTCTTAGATTTATCCAAGCAAGTTAACACTGTGATGGTTTTGCAGCAATTCCATGCATGTGATGGATAGGCAGACTGAAGAAGAATCTCTAAATGAGGAATATGGAAAGAGGGATATAGGTATTATACAGTAAAGTATAAAAAATCTCCTCCCTTCACACCCACACCAACATCAGGTGAGTGACTGTGCAAACTTATACTTGCTGAAATGTTCACACCATGTGGGGTGCAACACCTGTACCTACACAGGAGATTTGTAGACACAGAGAGTTTGTAACTCCATTTGTGAGCATGTTGTGTTGTTCTCTGGCAATGTAACTATCTCCATAACTTTTTACATGTTAGTTCACAAAGAATATTTGCATCCTATAACTGTGCCAATTGGTCTTTTCATTAATCGTGTCCACAGTCTTGTGACAACCATCAGTCATACATCTCAGGTCATTTCAGAATACAATAAAAGAAAGGGAGTAGCAAGAAAAATTATTAGTAATAAGGATGGTCATGTGGACATCTCATTTTTTCCTTTTTTTTTTTGGCAAATCTTAATAAGTCTAAGGCAAGATCTTAAGATGCCTACTGGTACCCGGCAAAATTTTCTTCTTTAGTTTTCAAGAATTTTTAATTCTATTTCTTTGTCTCTGTTCTTGTGATGCCTACTTTTATTATCAACATTTTATTTGTTATTTTATTTGATGGGTATCTATTATTTAGGCTTCTAAGCCTATCTGGAAAATCTTTCCCCTTCAATTTGACTCAAATGAGTGAGGTCACTTCCATAAAGCTTTGTATCAGGCAACTGAGTCACAAAACATAGAGATATTATGACATTGGCGAAGGAGCTCAACATTTTGAATCATGATAACCCAGATTATGTTCATGTTATGTTCAGTTATATTCCATCTCTCTTCCTTCCCTAAATCCCTGAGCTTCCATTTGTGTACCTGTCTAGCTTTGAAGAACTGCACCCACTTCCCTTACCCTCTGTAGTGAAGCTCTAAGGACCTCCTTGTTTTTACCTGCTGCCTCTCTTCCATGCTTCCTTGGTTACTGTGTTTATTGACCCACCAAAGCAGGTGTCCTGTTATAATCAAAGTCCCTTTCAATTCAAGACTTCAGTACAGCATGAGGAGTTTCGAGGTACAGTTAAAACCAGAAAGAAAAATTACAGGTGCCTATGAAATTAACTTTGATAAGATTTCACACAAAAATCTGCCTTTTTCAATTCTTATGTTTGATTTCCAAGTCCATTAGTTGTTTCTTAGGAAATGAAAGACTGCATTTTGGTAGGACCTCAGAAATGACACTGATTTCTAAGTGGAAATTGCCTGAAAGCCTGAACTAACTGCTTGCTACAGACCACATCCCCAAACTCTAATCAGAAGTATTATGTTATCTATTAAAAAAATATATTTTTGTGGTGCTCAGCATTGGTTCACTTCTGACCACCAGTATGCAGAAATAAAACTTAAAAAAAAAATGTTGATCATATTCTTTTCCTCAACCTTGCTCTTAAACACTATATCTCCCTCTGACCATCTGTTTTCTTTGTTTTTAAGGACATTTTCTAAGACTTAGATATTTCTTTGCTCTGAATCTACCCTGTCCTCATGTGACTGTCTACCTAAAAACATTAATGAAGCTAATTTATATTAAAATGTATTAAGGGCAAATGACTTATTCAGATATCAGGGGATTATTGTCAAATAAAATTATATAAAACCTCAGATCTAATAGACTTGGAGGCATGATTTTGATTTTAAGTGGTTAGTATAAACATTAATGACTATTCTTCTAATATTGAATAACAATATGATTATTTGATTTTGTTGTATGCACCCTGGATAGACCCTTTAAAAAGAAAACCATGCACTGACAAAATGAATAAGACAGTTTTGAAGTATGAAAATAAACACTTATGTGGCTGGAAGTATCCCAACTAAAGAGCCTATTTCTGAGATACGTGTAAGAATTTTTGAAAATAAGATTCTTTGAAAAACAAAACTGTGCTAAGAAGATATCAGATCCTCTTGAATTTTTGGACTCGGTTATAAATCTACTATTTTAAATATAGGGAAATATGCTTTGTAAATTAAAAATGCATTAGGATTTTTTACTCAATTCTCATGGGAATGTATTGTTTGAGAGAGATGTGTCTTGGACCATATTTTGTTTGGTTCAAAAAGAACTTGAAGACTGAAAGGCAGAATTGATTCTGTTTTGATTATTGTAATGCCAATATATTTTTATTTGATGCAAGCCTGATGACTCCTAATCAGGAGTAAAATGTGCTTGTGTAATGAAAAATTTTCTGAATGGAGGAAGAAACACATGGCAGCCTCAAGTTTTCTGCCATATTCTGAAATGAATGTAAAATGTGTGTTTGTTCTTTCTAGGATGATACATTGACTATAGGTATTCAGATGAAGTTTAAAGATTCTCCAAATGTCAATGAACTTCTAGGATGTGTTAGATCTTAATTTAGGGTAACACCAGCAGGAAGAGAGAAGGAAATAGATGGGCTTACAAAATAGTCAAACTGAGTGATTGTGATTTTGAAGGGAGATTGTTTTTATTACAGTTTAAGGAGGTGTACTTTGGTATGAGCTAATGACTGATTCCAGTTCCATGGATCAATAAATATTATTTGATTTCCTCAGAGGATGAATTAAAGTTTGCCAACTAGAAATGAAAATGAAAAGATTTAAAGTTTCTCAGGGAAAAAGAATTATATAATTTTAAGACTAGAAGGAAAAAGGGTAGAAACACATTGAACAGGCACCAATTATTTTCTCACAACCACCTTACCAACTCCATGTTATTATCCTCATTTAACTGATGAACTTGAAGATCATAGTAGCATTCCAAGGCTGCAGAGCTAATAATCATGTGAGAAGACCTTTCATTCCTTACTACTTATGTCTAATTGGAAGTAAGTCAAACTCTTAGGGTCAGGGTCAAGTGATTCAATCTAGACTGTTGAGAGCTTTTGTTTTTCCATCCCAAACACACACACCGGGTTTGAGTAGCCAAATAAGCTTTATTTTAGTGCTTAAGATTAAGTCCTTGGTATCTGTGGTTTTCAAGCATGGCTTCCCTGGGAGGCCCACTCTATAGGATGAAGCTTCCAGTTAGGTTCCTTCTCTTTACATTTATTAACCTTGTCTACTACTCTAATCCCAACCTATGGATTATTGAAGTAATCCCAGTTCCCGGTCTAACTCTTTCACCTATTCTATTGCCTACCTATATTAGTGTCTTTGTTCTGCTTGTTTCTGACCAGTCTGTTTCCAACACAAAACTTATATCTTGAGTCCTTGCCTAAGAACCTCCAATATCTGAATGTCTCCCATTCCATGCTATGCATGAAAATCTCCAGCAAATTAATATCTTTCAGAAAGTGAGACATTTGTATTTGAGCACTCTGATCTTTGAAAATTGCTTCTTTATATGTAGAAGGGCATTATGTGCCCAAATGTGTAGTTTCAAAATGGCTTTAACCCAGTTGTCCTGGTTCTCAGAGAAATCAACTGATTTTTTTTCAAAGTCTCACAGCGGGTAGGTGACAGAGTTAACCACCATTTCTTAGTGCTGCAAATAAGAGGAGTTTGGAATTGAGTTAAGTTCCCAGGCTCAGACATTCATTCATTCATTCATTCATTTATTCAAAATATACTTTTTGAATTCTTAATAGATGCTAGATACAGTTCTAATTGCTTGGTATACATCAGTGGACAGAAGCCAGGAGGAATAATCAATCTCTATCCCATAAGGAAAGCCTTTGAAAATAGTTATCCTTTTATCATTGAGTCACTCTTAGTCTTACAGGCTTAATATATCAAGTTCTTTCTGTATATGATGTGATGTCATCATTCTTTACAAGGAACCTCATTAAAACACCAATGTCAAAAGGCCATGGACATGTTGTTTTTCTTATCATTACATCCTCAGTGTCTAACAAATAGTAACACTCAGTAAATAGTTGTTAAAAGTAATAGGAATACATCTTGTTTATTTCTGGAACTTTTCTCATTTGATCTGAAATTTGAACTGAATGTCTTTAGTTAGAATTTATAAATTTACTTCCTGAATGATAGAAATCCTTTTACGTTATAGAAACAAATTGATCATAAGATATTGTTTTAAGGAACTACACAAAATAAGAGTATAAGTTAGGTCTGGGTAGACATTGCAAAAGAAACAAAGCTTACAATTGCAAGCAAATCAGAGATCCTGGAATCAATGTAAATGAGGACTTCAGTACAAATTAAAGGAGTTGCAGATACTAGGAGCTTTATGGTTATTTGTCCAAGTGAAGAATTTCCCAGAAGAGCAAATGCCATTATAAATGATTTTATTGTTATTAGCAATATATCTTGAACTGTAGCTCTCAGCAGCAGAACCCACCATTTCTGCATGGATATATATTAAATAAATGTTTATGTTTTCTCCTTTGAACTCATAGCATTTATGTGGATGCTAATTATTTGTTATTCTTCTATTGTTTTCTGGTATCTCTTAAGATATTATAATTGTTACATATTTTCTGTTTTTAACTTCTTTGCATGTATTCTTTGTCTCTTTAACTAGAGTAAAGTTACTTTTTGTAAGAAGTCAACGTTTTTCTCTTCTTAATGGGTCTCACAAAGTCTGCAAAAACACTATTGTATTAGTCAGGCTGGTTTAAAATGTTGTAACAAATAGACCCACAGGTATATAATGACATCTACCTTATATATATAATATATATATAATATATAAGATATAGTTTACCTTATATCTTATATATTACTCATTTCACCAAGTTTGGTGTTCCTGTTCATAAACAAGTGTATTCAGGGCCAGCTCCTTTTAGTGTGTAGTTTCTCCCTCACTAGGATTCTGTTGCCTCTTACCTCAAGCTTGCAGAAGCTGAAGTTGCCTAGAGGAGCCATATCCCTTCTTAAAACTTGGCTCACAAAAAATAAACATCATTTCCATTCAGTGTTGTTGGAGAGATGAGTCATATGGCCACACCAGAGTCATGGGGTATGTAGTCCCCAGGATGATGAAGTCCTTTTCTGAGCAGCCACTTCCTAGACACAAGTCTGTACTTGAGAAGGCAAAATGAATTTTGATGGACAGATAGCTGTCTCTGCTAAGCACAAAATGGGGTTTAATAAATATTTTTTGATGCATTTATATCAGCAGTAAAGATTAAATGGTTGTTATTTCTCTTTGGAACAGTGCTATTATAGATCTCAGAAATTTTAGAAAAGCCTGTAATGGTATGCACAAGATTAAGCATTTCCTCAACAATGGTTTAAAAGATTGCTGATGTTTATCTAGGGAGATGTGAAGCAATTTAATATTATTAATTGCTAACAAATGGATAAGATTTATAAGAATTGTCAAAGCTTAAAGCTCCAAATAATCATTTCTCACATAAGAAAATTTATTGTGCCATTAGGCTTATTTCTATCAGGGTTTCTATAGTGCAATCACTGTTTGCTATTACATTTTTATTGCACATTTAATTTATCTTTCTCTTTAGTGAGGAAATGTATTAGAGAATTCATTTACACTCGTATCATCTCCCCCTTTTTTTCTCATTTTTGCTCCCCCCAAAATAGATAGGAATATATTTGTATCTTGATATTAATTATATAGGAGCTGAGGAGAACAATGCTTGCTGCTGTCTAAAAGGAATTATCCAGCCAGAATTAGCTTTATGGAGAACCTAGAGGACTTCCATTATAAATATCCATTTTCAGTGGTTTATAAAGAATTCTGGAAAAAATCCATTTATAAGTTAAAGCTTGCTTTTCATTGATTAAAATGGAAAGTAATTTTGGTTTCCCAGTATTAAAGGCAGACTGCTTGTTACAGATGGAGGTTGGAGACTATTTAGTTTATAAATACTGTATTGAAAATAAATTTTCATGTTTTTGAAGTTATATCTTTTATGTGCAAAGCTTAAAAATCTTGTTCCCTATTTCTCTGCTTGTCCCAAGAGTTACATATAGTTGGATCCAGATAAAAACAATACAGGACACAGAAAACACCTTTTTGGTAGTTAATGCTTTTTTCTAACAGGGCCAGAGTCAGTGGAAAGACCCTCAGCTTTGGTACAGTGGACTCATCTCCTGACTTTCATATTTCCAGCTCTTGGGCCTAATTCAGTAAAACAGAGTTGGCTTGTGTTATTTTATTAATCTGAAGCTCTGGTCTCTCACAGGATTTGATAACACACCACAGCTGTTTTTCTCACACTGTAACAACTACCATAGTTTTGTTTATATTTTTGGATAAGAAGATGAACATTAAAAAATATCAGTGATTCCATTTCTGAATCCTCTGAAGACTGGTGTTTATAACTTGAGTCTGCCTTCATTCCCGCTCCACAGAGAGCGCACTCTCAGCACCTTGATCACACCGATGTGCTTAATCCACATATTTGTCAGTGACTATATTTGTCTGTTTTCTTACAGACTTTGACATTAATGCCCTGGAGGACAGTGTAATTAGTGCTCCAAAACATGTAAGATTTAGATTTGACGTTTATGGGGTTTTGATGCTTTTCAGTAGCTTGAGGCTTGGTTTCTGAGTAATTTTTCCATCTTTCCCTTATTACCTGAATGTAACAGCCAGTCAAGGAAGACTGAGCACCCCACCAAAAGTGAATTGCCTTCCTCATTCATCTTCTGAAGGAGCCTCATAAATTATGTTCAGCTTTGTCACACTATCTGGCGGGGCTTCCACTTTGTTGTGGCATACTCTTATAGCCCTAGTTTCTAAAATCTTCTTGTCAGCATCAGAACCACCTGGAACAAACTCTTCCTTTCATTATGGGTTACTGCTAGGTAGAATGCTAGGCATCACTGGCCTGAAGGGGCTACACCTTTTCCCAAGTGTTAACCAGCACACAGTGCTTAGTAGGTGCTCAATAGTTGTTGTCCCTATGTTGTTTAGCACTAACTGATTTGTTCCAAAACTTGGGAGACCAGCTGACAATCCTATTTCTTAAACTTATTCACTAGCTTTCTCCTCTGAGACTCCCTCAGGTGTGTGTGTGCGCGCACGCACACACACACACGCACACACATTCACTTTAAATAGATCTTAAAACTGTTCACTGGTTATAAGTAATTAAGGCCTACTCAAACTACAGTAGCACCCCCCTTAACTATTGGAAATACGCTCTAAAAATTTCATTGGATGTCTGAAACTACAGGAAGTATTGAACCCTACATATACTACATAGTTTTCCTATTACATAGATACCTGCGATACAGTTCAATTTATAAATTAGACATAGTGAAAGATTAACAACAGTAACTAATAATGAAATAGAACAATTACAATATACTGTAATAAAATTGATGTGAATGCCTTTGGGATCATTGTTAAGTAGGATAAGGGTTTCTTGAGCACAAGCACTATTATACTGCAACAATGAATTTGATAGCCCAGACTACTGCTAAGTGACTAATGGCTAGGGTGTGTATACAGTGTAGAGACGCTGGACAAAAAAAAAAAAAAAGATTCATGTCCTAGGAAGGACAGAACAGAACAATGAGAGATTTCATGATGATATTCAGAATGGGGAGCAAATTAAAACTTACGAATTGTTTATTTCTGAAATTTTCCATTTGATATTTTTGTACCTCAGTTGACTGTGGGTAACTGAAACCACAAAATGTGAAAGTGAAGCCATAGATGAAGGGGGATTACTGTAGTCCAAGGTGAAGGAAGTGATTGTTTTAAAAGAAAAAAGTCTATAGAGAGATAAGCAAGTCAGTAATTGAGACTGTCCTCTCTTTCACTGTGTTCTGGGGACTTCCATCTCAGGCTTGCTTTATATATTTGCTTTATTTTCTTAGTTTTTCTCTACATAACCACTTTCTCTCTCAAGTTCACTTTCTCTGCTTCCAAATTAGTTTAACTTGCAAGCAACTTTGGTTTACCTGATTCTGACTGTAGTCTTGACTCTACATGGATATTTTAATCACAACCATCAACTGTGTTCAGTCTTTATGTGCTTTTGTTCAAATTCTTAAGTTTACGCAATGCCAAGAGCCTATAGCCTGCCAGCTGACATCCTTCTGTAGCTAGGGTCAGTTAAAGTTAGTTGAAATTTGGAACATTGTAGTGTCATTTACTAGAGCTATGTAATTTACTTTGTTATATTATTTTAAACCATAAATATTTTTTTTATTTGAGGATTTGTGAAAGAAAAAATAAGAACTAGAAAAAAGCAAGAAAAGTTTTGTGAAATGTTTTCAGGTAGAAATGAAGTAAAAAAAATTTTTTTCCTGTTTCTCATGTTCTGAAAATTTTTCTGGGTAGAATCTAATTTATATTCTAAAATTAAATTAGCAATACACTTTGTATAATAGAAAACTACTTTCATCCTCTTTTATTAAGTAAATGTTGAGCTATCAAATGATTACTCTGCCCAGGGTACCTATATCTTTCAGGCTGGCTGTCGTATCTGGCACACACAGCAAATTCTGACCTCATATGATCTATAAAAACAATGTTTGTGGATCCACCCAGCTTCTCATGTAAGGAAATTGAAACCTGACCTCCCTGAACTTCTGGCTGATATTCTCTTCTGGCCAAAGAACACTTTGGATGGCAACACAGCTATCAAGAAGAGGAGTGGGAGGAAGGCAAGAGGCAGCTGCAGATCACTCTTTGTTTCTGCCTGGATGATAATTGTCATCTTATAGTCACAGGGGTAAACTGATCCCAGGACCTGAGCAGACACTGATCTTTTATCAGCCTGTGCTGCTTTTTAGTTTTATTTCATCCCACCATATTGCTTTTCTACAGAGCCACATAATGTTTTCTGATTTGGTTTGGCAGCATTAATCTAAAGAACATGTTTAAATGGTCTAGACATGGTTATTTGCATGGATTCATTCATTCATTCATTTAATTTTGATTGCTAATATTTTTGTTAATATTGGACATTTTGAGTTTGCTGAGGCCTTGCTTCAGTCTGGAGTCCAGACTCTCTTCCCAGATGCTCTGTATCTGCAGTTGATGCCCACTTGGCACCGTGCTTTCAGAGGCATTCTAATTCAGGACAACTACTTACTGTCAGCATAGAATAAATGCATGAGGCCCCAGAGTGGAAGACAGCAGCACCTCCAGGTGAGCTGCCTTCATTGCTAACTCATGGCTGGCTCATGGAGTCAAACTCCTGAGGTCCTTGGGGCAGTGACACTCCAGGAGGGGTAGTCTCAGCATACTAGTGATAGATGGCATCATTTGGGAATTCCTGGCTGAAACTGCTGTCAAATGTACTGAGATCAATTGTTCATCTGTGGATAGAATGTGAACAAAGGGCTCACCTTAGAAGCTGGTATGTTTTTCTTTCCAGATTTGGTGTCACTTGCTATTAACATTGGCAGAATATGACCATGGAAACTTCACTATTTCTGACTTTCTTAATTCTGTCAAAGACTACCCAAACTCTTCTCCTAGGCAGTTCAGACTTGGAGTCTTAATACCCTCTTTAATACCTCCAATTTCCATTGGCTTAATACACAATCATTTTTTTTTCCTTCCTGTAGGGCATTATTTTCTGGATAAAGTTTCTCTTCCTAGCCAAGACCTTTCTCATTCCACCCAGCAAGGATTGAAAAACAACAAAGCAGAGCCAGTAATAGGAGATTTTTATGTAATAAGCAAATGTCCACACTGAATTCAGAGATGACTTTGAAATAAGGCTTTATACCTAAAGAAAGTGGGTCAAACTACTGTCACTTTTAGTACCAGGCTGATTTCTTCCTCTGATGATTTGCATGGTGGTTTCCTGAGGTGCTATTGCTAAATACAAAAGTTCTTATCACTCTAACTCACCAAAATTCAAGGATTTCAGATTAGAAATTAAGTGAAGAAAAAGAAAAACAAAATAAAACAGACTAGAGAAGGGGGATCATTGGAATGCAAGGTTCGTTTTGTTTTATCTCCACTAAACCATCAACTGCTCCAACTCCACATACTGACACTGTCTTTAATATCTATAGATCCTACTGTTGTACTGTGAAATATATGACTTAAATTATTCTATAGCCTTAGGTTAGTTTCTAGATCTTTAAACACAGTAAACATTTCTTTCTTTAAATTGGGGTGTAGGGCTTTTGGAGCAAAAGCTATATCTTACCTGCAATAACCTAAGAATGGGTGATTGAGCCTTGAACATTTTTTAAAAGGTTCAATTACAGACTCTAAAGCAAGTATGAGAAAAAGCATGCTTTTGGACCGAGTCTTACTGATGCTGTTATGAAAAACATTATTGATTTATTCATGCCTCTAAATCATTCTAAAAAGTGAGATGAAGCAGCTTATTTCTATACACAATGGGATACATTTTAAAAAGGAAGGTGAGGAAATGAGGAAAACAAAGTCATGAAAACAGGATAAACAGAAAATTTGATAGCACATAATGAATATCATAAGGCATTATTCAACTTCTGCAGACGAGCCTCAAATTTGGTTGTAAATTTACCAGCAACCACAACAAAGGGGAGATACAATTTGTTGTAAAAATTGTGGTTTCCATAAAGTAAAAATAAGCAAAGGCATGAAAAGCTTGCTTTTTCTGGTTCTGAGTTCTGAATGACCTACATACGACTCATGATTTCTGAGAAGAGGCACTTACTTGGTGCTGTCATTGGCAACATTTTATCACTGTTAACATTTAAAAAAAGACAAGTTTCTCAGCATTTCCAGTGAATACTAGCAGCATTCAGTTCAATAGAAGTAGTTCTATGAGGGCTCAAAACTGCATCATGCAGTAGCACTTTTCTTGCCAAAACCAAGAGTACACAAATTCTATGTGGTTTAGATGTCAATAAGCACTGGTAATCAACCCAATGGAGGGCAACTTTGACAAACTATCTCTAACGTTATGTATGTATACTTGAGTAGAAGGTCATAGAATCTCTTCAAAGAGGAAGCCTGATTATATATATAAATATATAGGTAGGAAAAGTTTCTCATTTCAGATAACTGCAAAGCAATTCTAATGCAAACATTCGTGATTATGTGTTTCATACTACCAACTGATGAAAAAAGAATAAAATCTTGTCTATAACTGCACATTTAAAATTATATCAGGAAAATGAAGGGTAGAAAATATTGGTTTATAGTTCTCTGTGAATCCACACTTGGGAAACGGACTGGTAGTTTTGTTTGTTTTGTGCTTTATAATAACTTGGTGGTAGCAGTACTGGGTGATATCATAAGCCAGGGAGAAAAAGTTCATAACATAAAGAATATTTATTGAATTATGGTGAGTGAAATAA
The DNA here is from genome assembly GCA_004027375.1 of Macroglossus sobrinus. Taxonomy (NCBI): domain Eukaryota; kingdom Metazoa; phylum Chordata; class Mammalia; order Chiroptera; family Pteropodidae; genus Macroglossus; species Macroglossus sobrinus. The sequence continues at coordinate 196,355 of PVKZ01000558.1, forward strand.
ATTATTTGCTAAAGAGTAGGGGAAATAAGCCTTATGACAGGAGAGAGGGAGGGAAGAATGGAGAAGAAAAGAAAGGAGAGCAAAGAGAAAAAAGAAAGGAAAGAGAGGGTAAGACATGGTCATACAATGTGTACAGAGGACATGGGGAAGAAAAAAGGGTGTCTAGATCTTAAAAACTGGTCAACAATGTGACTTTCAGGTAGTAAGCCATCAAGAATAAAAAGCTTCCTCTTAGGAGAACAGGAGGTAAAGAGAAATAAGAGGGAATTTTCCCTCCCTGTCTCCATCAATCTTTTTTCTGCCTTATAGGTCTTTTCATGCGCTAGTGCTACAGTGGGACACTGTGGGTAGAAGACAGTCTTCTTCTCCAGAGGGAGAGCAGGAGACAAGAGCTTGAGTTTCAGAACAATGGAGACAAGGCCCAGAGTTTCTAGATTACCCAAGACCTGTAAACTGACAAAGAGTTTAGGTTTTGTTTCATTGTCTATGAGGCACCATTGAAGTATTTTACGTAGGCAAAAAGTGAAATCAGATTTTTATTTTAGAAACATTCCTTTGGCAACATTATGGAGGATTGATTGAAGAGGACAGTTGCCTTAATTCTGCCTCCAATTTTTAATGATGTGCCTTCTGATTCCCAGTATTTCATGTCACCCTGAAGTGGTGAGCATTCTTGCTCTGTCCACTGTTTCTTCCAGAATGGTCTTATAAAGGTAAAAAATACACCATGACAGACCTTCCCCACACCAAACAACATTCCAGGCTACCTTTTCTTAAATACTATTTGTATAGAGTCATTTCCTGCTTAAAAACTTCTTTAAGTTTCTCATTCACAGTAGAAGGCTAACTCATTATCCCACCATATGTAGCCTCCTCGCTCTGATGTCACGTGGTATCTGAGGTAATTTCCATTCATCTTTCTCTAGCTCTCCACTCTAGTAAAATAGGTTTACTTATTCTCTCAACAGGCTTTATTTTCTCTTTTTGAGAGGCTCTCTCTACTCTGTCTTCTGAGATAAGCACTATCCATACTTTAAAGTTCATATCAAATATTTTTACCTCTACAGAGACAAAATAAATTAGGGAAAATAGCCTGGTTCCTGGAACCAGGATTCATTATCAGCTTTGCTCTTTGTCAGCTGACTGATAGTACAGTGTCATAACCAAGATGTTAACATTGTTATAGTCAAAATACAGTACATTTCTATCACCGCAAGGATCTCGTAGTACCATTTTACAGCCACATCCACTTACCTCTCATTTCAATTCCCTCCTTGACCTCTGACAATCAATACTTTTCTCTCTATAATTTTGTGGTTTTAAAAATGTTATATGAACATAATTATATCGAATGTGATATTTTTAAATTATATTTTTTTTCACTCAGTGTAATTCTCTGGAGATTCTTCTAAAATTTTGTATATATCAATAGTTTATTTCTTTGTCTGAATATGTATTTTATGGTATGAATGTTACACAATTTGTTTAACTTTGCACCACTGAGGACATCTGAGTGTTTCCAGCTTGGGCTATTTAAAAATATAGCTGTTATGAACATTTGTGTACAGGTTTCCACATGAACACACGTTTTCATGTCTCTAGGATAAATACCCAAGAGCACAATTGCTGGGTTATATGGTAGTTGTGTATTGAGTTTTCTTTTTTTTTTAGAACTGCCAAACTCATTTTTATAGTGGTTGTATCATTTTACATTTTCATCATCAATGTATGAGTGATTCCATTTCTCCACAGCCTCACTAGAATTTAGCGTTGACACTATTTTTATTTTGGTCATTCTGATATATAGTGAAATCTTGTGTTTTTAATTTGCCTAATAGCTAATGGTGTCAAATATTTCGTGGTTATTTTTCATTATATATTCTTTGCGATGAGATGTCTCTTTATGTCTTTTTTTCTTTTTCTAATTAGATTGCTGTTTTTTTTGTTGTTGTTGTTGAGTTTTGAGAGTTCTTTTTATATACTTGAATCCTTTGGCAAATATGTGGTTTATAAATTTTTCTTCCAGTAGGTAGTTTGTCTTTTCATCTTCTTAATAAGGGTCTTTCACAAAACAAAAGTTTAATTTTTTTATTTTGATGAAATCTAATTTATTAGTTCTTCCTTTTATCATTGATTATGACATTTGTATCAAGTCTAAGAACTAGCTCTAGATCCTAAAGATCTTTTTTGAAAAGTTTTATAGCTTTGCATTTTGCATTTCAGTCTATGATCTACTTTGAATTAGTTTTATACAAGGTGTGAGACTTAAGTTTGGTTCATTTTTTTGCTTTTGATGTCCAGTTGTTCCAGTACCATTTGTTGAAAGAGCTAACCCTCCTCCATTAAATTGCTTTTGTACTTTTGCCAACAATCAGTTGGACATATTTGTGTGGGTCTGTTTCTGAGTTCTCTATTCCATTCTATTGATCTGTATCTATTTCTCCAGCAATACCACATAGTCTTGATTATTGAAACTATATAAAAATTCTCAAAATCAAGCAAGCTGGTTATTGCCATTTATTTATTTTTTTGTCAAATTTGTTTTAGCAATTTTAGTTTCTTTGTTGTTTCATATAAATTTTAAAATAATCTTGGCTATGTCTACAAAAGTCCTGTTAAGGTTTTGATTGGAATTATTTTAAACCTGTATGTCAGTTTGGGGAGAATTGATATCTTCACTTTCTTGAATCTTCTGATCCATAAACATGTTACTCTGTTTATTTAGATCTTCTTTGATTTATTTCATTAGCATCGTGTAGTTTTTAACTATCCTTTTTGTGCATGTTTTGTTAGATTTAAATTAAAAACTTAATTCTCTTTTGAATGATTATAAGTAATAGTCTTTTAAATTTTATTTTCTACATATTTATTATTCCTGTATAGAAATGTAATAGATTCTTGTGTGTTAATCTTGTATCCTGTGACCTTGCTGAATTTACTCATTAGTTCTAGGAGATTTTGGGGTTAAGAGTTGTTGGGAGCCATTCTTGCTGAATGTCCTACAGATAGGATTAAAGTTGCCTGCAAGCTGGAAGTTTGCAAGTCAGGTAAGCTCTTTACTGAAGGAGGAAGATTGACTTAATGGGTAAGCTCATTACTACTGAAGGAGGAAATTTGGCTTATTGAAAAGAGATGAAAATTCCTTAACCCAAGGAATAAGAAAAGGAAAACAGAAACAAGGATGTTTTGAGAGAACTTATGTAAATGTCAGCAATTGTTAGAATATTTGTGGGTTTTGCTTTTCATGCATTTCCAAGGGTATAACTATGCTGTGCTAAATAAACTTGGGGCGCAGTATTCACTGTTAGCCCTCCTGACTCTATCTTTTGTCTCTCCTTTTTCTTTCTTTTCTCAATCCTCACTCCCCCTCTCAGGAACTGTTCGATTTTAGCCAGCTGGCTCCAGTGAAGAGTCCTTGAGATTTTCTAAATAAGCAATGATTTTATCTGCAAATAGACAGAGTTTTACTTCTTTATCTCCAATCTTACTGCCCTGGCTGGAACTTCCAACACCATGTTGAATAAGAGTGGTGAGAACAGATTTTCTACCTTTGTTCTTTATCTACAAGAAGAAGAATTTAGTCTTTCATTATTAGGTGCAAAATTAGTTGCAAGTTATTTTGTAGATGATCATTATCAAGTTGAAGAAGTTCTCTATTTCTTTTTATTATCGGTGAATATTGAATTTTGTCAAATGCTTATTCTGTATCAATTGATATGATCATGTTATTTTTCTTCTTTAGCCTGTTGATTTGGTACATTACACTGACTGATTTTCAAATACTGAATCATCCATTCATCTATGGACTAAGTCTTACTGTTTATGGTTTATATAATTCCTTCTATGTATCGCTAAATTCTATGTGTAAATATTTTGGTAAATGTTTCTCTATTCTTTTCTGGGATTGATTATGTAGAATTAGTGTTAATTCTTTTAAAAATATTTATCAGACTTCTCTAGTGAAATTATATGGGCCTGGAAATTTTTATTTTGGGTGTTTTTATTATAAATTTAATTTCTTTAGAAGTCATAAAACTATTCAAATTATCTATTTCAATTGGTAAGTTCTGGTAGCTTGGGTTTTTCAAGTAATTGATCTATTATGTCTAGTCAAATTTTTGTGTCTAGAATTATTAATAGTATCCGTCCATTACCCTTTTATGCCTGTAGGTTCTGTAGTGATATCATCTGTTTCATTCTGGAAAATGACAACTTGTCTTTGCTTTTTATTTTTTGTTAGCATTGCTAGGAATTTGTCAATATTTTTAAAATAATCAACTTTTTATTTTGTTGATTTTCTCCATTGTTTTTCTGTTTTTAATTTCATTGATTTCTGCTCTTTATTATTTCCTTCTGCTTGCTTTGTGTTCATTTTTCTTTTTTCTTTATTTAGGGTGGGAGTTTATATTGATTTAAAACTTTTTCTCTTTTCTAATGTATGTCCTTAATGCTAAATATTCCCCCCTCAGCAATACTTTACCTATATCCCACAAATTTTGATATTTTGTATTTTTATTTTTATTCAGTTTAATGTATATTTTAATTTCCCTTTAGAATTCCTCTTTAGCCCATGAATTATTTAGAAACATATTGCTTAGTTTCTAATTGTTTGGAGATTTTATTATCTTTGTGTGATTGAATTCTAGATTGATTCTATTGTAGTCAGAGAAAACACTCCACATGACTTAAATTTTTAAAAATTTGCTGAGGTTATTTTATGGCCAGGATATAGTCCATGTTGATATATAGACCATCTTGAAAAGAATGTGTATTCTGTGGGTAGAGTGTTTTATAAATACCAATTAGAACTTGTTGGTTGATAGTTATGTGAGTTCTTCTATGTCTTTGGTTATTTTTTGTCTAGTTGTTATAACAATTGTTAAAGAGAGTTTTTAAAGTCTTTAATTATAATTGTACATTTGTCTATCTCTCCTTTCAGTATTTGCAGCTCTGTTTTTTGGTACATACATATTTATAATTCCTATGTCTTCTTTATGGATTGAGCCTTTTATCATTATATATGTTTCTCTGTAATTTTCTTTGTTCTCAAGTTTATTTTATCTGATATAAATTTGCCATTTCTGCTTTCCTTTGTTTACATGACACAGCTTTACCCATCTCTTTAATTTTTATCTTCCTGTATCATTATATTTGAAGAGAGTTTCTTTTAGAAAACATACAGTTGTGTCATTTTTAAAATTTGATCTGCCAAATCTTCTTTTAATTAATGTATTTATTGTAATTATTGATGTTAGGACTTATGCTTGACATTTTATTTAATTTTTTTTTCTCTTCATATTTTGCTTCTTGGTTTTGTTTGTCCTGCCTTCCTCTGAGTCACTGAAACATTTTTTAGAATTCCATTTTAATTTGTCTAAGTGTTATTTTTGAGTATATTACTTTGTATAGCACTTTTAGTCATTACTCAGTATTATATTATTTATACATAATTTGTCATAATCTGAGTGGCATCATTTTATCCATTTGAGTAGAGTATAGAAATCTTACCTTTGTTTATGTCCCTTTACCTCTCTGCATTTATAATATAATTATTTTAAATATTTTCTTTACATACATTTAGAACTACTTGAGACAGTTTTGTAATTTTTGTTTTAACTGTCAAACATAATTTAGAAAACTCAAGAGAACAAAGGCTTATTGTATTCAAATTTTTTCTTCATGCATTATTTTATCTTTCCTTCCAAGTATTCTCCTTTTATCATTTTTATTTAGAAAACTCCCTGTAGGGTACAGTACTGATGACAAATTCTGTTAGTTTCCATTCATCTAATAATGTCTCGATTTTTCCTTTATTCCTAAAATATATTTTCACTAGGTAGGATCTTGAGTTGATAGTTCTTTTCTTTCAGGACTTGAGAAAAATGGTTAGCCACTTCCTTTCTTTCTCCATGGTTTCTGATTAGAAAGCCTCTCATTGAATTAATTTTTCTTTGTAAGTAAGGTATCTTGCTGTTTAGAAAAATCATTATGTTCTTGGTGCGGATTTCTTTGGGGTTTGCTCAGTGTCTTGAATCATCTGGGCTTATATTTCTTGAGAAATTTTAGAAGTTTTCAGTCATTATTTCTTAAAGTTCTCAAAATTTTGCTCTCTTTAAATTCTCTTTCCAGGACTCAAATTACACGAATGTTAGCGTTTTTCTTTGTTTCTTTGTTATAATGCAACAGGTCTTTGAGGCTCTGCAATTTTTTTATTCTACTTTTTTCTATTATTTAGATTTAAGTTTCCATTGTTCTAATTTACAGTTTTTGATTGTTTCTTTCATTTCCTCCATGCTATTAAGCCCACTCCGTAGGCCTTTTTGCCTTCAGTTATTGTATTCTCTTTTTGATTAACCTTTTGTTTGACTAACCTAAAAGTTGATATTTTAGAATTATATAAGATCTATAAACATAAGACATTGACACCTCTTTTTTCTGTAACTATGCATTTATTTTTAATTTTTATTATTAATTATTGAGCAGTATTTGGTTCACAGAAAAATTATATATAAGGTATAGTTCAATATGTCCTCTGTCCCTACACATGCATAACCTTCCACACTAGAGTACTACGTTTGTTAAAATGAATTATCTTACACTGACACATCATTATTAATCAATATCTATAGTTTACGTTAGAGTTCACTCTTGGTGGTGTACTTTCTGTGGGTTTGCACATATGTTTAATGACAAGTATCTACCATTGCAGTATTGTACAGGATAATTTCATGGCCCTAAAAATCCTCTGTGCTCTACCTATTCATCTTTTTTATTCTTTCAGGCCCTGGCAACCACTTTCCCTATAGTCTGGTCTTTTACAGAATGTCATATAACTGAAGACATACAGTAAGTAGCCTTTTAAGTCTGGCTTATTTTACTTAGTGATTTGTATTTAAGTTTCTTCCATGTCTTTTCATGGCTCGTTAGCTCATTTCTTTTTAGCAGTGAATAATATTTTGGTGTCTGAATAATTACAGTTTATTTATCCATTCACCCACTGAGGAACATCTTGGTTGCTTCCAAGTTTCAGCAATTATTAGGAAAAGTACCATAAGCATCTGTGTTCAGGTATTTGTGTGGACATAGTTTTCAATTCTTTGGGGTAGATACCAAGGAACACAGTTGCTAGATAGTATGCTAAAAGCATATTTGATTTTGTAAAAAACTGCCATACTGTCTTCCAAAGTGGCTGTATCATTTTGCATTCACATCGTCATTGTATGAGACTTCTTGTTGCTCTGCTTCCTTTCAAGTATTTGTTGTTGTCAGTGTTCTGGATTTTAGCAATTCTACTAGGTATATATTTTGCTCATTTTTGATTGAGTTATTTGTTTTCTTATTGTTGAGCTTTAGGGTTCTTTGTGCCTTGGATTATAGCCTATTACCAGATGTCTCTTTTGCAGATATTTTCTCACAGTCTCTGGCTTGTCTTCTGATTCTCTTGACATTGTTTTCCACAGAGTAGTTTTTAATTTTAATGAAGTCTAGCTTATCAATCATTTCTTTCATGGATTGTACTTTTGGCATCGTATCTAAAAAGTTATCAGCATACCCGAGATCAAACTGAGGCTTTCTCTTCAGTTATTGTATTTTAATGTGTCTCAATTCTAATTCTGTGCCTGAAATTTCAAAATAAAGCTTGTTACTTTTCTTAAAATTATAGACACTGTATGTATTGTGAAGGATATGAAAAATATACAATGTACAAAAAGAAAACATTAAAAAAAAATAAATAACCACCAATTTGTTCCAAGCAAAAGAAGTTTTGTGAAAAGGAGGCAGATGACCCTATGGATCTGATACAGCCAATGAATCACATAAGCCCTATAGAGTTACAGGCACCTGATTTGTTAATGCACCTGGCCAGAACGTGTATTAGGAAGAAATTTAAATAAAGTGCTCCCAGACACCTGACATAGAAAATCAGAAAGTCAGTTGACTGATTTTCAAAAATGAATAAATGTAGAGGAAACTGGACACTTATAGGCTTTAATCAGAATGCTTTCTCCCAGTTTGTTTGCTTTAAGGAGAGACAACACATGAGCAGATTGTTTCGTGAGCCTGGAGTCAGGACAAAGGGTTTGAGTTATGTTATTAAAATAGTAAAAAAAATCAGGCTATATCAGTCTGATAAACCCATGCTATATGTGTATACCTAAAAAAGGATAAGAAAAAGTGGTTCTTTTATTGTCTGTACTTTTCTATATGAAGTATATTTTCTGTTTGTTTGTTTTTTTTTTCCCCTGTAAGCTTTTGGAAAACATCATCCTAATTTATATTATACTTTTAATTTTTATATTTAAAAAAATATACTTAGGCTTCCAGTTTAAGATAGTGTATTAAAAATACATGCCTTTTTTTCTCTTTTCTGATGCTCCCATTAAAATTATAGTAAGAAACAAATAAGTGGCATAGTGCCAGAATATCAAAGAGGTCCATCTACTTATGAGAGAACTAGAACTTAATAATACATTGCTGGAAAACAGAAAACAAATGAAAGAGTGTTCACTGATGATGAAGTGGAGAAAGGTGCAGAGTAAATATATGTCAGAGTTTGCCTTAGAACAGTGTTTTTTTGCCTGACAGAATTCCAAGCAAGTCTCAGGATTTGAGATTTGGATCATAGAGAGAAGTGAGATGTGGCTTGACAGCAGTGGGCTTGAAGGTCAATACATAACATTTAAAAATTGGCATCCCTCATTCATACCTGGTGTTCAGAGTGGAGGCAATCCTGGCATTTCCCAAGGAAATTCTTCTCCAGTGACCAAATGATTCACTTCCTACCATCTCACTGTGAAGTTGTTTGTGCTGACCCACAGGTGTGGGCTGAATGCCAGTCCACCTATTTTCTTATTCATGAGCAGAGATCAAAAAGATGGAAGACAATTGAAGGGAACTTAAAGATCTAAAGGAAAAACGGGGAGAGACTTAGACGATCCTATGAATTAGTTAAATTCTTTTCTTTCACAGAGTAAACAAGTAATATCAAATACTGAGGATCTAAGCAATAAAATATGTAGACTTAAATTAGGAAACAAATTGAAATAATTAAAAAGTAATTGCTCCTAGGTATAGAAATCAGGGTAAGTAGGGTAATACTATTTTTAACTAAACCTTTCTGTACTTCTCGATTTTAAAAAGTACAGGTCTTATTTTGGGTAACTAACTAAAATATTTATTTGCAAAACAAATTTATAAACATAAGAAAAAGATGTCAAAAGAAATATTTCCACTTATATTTCTCTAACTTGAAGTTTAAAGGTAAACCACGCTTTGTAAGTTGGGCATCTAACAAAATATTTAGCACATAGTAGATGCTAAAAACTATTGAATGAAGAAAATTATTAGCATTTTAAAACTTTTCTCCTCTCATTCATATATTTCTTAGTTTTTGTTTAAATAATTTGAATTTTTAGATTTTGATTATTATTTATAATTTTTTTTATTTTTCAGTTTTATTTACAACTTGTAAACTCATTGGTTAACTCTTTTCTGTGATCATAGCCCATTCTTTTAAAACTACGATAAAAGCACTTTATTCTTGAGTGTTTAATTCTGAATAAATATTCTGATGGCTAGTCTAATCTTTCAATTATTTTCTTGGAAAAGATATTTAAATATCAGACTTTTCAAGCCCTTATATATCTGAAAATATAAATATGTGGCCTTCCAGAAAAATGGCAATTTAAATGAATGTAGAAATCTTTAATTAACAAGTTTTTACTGAAATCTCTGCACTGTTTCATCTTCATATGTGAAAAGGCAGTCTCAGTTCAGCTAGATTTTGGTTACTTTGTGGTCTATTTGTTGATCCTTGGATACCTGTAGGATTCTTTCTCTATATCTGAAATTTTGAAGTTTTCTCAGGAAGTCTATCTTTATTAATTTTTCTAAATTCTTTGCAAGCACTTTTTGATTTTCAAAAATGAGGTAGAACAAATCCTAAATCTAACACCACCAGCTGTGTGTCTTTCCAACTTGGAGATGCCTTGCTTTCACTCTTAAAGAATATTTTTGAATAAATGAAAGTGGCTTTCCAATGTTCTAAGGGGTAAAGAATCACCTTGTCAATGAGGGATATCAACTCTATAGATATGCTATATATATTACCGTAGCTTACTAACAGGATAAATTTTCCTGTAGCTATCTATGCACAGGAGAAACCAATACATAGAAAATGGCTGTGATTTCTAGTCCATGAAATTTATTCAAGGTATGCCAGATATTTGATAACATGACAGTCAGTGAAAAGATGAAGAACTCATACAGTTCCACACTACTGTGTCTAGTTGAATACTCTATTTTAGTCTGAGTGTCCCTGGTATTCTTGATGCTTTTCCAGTATCATACTGCTTCTCACTGAGTCAAAAATAAATTCAACAAAGGCAGAGACAATACCCGCTAATTTTCTGCAGCCCACATAGTGAGATATATAGAGGGTGCTCATTTAGTTTTGACTGACAAGTATGCTAATCATTCATTCACTTGGTTGGGTAGACTTGAAGTATCCCAGCACGAACCTAAGCTGTATTTACCTATAATTCAGGCATGTTTTGAAATGTTATGCGAATAAATATGTGGTGCCTTCTAGGCTTTTTAATGTGAAGTTCCTAGGACCTTACTACTCACTGTGTGGTTTGGAGACCAGCAGCATCGAGGTCACCTGAAAGATTAACAGTGTAGAATTGCAAGTTCTTTTATGTTCTGTTGTATCAGAAACTACACATTACATTTTTATTAACACCGTACTTGGAGGTTGCTGCAACAAATACAACCCAAAGAAAGAAACTGAAGTATGCACAGGGTAATGTCGAAACTTGGGGCACTTTCTGGCTCTGTTGTTATCTGTTGAATATGATGAGCTTAATAAAATAACTAGGTAAGATAAAATTTGTGTGGGATTTCAGTTCAGCAGTCTCCCACAGCTTTGACACTTACAGGAGATAGCTCCAGAGCTCTTGGCAGTGCTAGAATGCTCATAATCCTGGCATTAGTGGACACACTGGCATCTTCACTGGGCATCATCTGCAAAGCTGCTGATCTTGACTTTGAAGCAAAAAGAGATTTCAACCCAGCAAGCTGGAGCAGGAAAGAGGAAAAATACTACCAGCTTCCTTTTGCCAAGAAGGCTAGTTTGTAGAGTAAGGTCTCACTTACTTCCTTACAGAGAAAATGAAGTCATTAGAAGACTGGCATGTCATTTACAAAATCGCATTCATTCTTTCCATTTTCTCTTCTTTTACATCTGTGTTCTGATTCCATACATTTCTGCTTTCTTAAGGATCACATGCTATTTATCCCTTTACTTCCCATACCTTTAATGTTTTTTTTTTTTTTAATACTGGCACCTTCTAAAAAATATTTACATATAATTACATATTTCTCTAAAAATACTTCTTTCACTTCACCATCTGCAGTAGTTATGTTTTCTCTTTCCTTATTTTTTATTAAATGCTTTTGTTATTTTGAAGTGAGAATGAGTATTTGTATTCTCTTACTGTTATTTTTTTTCTTTATATAGGTTCTCTTCAGTTTTATTGAGATACAATTTATACATGACATTGTGTAAGTTTAAGGTATAACATAATGATTTGATGTATTCCTTTTTAAAGGTAAACATCTTAAAATGTCATAGCAATTATTGCTTTTATTTTTAATTTTTTATTATTACTGATTTTTAAAGCTATAAATATATATGCAGAAAAATTATATAATCACCTATATATGAATAAAATGTAGTTTAATATTTCTCTTTTTCCAATTTTATAAAAATTAGAATAATGTTGTATATACAATTAATGCTTAAAAAATGTGAGAGCTGGGGGCACTAATCCCCACACAGTTAAAAATCTCTGTATGACTTTGACTCCCTAAAAACTTAACTACTAATAGCTTACAACTGGCTAGAAGCCTTACCAATAATATAACAGTTGATTAACACATATTTGGTATGCTAAATATATTATATACTGCATTCTTAAGTTAGAGAAAAGAAAAAGTTATTAAGAAAAATTATAAGGAAGACAAAATACATTTATACTACTATACAATATTTTTCAATACATCATTTGTTTACATCATTTGTTTATAAGATAAATAATCTGTCAGTACCTACATCAATATTGTCTTATATGATACAAAGCACTGTAGATGTTAAATGTGTTATTAACAATAGACTTCAAAAATAGGAAGGCAATATGAAAAAGAAATTTAAATTTATAAACAGGTACAACAATTCATGAATGAAAATGAAGAAGCAGCGATATGATTGTTTATGGTAGCCTAGTGTAATCAATGTAATTGTTTCATGATAGCTTAGCTTTTACACTAATAAATAAATGGATTGTTATTTGAGTTTTATAGTACATATAGTCATAGTACAATATTGGAAACATTGTTACACAAAAATAAGCTTACCTGTGATGATAAGCTCATATGCAGTTTTTCTAATTATGAGAGAGATAGTATGGCAATGTAATTATTTAAAACAAAGTTAGAAAACAGTAAGAAAACTGACACATTATTTTATAGTTAATTATCACTCACCTATGCCTATGTAAGGATAGGCTATTTACTTCAATACATCTTGCACATGATGTTCTACATGATGAATACTTAGGTGATGATGATAATGATGACAAGAAAGTCTCATACAGTTTTTGCTGTAGTTATTAGATTTTCACATGAATACACACACATACACAATGGATACATTTATTAACTGTATAGGATGATGATTCTTTACTATTCATTAAGTGGAAGTAGATCATCATAAAAGCCTTCATCCTTATCATCTTCACATTGAGTAGGCTGAAGAAGAGGAGGAAGAGAAGAGAGGTTGATAATACTGTCTCAGCTATGTCAGGTAGAAGAAGTGGAAGGGGAAACAGGAGAGTCAGGCATACTTGGTAAAACTTTATGAAAATACATCATAATTTTGTCTGATATATTTGCCTTTTCATATCTCTAAAGGTTTCTATGTGGTATCAATCCTTCATCATTAGTACCTGTATCATAGAAAAGTCCATGTCATAAAAAGAAGTAAAAAAAAAAAGCATTAAATAATTGAAATCCTTCTGTCTAATTGTCTATGTCAATTTGTTTTCTGGAACTGCTTCTTCCATGTCTTCTTCCTTATCGTCTGGAACTGGTTCTGAAGCCTTCATCACCAGCAAGTTGTCTTCTGTTAATTCCTCTGGTGTGGTGCCTATTAGCTCTTGAATTTCTCTAAGATCCATATCTTGAAAACTTGCACCCTCCCCCACCTTTTTTGCCATAGCCACAATCTTTTTCATGAGTTATTTGATTATTGGCTCTGTTGTCATACACAATATCTGGACACTTTTTTATTCCATCGGGTATTTATGGTTTAGAACTTGATGGCTTTCAATACTTTTTCTGTAGCAAAGATGAGATCTTCAATAGTGTAATCCTTCTAGATAGTCATGATATTCTCTCTGTTGTGGTTCTCTTCTATAACACAGACAATTCTTTCCATAGAGTACTGTGTTTAAGGAGCCTTTAAGGTTTTTATGATACCCTGATCTTGATGCTGAATTAGAGATGTCATGTTTGAGGGCCTTCATTGTTGAACTCATAAGATTTTGGGTGGCAAGGGGCATCATCTAATATTAAAAGAACTTTAAAAGTCAGTCTCTTACTGACAAGGTACTTCCTGACTTTAGGGACAAAGCATCGATGCAACCAACCTAGAAAAATAATTCTTCTTGTCCAGGACTTCTTATTGTATAAGCAGAAAACTGGCAGCTGGTGTTTATCTTTTCCCCTCAAGGCTCTGGGATTAGCAGCTTTATAGATAAGGGAAATTCTAACCATAAACCCAACTGCATTGGCACAAAACAGTAGTTAGCCTATCCCTTACTACTTAAATCTTGTTGCTCACTTCTCTTCGTTACTAATAAATGCCCTTTGTAACATTTTTTTTTTTAAGAATAGGGCACTTTTGTCTCCATGAAAAGACTGTTTATGTAGATATTCTTTCCCCTTAATGATTTTCTTAATGGTGTCTCAGATCTTTGCTTCCTCTTGGTAGGCAGAAGCTGCTTCTCCTGTTATCTTAACATTTTTAAAGCCAAAACTCTTTCTAAAAGTATCAAACCATCCTTTGCTGGCATTTAATTCTCCAGCTTTAGATCCATTACCTTCCTTTTGCTTTAAATCGCCTTATAATGACTTAGCTTTTTCTTGAATCATGTTAGAGTCTATAGGTAGGCCTTTCTTATAGCAATCTTGCACCTGGATAAAAGCTTCATTTTAATAATGAGATAAAAAGAATTTATTTAAAAAAAAGTGTAAGGTGTTTGTGTCTGCTGGGCATAGCTGCAGTGATGACTACTTTTTTTTCTTTCTTTTTTTTTTTTTTTACAGTGGTTCTTAATTTATCTCGAACTGGCAGGCATTTGCAATTGCTGACCTCTATCCACAGTGCCTACTTCTTGTAATGTCATGATTTTGCTTCTCAGAAGCTCTTATTGCATTACTTGTGTCAGTTGGTTTGGGTCCCACAGTGTTTTTCAAGGTTTACAGTATTGTACTAAATACGATAAAAAATGACCAGGAATTGTAAGAGATCAGTTTCTATTATAATACACAATCTACTGGAGAGACAACTACTTACTTGGAGATATTAATATTGCACAGCATTTTAAGCAGTTACTTGCAACACTTGAACTCACTGCAATAGCAACAAGAAGTGGCTACAAAATTATTACAGTAGTACTATGTTACTATAGTTAATTTTATGCATTTGTGATTTAATACTATATCTTTTGTTTATGTTTCTCTCAACTACAAATGGCATGATGTACAGTCTCTATATGTTTGTGTGCATAAATTTTGATAAATTTTAACTTTTTATAATATAATTGTGTATATTTTATGGTAGTAAATGGTCAAATGAACTAGTATATAGATATATTTTTTGCATTTAGGATATACCTTACTTTTTCTTGTTTTTTTGTTATTTCTAGGCTACACAGTTTCTGAGTTTTTTTTCAAATTTACAAAATAATTTAATATTTTTATTGAAAAAGATCTGCATATAAATGGGTCCACATAGCAGTTCAAACCCGTGTTATTTAAGGATCAAATATGTTCAAAGGACAAATATATATGCATGTATATAAATAGCTTATTTATTTTAATCAATATTGTTTATATAATTCTTTCATAATGTTGGGTGCAACTGTAGTTCATTTTCCCTGCTGTGTAGTATTCTGTGGTATGAATTTCATCAATTTATTGCAATTTATTCATTATTCTCTAAATGGACATTTGAACAGTTTCCAGTTGACCTATTGTACAAGTGTCCTGGTACACATATATAAGAGTTTGAATAGGATATATTCCAGGGAACGAATCATAGGTCATATATCTTTCATTTACTAGATAATGCCAAAGGTTTTACATCCTATCTACATTGGCATTTTCCTTTCTCTACATCCTCATTAACATTTGATAGCATCAAATTTTTTATTTTTTGTCCAGCTAGTGAGTGTGTAATGGTATTTAATTATAGATTTAATTTCCATTTTCTTTATTATACATGAAACTATACTTTTCATGTATATTGGATATTTAGATGTATTCTGTATGTGACTATTCAACTAATTTATCCATTAAAAAAAAGTGAATGTTCTAGTTCTTACTAATTTATACAAATTCTTTACATATTCTTAATACTCTACTGATCTGGACTTATATTTTTGTTATCTTTGTCAACATAAATTTTAATTTTAATGTAGCTGAAAGTATCAGCATTTTCCTAAATGGGTAGTACTTTTTGTGCCTTGTTTGAGAAAATCTGTTTTTAATTAGAACTTCTGAGAAATTACCTTATAAAATCTTCATAATTTCACGATTTACATTTAGATCTTTAATCTACTCAGACCTGATGGTTATGTATAAAATAAAGAAAGGTTCGATTTTATTTATTTTTTGTTATGAATATCCAATTGTCTAAGAACTATTTGTTGTAATGTCTGCTATTTTCCCACTTACCTGAAATGCCATCTCTTTCATATACCAAGTAAATATCCTTTTTGGCTCTTTGTTTCTCTGGTCTTTATTACACTGATCTGTTTGTTTATATATATTTTATTACCATAATTTAAAAAATCCTAATATATAGGAGAGAAAGCCCTCTCAACTCATTTCCTTTCTTCTAGAGTACCTGAGATATCTTTGACTCCTTTGCATTTCAATATATTCTTTAGAAAATGATTTTCAAATTTTGTAAGAGTAATCTTGCTAAGATATTGTATGGCATTGAATTAAATCTATATATCAATTTGAATGCAATTAACATTTTTAATTGTTTCAATTTATAAAAATAATATATCTTTTCATTTATTTAATATATTTCAATAAATTATATATATATGCCAAATATTTATATATAATATAATATAATATAATATAATATAATATAATATAATATAATATAAACTATTCTACAAAATCTCACTATATTGGTTTAGATCTCTAACATGTCAAAGTGAATGATGATAGTGGGAATCCTTATTTCATTTATGATGTAAAAAGAAAAGATTTTAAATATGACGTGTGGTCAAAGTTTTTTGTATATACTTTTATTTAGATTAGTTTCTTTCCAAATTGATTTCCAAAGTTTTTCTTTTATCTTTTTAATAAATGAATGATGAATTTCACTGAGCTTTTGTTTCTGAAACCACTGAGATAATTGTATAAATATTCTATAATCTGTTTATGTGGAGAGCATATTAATTTTCTAATGTTAAAAATAAAAACAATATAAACCCAGTTTTCATTTTGCTATATTGCTTTATTAACATTTTATTTAATATATTTGCATGCATGTTAATGAGTAAAAGTTATCTAAAACTTTTTTTCTTATACCGTACTTATATTGTCCTCATGTTCTTATGTTGTCCTTGTTATATATAGCAAATCTAAGGTGGCCTTGTGAAGAGAGTTCAGAAGTGTTCTTAAATTTTCTATTTTACTCCTTTTTCATACTTACAATGTAATATTTAAATTATTTTTTTAAATATTTGCTAAAATTTGATGGTGAATTAATTTTTCGGACTTTGAGGTTTTGTAGGAAAATTTGAGGAAAAAATGACTCATTCACTTTAAAGGCTATTGAGATTTTTAAATTCTTTTTGATTTTGTTTGGATAAATTCTATTTTTCTTAGACTGTGTACATTTATTATGAGTAAAATAATATTGGCATAAAGGTGATTTTAATATCTTTTTATTATTTATTTAATGTTTCTAACATCTGGGGTGATGTCTCTTCTTCATCCTGTGTATTGGCTAACTGTGCTTTCTCTCTTACTTTTTAAATAAATTTACCAGTGATTTATAAATTTTATTACTCTTTTGAAACTGTTAACTCCATTGAATATTTATTCTCTTCAGAAACTTCTAGTCATATATTTATATTTTCTTTTATAACTTTCATAAATTTATTGCACTGTACTTTTTCTCATTTTTGGAGATGGTATCACATATTAGATTCTTTTGATGAATACACTGAGATGAAATCTGTAATGTGATATGGGCTGAAGCGGATTTAAAGCACAAGAAAAAGCTGAACTGTGATGCAGGTTCTTTAAGCCTGAGCCAACTTTGTGGGGAGATCTGGAGTAAATATTGCCTATCAGAGATAGTCCTGCACTGAGTTTTTGGCATTTTGCTGGGCTGTTAAACCCCTTCTTCACTCAGTTATTGGATGTGGATATGGCCTTAGGGTAGGCAGCTCTCTGCAGTTAAGGCAGACACTGAAGGAGCCGATAGACAAAGATTGTCTGCTGACTGCATTACATACACAGCTGGGCAGCAGGTCCTTCTCTGAAGAAGGGTCTTAATTAAATGGATGCTTGCTACTTTTCAGAGACTTATTTTCCAAGACAGGCATCAAGTCTGTAAGTTTTTCTCTAATTTCTGTTTTATCTGTATCTCACAAATTTTGTAATATAGTAGTTTTTTTAACTATTCAGTATAAGCACATTAATTTTTTTTCATTATGATATTTCTTTGACATATAAATATAGCAAGAGGTATTTTTCTTAATTTCCAGAATATATAGAGTTTTTGCTAGTTACTTTTTTTTGTTATTGATATTTAATTTAATTACAACATGATTGTAAATATAATCTATGTAATTTAATTCTATTAGAACTTGAAAATTGCTTTCTGTCCTAGTATTGGTCATTTTTGCAAATGATGTCTTTTTTAAAAAATGTATATTTTGTGGTTGTTGGGTGCTTCATATTTGAGAGGCTGTAAAAAGGGTCTCTAATCATTAAAAAACATGGCTACCTGCTAATAATTACTATGGATTCCTTCCATTAGTATTCTTTAAAATGTAAGTATTCTTGGGGGTGTCGAGTCACTAAGTCTTCAGTTTGGATATGAGTATAAGCTAAATTCCCATGAGAATGAGATTTGTAGTGGAGAAGGCTGCAGGTGTTACCTACTGACATGAGATTCCATCTGAGGAGAAAATATCTCTGTGAATCTCTATGGTAGATGAAGAAAACACATGCCTGAAAGAAAGGGGGAAAAATGAGTTTCCAGGATATAACAAAGAAGAATACAAAGTGGAAGGGAGAGAGGAGTGCTTAAAGGCAAACTGCTTACAGTCTATCCAACTTCTTTCTTTCCAGAAAACTCCATGTTCTCTGACTTTATAATAGTTGTAACTTTTACTTGGCAGTGACTGTGTATAAACAAGGTTTCCAGTATGGGACAACCTTCTTTAAAGAATATGGGGACAGTGTCAAGAAAATAGCTAAAGAATTAAAATATCTGAAGTACTCTGTCCATCCCCACCTGCTGCTTAACAAGTAATAATAATGTCACTTGTTGGATGGATTTTCCTCTCAGAGTTTTTTCCTGTACTTTCATTCTACCTGTACTCTTGCTTCTCTCCTCCAACTCCAAAAAATCCAGGAGGAAAGGGCAAAGTAGGAATAAGAAGGAGAAAAAAAAAGAATTTTCTTCATTTTAGTTTTCAATATCCAGGGCCTTCAGGGGATTTAAGAGGTCTGGGAAAAGGCTAAATGAGAGACATGAGCTTGAGAAGAATAGGGCTCCTTCCACATATAGTCTAGAAAAAAATTTTCAGATTGAGAGGAGGGTAGGAACAGGAGAGATACTAAGAGCAGAGAGTTTGTTTGGTTCCAGGAAAGGGATTTACATAATGCTCCTATGATAGGAACTTGGAGAGGAACAAAACTCTTCTGATTGGAGAGGTTCTTTATTTTCTCTAGGTGATGATACTCCAGAATGAGAATGGCTGCTGGCACGCACATAGGACTTTTTCCTAGCAGCACATAAAACTAGCAGAGAGCCCATAGAATTAAGAAGATAGAAAGATGGGAACTAGAGGCAATGGTCAACATCCAGCTATTTCAGTGCTTACCTGTGGAACAGATGCCCCCACCTGACCCTACACGTTGAAACAACATAAATGGTTTCCCAACTTAGAGGCAATTTTATAGAAAGAACAGATATCTCAAAGTAGCTGAGATTAGTCTTTCTTCACACAACATAACTAGAAGCTCTAAATGCAATTTATACACACACATACATCATTGTTTATTAAAGATTTATTTATATACAAGTTTATCATGTTTATGTACACTATGTCACTTAATCCTCACAATAACCCTGAGAAAGGATATTATTCCTATCACCTAAATAGAAAACTAAGGATCAAAGAGTTTAAAGAGATTGCTAAGATTTATATTCAGAAATATCTAATATTGGTTTCATACTCTTAATTGCGATGTGCCCATCTCCTCATAACTAGCCAAATTCTCTTTTAAACCTCAATTCTGATCACCTGATCCCACAATGCAGTTATCACTAAATCTGTAAGCATTTCTCTAATTATATAAATATTGGAAAGACAAATGATGGCAGAATCACTTGTAATTTAATGTAAATTTTTGAAAATTATTAGTTAACCATGATTAAATATTTACTTTGCATAAAATATTATGATATAAATGCAAGATTATATTATGAGTTCAAGAAATACGAAAATAAGAAAACACAGTCTCTTACTCCAAAGGGACTTTAATTTGTTAGAGGAGTTGGGAAGAGATGTGCACGTACAGTGCAAAGCCATGAAAGAGGGTGGGCTGGGTGTAGAATTAGTAAGAGTCCCAAGGCAAAAGTTCATACCAGGGTGTGGAAATTTTAAGGGTCTGTCACAGCATTGTAACCAATTGAAGAGAATCCTGTTAGAGTGTGAGAAGAGAAGGAGCGAGCAACATAGGGGCCTATTTTTATTGTATTCTCGGAAGCTAAGCAGGGTCATGCCTGGTTAGTACTTTGATGGGAGACCACCTAGGAAGACCGGGTGCTGTAGGCATAAAAAATAAAAAAATAAGGGATTGTAAGTTGACAAGGTCTTTGCAATTTGTAAAAGGGTTGTCTCACCTAAAAAAAATGTATTCTCATAATTAGAAGATTGATCCTAGAAAATAGTGAATGAATGAAAATTCAAACACAGGGTCTGAAGGACATGATGACATTTTGTAATGATTTCATAAAAATACAAGCCAAAATCTCTGTAATAAAGCTCCAGATTTCAGGGTAGCTCAACAAAGTGGGGAGCAGGACCTCATTGATAAGACATTCATTTAGCCATTTTGAAGATTAAGAAAGGGCTTTCTGAAATATTGAGTTAGGGACACAGAGCTGAAACTCAGAGCACTTCTCCATTCTCCAGTTTTCTGTCTCTGGTTGCATCGTTGTTCTTTATTGACTGTTTTATAAACTCACATTATCTCAGCTTGGTTATGGAAAGCAATCTTTAGTCCTGGCAGAACAGATAAGGACTATTAAACCTTGTGTCTGCTTCTGGAGATATATCATAGGGCTGCTTCTCAGGGACATCACATGAATTTTATGGATTCTGTCATCACCTATTCTTTTCAAAATATGTTAGGATAGCTGGCATGATCTTAATGCCCCTCTCAGATCGGTGTTTTTCTAATTCTGAATAAAATGATCAGCTTCATTCCTCAGGGATGGATTTGAGATCTGGTTCTATGGGGTGAGGACAAAGGGTGCAAGTCAATGAAGTTTTCCTTGGTTTTTCAGTTAGAAATAACTATTCTTTTCTCTGTGATCCTGCAGTGCTTTATTTATGTTTTTTTTTTGTTTGTTTTTGTAATTGTCCTAATCATAGTCTGATATTTATTGTGTCTAGTCGTTGGAGAATACGTCAACTGTTTTTGTCTACTCAGCAATACTTACCTATTCTAATTTCAGTAGTTTTCTTTAGAAATTCCCTTTATCTACTCCATGCTATTCTATTAATAGAGCTATCAATTAACTATACCAGGTTTCTCTCATCACAGGACTGGGTGTAAGATTCAGGCTCAGCCAATCACAGCACACCCATTTTCTTGGCCTAAGTAATTACCTCATGGATGAAATAATTATTCTAAAGTGGCCAATCAGAGCTCTTTCCTAAAATTCTTATTTTATTTATTTATTTTTTTAGGTACTGGGAGGCAGATGGTCTTTCTTTCCCCTTGGAGTACAAGCTGGATATACTTGCAAAACTATTTATGTGCTTGCAGAGCTAATCATAATTGTGCTTCCTAATTTATGAAAGGGTCTGAGGAAATAAGGCTAAACATAACTTTAAGCCAAGAGAGAGAGAGACATGTGGAGATTAAGAATAGTGATGCTATTTGAATCCCTGGATTCATTCTTTCCTGAGGCTAGGTTCATTTTATTCTTAAATCATAATTGCTAAAATAATTCTGTATTTTCAACTTAAACTAGAATATGTGTTTCATAAGTAAGGGCAGCAGTTTTATTTTAATCACTGCTATAATTCTAAATTCCCAGAACAGTGCCTATCACATAGTAGGCACTCAAGTAAAATTTGTTTAATGAATATTTACAAACTAGATGATGCAGGAAATATAAAGTATGAGTGTCTTTTCAATAATTTTATGAGATTCTTGAGAAAAAGCTCAGGGAGCAATTATTACCATAGAGTTGTGAAAACTGAAACTAGTTTGTGGGGCTGTGCTATAAATTTACTATTATTTTTAAGTACCTCTTTTATTTTTAGATGCAACACACAAGAAAAGCACGTTAAACATAAATAAACAGTGTAGTAGGATGAATTATAAAATGAAACCTGTGAACCACCACACAGGTCAAGAAATAAAACATTGCCGGACTTCCAGAAGCTCCTTGCGTGTTCATTCTGGAACATCTCCAGCTCTGTCTACCTGTTAGGGGTAACCACTACACTGAATTTTATGGCAATACTTTGATGCTTTGCTTTATAATTTTAGCACTAATATATTCATCTCTTGATGTTGCTGTTTAGTTTGTATTCTGTGAACCTAATAAAAATAAATAATGTATACTATACCATACACATATATATTCTTTTGTGTTGTAGATTTTTTACTCATTATTTAATTATGTGATTCATCCAAGTAGATTTACATTGCTTTAGTTTGATTATTTTTGTTGCCATATTTTATAAATATTACGTATTTTGCTCCTAAAATAATTTTTTCCTAGGTTTTGGCTACAAAATCTATGCTGCTATTACAGTTATTGTTCCTAAGTGTCCATGTTTTCTATGGTCTGTTTACCTAGGAGTGAAATTGGTGAGTCATAGTGTATGCCTGTTTTTAACTTTAGCAGATAATACTTTACATTGTCACCAATACTAGGCCTCCTCAGTTTTTTATTTTAGCTTATTTGATGGTCATAGAGTTGTGGTTTGCTGTAGTTTTCTTTTGCATTTTCCTGTTATTAAAGAAGTTGATCAGGTTTGTTTATTGGACATTTGGATTTTCTCTTCTATAAAATATCTAGTTAAGTTTAGCCAAATGTTTTTGTTGATTTGTCTAATTTTTTCTTATAAATTTGGAGTTTCTTATATATTCTGGTGATACAATTAAAAATATTCTCACATTCTGTGGCTTTTTTTACTTTGTGATATATCTTAATAAATAGTAGTTCTTATATGTATTGTTTCAAAGTATGTCAATATTTTCCCTTATGAATAATATTTTTGTGCCATTATGACCTGTTCTCCAATGGGTCACATTAGCATTTTTGTCATATTGGTAGAAGCATTCTTTATGTACAACCAATAATTAAGGAGAGAGGAATTTGCCTCCACCTCTTTACAGGAGGAATATCAAATAATTTTTAGACATCTTTTAAAATCATCACACATGATAAAACTTTCAGGTGAAAGTTTAGAAAAAAGGCATGAGGCTACATTTAAAGGAAGAAAGGCCTATGTTTAAAGGAGAGGGAAAAAATCATAGATGTTAAGGAGAAGAGAGATCAGATCACATACGTTTTATTTTTTATAGATATTAGCCTTTTCTTTTGTGCTCCATATCTTTGAGGGCAGGGGCTGTGTCTAGCAGAGATAGATATATAATGAGTGTTTAGTTAGGATTTACTTGTTGGCTCATTTGTTGTAATAAATGATTCCTCAGTTCCTGACCTGATTTCTATGGTAAGTCTTCCAGTAGATCTGATTAGTTCAAAAAAATGTTTGAGTTGCCCTATATACTGAATTTAGGGTCAAATCTGAACCAATATGTTAAACAGAAGAAATTAATTTCAGGTCAAATTTTACAATAGTAAGGGTGATTAGAAGCCCCTATTGCTTTTGCCTTCAGCCATCTAACGTCCAAATTCTCTCTCCTAATCCCCTCCACCCCTTGAAAACTGGCTATCTTATTTTCCTATTCTCATTCAATCTGCTAATTTAAGAACTTCTATCAAATTCATCCTTGATGGAGACTTATTATTAATAGTTTTTATTAGAAACAATTATATCTAGTTACTTTTTGCATATCAATGCTACGTTAGAGACACAAAGTATTAATCTAAAACAATGACTTTCCTTTGAGTATAGTAACATAATGTCTATTCATTCATACACTTGTTAATGTCCAAGGAGTTAGAACAAATGCCAATAAAAGAGGTGAGCTATTCTATTTACCCACAGGGTTCTGCCATCTAACTGTATTCTGCTCTATCTGCTATATACATTTGCCCTTAAATTTATCCAGACCCAACCAGCAGTGTATTTGGCTTTGCACTTATGTTTTCTTATAGTCTGTGTCTTTCTTTTCTTCCCAATTAGCCACCTCTCTAATCAGTTTCATCCATCTCTGACAGCAAGCCATATTTTCCTACCTTGTTGATGAGCATGTCGTGTGGAACAGAGTCAGTAGCCTCCCTGAAGTCAAAATATATTATGTCTGTTCCTTTCTCATTCCATACAAGGTCTGCTACTCTGTCAGAGGAGGCAAATGAATTGGTCTAACATGATTTGTTGGTCACAAAGTCATGTTGGTTATTACCCATCATTTTGAGCTCTTCTATGTACTTGCAAACTGATTAGGCATCTTGATCTTGTGGTTAAAATAATTTTTTTTTTTGTCATTGTTTAGAGCTAGGGACATCCATTATAATCTTGGGCTACTATGAAGAGGCAATTACCATCTATTCCCCATCCCTTAAAGATAAGAAGCTCATTTGCTCTTACAGATCAAAAATTCTCAAAAAGGAAAGCTACTGCTCCCCAGGACTCCTAGGATATCTTATTAGTAGCCTACTTTTGGTATCACAATAATGAAAAGAAATTAGGCTTTCTGTCTTCATCAACCAGAGAGAAAACAAGTATTTATTGAGTCTCTACTATGTGAAAGGCATTATGCTGTCGGGTTGTGTGAGAGGTACGGTGAGATTTAAGATAGTCTCAAGTCTTGTGTTGTCTACAGAGAAAAATATGAACACATAGAAAGATAATTGACAATATTTTGTGTGACTAGAGTGAAGCATGACTAAAACTTTTTAGTAGGTTGTATGTTAACTAGTTCTCACATATTCTTTGTGTCTGACTGCCCAGCAAAATTATTTAAAATAATAGCCCAAAATATTATTTATATATTTATTTTTGAATTGAGTGCTTTGCATTTTCACTCATTATTTTCCTATGTCCTTAAAATTTTTGGTGGTAGTGAAGTTGATTTCTTTATATTCTTATTGTCATTACTTATGTTTTCTATTGTTTTCTTTATCTGTTTATTTTTCTGCCTTCTACCTTTTACTCTTTATCAACTTTATTCCTATGCTCATTATGGACTTGTAGGTATGTTTTTCCAAGATGAGGGAATTTCCCCAAAATTGTTAATTGTAAGTTCTTGGGAACTTCCACGATACTGTTACAATATGGGCTTAGTCATATAATATTATCACCATTCACCATTAACAAAATATTAAATATAAATCTTTATATATATAATATATATCTTTATATTTATATATAAAAATATATATCTTTATATTTATCAAAACCTAATAGTTTATGAAAAAGCAGCATAAATGATTGGTAAAAATAGCCAGTGACCACCTTTATTTTTTATTATTTTATTTTAAAATACAATATAGAATTAGAGAATTAAGTTAAAAATACCTCAGGACAGACCAAAATTATTTGTCATTATATTAAACTATTATCAACCACTTTTAATCTAAATTTATTAAATAAATTTTAAGGCAATATCTTCTACATTGCTATTGAAAGGGCTTCTTCCATTAGAAGTTCCCAGATCTTTACAGCTGGGGAAAAGAATATCAGATGATTAGGTAATTATTGTTAATTTCATTAAGTATGATAATAGCATTATAGTTAGGAAGGGAATTATTAGTTTTTGGGGAAGGATGTTGATCTACTTAGGGGTAAAGTGTAGTGATATATGTACATTACTTTGAAATGTTTTAACTACACAATATATGCATATATATGCAATCATATGTATATATGTATATACATATAATATATAAAATATCAAATCTTAGTCCTAGAAGTGGCTTTTTGAAAGTTTTTATCTTCCGACTTTTTCTTATAATTTCATTATTTCATAGCTTCATTACATCACAATCTTTTTTAGTTTTTCACTTGTGTCATTGGTTTGCCTCCTGCTTCTGACACTTAATTTGTCCGGTGTCTTTAAATGTAATATCAAGTGCATATCATATTGTCTAATCAATGTTTCAAGCCCATCTTTGTCTTTAAGTCTAACTCCTCTGCTTGTGGTCGGGGAAAGAAAAAGCAAAGAAAGCAGCAGAAGAACTCCTGAATGTGCATCAAAATCTGCAATTCAAACTCTTCTGCTTTCTGATTCTCTCCTCCCTTATAATACACATGGGTGTGACAATAAATATTTGGTTAAAAAAAAACTAGTGAAAAAAATCAATAAATGAATGCTTCAAACAGACAGGTGGCCCTCAAAACAAGTTTATTGAATCTGTCACATAGGTATTTTAAAATGTGCTAGTCCTTTCTTGCTAGAGACATTTCTTAAAAGGCTTTCTTGAAAAGGCTTATTTTTTTTCTGCTAATATAAAATGATAGAAACATTTCAAAAGAGAGTTATATTTTGATACAACTTGGGTTTTTTCTTGGTGTAAACAACATTCCCTGGCATGTAAAGAGTTAAAGTAGATCTAGTAACTTTTCAATCTTACTTCAATAAAAGCAAAATCAATTAATAAAATGTATATTGTTGAAATCCAAGAAAACACTAGCATAGTGTAATTGCACGGAAGTGTCTGTGAAGAAAGAATGCAGATCAATAATTGATTTTCTCTCATTTAAAATTTTTATTCTCTGTCAGTTAGAATACAGACTAGAGGGAGTGAAGACCTTTTAAAACTCCCTGCTTATTTGAAGTATGCAATGAATGGATAAAAGCAAGCTTTTTCCAAACATCATTCTCTTGCTGTCTCATCATTTTAAATCTGTGAACATGAAGCACACAGAGGCTCAATTTTTGTAGTACATTAAAAACAACTGCAGAAAAGATCCAACTCAAATTAATTACGAGAAGTATGGGCTAGAGTATAAATTTTCTGCATAAAGCACATACTATGTATAAATTCTGACTTTTAATTTTTCATTCACTCATTCATTCATTTATTTGTTTAAAATGTTTTAGCAGCCTAGATATGCAAAAACTTTAGAGGACTTTTAATCTGACATTTTATTTTTAGGACTCCTAAGTGGTGGCCATCTTTTCACCAAGTGCTGAAATGCTTCCACTGTATCAAAGCTAGACTTTTCTATTATCAAAAAGTAAAATTTTAAAAAGTCTTTTAGTTATATTGGACTACTATTTGGTAATTTTTGGTAATTTTTTTTGATAATTTTTGCTGATGTATCCTGGCTTTGTCTTTCAAGGGTACCAAGGAAGGCATTATATTATAGAAAAGAGGTTGTCAAATGTGATTCCTTGGCTATCATTATCAGCCTCACCTGGGAATTTGTTATAAATACAATTATGAGGTCCCACCCCAGAGATAGTGAATCAAAAACTCTCCTTCTCCTCTCCTCCTTCTTCTTTTTCTTCTTTTTTTAATGCTTTACCTGGTGTGCTGCAGATAATTAGAATCATATTAAGTAACTGCTGGAAGGATTTTGAGATTGGATCTAATCTACCCTTGTTACACTGCAGTTAAGGAAACTGAATCTTAAAGTGAATCAATTAGCCGTCCACATGGAATTTTATGGTCAGATGCATACACTTATAGCTGATTCTGGACCCAGAAACAGTCTGTGGATTCCATATCTGGCTGACTCTCTCTCCTTGTTCTGGATTTACTCTTGTTACCACGGAAGCCACAGAAATAGAGCAGCATGGTGTAGCATTCACAGATTGGAGCGGTTCATGGTGGTGAATGTGGCTTGGCACATCATGGTGAAATGTGAAATTCCAAAAAGTAAGTTCATGAACAATCCAAAGGATACCACATGTATGGTTCACTAGTCCATCTGTTTGGCTATATGCTCATTACCTTATTCACTTTTTGCATTCAGTAATTTATTTAATAAGCATACTTTTAGGACTTATGTGCTCAATTTTGAACTGGTAACTATGAGATATGGGTGTTATATACAGTTGATTGCCATTTCTGTAAAGGTAAGAACTGAATTTTATACAATTTATAAAATTGACCGTGATTATGCGTTGTCTTACAAGTGTCAAATTAATATTTATTTGATTAATCAGTGCAGAAAAACAAGCAAGGAAGGGAGTATATAGTAAGTGCCCTCTCCTTGCCTCCCCAAGGGTGGAAAAGGCAGGAAGAGCTATCGTAACCCAGAGAAGAGAGAGTCAACAAAGGCTTCAGGACTGGAAAGCGATGTGGATGAGGAGGAATTTTAATTGAATGTGGGAGTAGAGGAAGTGATTACTAGGCTGCAGAACATAAGTAAAAGCTTCTAGTTTAGAAGGGTCAATGGGCATTTGAAAGACATTGAAGTTGAGGGAATTCTTCTAACACTGTAACGTGAGCTCCTTGAGTATCTTTGAACTATAATACCTAAAACATTACACATCTGGATTTATTTTAATTTAGAAAGAAATGCTGTAAAAATTTAAGTTCATAGGTGATGGAAATATTTGTGTGAAAGAGGTTTATGATATTTTAATATTATTATTATATTTAGCAAAGCTCCTCTTTGCCAGAACACTTGGTTTTCTGATTTTCATTGCCATGCACTACCCCTACTGTGTACTGGTAAAACAGTCATCAGCGATCATTTACTGAGCAACTATAATGAACAGCATAGAATGTGCTTAGGATAAGAAACAGGGCAAATTAAAAACTGTTGACTAAATTAGCTCCTAGGCTTTAGCCTTCTGACAGTACATATCTCTGTTTCCAAATGATCTGCTCTAATTGGATACATGTTGTTAGATTATGAAAAGCGAATTAAAATGTTCACGGGACCAGGTAAGGAAAGCGACTGACTGAAGCAGATATAGTGCATGTGCTTTCATTAAGCAGCTGGAGGAGGTTTGCCTGCACGAAGAAGGCAGATGCTACAGAGGCTCAGCTACTTATTGCCATAATGGAATGTCAGTTTCGTTGCCATATATTCTGATTTTTTTTCAAGAGAAGCTAGAGAAATAGATTCCATGTGAAATCATCCAATTTTTAAATATTGTCTCCAATTTATAAAATATTATGTCAGCCACACAAAACATGATAGCAGCCCTCAATTGGACCTAGACCTCAGTTTGTAAACTTTGAAGCTAGATAAATCACAGGCACTTTCAGGAAGCAAGTCTTTGGATGGATACCTGGACAGTTGGTCTTGAATTCCATGATTGTTCGAGATGCTACAACCAGCCTCTGACTTCCTAGGAGATCTCGTGTCTGCTCAATACTGTACAAAATCTGATTTGCAAAATTTATGTCCAGTAAGCCTCCTGTTAGAAACTTTGATTTGGCATATGTCTCCTTCCAAACCTCAAATTGTGTTTCCAGCCAGACAGTGTAATAACCATGCTCAAGATGTCCCCAAGTGTGCTAAAAATTGGAATGATCCACTGAGGATTGAATACAAATGCTAGGCCTAATATTATGGATTGGAAATATTCACCATCTCCAATCCAAATAATAAGATAAACCAATTATACTTTTTGAAAGTGCCTACATAGTCCTGCATTATAGCATCAGTTGGATGAAGCCTCCTACACTAGGGTCTTCTGCAGCTTCTGAAGCCTGTGTGGAAATCACAGAAGGCGCATTTATTCTGTATGCTTATTATTTCTTTGTGACTTCAGTTTAGACTGATTATACAGACAATGATCTTCTACATTACAAAATGATCATTTTTTTGCAATTTCTCTGGAGCATTTTCCCCAATATTTTGGACCATAACCAAGTCTGAAATACATTTTCTCTTGCTGCCAAGTGTACACATGCATAAGAAAAAAACTTCAGAAAACAGTTTTTACTCTTACTGTATAAAATGCACTGTGGTATTTTTAAAAATCTTTTTATTTCTCTTCTAGACTAATCAGGTGTAAACTGTTTCATTAATAAAGCAGGAAAAAATGTTACAGTCCACTAATCATTTGGAAGTTACAGTTTCGAAATGATTGTTCTAAAATATGCCAGTGTTTATAGTGATTCTTGGTCAACCTGTCTGACTGCTTGACCCACCCCCCACAAACACAAAAGAAAAAGAAAGAAAAAGAAAAGAGAAGAACGAGAGAGAAAGAAGGAAAGAGAGGGAGATAGAGAAGGAAAGAAAAAATCAATTCTAATAGATGGTTCCAAATCTTCAGTTAGTGCTTTCATTTATCATCCTAATACCTACCATTAACTGAGCACCAATTGAGCATTAGTTGAATCCTAGTTGAGATTGGGATTAGAATAAAATAAGTGAAGTGTCTAAGATAACATTTAAGAAAGCACTTGCCTTATTTTAGATTGTCCAAAGAACAATCCTACTCAGTGCAATGTACAAATATTGCTTGGACTTTAAAAATGAGCAAGAATCGAGACAAAAAGTGAAATTTCATTTCAATAAAAGGATACTTTATAAGTAATTTCTGGAGTATTAGAATAAATATAGGATATTTGGAGGTAAAATATTATAGTGGGATTTGGTCTGGAATAAGAAGGCCCTAGCTAGTTCTTGCAAATCTTGAAAGTCTAAATCTTATTGTGATTCATTTCTGTTTTTGTGAAAATTGCTGTCTCTATATTAATCTTGGATAATGCTGATGTTTTTGATGTTGATGATGATGACATAGCATTTACAATACCAGACACTAGACTAAAAAAAATTGACATACAATAGGCCATTTAATAGCTTATATCTAGGTTCTTTTCCATCTGGCTGGACTATTCTCTTACATGCAGATAACTCTCCTCCCTCTTGATCCTGCATGCTCCCAAGACACTTATGCATCACACAGTCTTTGATAAGTGCTCAGTGAGGCTTGGTTGATGCAGACAGCAGGAGTGGTATCAGAAATGTGCTCTTTTCATTTTCATGGACCATCTATCCCTTTTCAGGCTTTGGATAGGGCCCTGTAGAAATGTAAAAAACCCAAAGTGTGTGTTAAATATGCCAAAAATATTTCAAAATAAGAAGTGTGGCTTATCTATAAATATCAAAACATAACTCAATTATCATTTCTCACTTTTATCTTACTTGAAGAATAGTAGTTTATCAGTCACTCTCTTCATATTGCTTCCAGGAAGGCTTGGGCGCCTGCTTTTGTTCTTATTTTTCTACTTCTACCACTCCTCAGTTTTTTTTTTTTGTTTGTTTGTTTGTTCTCACCTTTTTTTTTTTTTTTACCTGTTTTGTTTTACCTCTCTGACTACTAAATGTTTGAGAGCCCCAGAGCTTGTTCATGGATCTCTATTGTTTTACTCCCTAGGGCAGCAGTCCCAGATTTTTGGCAGGAGGGCCAGTGCTTCTGTGAGAATCTAAAGCCTGATTATGTGAGGCGGACCTGAGGTGGTGATGCTAGTACTGGGGAGTGGCTGCAAATACAGATGAAGCTTTGCTCACTAGCCTACTGCTCACTTCCTATTGTGCGGCCTCTTGGAAACTCGTGCTTTGTTTTCTTCCAAACTTGCAATTGTGCATCTTTTCTTTTTGCTGAATTTGTTTTGTATTCTTTGCTATAATAAATCCCAACCACAAATACAATTATGTTCTGCATACTGTGAGTTTTTCCTGTGAATCCTTGAAGCTAAGGACCCTTTACATAACCATGTTAAAATTAAATGTCCAAAACTGAGCTCTTGATATTCTTCTTATCAATCAATAAAATAAAAACAACAAATAAATAAATAAGCAAGTGAAAATGATTCCTCCTGTAGCTCTTTTCTTAGAGTCTTCCTTACCTTTTGTTAATGGCAATTTCATTCTTCCAAGATACCCAGGCTAAAAGTCTTAGCACTATCTTTGACATTTCTTTCTATTACAGCCCATACTTAATCTGTTAAGAGTATCATGTAGGCTTTCGTTTCTAACTATAACTGAAATTCAACCAGTTTTTACCAACCTCACTGGTACCATTTTGGTCCATGCCAAGACCTAACCACATTCCTAACTAATCACCTAGGCTATTTTCAACAGTATTATTAAAGCAATCAGAAGATGCTGTTAAAAGTATGAATCAGATTATACAAATCTTTTGCTCATGAGCCTCTGATAATTTCTCATTGTATCTGTGAGTCCTCACTATAATCTCCCTGATCTGAACCACTTTACCTCTCCCTCTTCACACTCTAATGCTTTTTTTCTTGTCAGATCTTTCCAGCCAGGCCCTTCTACAAATCAGTAAGGTGCTTCCCTGGGGCTCTGTGAGGCTTTTTATATTACTGTTCCCTTTGTCTGAAATATCCTTCCCCTGATGTTCATGTAAGCAGCTCTGCTATTCAAATGTCACATTCTCAGTGAGGTAGTCAATTCTACCTAAAATTTTATCCCCCGCTCCGTCCCATCAACAGTTTATATCTTGCTTTCTGCTTTTTTTTTGTTACTTTACTATTTTTATATTCCTATATTACTGTTAATGCCCTGAATTGTGCCCCATCAAAATTTATGTGTTAAAGACCTAATTCCCACATAGAAATTAGGAGATCAGGCCTTTAAAGAGGTCGATAAGGTTAAATGAAGATCAGAAGAATGGGAACCTAATCCATTCTAACATGACTGTTGGTCTTACGAGACTCAAAAAAGAGACACCAGGGAGATGCATACACACAGACAGAAAATGCCATGTGATCAAATAGTGGGAAGGCTAAAAGCCAGGAAAAGAAGCTTAGGGAAAAACCGAAGATGCCAATACCTTGATCTTGGACTTTTAGCCTCCAGAATTATGAGAAAATACATTTCTGTAATTTTTTTTATGTCAACCCTAACACACTAATATATACATACAAATTACTTTATTTATTTTATATACTTCCAGTTTCTTTCATTGGGTTGTAAGTTTTATTTGGGGAGAAAATTTTTTCTGTTTTATTCACCACTGAATCTCAATACCTATAAGATACCTGAAACATGAAAGGTCAATATTTATTGAATGAATAAATAAACAGTGAGAAACAGTTCTGGTCTACAATGCTATTCTTTTTAATCTCTCCATTTTTATGGTAAACTGATTACAAAAATGGTTCTAATTC
Source organism: Macroglossus sobrinus (assembly GCA_004027375.1). Lineage (NCBI taxonomy): Eukaryota > Metazoa > Chordata > Mammalia > Chiroptera > Pteropodidae > Macroglossus > Macroglossus sobrinus. The sequence goes on from PVKZ01000558.1 coordinate 229,389, forward strand.
TTCATCTCTCCCTGTTCAAGCCCTTTGCAATGCAATTTTATAGCTCTTCCTGTCAAGAGGTGGGATCTATTTCTTCATCCATTGAAACTGGATTGTTTTTTTGACTTGCACTGGCCGTTAAATTATTGTGGAAATGTCAGTGGACCAGCTCTGGACCTAGGTCTTGTTCTTTGCCACAAACCATCTTTGTCATGAGAGTAAGTGCAAGCTAACTTACTGGAGGACACATGAATATGTGGAAGAGAGACAAATTATCCTAGGGGAGAACATTCTAGACCAGCCCATTCCCAGCCAACCTGATAGCTGACCATAGACATACGAGCAAGACTAGGTTAGATTGGCCAAACTCAGCCAAGATCAGCAGAGCTTCTCTGTTGACCCACCCATTAGTGGACAGTAATAAATGTTTATTATTTTTTGCCAACAAGGTTTTAAAGTTTTAGTTACTGCAGTAATATAGTGGCAACAGATAATTATGTACTTGACAGTGACCTTATAAAATATTTTGTGTGTCTGAGATGTTTTTTTGTTTTTTGTTTTTTGTTTTTTTGTTTTTGAGAGACAGCCTAGCTTAAAAGAAAGCTCATGGGCCCTGGAATCAGATCAAATTGGGTTCAAATCTCAGCTCCATCACTCACAGTGTGACCTAGTTCAATGTATTTAACCTTTTTAGCTTCTCATAATTTGTACACCAAAAGTAGGAATACCTGTTCACAGAGCTTTTGTGAGAATTAAATGAAAAATTCACATGTCAAGCATCTGGCACAACTACTGCTATTGATCTAAAATAGATCAGCAACTTCCCCTAATAACTACTTATGGCTGAATCACCCATAAATTAATCTAAATGCTTGTAGAAACTATAATTTTTTCCTTATTAGACTCATCAGCCTGGTATACTTGCTATTGACTACTCAAAGCTGTGCTTCCTTTTTAGCCATCCTAACTGACATCTTTCATCTGCAAAGGGTGACCTTATAGCTGATAATTCAAAGTTTAATGACCCGGTTCATTTTTTCTCCATTTGTACTCTTCATGATCTCATTGACTTAGACCAAACACCTTCTCAGTTTTCTATTTCTGAACTAAAGAGACCTAATTTATAAACATTAACATAGAGAAAACCAAACACTTCTGATTCAGTGCCTTATACCTCGAAACTGACTTGAGATATTCCCAGGAGCTGTTGCTTACCTTCAATAAATCCACATGAAATATGTGCTTCTCGGTGCAAGGACAAAGGTCCTTGTATTGTCCATTCAAAGCCCCACAAATCTTCCTGTTAATATGTAGGTAGCTATTTTTGAATCTTTATTCTTTTATTTTATGCAGTCTCTTCAATAAAAGCTAGAGAAGTAGGTTAGGATTGATGTAATGTCTCAAACATTAGATTTAATTTAAAAAAAGAAATGCTAAAGGGAAACAAATTATTTTTTTAAAATTTCACTTTAGTTTTTTAACAAGAAGTTAGCTTAAGCACCACTTTCAGGTGAAAGCATTCTATAACTGACATCATTTTTAAGTGCTCTATATTGATTAAACACTTTAGCTGGATTTGTAAGTCCGATCAGAAAATATGGGTTGTAAATCAAAATGTGATTTTTTCTTTGATCCCATTTTAGCTTTCCTTTCTCCTTTGGGTCAAGGGGTGAATAAAAAATAATGGTAACTTCTGATAAAATCTTGGAAACGAAACTCCTTTGATTGGTAAGGATCACTCTTGTAGAAAAGCTTAACAAATAATTTTGTTAAATTGAATGAACAGGAATTTATTGATATTTGTTTTCTCAAGAATAAAATTGATTTTCTGTTTTAATCATTTTTTCAATAAACTGTCATTCTTTTAGTCAAGTCATTAAAATGATTCCATCTCAGATACTTTTAATCTAAATTATAAATTGACATTTTAGAAAGTAACTTTAAAAAGATTAAGATTTCTTGTTTGAAAGCAAAGACTTTAGAGTCCTAGGGTAGCTTCCATATTTCTGCAGTGTTATTACACTCCTTGCACTCAAATAAATTTGAGCATGCACCTGTAAAATCTTCTAGTTATGTAAAACAAGAACATTCAGTGTTTGGAATACAATACCAAATTTTATTGTGGCAATGAGAACATTATGATATGGGTCTCTAACTCTCCAGGCCAAATAGACAATTGAGAAGAAGAACTGGTTATCTGTTTGATGCATACAAAAAGCCGTTTTGCATATTTGGTGCCTGGATTACATGACAATCTACATTATTTGTGTCTTCTGTGTCTAGATTTTTTAGGACACTGACTTCAAGTAGACTAAAGTTGAGAATACATTAACTGGTATCATACAGGCTAATATTTTACTAAATATACGCACCATCCAAAGAATTAGAACATAACTAAAATGCCAAAATTTATCCTTCTAAACAAGTGTCTTCCTTTCACAGGTGCAGTGGGCAGCCTACATTTAGACAACTACAACCTAAAATTAGCAGTAGATCCCAGATGTTCTTATTCCCCAGGCTGGTGCTTTTCCTCCATATGAAAGAAAAAACTCTTTCTTCCTGACAGGTGGTTGAGCAAGAGATGCTTGTGGGTGAGTTAAGTGTGTAGGGGGTAGAGGAAAAGACTCTAGGCAGTCTCCTCTTTTCCCACCTCTAATGCCCCCCACATTTCTGCTCTGGGAATATATATTTAAAGATAACTTCAAAGACAAATCTGATCAATAGAGCGGAGAGCTAAAAGTCCTGTAGAGCTTTGGCAACCCAAGGGAGCTACAAAAAAGGGAGGGTTTGCAAGCTAATGCATATTCTATTTTATTCTATCCTATCATCTTACCTCAGAGCAGGCACAAGCTTCTTTTTAGCTCATCTGCTAATTCCATGCATATACAGTCTAACTGTAAAGCCCTGAGTGTAACTATATCCCAGGCAGTGTACTCCCAAGCTGCAATTTTCTATGACAAAATGTTGCCAATTGTTCTGGACTTGCCTGACCTTCAGCAAGTCCAGTTCCAGTTAAAAGTTAAAAGTTAAAAGTACTGGGGTCTATTATTAATTAGCAGAGCTCATTTTAGTTATGTGTAATGAATGAGCAATGAACAGAATGGATTATTCAGATATAATCATGATTGTTTTTATCAGAGAGGTAACAGGTTGCTTTAGTTGGGGAACATATTAGGAAAAAAAGGCTCCTCATCAAGATCAGGAATTGCTATTATTTAAATAATATTTTTAAAATCATTATGACAATACTCTCAGTAAAAATGAAAAAAATTTCAAAAGAGTATACAATTATATAATAAAAATATCTTCTTTTAACCCCATATTCCAGCAGTAACCATATTCTACTTCCTTGGACATCCTTTACCAAATTGTCCATAGATATTCATTCATCTGTTTGTCCCTTTATCTATTAATCTATCTTTTTATATATGATAAATATAGTATTCTGATGTTTCTGCACTTTAGCTCAGTGTCTGGCAAGAAGAAAACACTTGATGATGGTATTGGTTACTATCACTTGTGAATTTTAGCTATGCCTCAGTCTGCATCTTTTTTTTTTTTTCATTCTAAGACAGCAGTTAGGTTCTGTGTTGTCACCTTCTTTCAGTCACCAGCCCACCACTGCTGACAATCATGGCATGTGACCCTTTATTACAGTGAAACTTGGCATGATCTAAGACAGTGGTCTCAATCCTGACTATGCTTTAGAACTGCATGGGGAGCATTTAAAATCTACTGATGCCAAGCTCAGACTAATTATATTAGCATCCCTGAGGGTAGATCCCAGGCAATGGCTGTTTTTTTTTAGAGCTTCACAGCTGTCGATCGCATGCAGCAGAGTTGAGAACCACTGGTCCAGGATTTCAGCTTGCTTGGATTGCTTTGGATACCAATTCTGTTATATAATATTTTAGCTCTCATTTCCAGTTTTGTATTATGTATTAATTTAATAAGTATGCTTACTGATTTCTTCACTCTTGTCATTGGCAGAAAATTTCTCTGCTGATTGTTTCTTCTTATTTGTTTATTTTGTGAGAAATTCAACTATTTTTCTCTAAAATCAAATAAAGAAAAGTTTCTGATAAATTAAAAGTTTGGTAGTTAATTTCATTCTGTAAAACCGAGGCTTTATGTATTAAGAAATAGTTTTACTCCAGGTGGTCAATTTACTTCTATGGCTGTATTGGCAATGTAGCTTATTCTAAATCTCTCTCTCTCTCTCTCTCTCTTGTAATGAATGAGCAATGAACAAAATGAATTATTCAGATATAATCTTGATTGTTTCCACATTTTTACTTAGCAATAACAATCTTTCCACTGTTTTACTTAGCAAAACAATCTTTCCACTGTTTTACTTAGCAATATAGGTATACCTGCATGATCATTACCAGCCTATTAACCAAATTAATAAAATTTTTGCCAGAACTTTGGTTTATTGGTTATTTTTCTAGGACTAAAGGATTTACCTGCAGCCTATATTGTGTTACATCAGGCTGACTTTCCATGGGCATAGCTATTTAAAGTAAGTTTAAAGTACTGGTGGAGAGCCATGTAGAAGGTTTAAAGGCTTCATATCACCTCTTTCTCTGATCTCATGAGACAAGTCCTGAAATTAAAATAGAGCAAGTTCCTACTTTTACAAAATGCTGTTTTGAAAGAGACACCATTCTGGCAGCATAAAAGTGAGTTTTTAAAAAATGTGTTTCAAGTCAGATTGGTGAGTGGGTAAGGGTGACAATTATTCCTAGTCTTCGGGAAATGACTAAAACTCCTGTTCATAAAATGTCATGTGTTCTTTTGAATAGATTGGAAAAGAGAATGAGAGGTATGCCAGAGGGTAGCTGAGGCCTGGAAATAGATAAAGTGGATGAGTGTTGTGAGTTAGTAATAGACTGGATTTTTTTCCCCCAAGAAACACTGATTCACAGCATTCCCTTTGACATCTCAAAGTTTTCCCTTCATGTATTCACCCTTAAATAATTTGCAATTTAAAGGGGCAGTTTTATTGGTTGGAACAGCAGTTCTCAGCCCTATCAAATTAACATAACATTTTTATAAAAATATTTTATAGGGAGGTGGGTCAAGATGGTGGGCTATGTAAAAGCATGATTTGCTTCCTCTCAGGACCACATTAAATTTACAACCAAATTATAAAATAATTGATGTGGAGAATCACCTGAAGTCAAGCTGATCATAACACATATGTCTGATGATATGAAGAAGGAACCATACTGAAGCTGGTAGTGGGGGGCAAAGTTGTGAATTGAGCTGGGCCTGCATCCGTGGGTGGTGGAATATCACGAGAAGGGAGAGTGCTGCTGCAGAAGCCCCTCCCGCCTGAAAAAGAGAGGGGTCTTAGCTCCAGAGGGGGACTTCCCTGCCCAAAGTCCCAACCTAGGTCTCAGCCTAGGGAAGAGTAGTTCCCCAAAAAATCTGACTGTAAAAATCAGTAGGAATCCTGGCCTTCCGGGTGAGCTGGTAGGAGACTGAAATCCCAGACACCACTTTAAAGGGCCCATGCACAGACTCTGTCACCTGAGGACATACACTCTGGGCACCAGAGGAGGGACAGGGCCTTGGACACATGTCACATGGGGAAAGAATGCATTACATGGTAGCCAGCAGTCATCATGTCTTAGTTGGGGGCCTGACTACAGGAAATCTCCAGAATGATGCCAGCATGCCTTTGCTGAACCTTCCCCCACAGGGCCAACTGTGAAGCTGTTTTAGACTCTGGAGGTTCCCTACCCAGATTGCCTGGGACGGCTTATCTTCAGGCAGCTGCTCTTTCCAGGACTTTTCAGGGTTGAATTTTCAGAACAGGAATCAGAACTCAGCCAGTGCTGTGCGCACATTTTGGGGAAAACAGTTTCAGGTAGATCACTGCTGCCAACACAAGCTTGGGCAGATAACGCAGATCTGTTGGTTAGTCCTAGACAGCAGCTGGTCTTGCTGCGATCTGTGACTTTTGCAGGAACTCATGGACATAGAAGTTGCAGCAAAACTGAGATTGTATTGTCCTAATGACCTTTATTTCCTTGAGACTCCATCCTACCCAATGCACAAATTGCCCATGGCCCATTGACAGGCAGCTGTTCCCACCTTGCTCCTTTCCAGGGCTGCTCATTCTGCGCAGGCAACAGACTTTGGCTAGCGGCTAGCACTAGCACAGTGTGAAAATTTGGGGGAAAACATTGACGGGTGAATCACTGCTGCCAGCACGAGTTATAATATCACTTGGTCAGATTGCAGGGGTGCGTGAGCCCATCCATGACAGCAGTGAGTCTCACAGTGATATGTGATTTTGTAGGAGCCCATGGACCCAGAACTGACAGCAAATCTGGTGCTGTCTAGGCCTGATTGTCCCATGCATCACTGAGATGCCGTCCCACCTAACCCACAAATTACCTGTGGCAAGTCTGTTCCCAGGCAACTCAGTCCCATCTTGTGATTTCCTTGGGACACCAATTCAACAGCAAACAATAGCACTCAGTTCATGTGGCCCACGCAAAGCCCATGCATCCTGAAAGAGGCTTTTTGGTGGTGGGCCACAAATTCCTGTTCATGAGCTTTAGTAATTCTTGAACAGATCTTGGGTGTTTGCAGGCCTGCAGAGAGCAGCAGCTGGCCTTGCTACGATCTGAGACTTTTATAAGAAGTCAGAGTAACAGTGCTGGCATATAAACTGACATTGCAGTGGCAGGAGGAAATCTGCTCAATATGTTCAGGTGACTCCCTGGGTCCTCGCACCACCCAATGCAGGTATCACCCAAAGGTCTTCTAGTTTCAGAGTCTAACCAGCAACTGAGAGGCAGCCTCAGGCCTTGAAGCATACTGATCCTGCTGCTATACTGCCCCAGCCCAGTATTGGGGTAACTGTACCATGGCTTACAGCATTGTCTCTTCCATTTACTTATAGATCCAGCATAGGAAGCAACTATCTGGGGATTGCTTTGTAGCTTTTACTAGGTAACCTTGAGCAAACAAAGGCAGCAGCTGACCTTGGTCTACAGGGGAGCTCTTTCCAAGGGGCCACAAAACCAATGCACCTAGAGCCAGGCACTAGACCACAACAGAGCAACTCCTGACTAGCCATGTAAGTGATATATACAAAGGGTGGTCTCAACAAGTACATGAGTCTGCTAGAGTAAATCCCACAGTGAGATCAGTGCCCCATAAAACAACTCATACCCTGTGGGCATAGCCATTTCCCACAGTCAGCCAGCCTGAGTGAAATCCCATCCATTGATGTACTAACACCAATAAAGTCTTGGCTACAAAAGAAGAGCACACATAACCCAAACAAAGATCACTTCCAGAGTTTCTGGCACAGGTAATCAGAGAGAGTGTGCCACTGGGCCACTGGGCCACACAAGGCACTTTCCATTTGGCCAAGGCTGAGAATTGAAACAAATCTTTCTAACACATAGATATGAACACAGGGAGGCTAATAAAATGAGAAAACAAAGAAGCATGCTACAAGTGAAACAACAAGAGAAAACTCCAAAAAATAATCTAAGTGAAATGGAGGCAAGCAACCTACTAGAGACAGAGTTCAAAATAATGGTTATAAGGATGCTCAGTGAACTTAAGGGGAGCATAGATGAGCTCAGTAAAAATATCAACAGAGAGATAGTGTAAAAAAGGACATAAAAACCATGAAAAATAACCAGACAGATATAAAAAATACAATAACTGAAGTGAAGAATATACTAGAATGATTCAACAATAGATTGGATGAAGCAGAAACTGAATCAGCAAAGTGGAAGATAAAGTAGCAGGAAACATCCAATCACAACAGCAATAAACAAGCAAACAAATAAATAAAAAACATGAGGAAAATTTAAGAGACCTCTGGGAAAACACAAAGCATAACAATATTTGCATCATAGGAGTACCAGAAGGAGAAGAGAGAGAGCAAGGAGTTGAGAATCCATATGAGAACATAATGACAGAAAACTTCTCTAACCTGGCAAAGTAATTAGATATAAAAGTCCAGGAAGCACAGAATCCCAAACATGAGGAATTCAAACAGACCCACACCAAAACACACCGTAATTAAAATGCCAAGGGTCAAAGACAAATAAAGAATCTTAAAAGCAGCAAGAGAAAGTCAGCTAGTTACTTACAAGGATACCCCCATAAGAATGTCTACTGATTTTTCAACGAAAACTTTGGAGGCCAGAAGTTATGGGCAAGAACTAGTCAAAGTTACAAAAAACAAAAAAACTACAACCATAGATACTCTACCTGGAAAGGCTTTCTAAAATGGAAGGTGAGATAAAGAGCTTTCCAGATGGAGAAAAGCCCAAGGAATTCATCACCAACAAGCTAGTATTACAAGAAATGTTAAAGAAACTTTTGTAAACAAAAGAGGGGGGGAATACCAAAAAACACAAATAATAAAATTGCAATAACTGTGTACCTATTGATAATCACTTTAAATATAAATAGATTAAATGTTATGATCAAAAGACATAGGGTAGCCAAACAGAAGAAAACAAGACCCATGCATATACTATTTACAGGAGACCCACTTCAGATCAAATGACCACATAGGCTGAAGGTTAAGGGTTAAAAAAAATATATTTTATGTAAATGGAAATAAAAAAAGCTGGGGTAGCAATACTAATATCAGACAAAATAGATATTAAAACAAAGGCTAAAATAAAAGACAAAGAAGGGCATTACATAATGATAAAGGGAACAATACATCAAGAGGTCATAACCCTAATAAACATATATGAACCCAACATAGGAATGCCTACATATATAAAGCAATATTGATTGATATAGAAGAAGAGATCAACAGTAATATACTCATAGTAGGGGACATTAATACCCTATTGACACCAATGGACAAATGTTTCAGACAGAAAATCAACAACAAAACAGTGGACTTAAATGACACACTAGACCAGATGCATTTAATACATATTTTCAGAGCATTTCACTGCAAAGCAGCAAAGTATTCTTCTCAAGTGTATGTGTAACATTTTCCAGGATAGATCACATGTTAAGCCACAAAACAAGTATCAATAAATTTAAGAAGAATGAAATCATCAATCGTCTTCTCTGATCATAATGATATTAAACTAGAAATCAACTACAAGAAAAAAAAACTATAAAATACAAAAAGACATGGAGCCTAAATAGCATGCTACTAAACAATGAATGGGTTAACAATGGATTAAGGAAGAAATCAAAAGCTACCTAGAGACAAATGAAAATAAAAACACAAGTCAAAATCCATGGGACACAGTTCTAAAAAGGATATTAATAGCAATATATATATATATATATACATATATATATATATATGTATTCATTAATATATAAGTATTAATGAAACCAAGAACTGTTTCTTTAAAAGGATAAACAAAATTGATAAACCCTTAACTAGACTCATCAAGAAAAAATGAGAAAGAACTCAAATAAATAAAATCAGAAATGAAAGAAGAGAAGTAACTATGACTCCATAGAAATTCAATGTATCATAAGAAAATACTATGAGCAATTGTATGCCAATATATTGGACAGTCTAGATGAAATGGATACATTTCTAGAAATATACAATTTTCAAACACTAAGTCAAGAAGAAACAGAAAATCTGAACTGATCAATTGCCACCAACAAAATCAAATCAGTAATTGAAAACTCCCCAAAAAACAAGTCCTATACTAGATGGCTTTATAGGCAAATTTACCAAACATTCAAAAAATTAATACCTATTCTTTTCAAAATAGTCCAAAAAATTCAAGAAGAGGGTAGGCTCTCTAATTCTTTTCAGGAGGCCAAAACCAGACAAAGGTATTATTTAAAAAAAAAAAAAAAGGAAACTATAGGCAATATCTCTGATGAACACCAATGCAAAATCTTCAACAAAATATTAGCAAACTAAATTCAGCAATACATTAAAAATATCATACACTATGATCAATTTGGATTTATTTCTGGGATGCAGGGTTGGTACAATAGCTGCAAATCAATTAATGTAGTACACCACATTAACAAATAGAAAAATAAAAATCATATGATCATATCAATAATTGCAGCAAATGTGTTCAACAAAATTTAGCATCTGTTTATGATAAAACGACTCAGCAAAGTGGGAATGTAATAAATGCTATATATGACAGATGTACAGCTAACACCGTACTCAATGGGGAAAGGCTAAAAGCATTTTTCTTAAGATCAGGAATAAGACAAGGATGCCCACTTTCACCACTTCTGTTCAATATTGTGTTGGAAGTCCTAGTGACAGCAATCAGACAAGAAAGAAAAATGAAAGGCATTCAAATTGGAAAGGAAGAAATAAAACTCATTATTTGCAGGTAACTTGATAGTATATAGAGAGAACTCTAAGGATTCCACAAAAAAAAACAAAACAAAAACAAAAACAAAAAAAAAACACCAAAAAAACCTTTTAGAAATGATCAGTGAATTCAGTAAAGTAGCAAGATACAAAATTAATGTTTAGAAGTCAGTGGCATTTTTATACATCAGTGATAAACTGTCAGAAAGAGAAGTTAAGAAAACAATCCAATTTACAATTACACCAAAAACTGAGAAATTAAATTAATTAAAGAGTGAAAAGACCTGTTCTCAGAAAATTTTGTCATTGATAAAAGAAATTGAGGAAGATATAAATAAGTGGAACCATATATGGTGCTTATATGGGTAGGAAGAATCAACATCATCAAAATGATTATACTACCCAAAGCAATCTATAGATTCAGTGAAATTACTATCAACATACCAATGAAATTTTTAGAGAATTAGAACAAATAATCCTAAAATTTATATGGAGCCATAAAAGATCTTGAATAGCCATGGCAATCTTGAGAAAGAACAACAAAATTGGAGGTATCACACAACATGATATCAAACTATCCTACAAGGCTACAGTAATCAGAACATCATGGTACTGGCATAAAAACAGATACATTGATCAATGGAACAGAATAGAGAGCCTAGAAATAAATCCATACCTGTATGCTCACTTAATATATGACAAAAAAGGAAGAATATACAATGAGATAAAGACAGTTTCTTCAATAAGTGGTGTTGGAAAAATTAGATGGATACATACAAAAAAATGAAACTAGACCAACTTCTTACACCATATATAAGAATAGAGTCAAAATGGATTAAGGACTTAAATTTAAGACCTGAAACCATAAAACTTCTAGAAAAACACATAGGCAGTAAACTCTCTAATGTGGCTACTAGTAATTTCTTTTTGGATATATCTCCTCAGGCAAAGAAAACAAAAGAAAAATAAACAAATGGGACTACATCAGACTAAAAAGTTTTTGTACAGCAAAGGAAACCATCAAAATGAAAAGACAACCTACTGAATGATAGAAGATATTCGCCTATGATATATCTGATAAGGGGTTAATATCCAAAATATATATTAAAAAACTCATACAACTCAATAACACCAAAGCAAACAATCCATTTAAAAAATGGACAGAAGACCTGAATAGATATTTCTCCAAAGAGGAAATATAAATGGCTAATAGACACATGAAAAAATGCTCAAAATAACTAATCATTAGATAAATGCAAAGTAAAACCACAATGAGATATCACCTGATGTCTGTCAGAATGACCATCATCAATAAATCAACAAACAAGTGTAGTACGAATGTGGAGAAGAAGAAACCCTCATACACTGTTGGTGAGATTGCAAATTGCTACAGCCACTGTGAAAAACAGTCTAGAGTTTCCTCAAAAAATTAAAAGTAGATCTACTTTTTGACCCAGCAATTGCACTTTTGCGTATTTATTCAAAAATAAACCAAAACAATAATTGTAAAGATCTATGCACTCTTATGTCCATGGCAGAACTAGTCACAATAACCAAAATATAGAAACAACCTAAACGCCCATCAATAGATAATTGGATAAAGAAGTTAGGGTTCATATGCACAATGGAATATTACTCAGCCATAAAAAATGAAAAGCCTATCATTTACAATGACATGGATGGACCTAGAGGTTATTATGCTGAGTGAAATAAATCAGACAGAGAAAGATAAATACTGTATGATTTCAGTTATATGTGGAATCTAAGAATTGAAAAGAATGAACTAATCAAAAACAGACTCACAAATATAGAGGAAAATCTGGTGAGAGCCAGAGTGGTGGGGGTTGAGGGCCTGGGAGAAAGGGGTGAAGAGATAAAGAAATACAAGTTAGTAATTGATAGATGGTTACAGATATGGGGAGCATGGCATAGGGAATGTAGTCAGCAGTAATGTAATGACTATGTGTAGAGTTAGGAGGAAGATAGAGTAATCAGAATCATTTCATAAACTATATAAATATCTAACCAATGTACTGTATACTTGAAACTAATAATAAAATAAAATGTTAAAAAATATTTTATAAAGTCCTCTTTAGTATTCTGAAATATAAATATCTATAAGTATGTGTATATAATAGCCTAACTATATGCTAATTACAAATATCATTGTAATGTCCTAGCTATAATATAAAGAACAATAAAAAAAGAATTTAAGATGAACTAATATGTATTTCAATATGTAAATTCTCAGACATGCACAGAGATAAACATGAATACACATAATGAATAGTCACTTCTATAGTTGTTTTTTCCACATGGGAGCATTGTGAATATGGCAGCTACAAATACAAACTAATATGGATGTGTTGGTTTTATTACAGACTCAAGGACCATGAGTGATATTGCCATCAATAATATGATTTTTCTGATGGAATAAACATCTATTGGAAAAGTTTAAAATAAAATAAAATAAAATAGAATACAGTCTTTTCTAAAACCTTCTAAATAAACTATGCATTATAAGCAAATAACATCTAGATTTCAGTGCTTAAAATTAAATATATCTATTCATAAAAATGGTTTTAAAACCTCCAGCCTATAATATAAAGTGAGGATATAATGCAATGGAATTCTTATATTGCTGATGAAATTGTAAATTGGTAGAATCATCTTGAAAAACTGTGTGGTAAGGTTTACTAAAGCTGAACATATGCCTACTCTATGACCAGGAGTTCTACTCTCAGGTGTATGTACTCAACAGAAAGCAGCATATACGTTCACAAAAGCCATGTGCAGGGATATTCATAGCAGCTCCAAGTAAAAACAAGCCACATGTTCATTACTGCTAGAATGGAAATATTTGCTGTATTTATACAAGAGAACATGCTATAGTAATGAAAATGAACAAACTACTGCTGCATACAACTACATGAATGAATCTCACAGACATAATGCTAAACAAAAGAAGCAGATCATAAAAGATTGTGTAATAAAAGATCTCATTTATATAAAGTTCAAAAGAGGCAAAAATAATCTATGGTGAGAGAAGTCAGAATATTAGTTAACTGTGGGGAAAAAAGGAAAAGGGGAACATAAAGGAAATTTCTGGAAGAGTGGGCATGTTCTATATATTTTTCTAGGTAGTAGTACATAGCTTTATATAGCTTTTCATTTATAAGTATATTAGGCTATATAATTAAAGCATATAAATTTTACTTTAAAAAACATTTACAAAGACAGCAAAATGGAGGATTCACTTATATGAATGTGTAGTGGATCACTCTTTTGAGTTAGAAATATTTCATGGATTATAGTGCTCCTAGTACCCATCATTCCTGTTCACCCAACTCCGGTAGTATTAAGTTAATATGTTCCAACAAAAATTCAAATTGTCTCCTAGAAGGCAAACCACCTCTGCTGAGAACCACACTGGGTTTGAGATGTATTCTAAACAAGGCTTGTTTAACTTCAGTAATTTCTGTATCTCCTGAATTTTTACTAACTTAATATTTTTCTTTGTCCTACTTTTTAAATTTAAATAAATATATTTTTTAAAGAACTATTACAACACTTTATATAAGTAGAAAATCAATCTTTTGCTCAAATAGATAGTAATCATAAAGACAAAATGACTCTGTTGTATTCTAACCAAGAACCATTGCTCACAGAACCTTTTGATTAAGCTTGCTTCATTTTGATTAATGTTAATCAATATTAGAATGATATGAAAAGCAGAATATCAAATTGAGAAGTTCTCATGAACATAATCAGATGTTTGAAAAATAATTGCAATAATTCCCTCTTTAGGACTATTTAGTTTACTGCCATTTTGCTATATAGATGGGGAACTATTACACTTTCACACATCTTCAGCCATTCTGCCTTTTCCTAAGTCTCAATGGCAATTAAAAATAATTCACATTGATTATCTTTTCATAAGTGAATAGATTTATATTCCTCTCAACTTTGCAGCAAACATTTTGACTATTTTTTAAAGAATTTACAAACAAGGGATTTAGTAGTTAAATACTAGATCATACATTTTACCTGGTTAACAGAAAGTGAGAATTAAGTGTGTGAGCGATCTAGGTCCTACTCTATCAATGCAGCTATTGAAAAGAATGAATAGGAAAATCAATACACGTAATAAAAAAATCTCTAATTTTGTGCTGATTTTAGGTAAAAAAAATTTTGGTCAGAAACCTGTCCATAGGAACAATACTATAAATGACTATATATTCCCTTAGTGCTCCCAAATTCAGATATGTATCTTAACATACTAAAATGATTCAGTTTATTTAATTCTATATAAGGAGTATCACACAAATAATCATATGAATCATCCAAATTATGTGCTTCTCACATGTTGGAAAGCATGACTCTAGGAAAAAAGGTCTAAATGCTAAAACACATGGGAGAAATGACTGTATTATTAGGCTGAACTGCATACAATTGAGGGATTTAAAGGTCAAAAATGACCTATTACTGGAAGTTTCAGATGTTTTAAAATTATACTTCATACTTTGTACTTAACCATACTGCAGTGTGGTCCTTTGAGTGGAAAGGAAACCAGATTATAAGTGAGGATCCAGGAGCAGTTTCCTATATTAGACAGTATAATACGGGGTAAATTACTTTTTCTTGGGTAGACTTTAGTCTTACATGTAGAGAAAACATTAATTAGATTTGCAGTTTTTAAACTGTGTACCATTAGCCTCTATGATTCTGTGCAATTACTGGTATATATTCTTAAATTCATGTTCTGAGCAAATATTTTCTGCAGAAAAAATAAATTATATCTTGCACATGTGCCTGTGATTCTATAATAATAAAGAAAGTACAAATCAATGCATTAAATTTATAGTAAAAGTCTATATAATATCATTACATATTTTATAAAATTTAAGATATTAAAAAATAATTATTACATTGAAGGATCTTCCTAAATTTTTGCTGCTGTTGTTTACCAGTGTTTAAATTTGGAATTGTTTCCCATCATCAACTAGCAAAGAAAAATATTAAGAAATGCTTTGAGCAAAAAGAGCCAATTAAAGCTCAGATTGGAAGCAAAGGGTGAGGTTATTGGTTTCTGTGTTTATCCATGTGATGTGTAGTAAATATTTTCATTTGGACAAATGACTATGAAAAAGAGACTAAAAGATACATTCTCTGACTAATACAGGATAAGCTCATATTTGAAATTAAGTCTAGGGAGACACAACAAGGCAAGTCTGGAAAATAATCTTGTGTATGTGGCTCTTTGCACTTGGGGTTGCATGGAATTCAATGACTAAAAAGTCAACTTGGGTTTTGAGAGGGTTATATGACCAAAAGAGTCCCAAGCTTGGATTAAAATAGTCTGTGGATATTCAAGACTCACTACAATTTTAGGGTTTCAAACTTCTACAAAGAGAGTACACTAAGAAAGCTTAGTCAATTCGTCATAGAGAATTTCAGGGTTTTCTTCATTTGAGTCCAGAAAGATTATAGGAAATTAAAGGGCTCCCAGAGGGCAGAGCTAAGAACTACAACTGGAATTTAATCAAAGTTATTCCCCAGTGCTAGAATAGTGGGCCCTTGTAACATTTGCCCAGCAGAAATTCAGAATTGCTACATAGTGTTTCTGGGTGTCTCCAACTATCTTTTCTTCTTGGAATTATTTATTGCAGTTATTCTACTCCCCTTTGACCATTGTCTGTTGAATGTATGAGGGGCATTTAAGTTGTCTTTTTAGTTCATATGTTTCTAAATCAAGAGGATCCACATCTAATTGAACTGTAGGTACTTTCAAGAAGTTTCACAATTTGAGTCTCATGCTAGGACTTTTATGACTTTTTTTTTCCAAGGGAGAATTAATGTATTTGGGGTAAATAAGGAAAGAAAGAGTATATTTGTGACCAAGAGAATGATCTATGTTAGATTGTATATTTTTCTTCATTATATGCTGGAGCCAGCTGGCTAAAATCAAATAGCTCCTGAGAGGGGGAGTGAGGATTGAGAAAAAAAAGAGAGAGAGAGAGACAGAAGGTAGAGTAGGGAGGGTTAACAGTGAATACTGCGCCCTGAGTTTATTAAGCACAGCATATTTATACCCTAGGATGTGCATGAGAAACAACACCCACAGATATGCAAACAATTGCTGACCTTTACATAAATTCTCTCAAAACATCTTTGTTTCTGTTTTCCATCTCTTATTCCTTGGGTCAAGGAACGTTCAACTCTTTCCATTAAGCCAAACTTTCTTCTTCTGCAACAAACTATCTATTAAGCCAAACTTCCTCCTTCAGTAAGGAGCTCGCCTGCTCTGCAAACTTCTAGCTTGCAGGCAACCTTAACCCTGTTTGTAGGGCATTCGGAAAGAATGGCTCCCAACAATTATATACTGCTTTCCTATGAGAGAATTATGCATTCTGCTTCTTTCAAGTCAGGCTTAGTCATGTGACTTTCTCTTTTTCCCTGCTGCCACAAGAACTACATACCCAGATGGGGCTGTTTCTTAAGCTGGGTCTCAGAATGAAGATGACATGAAACAGAGCTGTAGTCAACTATCATCTGATATAAAATGCAAGTAAGAAATAAAATTTCTGTTGGAAGCCATTGAGATTTGGGGGTTATATGATACCACAGTATAATGTAGTGAAAACAGGTTAATACTAATTACTGAGCTAACTATACAAGAGCCAAAACAAAAATAAGGGCTATTGATTTCCACATACAAAATTCTTTTCATAGAATCTTAACCCCTTTTCTAAGTTAAGAGTATGTGGAATGTTTTAAAGGTGGTCACAATTTTAAAAATATTATTGTCAGGACACACATTAGTATTAGACTATTAAGATATTTACACAGTCCATCAAGCTACACTTGGGGACATGTTTACCTAACTAAATTAATTAGAAAATGGAAGCAAGTGCCTAATTAATTTAACTTCTGACATCCCTTGCTTCAGTTATTTAGATATTTAAAAATAAAAATTAAAAAAATATATTTATTTTTAAACTCTTTGGTTTAAGCCTTATTAGGTATAGATGCAATATTAAGATTTTCAGATTTAATGTTAAAATTTTCTCTACAGATTGATGTATGATAACTCTTAGAGTGAAACACTAGATAAAACTGGCTTCTTTCTTTCTTTTTTTTTTTTGAGAACTGTTTTCAGTAAAATTTTGACTGAATTAACTAGAAATCTTTACACAAGGGTCCAAAGCCACAAAAAAATTAATGCATGAAATAGCCATGAGTTATAACGTCATTGCTAACGGCTAAAATTACTACCCACAGTAGCACCATGTTTTAACACCTTATTTAAGTATATTATTTAATAACTTTTATCTCACGTTTGGATTGTCTTCTTTTATAGAAATGCCTTAATCACTTCCCCCCACTGTAAGCTAATGAGTTTAATGTACCGCATTCTGTATTCTGAGGTAACTCCAACTTAAATATATTCAACCTCAAGTGTCCTTTATTAAGGCAGAAGGTTTCTGTTTCACAGCTGAATTTGAAAGCTATTTGGGATGAGATTGTGTCTTTATAATAAACTTGCCATGGAAGAGCTGCCATTTGGCTCTTAGTGTGTTTTATTTCAGCAAAAATGTAGTCACATATATTCATTTTACTATTCTTCATTCTTATTCTATTTTCGCAATTTAATGGTTTTTTGATTGTTGTTGTTTTGTTGTTGTTGTTTCGCCAAAGGTAGTTTTTTATCTTCTCTTTTCTCTTTCATGTTTTAATGTGAAATTGCAGCAAAATCTATTCAAGAATCTCCAGATGTCAAGAGAGCAGAGAAGATTTTATGAACCATTTTTCAATGAGAAAAAAAAAAGCAATAAAAAAAAATAGATTGTGTCTCAAAACCAGAAGGAATTTGTCCTGGTGATTGAGTGAGTGTGTGTGTGTGTGTGTGTGTGTGTGTGTGTGTGTGAGCATACACACACATATACATATATTAATTGTGGCTCAAATGGTGATAGTAAAAAGACCATTACACTGAGTTTCAAGAAACCCAAGTTATAACTTGATTGGGGTCACTGACTAGCTGAGGGATGACCTAGGACATCTTTCAATTTTCTTGATTACAAATTGAAGCCATTAGATCAGCATATGGTTTTCTCTGTTTTTATTTGTGACCTTTTCTGATTCTAAGGCAGTCACTTTAGGGAGAGGAACGATTTGGTTTAAACAAGGAGCTTATCCAGTATGTGTACAAAGAGACAGATGGTCTTCATGAGTATAGAGGTGCTGCTGTCAAAAGTGCCTAAAAACTCAGGAGATGAAAAGAAAACCTAACTACTCTCTAAGAGCAAGGCAATGTTTAATGTTCCAAATGCTGCTGGAAGTGCATTGCTACTTTTATTTCTTAAGAATTTAGCAACCCTTGTAGAGAATCTTTAAAATAACCTTTTCTGATTCCGTTTTTATTTTGTTTTTCTCAGACCTTGAATTGTCAGTCACCCAGCATGGAATGTAAGTTTTTTTTTTTTTTGTAAAATACTTTAAAGGAAATATACCCATTCTGAACATTTTTGAAGAAAATGACCTCTTTCCTACAGAATTGCCAAGGCGTTTGTGTTAAAGAAGTGTTTTTTCACCTGGAGGCAATTTGGTATATTTTGATTTATGCCCTTGACATGTTTTAAAGGTTAAAAAAAATTTCAATGTATTTCTTCTTCTAAAGTTAAAGCAGTTACTTCCTCAGATATGGCTGCTTAATGTTTAATACTCTAAAAATTATTAGAAGGCTGAAATTGACCAATATATGAAGTTCAATTTTTGCATGAGGTACAATGTGCATAGTTGCTGCTGGCACATGTTCAATATTGTTTGGGGAAGTTGAGGCAGTTTCAAGAGGTGAGTGAGATGAGGGTGAAAAGTGCTTAAAAAGTCAAGTTATTTCTCTTATGACTCTCTCATTGAGGTGCTGAATATCTTGTTTTACTGATGTTAAATAAGGTAGTAAAATAGACATCCTCTAAGCCACAGCTTTATTAGGAACTTGCACCTTTTTTCTTATACAAATGAGAGCTGAAAGTTGGAAGAACAAAGCAGCTTAAATGAGAGCACTGCTCTTAGATTTTAGCTCTCTGAAATTTGGAAATAAAGACTCAATTGAACTGACGTTGTAAAAGTGATTTTGTGGTCCCTGACTCTGGGTCCAAATGTAAAGTTGTGGTGCTACAGAAATATGAGAGGACTAGACTCCACTCCTTCCTCTCAGGCTTAGCCACTCAAGGGAAGCTAAACTGGCCTCTCAACTCACTGTCCCACTATAAAATAAAAGTGTTGAACTAGATGATTTATAAGATTCCTTTTTGTGACACTTCTCTGTCCCCTCCACACCCGATGTTTCTATACTTTCAGTTCTCTTGGCCTCTTGAACGTTACCCTCTCATGTTAGGAGAAATGGGTCTAACTAATGGGACTTAAAGTGCTACCTTTCAAAGGTATTTAATTATTTTTGTTGTCATCGTTGTGCATTTTCTTAAATTTTAAGAATTAAAAAAATGTTTTTAATTATAGTTGACATACAATATTATATTAGTTTTAGTAATTCTACTTCTGGGTATTTATCTGAAGAAACTCAAAACATTAATTCAGAAAGACATATAGAGTCTAAGGCCATGCCACCCTGAACATGCCTGATTCCATCTGATCTCAGAAGTTAAGCAGGGTTGGGCCTGGTTAGTACTTGGTTGGGAGACCACCTAGGAAGACCAGGTGCCGTAGGCATAAAAAAAAAGCAAAAAGACTTATAGATCTGTATGTTCATTGCAGCATTATTTACATTAGCAAGATATGAAAGCAACCTAGGTGTTAATCAATAGAATGAATGGATAAAGAAAAAGTGGTGCATATATACAAAGTATATTTTACTTTTAATTTGATTTTTGACACCACAGAATTTTGTCATTATTAGTTTATGTCAACATTCATTTAGATTTATCAACATTTTTATTATTTTTTTGCTCTTCATTTCTTTTTGTATTTCAAACTTTCCATTTGTGGTTATTTTTCTTCTGCCTGATGCCCAGGCTTTTTTAGATTTTTTTTTAGCTAGGCTTTGCTTTAAGTTGTAGTTTGTCTGAATATGTTTTTAGTTAGAGCATAGTAAATACTCTATTAAATTAATCCACTATTATTATCTAAAAATAGATGGTTTGTTTACTTATTTGCTTACCATCTATTTAGTTCACTAAAATGTAGACCCTAAAAGGTCAGGAGCTCAAATTGTCATTTCCTCATTGTTTTCTTTTGTCAGATTAATTATATAGTGCATCGGAGGTGCTCATTTAAGGCTGAATGCCTGAATGGATTCACACATCCACTTACTCATTCTTTTATTCTACGTGTTTTGAATGCATGTCCACTGTGGGTCAGACATTGTCTGATGAAATTTTGAGACTACAAACATCAGGGACTATTTGGGCTAACTCTCTTATGGGAAGACAGTTAAGTCAACCCGTAGTTGAAGTACAACTTAGCAAGCACTCTATTATGAGAAATTGATTGTCCCTGGGAAATATGGAACAGAGAAAGGCTTTTGAATAGAGATCTGCTAGACAACACTTTGTATTGCTACCTTGTAAGATTGACTCAACATTGTGGCTTCTGGAAGTGATCTTGGGCAGGTCAAAGTGAGTAGAAATTGGTTATCTAGCTATCTTAGATCTCATCAAATTTCTACAATGCAGTGAAGGTGAATTCATGAATCAACAGGCATATTCCACTGAAATTAATGAGTTGGAAAAAATAGCCTGGAACAAAAGGAACTGCTGTGTTGAGAGTGGCCACATTATACTCCACAGAATAATGATCATAGACGGCCATTACTTCAGGTTATGATGAAGGTACTTTCCATTAAGCATAACCCTACAGAGTCAGAGCAATATGCTTGAGTTTTTTTTTAAGGACAGAACACCTACTGAACTTTCAACAAAAGGACCTTGAAAAATATTTTATATATAGAGAAGATAGGCACTATGGTATTAAAAAACAAGCCAGAATTTTGAATAAAAGTATTAAATTCTAATTTCTCTACTTCATAACTATGTCATATGGGATAAGAGACATCCTCTCTGAGTATCTTTTTTCTTACCTTTAGAATAGGGATAAAAATGCCTCAAGATTGTTGTAAGAATTGAAACAATGTATATAAAATACTCAGTACATAGTAGGCCTTCACAGTCATTACTAAGATTAATTAATTAAATATGTATAACAAACATGTAAATTAATATGCAAATTATTTTACAATGCTTTCTTTGCAACTATTTTGATTATTGTTGGTAATTTCTACCTCACATGCTAGCAGCTTTAGCTTCCTTAATAAACAATGGTTCAGGAAGACCATGAGAGCAGTTCTGCCTTGCTTATATTTGGGTTAATATGTTGCTGTTTACCTGATTTTGTGTAAATGGATTTCAAGAGTCATGGAAAAAATCTCATCAATTGCCAAATCCTATCCTGGAGTTTGAAATACTTTCACAAGGATAATGACTTTTCTCCCCCTTTTCCCATACACCCACCTTTAAAGATAATGCTTAAATAACACATTCTTCTTTGAAATTGTGCTCTCTCCTCACATTTGTCACTCTACCTACCACCTTCAGTAAGGGTACTGAACCTCCAGATAAAATTGATCACTTCTCTCTATATATAGTTTGTCTACATTCCTTATATTTCCCGTAATTTATGGAAACTAAAATGTTATTTATGTAAGATGTGTGTAGATATTAAAAACTTTATAATGTGAACAAATGTGAAATTGGTGTTATGTGATAAATTTCAAGTTAGGCTGCAAGGTCTTTGAAGATAAAAAACAATATTCAAGGAACCTGGCTAAGTTCCAGGTTCATTAGACATAAATAACCAATTTAAAAAATTTTCCTATTGGTTGATTTTGATAGCTAGGTTTAGAAGAGGGTTGAAAAATCATGAGTGCATTTGGGCATTTGGAAATATGTGGTTTGTGGTGACTGGGAATAAAAGGAGGGGGGAAATTATGCATGGAAGGGAGATAGCCATAATAGAAGGTAATCATCACCGATATCCAGCTTCTATGAGGACCTTTCTTGCTAGGAACATACTTTGTTTTATTTTGCAACATTTTCAAAATGTATGGTTATTTCCATAACCACCTAAATAACTTGCTGGATATTTTATGCACATGAAAATGTGATTTTAGATGGAAGAATCCCAATTTATTTAAAACACAAATGCAAGAAAGCATGTTCACATGATAAAACATTCATTTTATAAAAATATGAGTTATAAGTAATTATGAAGTAATTGTGTAAATATTATTAAGTGATAATGAGTTAATATGGTATATATTTATAATGGGTGAGTTATCATTGTTGAGCTTTGTGCAATACCACCAATGTTAATTACAAAAAAAAAGATCTATATTAGATTTTGAGAAAAAGCTTTACTAACTTGAACCTAAGGATATCAAGAGCTAGTGAAAAATGTCTATCTGCAACCCATTTGGCTTAGATACATGGTATTTTTCTTGATGCATTGACCTTTTCTTAAAAGTAAATTAGGTTAGTTCAGCATAGCTGTTCTTTGTAAGCTGGTGCTGGTGCCTAGTGATAGCTGTTTCTTTGGGCAGAAATCTGGCATGGCTTATCAGCCATTGCATTAAATTGTCCCCCCTAGTCCCTGAAGTGACCTTTTTCCAACTACAAAAACAAGGACCACAATTACCCAACGATGAGTTACAGACACTTCTCATTATTCTATCATTTCTAAAAAAACACTAATATTGTTTTTGTGACCAGTTCTGCATGTTATTTTAGTGCCCTAGGTATAATAATTGTGGGCTTGCATACTTGTATTCTTTTAAAGCAACTAGTTACTTTTATTTTAAGCAAATTTATGAAAATTTTTCCACCAATTCAAAATCCATAATATGACATTTGTGACTTTCCAACCCTCAAAACCAAACTTGATGACCTTTTTAACTTTAATTAGGACTCCTAAGTCTCAAGGAGGTTCCTCCCAAAAGAGATCCATCCAAATTTATTACACTAACGAATATTGTTTGATAAAACCCCCATAAACCTTCTTGAACCAGGAGTTAATGTCCGGGAAAGTGGATTTACAACAAGCACTGAGTAAGGAAAATGCATTAACCAGAAAACTTGTTTTAATTAAGCAGAAGCTTTTGTGCTAATGAAGAAAAAAGACTGAGGAACTCTCACCAAACCAAATTTATCATAATTGACATATATCCATTTTGTTCTCTCTCCTCTATATTTGTGCTTATATAAAACTTGCCTGAGAAATGATGATTGCATTGTAATTGAAAGATGAATAGGAAATATAAATTAATCAGGTAAGAAGTCAGAGAAAGCTGTTTTAGTCAGGTGAAACTAAATATGTGACCCATGGGAAGCCCGTGTGAAATGCTGATTTGCATTGGAGGCATTTAGAGGTCAAGGCACCTAGTACAAAGTGCAAGGTAAGACTGGACCTGTTGTGACTGATGGAAGAGTGGTAATGGCAGGACATGGGGCTGGAAAGCGAGGATGCACCCATGTTGTGAAAGACTTATTAAGGGACTTAGATTTTGTCCAAAAGTCTTTAAAAGAATTAAGCACCCAAATGGAGTACTTTTATTTTAGATGATCACCCTAAGGTAGTGTAGAGAAGCTGGAGATGAGAAGACACCAAGATCAGGAGTGTTCGTTAGGAGGCAGTTCAAATAGACCAGGAGAAACACTGGAGGAGCCTCAACCACTACAGTGAGAGAAATGAGGAGTTTGACTTGTGGGGCTTGAGGAAGTTCTATATATCAAAGGAAGTATCTGTATTTCTTAGCATAAAAAGGGGAAGTAAGTCACACATAAAAATATTATTTGCATAATATTTTAATTTTACATCCTCAGTTCCACTTATAATGACACTCAATGTGGTGATGTGAACACCACCGCTTCAATACGGAAGTCAACTCTCTTGGGGAGTCTTTACTTCTATAGTTACTACAGTTTAGGAGGTAACTGTATCACGTGCCTGGCCTGAGATGTTTTAATTAAATGGCTAGTGACCATTTTAAATAATAGTCTTTCATTACCACAGAAATAATAAAAGTGACCCAAACAAAGTCAGAGAGTATAAACGTGCTCAGGCCCAGGGACTATAAAGAAGTCAGTCACCTCATGGTCAGATCAGCAGACGCTGAGTTCCCCTGGTGAGCTTTCTTGAGAGGTCCTGGAACTGGGCTACTAAAAGCTGTTGAGGCAGCCAAGGGAGGGCACTTGGTGTTTGCAGCACTCTGACCATTGGAATATTGATGTCATTGACTGATGATAGTTAGTCCTGCAGATGAGGAATAGGCACCTGTTAGATAAAAGAATCAAATCTCTTCTTGAAGAGACCAGTGGTATGTATGGCACACTGCTTTCATTTCTCATCTCACCCAAAAAGAGTAAAGGGAGTCCTTATGGTATGGAGAGAATCAGATGGGTCAGAACCAAGTTAGAACATAATCTCTCAGTGGCAGACCATCCTTAGGACAGTCTTAGAGCATGCTGTGGAATAGGAACCCTTTTATAGTTTATAAACAGTTAAAATTTCCTTTTACAATTCTGTTTTTTTTTAGAAATAATTAAAAAATTGGCAGGTGCATACATTAAATCATTTAGCATTTTTATTATTTGTAGTAGATCTTTATAATTTAGTATCTTTTCCCGTGCTGATGTTCTATTATTCTGAATTCTAGCATAAGCTATGAAAGGGCATGCAATTTTACACACACACACACACGCACACCCCAAAGGCCTATGCCAGTTAAGCCAAAAGGGCCTTTGGGTGGGCCAGGTGTTGTTCTGGCACTGCAGGAGATGCCCATGCAGTAGGGAAAGTCAGAGATCATTCTGCTGGAAGTGTTTTAGTGCCAAGCACCGTGAGACGGAAAGTTAGAAACATGTCTAGAAATGGAGTGTGAGATAAGCTGAAGGGAATAGTTTAGGATAGTCTGTGAATGAGGAGGAAGTGTCAAGAGCTTTTTCTTGTTAATGCTGGGTTTCTAGAGAGGGGTGGACCTGCAGTCTAAAGGCATAGGACGTGTTCAGACAATAGTAGCAATTTACCCTGTTTGTAAGGAATAAACAAACATCTAGGGCAGTGATTCTCAAAAGTGTGGTCTGTGGACCAGCAGCATCAGCATCACTGGAGAACTTGTGAGAAATGTAGATTATAAGACCTCTCCCCACATCTGCTGAATCAGAGACTTTAGGGGTGAGACCTAACAATGTGCTTTGATAAGCTCTCCTAATGTAATGCAATGTGGAGATGTGCGCACAAAGGAGGCGTGAAAGGGGACAAAGGAAGGTATGGGCTGGGAAGAGTTGAGTTTTGTTTTCAGCGAAATCTGTCTCCCCTAGGTAACAGTGATATCTCCTGACTCCATGAAGGGTGGAAGAGGATGTAGTAGGAATCCTAGCCTGTCAATCCTGAAGTTATTAAAGCAATATCCTGGATTGTTTTCCTTAAAATATTATCAAGAGGGTTCCTATTTTGTTAATCCCTTCATTTCTAATGCAAACTATGATTAATTAAACAAACAAACAAACAAAACCCCCTGCTACACTGACTAAGATATTGTTCAGTATACCACCACTGATTAGTTTAATCACCTTGGATGTGGAGGCCACAGAATTCTTAGGGGAGGAACATCTTTCAATTATTCTCAGCCAGAGAAACCCAATAGCTGCTAACTCTTACCCCCTAGCCTTCTGAAGCTGATTGAATAGCTCATGGTTGTTAAGTAAGATTTTTCAAAATACTATGTTTGAATAACATTAACTTTGAATATTTTCTGCTAACCTCCAAAGATTTAATTTTTAAAAATTCTGCTTGATCATTTAGCACAATTGGTGTCCTCATTAATAATCTGAGCTGCCAACATCCATGTTCTGGTTACCTCTGTGCTCTTCTATTTACAAACTGGTCACAAGGAGCTCGTCAAGTCATTGCATAGTAATCAATTTCCTTTGCTTTCTTTCTAGATTCATTAAATTGTCTTCGAAGATGCCCATTAAGCATGCATTTCTCATCAACTAAGTGGTTCAAATGAGGGCCTTTGAATACTTCTAATTAGCTGCATAAAGTTTAGAACAAAGTTAACAGAGGCCCCAAAAGACTGTTGTTTGGAGTTTCAGGCCACAGATTGCTAGTCACCAAGTAATGCAAAAATCAAGAATGCAATTTTTCCTTCCCTAAAGATCTCTTTGAAAAACCAAGATAAAAGAAAGTACACAGTTTACAGTAGTTGTCACATTTGTGACTAATAATTATTATGTAGGTTAAGTCACTTGCATAGGAAATGTGTTGCCTCCCTTGAAGACTGATGCCTAGTTTTGCAAGCCCTATAAACTTCTGAGACTTGCATGAAGAAGGGAGGACAAATGTCTAAGCGACTGTTATAGTACTCTAGAATGGAAAACTTTTTTTTTCTTGGTGGAAAGCAACTATAAAATTAACTCTTACCTAGCTACAGAAATGAAGGGCCTTAGCAAGACTACCTACAAGATGCATATTTGAGGGGCATATTGAGAAGATGAATGATCTCTTAGAAGTGTCCTCTTTGAATAGCAGTGGTTGTCAACCTTGGCTGTAATTGGCATCACTTGGACCCCACTCCAGACCAATTAAATAAAAATCTCTGCTGGTTGTGTAGCACAGAGATTTTTTTTTTAAACCACTCAAGTGATGTTAATGGACAGTCAAAGTTGAGAACTACTGTCTTAGAATCTGCCAAGCATCATTTCCTGGTCCCAAAGGAAGAACTAGCAGATTCTATTTGAGGTAAAAGAACCCCAGTTTCACTTTCTATTTATTAGAGAATAATGGTTCTTCCATTTCTTTTTCAGAGTAGTATCATAGATTATCCAGAAGTCACTTGTGTATTTTATTGATTGCTTTATTAAATCTTTAAGAACATCATCCAGCTGAACTTTCCACAAATAAATAATAAGATCTGTTTGCATTTAGACTAATCCCTAAGTGTTCATTGACTAGGAATAAGAATGAATTTTGGGGGGTTGGAGGCTCCCAATCAAGAAAGATCATGAAATAGGCCCTCAAAACATAGAGAAGATAAACAGTTGAGAATAAGGTCTAAGATATAAATATTTTGAGCTTCATAGATTTTCCTTTGTGCCTTCTGGTTTCTAGAGAATTCATTTTGAAGGATCATGGCCATAGAAGTGAATGAGGCAGAAGCTAACACATGACACTCAGAGAAGAACCACTTATACTTCTTTTATATTTCCCACATTACATACACTACAGTATTAGACATTACATAGTTGTTAAACACATGGAAAGGATGAGTGGTGCTATTAGAAGACATGTAGAAGGGCGTGTGTGTGTGTGTGTGTGTGTGTGTGTGTGTGTGTGTGTATGTGTGTGTGTTACATATATGGTGCTTATACATATGACATGTATATATGGGGGGTTGTAGGGAAGTACTGATCATGCTCATAAAATGTATTCTTAGCATTCTTAGTGTGATCATTGCATTTTCTAATAGAGCATGTCACCAAGTGCAGAAACAGGACCAGTTTAAAGAAATATTGTAGACAGAAGAATATGAATGTCATCACTCCATCAGATGTCCTAATTTCACATACTGACTGCCAGATGGTAGGTGAGTGCCCTGAACTAACATCTTGTAATGAATATTAAATAAATAATGACAGAGTTAGTAAAGACTTTTTTTGGTTTGTTTTTGCTTTAGGTCTTGGTTCAGATTAATTTCACTGTATGCTCTGTAGCTTCTTATAATGTAGAATTTTATTTTCTGGGGAATTGCAGACTCTTTCTAGAAGAGCATATTAAGCAATTTTTATCCCTGAAGGCTGCTCTTTGACAGGTATGCTAAGAGGCTAAAGAGAAACACCTTTTCCTGGAAGAAATGGGAAATAAGAATGTAAGATACAATTCTAATGTGTTACCGTCCAGATACACTAAAAAAAGGTGATGAATAATTCAGAAGAAAATAAAGTATAAATTTAGAACCCATTGTGAGCATGCTAGCAATCTTAGAAAAAGGAGATAAATAGACTTGAAGAAGAATTTAGCTAGATATTTGGATGTTGGCTTAGAATTCAGTATCATTTTATCTACATAGTTAGCCTGGTTCCCTTCTAAACTGGATATGGCTGGAAAATGAGGGGTGGGGAGAGTGAGCCCACAGACTAGGTATAGTAACCTAGAGTAATGCAAAAGACATCTCTTTTTACATGAAATACTAGAGAGATCTCTGGTTTCTGTCTCTGTTGTAGTTGTGGTGGTATTTAGTTGGAGACCTTTGAACTCTCAAAGTCATATAAATCTGACATCAGTTTAAAGTTGAAAAGAGAATAACCATATAACCCCAAGCATCAGAATTTTATTCTGCTGGTGCAGACAGTGCTTTGACATTCTGATTTCTAATTCCTGATCACCCCACTAGGCCTGTGAAACTAGAGTGGTTCTTTTTCTCAGTTTGCCACTAAAGCAGAAAACCGTGCCTACCAGAAATCACTAAACTGTTCTTAATGTTTAGCTTTATTCCAACTTGGGTATTCCCCTCCTGGACAGAACGGTTCCATTGGTACCCATGACCACCCATGACATTTCTTTTTTCATCTTTCTCCTCAAATACAGTGCCCTGTGAGAATCTCAGACTACCTTTGTTCTTCTTGACTTTTCTAGATTCTTGATGGTTCAGGCCTTCTCCTCTTCTTCCATCATCATTTGAGCAAACTGGAATCACTATGTGATAGACTGGGGATTCAATCATTCAAGAAGTTGAAGGTTTGGGAGACTTTCTGGCTGGCTGCTGTCTTGAATCCTAGCACCTATTAGCCAATTGGAAATTTTACATCAGATGTATCGGCTGGGTGTTTTCAGAAATCACTATTACTGAAATTCATATTTCATCTACCATAAAGTGAGCACTTTGGACAAAATTATTCTCTTAAAACACCTCTGTCATAAAATCATGTACCAAAATTGTATGTTTTTAATGAAAATTTAAAGTGATCCATGAGCATTTGCAAAGTCTTTCTAGTGACTCTCTCCTGTATGGAATATTTTCTTCTACAGTTGGCAGTAGACATTATATATACTGAGATGAGCCAATATGCTGTCATCTTATGCTAAATTACCATGAGAGAAAAAAAAATTACTTTAAAGAGAAAAAAAGGTAAAAAATTAAAGAACCAATATAAATAAATGTGGTTTTCTTTGTCTCTTAGAGGAATATGTATCTTGTTGCTATGGGGAAACACCCTCTTGCTATTGCAATTTTAGAGAAGCTCTTCACTTTTTGAAGGGTTGTGCTTTGAAGCTCATTTGTAACTTGGATTTTGACATTTGGTGAATATAACAATGTTGTAAATAATAATGAGGTCCCTGCCCTATCCACATGAGTCTATTGAATTCA
Organism: Macroglossus sobrinus; assembly: GCA_004027375.1. Lineage (NCBI taxonomy): Eukaryota > Metazoa > Chordata > Mammalia > Chiroptera > Pteropodidae > Macroglossus > Macroglossus sobrinus. The sequence continues at coordinate 259,124 of PVKZ01000558.1, forward strand.
CAGAGTATTCTAAATTTTGCATATTTGCACCATCAAAATCTTCAGCGTTGGTTTTTGAGAAGAGTAAATTTAATTAAAATATAATTGGGAATGAGATGTAGACTTTAAAAATTCTAAAATTACTTAGGGTTGTCTTCAAGAGGCTTAGAGATCAAAGACATTTTTCTTAGTTTTATAGTTGTCACATTAATTCCCTTTTTTTACGATTTAGGTATTTACTTCTGCTTTTATATTTGTAAGATAGTTAAGGTTATTTCTTGTTTTGGTTTTGGTTTAGAAGAATGTTGGGGAGGACACGAGATAATGAATTAGAAAAGAGATTTTTCTGTGGTAATTTTAAAGTATTGGGAAAAAATGATGATTAAAAAGAATAAAAAGAAATATATAAGAAAAAGTCTCGAGATGACCTTAACTAGATTGGCAAAAGGAAAGCAAAAAGATAATCTGGCTGTACAGGTTTTGCTTTGCACAGTTCTAATACGTGTAATTACAGTTAACCGCTACTGTGTTAAGTAAGACCAGTCCTAAAAATAAAGTGCAAATTTCAGTTATTATACTACATTAACTGTAAATAATTGCATACAGAACTTGTTGGTAGTTCTACAGTGCACGAATCACTAAGTAACAGCTTCACATCATAGTCAATGGCCAATTATTCAATTCCTTCGAAATCTGTGGTGATTTGTCACTGCATGTCTATTAGTCAGTTCAGACTTGCACAGCAGGCATATAGCTGTGCTCGTCTTTGCCTCTCAGTGATGAATCCACTTGCCTTTTTACAAAAATGGATAATTAAAAGAGAGAAGTGGCCAACAAAGATGAAAGTGCAGTAAAGAAAAAGAAAGTGATAATGCTGGAGGAAACATTAAAATTGAATATAAATGGAGTTATAGGACAAAGCTCTGGCCTTGGGAGAGCTGACACTGCAATCATTTGAGAGACTGAATATGCAGTCAGAGAAAACTGAGCAAAGGCAAACTTATTGACATAAAGTAGCTGTAATGAAAAGGGTAAAGATGTCCTAGAGGAAGTGATGGCAGGGAAAAATTTTAAATTAAAGGAACTCTCAGAGATATTTTATAACATTGAAAGTGCAAAATGTAAAATGTTGGAAGCCATTCAAACTTAGAAAGGAGTATGACAATTTGTCACAATGTAGAAAAAGAAACTCACTCTATCTTGTAAGTTGCATGAGAAGAAGGGAAACACTATTCAAAGAACTTTTGATAAGTTCTTTACAAAGAAATAAAATACTATAAATCTCAAGGTCTCTAATGTTTTAAATTACAGTGTACTAAAGAAATATTAGTTTTACTCTTTTTCATCACCTTATATACATTTATACTGATATTGAGGTTTTTAATATTTTGGCAATTTTAAAGATCTCAGGACAATTACACTTTTCTCTATTAAATATTAAAAATTACTTTGCACAGTATCAGCTTGTACAATTGGTTTTATGGTCCTGGACTACTATGCAAAGCAAAGACTGCTTGTATTTTCATTAAAGATAAAAACGACTTTGAGTCAGACCTCTTAGCTACACACAAATAATGTGGAGATATTGGTCCAAGACATCTTAGTTGGTGGTCTTGAGTAACTTGGGAATCCTTGCATGCAGGACCTATGTAAATCAGAGTCCTAAAATCTGATTCTACCCCGAACCAATAGAAATAGCATATTACCTTAAACCAAGTACTTAATGGATTAGAATTAGAGACATTTAGATTGGGAAAGGAGATTATCTGGTTGTAATTTAGAGATGATGGAACTGAGGCCCACTCAAGTTACCAGTAAAGTGACTCATCTGAGACCACACAGCTGGTTAGTGACAGGGGATTAAAAAATTAAAAAATAAAAATTGGTAGTTACAAAATATTCATGAGGATGTAAAGTACAGCATAAGGAATATTGTCAATAATATTGTAATTACTATGGTGTCAGATGAGTACTAGTTTTATCGGGGTGATCACTTCATAAGTTACTGTATTCTAACTATAATTGAAAAAGAAAAAAGTTAAATCGGGGGGAAACAAAATAAGATTAAATATAAACAATAAAAATAAAATAAAATAAAAAATAAATAAAAGTAAGAAAAAGAACCAAGATTTCTTGACTTCTGATTTACCCCTTTCTTTACTGAAAGAAAAGCAGAGTACAAAATACCCTTGAATAATGGGGTTTGACTGCGAGGATTCACTTATATGTGATTTTTTTTCAATAACTATAAAGTTGGCCCTTTGTACCTCTGGTTTTGCATCAGTGGGTTCAACCAAGGTGAATTGAAACAGTATTTTTGATTCTCATTTGGGATTATCCAGATGTCAAGAGCCAACCATATGCCATTTTAAATAAGGGACTTGAGCATCTGTGGATTTTGGTATTTGCAGGGGACATAGAACCAATTCTCTATGGTTACCTAGGGATGATTGTAATTAAGTGTTTAGGGAGTCAAAAGTTATAGCAGATTTTCTATTGTACAGGGGTCTGTTTCTTAAATGTCCATGTTGTTCAGGGGTCAACTGAACATCTTTATGAGAACACCATGGAGGATGGTGGAAGAGGTGTGTCTCCTTCTTCACTACATGGCTTCTGCAGACATAAATAATGGCTGTATTGTAAATGCAAGCTCCCTGTGAATTCCTGTTTTCTTTTAATACTTTAGGTTTTTAAATTTTTTTTTTAACTTTTTTAATCTACCAGCCTATTAGAGTTCCTCAGAAGAGCATTTGAAGTAGGATTAGATTTCCCTTGACACTGTTAAATCAAGATCTTTTTCATGGTAATTTCTTAAGAGCTATTTAAGTTGTCCCACTAGATAAATAACTGCTGATGATATTCTACTCACCCACTAATTCCTGAGCTTTTCTTTGCTTGATTGCCTATTTAGTTTGTGTAATTTCACATTTTGGTGTCATAGTTGTCTTAACTTTTCACTTTTGTTTTCTTCTTACCAGAGGCAAGCAGATAGACAAGGAAGAATAATTTGTGAATATTTCTCGCTTGAAATTATTGTCTCTTTTTGTTTTTCTTTGAAATTTAAATAATTCGAGGTGAATAGAGGCATACATAAGAGTCGTTTATACAGACTTACAGTTTGACTCTTGAAATTCAGTGCCAAATCTCATGTTGAAATTTCTCATAAATTCAATAATACAGTTAAACAAACACCTAACATATTACCCTGTTTTGTTCTTTATTATGTACCTTATTACCTAAAATTGTTATTTATAATGGCTATTTACTTGCTATTTTTATTTACTTTGCTAATATCTAAGCTCCAGCCTGTTCATATGATCTTAGATTTGTGCCTAGAGTAGTAAGGGATACAAAAATACTTACTGAATAAGTAATAGGTCATAATAATATAAATAAATAATAATTAAGAACATAAATTAAATGTTAGGGACCATGGCAGGGATTGAGGTACAATAATGAATAAAACATAATTCTTGTACTAAAGAAACTTCAATCTTGTCAGAGGTGGGAGGAACATGTGAAAGGAAATATATTGCAATGCAGTAAAGAAGAAAAACAGAATAGCATGTTAAAAGAACAAAGAAAGTGCAGTGGGTTGAGGGCAACTCAGATCAGGTTTGCACTTTATTTTGAAGGAGGGCAGGCAAAGGAGAGGAAAGGGAAAGCAAATTCCAGAGAAAGAAAACAGCAAGGGCAAAGACAGAAACACAAAAGAACAAGACATTATCCAAGAAATATCATCGTCCTATTGCATTCCTAGAGTTCAGAGAGGGAAGTAGAAAATGTAGGTGAAGGCCACTAAAGCAAAGGAAGGGTCAGATTATGACAGAGTGCATCACAGCATCAGGTAATCTTTTCCTAGTTTCTTTTTAAAAAGCATTGTGCAAGTATTATAGTTCTAAAGAGATGTAAAACATGGATTTTGCAGCAATTTAGTTTAGGGGAACTGATATGAAGCTAAAAAATATAAATAATGGTACAAATTAGCATATTCCAAGTATACCAGGCTCTTAATCTTTGCCTACTCTGTTCCCTCTGTTTGACTACTTCTATTTCTCTGCCTGGCCTATCCTAATTTTTTCAAGACTCAGTGGGCTCTTTCCTCCTTTGGGAAGCTTTCTAATACCTTCAGCACAGGCTAAATAACCTGTCTCTCTTTTCCAACAATGCCCTGTTCCTCTCTACTTATCTCAGCACTTCTCATGCTCAACTGATGATAATATTCTCTTGTATACCCTGTTCGGCCCAGGAGATGGCTTCCTGAAACAGTCAGTTAAGTGCCTCAGTGTTATGGGTTCTTATTTTTTAATCCCCAAGTAGTACATTCTTTGTATTTTATGAGGGCAATTTTTTTTGTTGTTTTTTGGTCTCTAAATTTCCTGAACTAATGATGCATCTTAGACATGTTTTCTTCCACCTGTTAAATGTATGTTCAATTTTTCCAGGTCATGGATTCCATTTTGATAGATTTTATAATGTCAGTGTCCAACCCTCTCTGCCTGCTTCTCTTGAGCATTAGTTTTCTAGACTCTACCCTTGAAAGCACTCTTGAAAAGTAGGACAGTTTTTCTTGTGTGTGTTCATGCAAGTATACACATAGTGTGTGGCTGGCTTAGTACAATCACTTACACAACTTTTGTCAAAACAAACTGTTCCATATTGCTTAATGGCAAAAAAAGAAGTCTCAATGGAGTGAACACACTACAAAATAAACTCACTGAGAATAGCACAGTCGAGTTCTCAATGGCTGACAGCAGGAACACTGTGGTTTGATAATGTTCATTAGTCCACAATTGTGCATTTTGTTCTGTCTCCCTAGTTCCCATTGCCTGAGAATATTCAGTAATACTTATGTACGATAACATTGCATCTTTAATATAATATGTTTTGTGAGAATTTACCCAACATATATGCTTTTATACAAAACAAAAACTGAGTTAAATGGTATTAGGCATTAAGCTGGATATCTGATTAGTTAGTTTCTTATTGCTGTTGTAAAAATTACCACAAACTTAATGGTTTAAAGCAACACATATTTATTATCTTATGATTCTGGAGGACGAAACTCCAAAATGGGTCTCACTGGATTAAAATTAAGGTATCAGAAGGGTTATATTCTTTGAAGGTTCTAGGGGAAACAGTATTCTCATTTTTTTTCAGTTTCTAACTTCTGTTTTCACTCATTAGCTCATGGCTTTCTTCAAAACCAGCGGCAAAAAATCTTCAAATCTCTCTCTGACTCTAACTTCTTTTCTGCCTCTCTTTTCAACTTTAAAGGACACTTGTGGTTACATTGGGTCTATCTGAATAATTCAAGATAATATCTTTATTTTAAGGTCTTCTAATTAGCAATCCTAACTCATCTGCAACCTCTTGCTATATAACAACACATTCATGGGTTCTGGAGATTGAGATGTGGCATTTTCAGTGTGGGGGAGGCATTTTTCTGTCTAGTACAGCTGGTATAAGTATATTTAAGAGATATTTAAGAGATACTTACATCTCTAATACAAAGTGACTCTGAGGGCTGTAATTTCCCTGCTTCAGCATCTTATACTGTCTCTCTCATACAGTAAGTACTAAGAAGTAGGCTGCAGGACCAAAGAGGAAGAACCCATTTCTTAGAATGTGTGTTGCCTGAAGGAAGCCATCTTTGAGGGAATAACATTTAATCTGAGCATTGAAGGATGAATATTATTGTTATAAAAACAGACCAGGGATGCAACATTCCTTCTTCCTCTAAGGAGGAAGGCCAGAAGGAGAAGAAGTGCAGAAGAAAGAATACAAAAGGCCTGGTTATATGAGTAGATAGGTGCAAAAAAATGTTTTCCTATGAACCAGGGTTTTCACTAAAGCAACAATGTTTTAGGATGTAAATGACATTTTGTGATTACATCTCTATTTCTTCTTCATGGCTGATTGAGCCTTAATACTACTGGAGTCATAGGAGATGCTAGGAAATAAATATACTCTGACTCAACAACTTTATGAGTCCCTTATTTCACTGGAGTAAAGGCTTATCCTTAGCCAAGGACTCCACAAGAAGTCTAAATATTGGCATTTTTCAGTAAGTATTCCTCTTTTCCCCAGGTTTTCAGAATAGTCACCAGGTTAACATCGATTTTCATCTCTAACAATCTAGCATAGATGGGACATTTATGACACCAAGCCGGATGCAGACCCTGTAGCACTGTGGTGGAGGCTGCTGATCTGACACCCTTGCATTTCCCAAAGGAGAGACTAAATCTTTCAGAAAATAGAACCCAAGACTTCCTAGGAATTGATTGCCATTTACATGCAGAGCACCAATATCTGATTTTATTCCTTTTTCTCAAGTCTCAAGTTGACCGTAGTAATAGTTTTACAGCATTTCTCTCTGCTTCTGTTCTCATTCATTTTCTAGTAGCCAGAACAATCTTTCTAAACTGCAAACATATTATTTTATAATTTATCTTAATATCATTCAATGACTTCTGTCTATCCTTAGGATGAAGTCTAAATTTTTTAATAGTGCCTTCCATGACTAGATATCTCCTTAACCTGAACTTTTATTATTACCAGTACCCACTATCTACTCACATATTTAACTAACTGTTGAATGCCACAATTCACCCAACAAATATCAATTGAGTATCTGCATTGTGCCTTTACTTGGGCTTCTTTATTTGAATAAAATTTACTCAATAAATATCTATTCAATACCTGTGTTCTTCAATGTTATAGAATATGTATGTCTAGTTAGTCTGATGAAGACCACGTTGACCAGAGTCTTAGCTAGGGCCTGACTTAACCAGAACATATATTCTTCAGTGAACAAGGCATTTTCAGAATGTTATTTTTAGGATCTACCATGAAAGGGAAAAATAATATCTGAGAGGTAGAAGACTTGTGCAGTTGTACCTGGATCAGTCATAATCTCTACCTTGATAATTCTGGTGTATTCTCAGCCACTAAAACATGGTTCCAAGTCAGCCATAGGATATGACTTTTTAAAATCTATCTATCTATTTATCTATCTATCTATCTATCTATCTATTTATTTATTTATTTATTTTATTTATTGCTAACTTAGAGTCTATATAATTGACTATCTTTTCTTTCTTCAATCATCTTTCATGGGTCTGACTGCTTTAACCAAAACATAGAATATATGATTTTATATTAATTTTTGAACTGTGAGAGTAATTTCTTACACTCTAAGGATACATTATCCTTCCAAATCTCTCCAAACTCTCCTCTAGAGTGGAACTTTAGTTAGATCTAGATTAGAATATGATATCTCACCCAAGAGTTATTTCCCTAAGACTTCAGGATGTTATTCTGGCACTGACCTTTTCACAAAAGGGAAACATGAGATATACTGCTCAACTTGGCTGATACGAGCTATATAAATGTTTGCTACCTCATGTCCACACAAAGGAACACTCAAAGGCTGCAGTAGTTTGAGATTAGTAGAATATATTAGTCTAGTCAGCTACATTTATTTGAATGGATTGTCTTGGTTTCTATCCTTCAAGATGGAATCTCATTGAAATTTTATAATCTTTCTTTGCCTATTCATTAATCTAATGTCTCCAGACTCAGAAATCCTTCAATATGTGAGAGTTTCCCAAACATCTTTGCAGATCATCTGGTAATTGGCATATACAGAGGAGGGCATTAGAGGTAGAAGGACTTTCTTTCCAATTAGGTAAGAGCCAAATGAGCTGGCAGGCTGTGTATTAAGGGCAGTCTTCCATTAAGGGCAGTTGGGGGTCCTTACCACAGAGCTTTTCTAGATATAAGTGAGAGTGGCAATCCTCTCTAAAAGTAAAATAAAGGGAATCAGTTGAAAGTCTCTGATCATATTCCTTCAGGGGTGAGTGGCATGTACAGATTTAGGTCTCTCCACAGCTAGGAGCATGATCAGTTCCTCTTTTTGTGTCGAATGTATCTGTAGTAAATGTCTAATTTTTTTTTTTCTGTATGCATCTTCCTTCCTCTGGTAATAAGCTTGATAAGTCTTTGAGGAATCACTGGCTACACAATTTAAATACAAGAAGATTAGGCATGCTAAACACAACATTCAACCCAAACACTATATACTGTCCAAGAGCACACCTATGACACTAGACACTACTCTCAATTATTGACAGATGTGGTTTGGATGTTCCACTTGAAAATTTCCACCAATCACTCTATGTAACTGAACTAAAGCTGTGATAGAATGAAACTTACAGTAACTGGAAGTCTGCTAGGCATGGCAGATAATGCCAACATTGCTAACAATAGCCATCACTAAAATGGTCAGCTAGATAAATGTAATACGTGTAGTTATGGGTTATAAAGACCGTATTTGGTCATGAATAATTTAAAATATTACCTAGAACTTTGAGGTAGATTTTTGGATCAAGCCATTGCAATACAACTTTTATGAGTCTTCTCCCACCTGCAAAAATATGGTTGATGTTCTCCCCACAAAAAGCTATAGCCTGGTGAGGAGAAGGCTACTTTTTTATTGAGTGCAGGTAAAATTTAAACTATGGCTTTCTATATAGAGTACATTAGATAGCTTTTGCATACATCTTCATTTTTCTTACCAGAGGTTGAATACCAGCCTTGGGGATCCCTGACAAATCAGGCATCATGTAATTATACCATTCTTCTGAATGGAATACTTGGACTTGAGCTGTTTGATTTCATAATGAGTTGCAGGTGCTGAGAGGGATTGACATAGCTCTCCTTAATTGCTTGTCACAGGGCTAATCAGATGAGGGGACATCAGTGCCAGGAAGAGGTGTTTTAAGCAGCAACATCTGGCAGTTTTCTCACTTGTGAACTGAGGCAGACTCTTGGGCTAAGAAATTTGTAGATAAAAATGATAAGAATTCCTCTCTTTTCTTATAAATTGTTATAAGAATATTAGTGTAAGGTCTAGCTTAAATTTATAAGTAAAATGAAAACTAAAATGATGCATTTAAGAGAATATAGACTTTTGTGTAAGAGAGTCCTGGGTGAGAATTCTAACTTATCTCCATTATGTGCCTTTCAGTGAGTTATGTAACATCTCTGAGGCTCAGTTTCTTCATTAATAAAATAGGAATAAAAACATCTAACCTGATAGGATTGTTTGAATTATTGCTAACATAAATACCACTCCTAGCATAGTAAAAGCCAGTGATTCTCAAGGTGTGGGCCCTGAATCGGCATCATCAGCAAGTTGATTTTACTTTTCCTTACTCTCTTCCAAGACCTGTTAAAAGAAAAACTCTGCAGCTCAGCAATGTGGTTTAACCAGCTCTCCTCAATTCTTATGTGAACTAGAGTTTGAGAATTACTAGTGGAGACCTTCAAAATGATTGTGAAAATTAATCTAAGGGGGACATGACTCAAAATGTTAAGTACACACAAGAAGTCAGAAGTCAAAGTCTAATCTCCAGAAGGAGAGGAGTTGATGAGTAAAAAAGACCAGGTGAAACTCAACTCCAATGAAGCACAGAGGGATTCTAAGCATGTAGTTGAGTGCACTTGATAGGATGGTCTGTGAAAACTGTGTTCTCTTTTTTGCTTCTCAGTTGATACCCGAATTACATTTTTTTTCATATCTGATTGCTCCCACATCTATCAAGTTTTCTGGAATCTTTTTTTTCTAATAAATAATATTTAGATTTAAATTTGAAGTGTTTAGAATTTAAACATAAACTTCTACAAGGAATTCAGTTTATAAAGACCCTATTTAAAATGCTGTAAAATGTTTTATGTTGATAGAATTATTGCATAGTTTATCTCTGAAGGGTAATAATAGCTGTGTAATAATTACGAGTTTTACATATAGCTTTATTTTGCGTTGTTTTCAATGAACATTCTGAATATCTTTGACCTATGTAAGAAAAATTGTAACACAAATAACCTTTTCAATATCAATAAGAATATCCAAATTCTATACAGCTTTTTATAGATTCCAATATGTCTTCATATTTATTCATTCAATCTGATTCTTATAACAGATCAAAAAAGTGAGTTGAGCCTTTGCCAGTGTTTTGAGGATATGGCTTTATAAATGTGCAATGTTGAGACCACTGACATTTGGGCATCAGCTAAGACTGTGGGGTGCTATGCCATTCTAAGACCAAGGTCTACAGCACTTATGAGGAGGAGGATGACAAATACCATCTGCCCAGGCTCAATCTGAGAGAATTTCTTCTATAGGCAGCTGAGGTGCCATCCACAATCTCCTGGAAATGTTTCAAACTGTTAATTATATTTTGCTTCTCAAAATTACACTTCATCTTTCTAATTGAATAATGCTCCTTTTCATCATGTTCGTTTTAGATTCTTTACCCTCACATTTCAAGAGTTTAAATAGCAGACATTCATCACAACTTTGAGAGGAGGTATATGAAAAGAAGCAACTCTATAGAATTAGGTTCCTCTCCTAATTAGGTTCATCTCCCAGCAATCAGGCTAAGATACCTTACAAGGGGTCTCTCTCAGTGCTTCCCCAATGCACACAAACACAGTTACTAGCTTCCCCAATGCACACAAACACAGTTACTAGCTTCTCTGAGACATGGCCTGAAGGGTAATACTGGCCCATGGCACTTTGGCTTGATGATTAGGAAAGAAGAAATCACTTTTGCCAGACTTTCTTTTCAGCTATTACAGGAACTTCATTTAGTTCTTCAGCTGCTTTAAGCAGTATTTCTGAAGAAATACATTATTACTTAGGAAAATTGGGGGTTGATGATCATATGTTACCTTTGGGTATTATCTCTTCTCAATTGCTCTGAGAAGATACAAAGAAAATAGTCGATTTAATTCCTCTCACTACACATTCAGAAAATAACCCTTGAGTACTTCATACATGGCAATGTAAAATATGGAATTATGAATCATATGTAGAATCTGTCTTTAGATAACATGAGCCATAATAATGAGCTCTGCTTACTAATCTGATGGCAAGTCCTTCATAGAATCATATCCTATATCATGTAAAATCCATGTAGAGGTAAAGAATCTCAAGTGGTCTATATCAAGGCAGAAAGCTATAAATATAAACCTTAAGATGAATGTGCTTTACACTAAATGGTGTGGATTACTGTTAGAATAGTTTCACTGGAACTGTCTGTTTAAAAGATATCACTAACTCAAATACGTTGCAATAAATAGGGAGGAAATTTCTCAAATTTTAGAAGTATAGCAATCGTAAGTGCAGGGCAGCTGCATACACTGTGGGTATTCTCCATCTACAACTCCCAGGAGCACTGTTCACATAGATTGTTATGTGTCCTGCAATGTACAGCCTGTACAAATAGATGTGGTAGCTCTATGTGAATCCTTATGCAAAAAATAAAAAAACAGACTTTTTTTTTTGAAAAGATGATTTATACCTCTTAATTTAACTATTAACAATTTGGGATTTGCTTGTAGCCAAACCATATTTTAGGCAAATCTTCCAAATAAGGTGTGACAAAATTTCTCTGCTGTTAACTTTCTAAGGAAACACCCTAGTTCTTACTTTTAGTAACAATCTCAGCCTCCCTGTCTCTCTAAATATCCCAGCTGGAAAAACTACTTCTGGGCTTTCTTCCCAGGTTTAATACTTATAATCTTTTACATTTTTTCTTTTCTATCACAAAATTTTCTGTTTTATTTGACATTCTCTTATTACATTTTCTCCCACTTGATAACTATAAAACAATTTTATTCTTACAGTATTGATGGCATTAGTTTGCTTTCTATATACCACAGATCATACACATACATTGGACAAAGTGTTCTCCAAATAACACTTGAATTCCCCTGTCCTCAGGTTATTAAACACACACACACACACACACACACACACACACATTTGCAAAAGCAATTCGCTGTCATAATCTTTGTTTTCAGACCTTCTGTCCACACTTACTCTCTATCTTTTACCTAAGGTCATTCTCACCTAAATCTCCTCAGGATCTCCCCTCAGTATGAGTAATTCCCCACCATAATCCTTTGGAGCACAAGTTGAATAAAGGTGCAGGTTGGTGAAAGGAGACTCTTCCAGGACAGTTGGTGATAGCCTTTGAAGTCTGTGGAGTAGAGGTAAAACTGAGGTACTATAAGAAAGATGGGAGGGGTATGACACTCCAAATTGCTTGATGCATTCTCATGAGAGTAAGACATAGAATGTCTCTTTATGACCAATTCCTAAGTGTAACTTTTTTATCAGATATATGTGCACACCCTCAATGCATATAAATACTCATTTCCCAAAGAAAGATGTTAGTTTTTTGTTTTTAAGTGCCCTGTAATTTGCAGTGCCACCTCTTTTTAGAGTTACACATTTTGGAGTTAGAGTTACACATTATTATGTAGAGAAATAGAGTTTCTGGTTTGGAGTGGAACCTCAGGAAAACTTGTATAGAGGGACTAGGCTTATCATTTTATTAGAGAGTTTAAAGCAGTAGTAAAGGATGGACATAAGAGGTAAAGGAGTGAAACAAGGCTGGAGGGTCAGCATTTTCTAGAATACTTTAGGAAGATAACAATTGTTAAGTGACACTAATTGCCCAATTCCACAGGAGAAACTAAATTTTGGGATCATTTGTCTGTTGGTTTCTGTTATTTTATCAAAGTTTACACCACAGGGAGTGGGGTAATTTCCCCATACTTTTGGATTGTGGAAGTGGGATTCTATGATGACTGAAATAGAGAAACTTAAGATGGGAGCAAGAGGTACACTGTGTGGGCAAGAGGTCAGTCACTGAAGGCTGTGCCTATGTGAAGTAGTGGAGCCAGATATCATTGATGCAAGGAGAATCTAAAATGGTGCATAAGTGGTGTCTGATAGAGTCTCTGAATTTTCTCTACTTTTCAACTTAAATCTCCTTAGATATGAGAAAAATTAGAAATGAATTTATTATACTGTAGGTAATCTATCTTCTTTCTTTCCGTCTTTACTTCCTTACTTCCCTCCCTCCCTCCCTCCCTCCCTCCCTCCTCTCAACCTACTTTCCTTCCTTCTGTCCTTTTCTTTTTTTATAACAAGTCAATATTTTCTCTCTCTTTCTCTCTCTCTCTCTCTCTCTCTCTCTCTCTCTCTCTCTCTCTCTCTCTCTCTCTCTCTCTCTCTCTCTCTCACACACACACACACACTTACACACAAATGGTACTAAATAGGCTATATAAAAAGTAACTACTCTCTAGTCAAGTTCTACTCTCAAAAGAAACCACTTTTTAAATATTTTAAAAATAACTACTATTTTAAAAAATGGCATTTTTAGTGAAACAACAATGAAAATTATAACAAAGTTACAATATCACTTAAAATCCTACCACAGAGAAATATTCATCAATATTAAGTTAAATAGCTTTCTAGACAACACTAAATATAAAAATAGAGACAGGTAAGTATATAAATAAGTTGGATAAGTGATAGATAGAGACACAGTTTATTAAGTGAAATAGGCTTATTTTTTATTAAATGATTACATTTGTTTTCTCTCAGTTTTCATGAAGAAAAATGAGTAGAAACCCAATGGGATGAATTGTGCAAATAAATATAATAATTATAAAAGTAATACACAGATAAGTATGTTTTTAACTATAATAGATATATGTTAAATGTAAGATCTCTTTATATAAAAACAAAAGCTTGTGAAACTCAGTAAGAATTTGTAGTGATTATATTTTTTAATACTTCATGTTTAAATTTTATATTATACCATTAATTCCTTACTATGAAAGATGGGAAAATTAGCCCTCTCACATATTTTTTCCACTTTTTTTTCTCTTTCTTCTCAGTTTTTATTGTTATATTATTTTTTTTTAATTTCAAAGCTTATAACAATCATAATCCTCACAGTTATGCAATGCCTTCTCTACCTGAGTTTATTTTTATGTATTCCTCAGTTGGCCAGATTTAGTATTAAAATGACCTCTTTGTTACATTCCTTGAGTTATTGTATGCTTAAGAACATCTATCTGTTGTTTTTATTCATAAAGACCAAACAAGTTTGATAGGATATCTTAGATCATTCTTTTTTTTTTTTCCTCTAAGATCTCTGCAGACACTGTTCCATGGACTTCTGTGTTAACTAATTAAACTAAGAATTGAATGGGTTTGTTTATAATTTTTTTTTTAAAGGAGAGCTCTTGAACACATCTGCCTGATCTCTTTTGTATTTGAGAAAGTCAAACTAAATTTAAAGTTGAGGAACACTAGTAACTATTATTCCCTCAAAATTCAATGCCTTTATCTTTACTTAAAAGGTTGCTTCTTATGTCCTGTAGTTATTATATAACTTTGTTTATTGATATAGATATTGAGAGAGAGATAAATTATTACTTTCTTAATTATATTCTCACAATAATTTTGCATGGGCCATATTGTTATCCTCATTTCACTGATCAAGAAGTTGAGGTTAAGAGAGGTTAATAATTCTCAGGATCATGGATAAGTTTTGGAGTCATGATGTACATACAGGTCTACCTGTTTCTAGGGTCTTCTCTCCTTATTCCCTGCCATACTACTTTCTCCTAAATGTGGAGATTCTGGGGATGAGGCAGACATGAGGCAATGTGAGGCATGGTCAGTATGGTAGGTGGGACGGAAATGAAAAGGCGATTTGCCTCCGGAATTTTATTACCAGGCATGTAAAGGAAATAGTATTTCCAAGAATCCTGAAGTCACAAGTAAATAATGCTAGTGAAGTTGGAAAGAATTTCTTATCCCTATGCTCTGTAGAAGATTTCTTTTCAAGTTGACAGTTTCTTGGAATTCTAATGGCTGAGCATAATGTACTTTGCTTTATTATGTTACCATAAGAGATGTCTTCTGTTCAGGAAAATTAAAGGCATTACATCAAGATCCATACTGTCATGTCAGCTCTATTATCTTGAGTCATATTTAATAGCTATAATATTTGATATCTGTTATGAACTCTCCTTTGGTAATAGTATTTAAAACACTCCTTAAGCCTAAGCTATTCACGTGATTCTACACCCTACCAAATCAGGTGTCTTTAGTCAAATGGTGAAGCAGTGAGCATCTATGAGTTCAAAACAGCTAAAACAATGATCATATTTACATATTTAAAATTCGATAAGAATTAATGTTTTTTATATCACAAATGGAACACATAACCCTGGTAGATCAGAGTCATTTCATTGCTTACAATCTCAGGGAAAAGTAGAGATATTAAATTACTTTGTGTATAAAAACTAAAATTTTTTTCACATAGGAAAGTAAAGTTGTAGATTATAAGCTTTCACTTAGCATATACAGAAAGGGCTGCCTGGATCTTCAGGATGAGCTTGTGAGCAGCCTGACAGTGATGAATGCTCTCCTCTTCCTTCCATAACCTCCCACAGCACCTACCCTCTCTATTACCACTTGGCACCTCATCAATTGGTGGCATTAATTCTTTAATTGATTAATTTCTTATTAACACCTACCACTGGATGTTAGCTCTGGAAGGGACCATGTATACCCCTACCTTGTATAATTCTTGGCACATAAGCATTCAATAAATATTTGTTAAATATTGTGTCTCCTGTAAGTCTTGTCTTCGAACTAAATTATAAACTACCAGAGGACAGAGTTCACAGTTTATACTATGTATGGTCCATTGGACCCAATAATGCTGAGCAGACAGCAGGATCTCAATGATGATTTGTTATATTGAGTGGAATTAAATGATGTAGAATATGAAAGGCTGTCTTTCTGGCTTCTGGCTTTGTGCTTCTGTAGTACTTTGTACATGCCTCTTTTTATAGCTTGTAATTAACTTCATTTTATTTTTTTGTTCCTACATTTGGTTGTCTCTCTATAATTTGTACTTTCCAAGAGAAATATTTATATCACATTCTTCTTTGAATAATTTTGCACATAGTAAATAATGAATAAAAGAAGGAAACTAACGTTCTATTAATTGGCTACTATGCCACCAGGCATGTGGCCATGCTGTGCTTTACAGATGTTAATTCAATTAATTCTCACAAATCCTACAAAGTATGTAGTTTAATCTTTATTTTGTAGTTGGCAACATCGAAACTTGATTTCTTGCTCTAGATCATGTATCTGGCGAGGGCCAGACCAGAGATGGGAACCCAATTTTTTTCAGTTCCAAAGCTCTAGCTAATTCTTCAATTGTGGTGGCTCACTTTTGCGTTATTCAATGAGCTAACTAATGGGAACAGCCATGATAAGACTGCTTTTGTCCCCTCTACAATAAAGTTGGAACACTTAGGATATTCTCAAAAGAATCATCTTCATTTCAATTTATATGCTTAAGCAATAAACATATCTATTAAAACTGTATTGTTCAAAATATCCTTCCTAATGTTAATAAACTTAAGTAGAATAGAATATTGCACTAAAGAAAATTTATGTTTTAATCTCTTTTTCAGTGAGATATATGCCAAAAACTCAACTTGAAATCACTAGAAATAACCCACCTTATTCCACCAGCCCTCAGCCCCAGAGATTAAGTGTAGAAAACTTGGAATAATTTAGGCCACCTCTTCTGGATTAACTGCCCTGGAGTAAAAAGGATAACTGACCTCAAAGGATGGGGATAAAGCCTCCTGAAGTCACTGATGACAATTCCTCCTGGAAGGGTTAGTGAACAGCTATATTGCCTAGGGAAAGGGATGTCACAATATTCTTGAGTTTTAGGAGTTTTAAAAGAAGTTATACCCCCAGGGAGGAATGGAGTAGAGTCATTTTGCCTCTGTCAGTGATGGGTGCTTTAATATATCAGTCTTTAAACTTGGTTAGGGCTACTCATGGACACAGAGAGTTTTAAGGATATCAATTTCCAGATTCTTAATTTTCGTATGTGTATATATTTTTTTCTAATATTTATCTGCCTGAAAACTTGCCTGTATTCAAAATGGCACTTCTTCCACTTTATAAAATAAATGTACATTTCTCATTTGTAGCCCATTCCAAACCTTACAAAAATGCATAGACTAAGGTGCTTAAAAAAGTCTAAAGAGATACATCTAAGGAGATGGCTCCTTTAATAAGTTAGACACCAAAAACCCTCAGAGCCTTTAGTCTTTTTATGTATTAAAAATGTTTGTGTTGAAGTTTACCAACTTGTTACAAAAAAAATATTTTAGATTGTATTGGGATTTCTGATTTTAGATATATGTTAGAGTGTGATAGTGGGACTAATTAAAATATTCATTTAGTGACATTTCCTTTTCTACCCCTTAACTATTGTCAAAGCATGCATTCCTCTTAAGGGAAAGTCCTGTAGGAGTGAAGAAAAGAGGCTATCATCATGAAGCACTGAACATGAAAACTGGCTTTTTTCCATGTTTTTAGAAGTAAACATTTGTTTAGCTCTTATCAACCCTTATTCCTATGATCTGTAATATGTTCAAAAAAAAAATAAAACAGCTTCAAACAGCCAAAGAATTGGACATTCTTTCAAATGATTTGGAATATGTTCCAGAATTACACAATTTTCAGGTTATATTCAACAAAATTCATCTATAAAAAATTACCCAATTTCTTTCACATTTAGAATAATGTAAAGTTTTAAAAAATTAAATTACAACATTGAGATTTCTTTCAATTGCAAGCATACCTGATTTGATTTACATTTTCTAACTTCAGGTAACAAGATATAAATTTGTGTGGTAGGTGCTGGACCTATTAGTTTTTAGTAGTATATACCTTTATTTATCATAAAGTATGCCCTAGAACTTTGATTAGGAAAATTAATGAAATTATTTCTTATTTATAGATATCATGTAATATTTATATTTAATTATTTCAAAAGCTGTATATCAGAGTTAGATCTATCAAACACATATACATATATCAAAGGGATATCATTATTTTATGATATTCTTTGCTTTCCCCAAAAGTTAAGTTTTGCTATTATATTACATTTTTAAGAAAATGATTGAAGTTCTTATTTACTTATTTTAAAATATCGTATCTTAGATTTACATAGTACAAATCAGATTAATTTTATCTTTTATAATGTGATTTGCAATTTATTTTAGTAGGTTTTGTAATATTTCTCTAAATGATTATTAATATATTTTTGAATTAATAATTGTAGTCTGATTTGTGGATTGGCTTTCAAATAAGAACTAGGTTAGACAAATACATTATCCATTATTATATCCAAAGTAGTTATGACATATTAATTATTTCCAAGAAATGACTGAACTAAAGCAGCCATGCCAAAGTTTAGATAAAAATATACAGAAAGCATTTGAAAATATAAAATATTGTACCAAAAATAATGTTTGAACAAGAGATTTAATGAAATTTGCATTAACATTTTCCAAATCTTTTTGAAAATATTAGGTTATATAAGTGCCTCTACATAAATGAACAAAAAGTTTAAATAATGTCTTGATAAAATTAGGAAATTAAAAAATAAATAGCAAATTCTTTTGCTAGTTGAGTGTTTTTTCTTTATTTGTTTTCAACAGCCAGCGTGTAGGATATTGGAATTTCCTCTTAAGAGGCAGCTGAATTAATTAGAAAAAGAAAAAAGATTTGGCCGTGTTTGCACCCTGAGTTAGCAGAGCCAGCAGGAGGTGTTCAGTTACATAAACAGATAGTAAATTATTAGTTAATCCAATGGATCCATGAAATAAGGGTGTTCTAAATTTTCAGAAGTTTTGGTACCTGGTAAGTATCTAAATAAGATATTTTTAAAAACCTCAAAACTTTTCAATCATCTATTGCACAAATATCTTGCCTGTTAACAGCACAGAGTTTGTCCCAAGTTCTGGTCCTGCAGCACAGCATGTCAGATACAGCCCCAGTCTGCAGCAGCTCCCATTCAGTGAGTAGAGTTAGACAATAACAGAAAAGTAAATCAATAAGACAATTTAAGATTGTGCTATTTACTATGATGGAAATGATGTAAGAGAATATGGTAAGGATCGACTAGATAAGAATGGAGGAATTACCTTAGCATGAAGGGTCAGATAAGTTGAACAGGGCTGGGTCTTCTATGACATGAAGTAGCAGCTGAGTAAAAATCTCTAGGTGAAGGCAAGAGCAAATGCAAAAAGTCTTAAGATGGGAATGAGCTTGGGCACTTAGTCAGCCCTACATCTTAGATAATAAGAAACACTTTCCATTTTAACAGCTCTTTCCAATTGACACGGACTTCATAGACTGATATTTCTGATTTCTATAGTTTATCTTAACTGCTCATTCTGCAAGAAGTAATATTTTTAGAATCCTTACTGAACATAGACTCTCATACTGGAAGTTTTCCCTCTCCTTCTGCTTGCTCTCAAATTAGATATAAATAAATACAACTTTTATTTTTGTCTGATTATCAAACAATATATGTCTATTGTGAAAATGTTAGTGGAAAAATGAGAAACAAAAATAATCAAAGAATTAAAGCTTTCAAGAAAATAACACTGAAATGTGCTAAATAATACTAAAGAAAATATAATGAAAAATATAAAAAAGGAATAAACATATGAAAGAAGGAATTCTCATTCCTGCAATGAACCACTATTAACAATTGTGTAAATTTCTTTCTTTCTAATCTTTTCCAAAAATAAACATTCACACACATACAATTATATGTATATACATATAATTAACAGTGCATTTTATTTCTTTAATTTCAGTCTAATGTCTGTCTGTTTTTCATCTTTATCTCTATCATTTCTATCTCTACCATCTCTCTCTCTCTCTCTGTCTGTCTGTCTAACTCTATCATGTCTATCTCTGTCTATGGATCAATGTGTCTATTATTTATATCTATCTATCTATATCTATATCTATCTATCTATATCTATGTTTCTCCATCTCTATCTCTGCCTCTGTCTCTACCTCTACCTCCATACCTATACCTACACCTACACCTACACCTACACCTACACCTACACCTACACCTACACCTACACCTACACCTATACCTATACCTATACCTATACCTATACCTATACCTATACCTATACCTATACCTATACCTATACCTATACCTATACCTATACCTATACCTATACCTATACCTATACCTGTCTATCTACCTTTCTTTCATTATACATAGAAGCAGAGAAGGCAATGACTCAGTGCTATTATAGGACAACTGGTATCTTCAATTTCTCCTGTAGTTAGAAGATATATATTGAATACTATTACTCTTTTGTTTAGATTAAAGCATTGAACATCTATTCATAAAATAAATAAATTAGTCTATCACTTTATTAATAAAATGAAATAATCATCTCATAGTTACCACTTTATTGCATTATAAGTCACTCTATCTTTACCTAAGATTACCTTTTCATATTAGTTATTTGGCACAACCCTTCCAACATACTGTTGAGCATGTGCTACTAGCATTGGAAATGGACATTTTTAAGGAGTAGAGAGATTTAGGGAATGCATGATATACTAAGCCTTTATTTCTTTCACCACACCTTCCTACTTCCCTGGAAAGATTGAGTATTCCTTCCCTTTTGCATACACATGTTTCTTTGAAGGCACATATCTCTTATTGCATTTATCTAGGTAGCAGAAATGAGCTTTCAACATGAGGCAGTTATAAAAAATTTCAATTTTCTTGTTTTTTCTAAATCAAATCAGACTGGATCCAAGCCTTTCCATGAGAGTATATGAACTAATTTAGTCTCACCATTTAGTCTCAGTCATGCCTTCTCTGTAATAATACAGGAAGCAGTGATTACCTGAAGAAGGCAGACACACCTCATTCATAAAAGCCACTCACTCAAATGCCAATTTCAAAGCCCTTTTGAGCTTCTCAAAACTGTGTGACTCCATTCCCAGAAAGGCTACTTCATTTTCTTGATATAGACCTGTAAATCTTTCATCAAGGCTCTTAGTTTATGATTTTATTATTTCTCATTAAAGTTTTCATCCTCTGGTGAGAAGAGCATTAAATATCATTCACAGTAAATCCCCAACTCCAAACCCTTGTTTCTTTCCATGGTCTTCAGGTATCTCTTCTTCAAACTCTAATTTTAGTCTTTCTCAATGATTCTAGCCTCCCAAAGAAAAAATCTGTCAAAAATGATGTTAAATTGCCCTACAATTTCTGCTTCTGTCCAACACACCATAGTCTATGATTTCCCAAGATTAGAAAGGTAGAAATATGGAGAACATTTTTTCAACTTAATCTCCACAATGAGAAAACAGCAAGAAATTAGTACCACAATAAGTAATGTTTGTTTATATATCTGTCACTCTACAGTTCTTCAGGCCATCTAACTTTGAATCCCTCAAACTAACATTGTGTTTGGCACATCATAATGTGTCCGACAAATGTTAGTTGAATAAATTAATTTATTTATTGTTACTTCTTAGAAACATAAGACACAACATTTTGTAATTTCCATGTTTTTCCATCATCCATAATTTGGGGATTAAGGTTCTATTTCTGGCTAAGCTACTTTTCCCCACCTCTATAGAGATACTGGTTAGTAAATCATACCTTTGAATATCATCATATTGACTAGGCAGGTTCTGGGAGAAAGGATTTGAAAATCTGAAACAAAGAACAAAATCTCTCTCTAGTTGATTCTTTCCCTTGAGAAAGACCTCTTAGGAAGAAATATTTTACATCTGCTCTATTGCAGCTTCCCATATACTTGAGGAATTAACTATTGTAAACTAATGTTGTGGCTCTACCACAGGCAAGCTAAGTCCTCATGATGGGCTGGTGGAGAAGAGGAATCATTAGCATATAAACTGGGAGGAATTTTCAGTGATTCGTGTTGGGTCCTTGCATAGGCATGGTGAGAGGCAGTTAGCAATCCAAATCAGGATTTAAATGTCTGAGAAAACTCAGGGTGACCCTGGGTTTATATCATTCAGACTCATGAGCAAGATAATCTAGTATATGGGGTATTGTTGCAGGATTTCTAGTAGTCACAAAGGTTAGTTGAGTTATTTTTAATGTCACAGGAAGGTGAGCTTATAAACAGAAAGGACTGTTTATTAAGTAAATTTTAATTTAATATTCAAATTATTAAAACTATAAAATTCAAAACCTAGATTAAAAAAATTTAGTTTTACATATAATTTTCTAACTTCTTTGAATATTAAAAAAATTTCAGAGGAATTTTTTCCATTGTTTCAGAATTCCAGCAGGAATCCTGAAGTGGAAAGTGATGGTCAAGTGCTAGAGTCATCTATGTAGCACTTCCTATAAGAGAGCAAAACTAGTCCCTCATGTTTGCTATTTATGTTGAAAGAGGAGAAGAAATTATGGAAAAATACAATGGAGGAAATTTCTAGGGAAAGAGAGCTTGTAGAATTTCTTCCTCTTTTACTTACCTGGTCCAAGCAAGAAGGACAAAAAGAGTCTGTCTACTCGTAGAGATTGAGAATGACTGCAAGGAGGGCACACTGACATCTTACCCTCTGGCTGGAAGTTTGCTGAGCTGCAGAGAGCTCACTGTCTGGTATGTGGTGAAAGAGCTCTTGGGAGAACCTGACATATGAGACCAGCAGTTTGAAGGAATTCTGAAGAATGGAGGTGAGATCTAGAAACCCATGATGACAGAACAAGGAGAGAGGACAGAAATAGGGAAAAGCCTATACTTTCACATTTTGGCAAGGTAAGGATGCATGTGATTCCCCATGTAGAGTGAGTATTCAGGAAGCAAACTTTGCTGAAACCAAATTATAAATCTTTCTGCACAGGAAAGCTGCTTGTGGAGCAGTGCAAGAATTCTTCACTTGTCCAGATTGAAGATAATTCATGTCACTCTTAATTTTTTAGATACTCTTTTTATAGACAAGATTCTGCACTCCACATCTTCAAATAAGTGTACAATATTATGGTCATCTTTCTGACAGGAATCACAAAAAAGACCTGTAATATAATTTCAGATGGCCTTTAGTTTGAACCCGATTTTTAATCCAGCAGTGGCTCCAGAGGGACCAACCCACAAAGGAAGAGGCTGAGAAAGGTTAGTTCTTGAATCCTGGTGAGCCTCAGGGAAGGAGGCTTGGGCTCAGTAGAATAGAAGAGTGGATCTGAGGCTAAAGTTAATACATAGGAAAGTTATTGTCAAGACTTTCTTTTGCTCAGCCTAAGTTTAATGTTCTGCTCTTGAAATATTTTTTTCTAATTGTAGGGTTTATTATTTTTAGGGATTGGTAAACAATGATTGTACTAGTTATTCTTTCTCAACAGATTTATATTGCCTATCAGGAGCCATAGCAACTATTTCTTAGTTTAGTGATGAAAACGAGATTAGTAGAGTAAGTTAACACCTTATCCCAGCATTCCCATTTTTATCACTTAACTAAGGTTGTGGGTACAACCTGCAAATTATTGAATATTGTTGGGATCTGATTGGCTAGAAGTTAAGCATGATCCAGTGATGAAAATAATAGGTGTGTAAACTGAGGTGACCATTCATGACATAAATGATTTTGTTTTGCATTTTAAGAGTACATAAATATATTTTTGTTTAAAAAATCTGATATTATTTACTTCTACAAATTCTGCCCTAATTAATTCTTCTAGAAAAAACTAAAAATATGAGGACAAGTATGATATATGGCTTACACAAATCACAGTTATGCGAATAAATATGAATAGTTTCAAATGCAATCAAGTGTGTTTGCAGAATTGATGTTAATTCTGGAATAGAGAAAGAGAGATACAAATGTGTATCAGAGTCTATCATGGTCCTATACAAGGATTTATTAAAATAGAATTCTGGGTGGTCAAGAGATTGGTAGAAACAAAGTTGGATACTAAGGATACTTTTTGTTGCCAGGTAGCTAAAAAACTACTGACTTAAAAAAAAAAAAGATCAATTTTATACTCTACACATGAGTTGGTCCAGGCATTTTTACATATTGGCAAACATAGCTTGGATTGGGAGAAGATCTGGACACAGCTGTCCTATATGATGGAATTCTTTTATACTGACAGCCAATGATTGTTGGAAAAGAAGAGGAATTATTAGAAAATGAAGCAAGCATATAATTAGTAAGCAAGCATGTGACAAAGAAGATAGAATTATAAAAACAAATAGAATTATATATCTCCGATTTCACTGTTTACTTTGTTAATATTAAGAGAATTGGTGCCCTTTCTCTTCTCAGGACAGAGGAGGGAACTGAGAAGTTCCTTACTTGGAGACAATAGCTAGATTTTTGTATACTTAGAAAGGTTTTAAATTTTTTATGAATTAATATTTGTGAAATAGAATCCTTGCTTTGTTTATTTTTTAAAGTTTTATTCAATATAAAGCCATTGTGTTAATCAGGAATGTGTTTGACTGAAAAATTCAGAAAACCTAATGACATATTTGTTAAACACAATGAGAAACTTGGAATTAATAATCCAGGGCAGGATGGTTTAATAATGACCTCAGAGACCTAGGCTTCTCCCATGTTTCTAGTTCACTGTCCTTAGTGTATTGTCATTACTGCTTGTGCATGTTGCTTCATGCTCACTGGAAGCTGCCACATCTTCATTCTTCATGACTTTATTCCAGACTGAAGAAGAAGCCTTGATAATAGGCAAAAGATAAGCGTGTTAAAAGTACGAGATACCTCAGCCAACCTGTTGTGTTTGCCCACAGCCATTCTAAGGGTAGATATTATATAAGCAATTATTAGATAACACAATCTGTTCTAAATTACATTTGTCATCTCCCAAATATAGTAATATAAAAGCTGGAGATTTTACATTTTTTTCCTCTTAGCTTAATTTATCTTAAATTCAGCCCCGTTTCTCTCATACCTGGGTCTATAACTCTGTAAAAAATGACAGGCTGAGTTATATTCAGGCATAGCAATTAAGTTGTATTGTGTTTGCCAAGTCCAGTTAATTGAAAAGGCTGCCAAGACTGCCATGTGGAAATGAATTCTGAGGTTGCCCTGAGGCCTGGTTAGAAAGTGGGCTTTGATATTGACCACAAGGGAAAATGGGGAAAATAGTTACCCATCGTTTTTATGTCTGTTCTCTCTTTTCTACAAAATCCAGTTATAATGTAAATTTTTCCCTAGAAGTTGTAGTTATTTTTCTCTTTTCCCATGTAACATTTTTAATGCTAACATTTAAGAAGAAATATAAACTAATGCTTTTGCTAAGTACAAATGAGTTCAACTGAGAAACTCTCATGTTATAGAATGAAAGATCATGTAGAAAGTCAACTAAACTAATTTCTTTGAAGTTAAGGAATTCAACTAGTCTTTGAGATATCACCATACATTGTTTATTCTAAGTAATGTTCAAAGGATTGACAGTTGCCATATTAATTATGTTGGAGTTTATAGAGTTTACAATTCCCATGATCAGTTATCAGTTGGAGCAAAGCTTCATATCCAAAGATAGTTCTGCTCAACATTATCTTTTTATATAAATGAACATTAATATTCCTTGTATTAGTCTACTCAGAATGAAATAATATAGACTGGTTGGGTGAAACAAAATAAATTTATTTTCTCATAGTTCTGGAGGCTGGAAACTCCAAGATCAAGGTACTGGCAAGGTAGGGTTCATTCTAAGAATCCTTCTTTCGACTAGAAGGCAGCCCTCGTTTTGTTTTATGCTCACTTGCCTTCTTTGTACACATACTGAGAGAGATTGAGAGAGAGAGAGAGAGAGAGAGAGAGAGAGAGAGAGCGAGAGAGAGAGGAAGACAGGGAGAGTCAGCTAGAAGGAGAGTGCTTTTGTGTGTCTCTTCATATAAGAACAGTTATTGTACCATATCCGGGCCTTCCTATCTAACCTTAATTACCTCCTTATAGACCCTATCTCCAAATATAGTCACATTGCGAATTTGGGCTTTAATGTATGAATTTTGGTGGAATACTACTCAGTCCATGACCTCTTTATGAGATACAATTAGAGAAAGTTATAATCCTAAAATAGAAGTATATTTTTATTCCAGGTTCAATACTATCTCTTTTATTTTAACCTGTGTCACAGATTATGATAACAACTATCCAGAGAATGTTCAAGGTCTTTAGGAATATTTGCGAGAAAGCATAAAAAGCAACCCAAACATACTTTTCATCAAAGTCTTAGTTTTGGTTAGAATTATTCAGGTGAAAGGTAACCAAAAATTATAAATACCAATAGTCCTGAGGTTAAGTTATTTTCTTCCACATAAACTTTAACCAGTTTTATGATTTTTAATTCTTTTTCAATTAGGCATCAGAGGATAATGAAAATCTCCCTCTAATGAGTTTTTAAATTTTTTTTCCATGAGAGATTTGGCAAGCCCAAATGTATGTCAGTTCTTGATTAAGAAAATAGTGCTGAGCTATTTAATAGAATATTTAAAACTGAGAATATAAACAAGATATACTGATAAACTGATCAATGTGATTTAATAAAAAAAAAATTGCACTAGAAATTTAGAAAATCCTGAAAAACAAAAATCCAGTTTTACTTCTGATTGGCTCTAGTCCCCGAAAATAAATTCTAAAAAGAATGCCCTGTACAAAACTGGCAAGAACCTTGGATTAAAAAGGAAGAGCTTCAAGTTTGAATATTTCACCAATTAACTTTTCTGAGTGAAAGGGCTACTAATATCTAACTGAAAGTATGAGTATGTGAGTATGAATATATTTAGAATTGTGTCAGTCTTATTACTGATACAAAATAAATTTGTACAAGATGATGAGTCTTGTATGGGCAGATATGTATTGAACTAATAGTTGTAACTCAAACACACTTTTAATTTTTGATGAAATAGATACGTAAAGAATACTGGATGAACAAGAATGTGTCATATACAAGTAACTTATCACCTAGCTCCCTTTCCTCCAATACTCAGATTTTGCTGTAAGTGACCTTTCAGCTTTTGTAGTTTATTATATTTTGATTCAGAATAGTATTCAAATTCACAGTTCATAAGAATGGTATGCTTGCTCCTTCCAGGGACTGTGCAGTGTAGAGGCACTTCAGCTTCTGTAAAAATAAATTAGATGAGTGATATACTCTTAAGAAGCTCAGTTTTGGAAAAGTGGGGTAGCGAAAAGGAAGAAAAGAATACATTCTATGTAGATGGGAACAATATGAATCTAATTTTGAAAGGGATAAGCCTGATATTTGGCCAGTATATACCATAAGAATTTTTTAATATTGAAATACTTCTCTGCTAGGAAGACATTTCCTCATGTTTTTGCCTCTAATGATCACATTTGTCTTGAACGAAAGAGGTCCAGGGTAAAGATAGTACCTCGTTGATGCTAATCAAAAGGAAGACATTAAGCTCATTTTTAAACATTTGACTATTTTCTTCTTGAAGGGAAAATATTGTAGCATCTGAGCTGTGAGGATGGGGACAAGATGACTTAAAGAAAGAATAAAGAAAAATCTCAAAGATAAAGAGAAGGTTCAGGAGAAATTGCTACTGTAAATATCAATATTCCAGGGGACTCTTTGTGCTGAGAAGTGTGAGAATTAAGTTTTGTAGGTTAAAATACATCTGAAAGATTCATCCCAAGCTCACTCTTCAGTATCTCTGTACAAACTTCTGATGGCAAACAATGTTTTTGGTTGCAAATCTTGACCACAATCAAATTCTTTCTAAAATTTTGTAATCAATCAACATTACTAGTTACATAGCTATAACATTTCTCAACCATAATTTATTTATTGGTAGCAGATTATCAAGTTAAAAGCACCTTTATCAGTTGTCTCGAAGGGAAAAGACATCTGAGACAAACAACAAGACACCTTCAGAGGTAACTGATGAGGTTCTTCAACCTTATGGGCTGACATTCAAGCTAATCTATTCATGAAAACCTCAGAACTTCCATGCAGTAATATTGTTACTGTTTTCTTCCTGCTACTAAATTTCTCAGTGTCAAGGGCTACTGAAAAACAATCACCTGTCCATTAATTAAACCAATATTTAATGACTTTCTATTAGATGCCAGCCATCAGACAATGATAAAGAAGAGGTAATGCTGAGAAGAGCATTCTGATTTGCTACGCAGTGATGGAAATGCTTGGGTAATGGGGGGGATTTGGTATCAAGCAGACTTGGATTTTAATACTGACTCCAGGGTTTGGTAACTCTGATGTTTACTAGCCCTCAGGCAAATTAGCCTCCTTGAGTCTCAATTTTTTTATTTGTAAAATGAGGGCAATTTTACTTGACACATCTTTTGTGGCTACTATAAAAATAAGTAACATATTTAAAGTGCTGGGAGAGAGACTGATTCATAGCAGGACATCATAAAGTTTATTTCTTTTTGTCTTCTAATCAGTATGAGTCCACATCTGGATATTAAAACAGCATGAAAGACAGACTCATCAACTTTAAAGTTATTAGTTTTATTTAGAGAGAAGTTCAAAGACTTGAAATAATTTTTGTAGCTCCTTTAAGATCTCAATTACCCTGTCATTTGAACAAATTACTATGGGGATGTGGGGTGAGCTGGCAAACATGGGAGTGAGAAGCAAAGAGAAACCAAAAGCCTGGGCACTTTGCCAGAGAGAGAAAAGAGACAGAGTGAGAGAGTGAAAAGTGTCTTCTAAACTTTGCCTTCCGTTTTTGGTGTTATTTAATCAATGTAGCTTTTCTGGAGTTCTCCAGTAGGCATTTATTATTGATATTAGGGCTGTTCTTCTTACTTTGCACTTCACGGTGACACAGAACAGCTGAAAATCTGATCGCAACATGTCGTTTTGAGTTCTCTTAATGTTCTCTTTCTCTTAGGCCCCATAAATAAAGAACCAGTGTGTTTGGATATTTACTTTGGAGCCTCATACATCTTCTGTCTTTAGTTATAGAAAAGCAAAACTGCAGGTCCGCATCATTCTGCAGCTTTTCTCCTGTAAGCCAAAGATAGTGAAGAGATTCTCCCTGAATCTAAGGCTCTCTTAGCTCTGATTGAGTATTGAGTGCAGATTCTAATCCCTAGGTGTCATGACTCTTAAGTACCATATTGCCATATGGATGAAGCCAATGCTTTTTAAATTTTTTCTTTAAATTTTTTTTCAAAAATTAAAGTATAATTAGCATATTATATTAGTTTCAAGTGTACAACATAGCAATTAAATGTTTATATTTTTCGTGGTGTGATCACCACCCTATATGGTAACCATTGATCACTGTGCAAAGTTAGCACACCATAATTGCTTCTTTTAAATGATACCAATACATGTCTGCCCACAGTCTTATGCCTTTTTTTATGGATGTGATTCCTGTGTTTGAGAAACCCCTACTGTAGAAAAAATATACATTTACTAGGATTCGAGTTCCCATAAAGTAGGAATAAGAGACATCCCATTTGACCCCTTTACCGTTTTCTAGCACATTTAACATAATGCTTTAAAAAGAGCTTTCAAAAACAGTAAATGTGCATATATAATGAAAATTACATTGTTACTGACATTTCAATCACGTTCTGATAAAAATTTATTACCCTGTGTCACTTGAGTCGCTAGTACGGATATTCCATTTTTTACAGTGTTTTTCTCTATTAGATTTCCATTAATTTGACACTCTATTTTAGCTCTCTGCAAGTTGACTAATTCAGTCTTTTAAACTCTTTCTAAAAATTACTCTAAAATTTATTTAGAAAACTCTCTTTCCCTCTTTAGTATAAATACCACTTTAATCTTTTTATTCTTAAAATTATAATAAAGTAGCTGGAGTTCTACTATGCTTTAATCATCCTACATTAACACCACCTGGTGTGTGTGGGATCTGAAAAAATAATATCCTTACCTAGGACTCTCCTGAGACCAACTGAAATTTTGGATAAGTGGCTTCTTGGAGGATTTTACATTTAGCCAATGCTGGCAACAAGTGAGTCATGCTCTTTTATTTCTTAATTTAATACTTATTTATGAAGACCTTATAATGCAATATCAAGCCCTCAGTGTTCTCTTTGCAATATTTAATTTGTCAATGAAAGTGGTAACTACATTTTGGTCCAAGTTACATCTGTCATGATTTCTCAGGTTGCCGAGTTTAAACATGCACTTTGGTTGTCTCTGCAGTGAACATCGACTTAGCCACTGTTCTAATCAGGCAAACGTCAGATCTTACAATTCACTCTGTAGTTGTCCATCCTGATTGAAGTGGGGTATATGTAAGTGTGCACATTTGTCCTCACATGTGATTGCTGGATTGCAAATAATGAAAACGCATTAGAAGTAGATAAAGCAAAATTAATAAATCAAAAAGAATCTTGCACAAACCAAACTAAAGAATCATTATTGGTCCTCAGAAGGTTCTGAACCAGACATTGGAGAGTTGGAAGCCAGTCCACTCCTCTGTGTTTCTCTGCACATTGTCTTGTCTTTTCTGCTGCTGCTTTTTACACTTTCTTGGCTTTGTCCAAGGGTAACCCAGATGTGGTTGCCCTGACCCTAACACCAGTGACTCAATTTTTCTGGTTTAAATTGCCAATAGATACTGACTGCTTTTTATATTTTCCAATTCTAAATTTTGAAAAGAGAAGTTTGTTTTGTTTGTGTGTCTATATCTAATCCCATTAGCTGTAACCAGGAGGAGTGGGATCCTGTTTTTTTTTTTCCTTTTCTTTCTGACAGCTGTGATAACAAGTTTTCTAAGAAAACTAAAAGGAAAAGATTGTCATCTCTAGTGTAATGTCACACACACACATACATACCACATATGTACATATGCAATATCCAGTCACAAAAAAGAATATGCTGGGTGGGGGAGGAAGGAAGAGGTAGACAAGGTAAAGGAGGTCAATTATAGGGGGTTGAGGGAGGGTGAAGTGGGTAAAGGGTATCAAATATATGGTAGCTGAAGGAAACGACTCTGGGTGGTAATCCCACAATAGAATATATAGATGTTAAATTATAATGTACACCCAGAAATTATATAATTGTATTAACCAATGTTATTCCAATAAACTTAAAAAAGAAAATACTGACAAAAATATGCAGGTTGGAAAACTAAGGTTGGGAAGCCAACACAATACAGAAGAAAAGCCTTGAGGTGAGAGGAAAGATACATGGCATGGATTCTTGAACTGGCTTTATGATTAATTGCTGGAATCATCTTGAGCAGCTACCTTACCACTTCTGAATTCCATTTTCCTCACCTATAAATGAGGGGCTGGACTAGTGGTTGGTTATGCACTTCCATAGTATCTGTTATTCTTTTCAAAAAAGCTATTTAACAATAACTGCTGACCTCTATACTTACATTTCTCCTTTCTCTAAACCAGTGGTTCTTAAAACTCTTACATTTAAGAAAAATTGAAGAACCCAAATAGTTATTTTTATATGAGTCATATCTATTAATGTTGACTGTAATGCAATTAAAAAATTGCAAAATCAAGTTGCTGTTACTTCTATTTATTTAATTTTGTCTCTGTATTAGAGGTAGAGAATTTCTTGAAATGTCTAATAATCCTTAGTTTTCTGCTTATAAGTTAGAATAGGAACTCAGAATGTGATTAAACTTCTGAGCACATACATAGGGCTCATAGACTTTTATCTTCTTTACAGGATGGTCAGGGTGAGTTGTTAGGGTCTCTTGATGTCAGCATCTTTGGGTTTTTCCTTGGGCAGATTCTTTCAATTTCTTATCTAAAAAACATAGTTCTGCATCCCAGGTTTCTGGAAATGAAGATAGAAGGAAGAGGTGGTTGGTCAACATTCCATATACATTTAGTTACTTATTATAACTGTTCTTAGAAATATATCTGCATTTTCAATGAGCTTGGGACCCCTTGAGCTAATACCCTCTATTATATAGTCCCCAGACTTGAACCCCCCAGAAGTTTGCTGAGAAACCTCCAGAACTCTGTTGGAGTACAGCATGGACAGTCACCTAGAGGCATAGAGTGGGATATAATTATTTCTCAAACAACTTTAAACCAATTATCATTATGCTCTTTATATAAACTCCCCTTCACGCCCAGTTCCAAAAGTATCTTGTGCTGTCACTTCTTGGACCTTTAGAAAATTCTGCAGTGCAGATATAATTGTTTCTCAATTTTCTATGGTAGCAGTTTTTGCTTCCACTACTAGTAGACTACCAATTTATTTAATACTCATCTTTCAGTCTTGCAAAAATGTGTCATTATGAAATTGTCTCTTATCCTTTCATCCTTATAAGTTTATATCTTTAATAAAAAAATTTCTTTATGTATGTGGAGAGTTTTCTGGAGGAAGCAAAATTAGATGCATATATTTAATTTGCTATCTTTTTCTGCATTTGCCCTTTCTTAGATTTCAAAGGAGAAACAAAATGCTTTAAGCATTTAAGTGAATAGAATAGACATTTCAGGTCACAAGAATATGGAATTTTGGTGACTAAAAAATAAAATACAGTATATTGATCCTCTACCATGTTAGCCTTTATATTCTTCTAAAATAATTTTTAAGCATTATCTGTTGGCTTTTTAACTAGACGCTTATTTGTCTGGCACAACTCTTTGTTCTACTCATGCTCAATTTTTCTTAATTCCTGTTTCAATTATTACTATTCTCCTCTAGTCCAATCCCCTGCTCCATTGATTCTCAACAGATTATATTAACTCTTTCTTAGCATAGAATCTAATCATGTACTTCAAACTTTCACCTTTATACGAAGACAAATCTAAATGACCTAATATAAACCTCTTTTTTTGCTTATCCTCTCAGGAAATGAAACTTCTTCCTCATAAAGACCAATTTTGCCACCAGTAATCTTTACTCTACCCCCATCAGATTTCCTCTGAAATTTGATGAATTATTTTTTCCACCTTTTACCCATTTCATTTCCCTTTTTTACCTATTAAACTCCCATGTCTTACTGTTGATGACTAGCTCATGCTCCATGTGCTCTCTGAAGGCTCCTTTGACCACATACCCTCAGAGCTGGTTGATCCATATTTGCTACCACCATTTGACCTTGTCTCCTCCATACTTGAATGTGAATTCAATGAAGAGAAGAATTATTATTTCTTTACTTTTGCACTGCTAGTGCCTAGCATATTGCTTAGCACATAATAGATGCATTAAATGTTTTATCAATTAACCAACGAATGCTTTAACTATTGCCTTAATTGCTGAAAGCTATTGGAGTTAAAACAGTCCTTTAATAAAAATTTCTTAATTGTAAAACATCTTTTAAGGATATATTTTTTAACTCCTAGAAACACAAGAGGCACTAACAGTAATATTGAATTGGCTTATCCTCTAAATACAAGAAACTTTTATATTATAACAGCAAGAATACTGTAAAAAAGTGTTGTTTTTGCTAAATTCAGAATAAAAAACAGTTTCCTTGGTGTTGCCGCCTACTTTGTTACTATTACTCCAGACATTAAGTAATTTGCTTAAATTTTTAATAAGCTCAGTAGCAATCTGCTGTTTCATTTCCATGCTGACTCATATCTGATATATTTGTTGGGAGGAGCATAAAAAGATTTAGTAATATTTTTAGACAAAAATTAGCAGTTTCTATAGACTTCTAGACTTCATAATTTAATAAAAATAATAACTTATTATATGGTGCTGTTATCTTTTCCAAGTATACATATCTCTACTTCACAGATCATTTTTTTAAAAATTTATTTATTTTAATTAGTTTCAAGTATACAGTACATTGATTAGACATCTATATAGTTTATAAATGATTCCCTCAATTACTCCTTCCTTCTCTGACCCTCCATCTAGCCAACATTTTAATGCTAACTGCAATCCCTATGCCGTGCTCCTTATCCCCATGACCATTCATCAGCTACTAATTTATACTCCTTTAACTCTTCATCCCATTGTCCTAGCTCCCCAAACTCCTTTTCCCTCTGTCCATCACCAAATTGTCCACAATATTTGTGAGTCTGTTTTTGATTAGTTTGTTCTTTTTATTCCTTAGGATTTGCATATAAGCAAAATCATATAGCATTTACCTTTCTCTGTCTGACTTAAAGAAGTCCCTCCAACATTTTCTGTAATACTGGCTTGGTGGTGATAAAGAACTGGTAAACTTTTTATCTGTCCTTCAACTCTAAATGATAGCTTTGTTAGATAAAGTATTCTTGGTTGTAGATCCTGGGTCTTCATCACATCGAATATTTTTTGCCAAGCCATTTGTCCTACATTGTTTCTTTTGAGAAATCAACTGCCAGTTTTATGGGTATTCCCTTATAGGTAATTATCTTCAGGTACACCAATCACACAGATATTTGGACCCTTAATAGTGTTCCACATGCTTCTTAAATTATTTTTATAGTCTTGGCATCTTATCTCTTGCCATTCTGATTGAGTATTTTTGGCTTTCTCATCCTCTGAATAGGGCATTTGATTCTTTTTTTTTATTCACTTTGTTTATTCCTTTATTTATTCCATTAATATATTTCTCATCTCAGATAATGTGTTCTTCATTTCAGACTAGTACCCTTTTATAATTTCCATTTTTCATTTTTATGTTATTTTTTATCTCTTTGTTGAAGTTCTCACTGAATTTATCTACACTTCTCAAAAGTTCATTGAGCGTCAAAACCAGTGTTTTGAACTTTGCACCTGTTAGGTTACTTGACTCAATTATAATTGGATATCAGTTCTGTTCTCTCATATGGTTTTTGATTCTTTGTCTTCCCACTTTGGCTGCCTTTCTGTGTCTGTTTCTATGTACTAAGCAATGATCCTAAGCTTCTCAGTCTTACTAGTGTGGATTTGGAAAGTATGTATCCAGTGGCACAGTCCTAAGAGGGATTAAGCTGTAGGCCAAATTTAGCCCATGTCTCTACCCTTTTGAGGCCACCTATTATGATTCAGCAAGCAATCCACAGATGCTGTGCTTATAGTTGCCTCAAAAGGCCACACCAGAAACCAAAGCCAGCTGGCTCCAGTGTGAGTCTAGATACTGCTCAGCAAATAGGACCTGCCTCGCTGAGGATACACCTAGATGTGGCTTGGGTGGGGCTGTGAGTTGGAGGAGGCGGGTTTCAGGGAATCCTCTGAGCAGAGAGACCTCTGTTATCCAGTTTGTTGACATCATAGCTATGGTGGTGTGCCGTGTCTGCACATTAGGAGTGGGGAGGCTCAACAGGGAACATGGATACCGCTGGCACTTCTGTACAGAGCAAATCTCGCTTTGGTCCTCACTCAACAATGTCTTCTTGTAAGTCTGTGGAGCCTCTTGTGTGCTGTCAAATCGGCACTGGTGCTCAGAGTGAGCAGGTCTGTCACTGTGAAATCCTCTCATGGACACGGCCCCTTTAGGAGGCTTCTGCTACTGCCACATCCTCTGTCTCACTCAGCTACTTGAGGCCAGGCAGCCCTGCATCCTTTTCCCATCCTACCTTCTGCCACTGCAGAGTGCTTTCATGGATTTTTCCCTAGTTGTGTGGCTTGTTCATCTAGATCCCAAGTGATTTTTCTTTGCTACTGCTCCTTGTTTCCATCACAACTTTGATTTGGTCGCCAGAAGGATGAACAGATTCTCTATCATTTATGCCATTTTTCCCCTCTTCCTCATATGTCATTTTTAAGAGTAATTTATATTACCTATGTTTATTTTCTCACCTCATAGCCACCCTTTGACCCATTGAAATCTGATGTTTCTTCTGCCATTCTACCAAAAGTGCTCTCAGCAAAGTTAAATGTGACCTATTTATTGCAAAACTTAAAGAACAAGTTTTATTTGATTAATTATTAATTAATATAACAAGCAATTATTGGTCTTATGTGTACATAACATGCACTAAAGTATTTTATAGTGTATGCAGAATTTTATGCTAAGATTTTATGGGTAAGACATATACATAATACAGAAGTAAGTTCTTAAAATCAGAATATGATTACTGCCACAAAAAAAGGCAAAGATAAAATGTGAGGTGGAAGTGGTCAGCTAATTTGAGGGAAATCAGAAAGAAAATTTTAGGAAAGAAATGTTTTAGACAACCATGGAAGAATGTATAATGATTGTGAATGGAAGGGAGGGAATAACATTAGCACTTTCCAAATCTTTTTGCAGAAGTTCAAAAGTAACCCATTAAGCTTTGATTTTAGGATCCTTTTGGAATGATGCTATGGCAAGAATAAAGGAAAGATGTTTTGAATTTGGGTCCTTTAATTACCCTCCCCAAAGATTATAAATGTTTAGTTTTCTTAAGGCTTCTCCTTGGATTTTTAGTCCAGAAGACTTGTGTTATGGCCTTAACCTTGTTGAAATAAACAAGAATTCCAAACTAGCATTTTTAAAAATGTATATAATGTACATGATACTGAAGTGTAACCACACCTGTTATGGCTCCTCTTTACTGCTGCAAAAGCAGTTATTATTTCCCCGAGTTAGGCACTATCTGCAGTAGAAGATATCTGCTTACTCTGTGAAAGAGAGGGCACTAAGTCCTGAAAATCAATGATTCTGCACTCTTCTGACCAAGAAGTACAGGGCATGCAGTGGGATCTAGGTCTGAATGCCTGCCAGAGCTCCCTGAATAATAGTAATGATTGTTTTATCGGGCTTACCAATTATCTGCTTTAAATGCAAACTCGCTGCAGGTCATAAATGTTGGGCCAGCCCTCAGAACAGGAAGGAACAAGAACAAGAGTAACAGGTGATTAGGAAGTTATCATCAAAGTTCCTTAGTCAGATGCTGGAACTTTAGAATAGTGTAGGATGGCTTGGGGGACTACTGTCACTAATAGCTAAACTGGATAAAGTAGTCTGGGGAACTATAGTGTAGTGGATTTTTTGTATGCATTTCTGTTTTCACAATGATTTATGACACTGGCCATAGAGAGAATTTATTGAAGGCATTCGTCAGTGATTGTAGAGCAGAGATTTTTATGCTTACAAGAGGAGTTACCTCTAGTATTTATTTCTATGGATTCTATGTATTCATGGAAGCATCTGTATACAGGAATAGACATTTCTATGGTACTTTTGTGGTTTCTGTTTGCTAAATTATTTCAGCTGAAAAACTAGGGGTGAGGAGAGCTCCAAAAAATTCTCATGAGGTAATTCTGGCTATCTATTTTGGTGTTCTATAAATTTAGGATTTGGATCACATTTTCAGCTGGCAGTATTGCAAAGAGAATTATTCTATAAAATATAAATGTCACCATTAAAAAGAAAGCATAAGACTGAATGACATTAGCAGATAATGGTGGCGTCTTTCTTTTGGTGTGGAACTCCACTTTGGCAAAAAATAATTTCTAAAATGTTTATGTTTGGTTCTGGTTGATGAGAAGGAGGGAGAAGTAAAACCTGTCAGAAATGTCAGTCAACCAATCTGCAATAGTTATATACCTTAAAGTCCATTTGTATAAGGTATAATTTATACCCAGTGTACTTGGAAGCAGGTAATCTTCAGATTAGTAGCTTTATGTTGGGCAAGCCCTCAGAACAGAAAGGATTGGGAACAGGAGTAATGGGTGATCAGAGAGTTATAGTCAAAATTATGAAAGAAGGTTAAATTAGCCAAATGTTCACCCTGAGGAGTTTGCAGTAATGACCAACATAAAAAAAAGGAGTGAATAGTGAAAAAATTAGGAAATCAAATGCCATAAAAAAAGTAAAAAGAAACAATTTATAATCTTTAAAAGCTGTTGGGTCTGTCCTTATTGGATGTGGGGATGAGGAACCAACTTGAGAGCTTGACTGGTGTAGGCTAGATAATATCTTAACTTACTTATTAATTCTAATTCCTCCTCACATTTATGTGGCTGTAAACAATATTTCATGAATGGATGAGAATAATAAAACACTTCATTATTTAAATTGGAAGATAAATTGAAAATGTAAAGCAACTGCTTCTCAAATGAAATTGGCATATATCCATGGATATCAAAGGTCCCAACTTTAAAACACTAATTTGAATTGGAGAGGATTCAGAGAAAAAGGAACCCTCATACACTGTTGGTGAGACTGCAAATTGGTACAGCCACTATGGCAAACAATATGAAAGTTCCTCAAAAATCTAAGGATCGGTCTACCATGTGATCCAGCAATCTCTCTACTGGGTATTTACCCCCAAAGACTTGAAAACCCATATTTAAAAATATATTTGCACACTGATGTTCATAGCAGCATTATTCACAGTGGCCAGGACATGGAAGCAACAGAAGTGTCCTATGATAGACGATTGGCTAAAGAACTTGTGGTACATATATACAATGAAATATTACTCAGCCACAAGAAGAGATGAAATACTGCCATTTGTGACAACATGGATGGACCTTGAAATGATCATGCTAAGCGAAATAAGGCAGACAGAAAAAGTTGATATCACTTATATTTGGGATATAAACCTAAAAACAACAAATAAACAGGACAAACAGAGACTCATGGACATGGACTATAGACTAGTGGTTACCAGAGGGTTGGGGATGAGAGAGGAGGGTGTAGGTAGACAGGATAAAAAGAGTCAAATATGTGGTGACAGAAAGAAATCTAACAATGGGAGGTGAACACACAGTGTAAATATATATATGCCTTACTGTTAAAGTGTACAGCTGAAATGTATTGGATTTTATTAACCAATGTCACCATAAAAAATTAAATAGATATAAAAAATTAAATAAATATAAATAAATAAGTAAATAAATAAATAAATTTCCACCAACTTGAAAGGACATATTCACCCCTATGTTCATTGCAGCATTATTTACAATAGTCAAGATATGAAAGTAACCTAGGTGAATAGTCAAGATATGAAAGTAACCTAGATGAATGAAGAAGATACGGTATATATATGCAATGAAGTATTAGCAATAAAAAAATAAAATATTGCCATTTTTGCAACATAGCAAGGCCTAGAGGTATTATGATAAGTGAAGTAAATTATACAAAGTCAAATACCATATAATTTCACTTACATGTGGAATCTATAAAAAGAAAACAAATGAATAAAAAAATAAAACAGAAACAACTATAGATATAGAGAACAAGCTGATGGTTACTAAAGAGGAGAGGGATTGTAGGGGGGATATAAATGAATGAATGAATGAATGAATGAATGAATAAACAAACAAACAAATAAATAAATAAATTTTCATCTTCAGAATTCTCAACTTATTGTTTCCTTGGAATATTATATGGAATGATTCTAAAAAGGTAAGTTGCAGCCAGTGAGTCATACAGTAATTTACCCTCTAAAATAAAAGCAATTTTAGATATGTGTGTTATTTTTTTTCCTATAAAGTTACACTTTATTGTTACATGAGACTTTATAGTACTATTATTGGGATTTTTCAAGCAGTCCTTGAAATTATTTCTATTAAAAGAAAAAAAAACTGAATTTCACTTTTTGTTATATTAGTGGAGTTACAATGCTTAGAAGAATGAAAGCATTTTTATTTTTTTATTGATATAGCACAGTGGTTTAGAATGTAGTCTGACTTGTCTTCTCTGCCACTTACCAAGATTCCTGCTCTTTGCAGAGTAATATGTACCAACAGGGAATAAATCCATACACTTACCTCACATTCAACTTGTATATTCCTGCAAGCAAAGATTAATATAGGCCCATGTTCTACTCCTGAAAAATCCAGAAAAAAGATGCTATGAAAGCCCTGTTGATAACCAGACACATAGGATAAGAACATTCTGTCTTACATCTATCTGCCGTCTCTTCCAAGTAAACTTGCTATAGTCTGTAGAACCTCAAATATGAGCATGCTGGTGTCTCAAGGCTGGCTGGCATAGATGAGCATATGACTTTGAAGAATAATAAAAGAGCAACAATAGGGTTGTGGTTGTAATTAGTGCTATTTACTGATATTCTAATTTCATTCTCTTTTGGGGATATATAGTATAAGTCACTTCTTTATCACCTAAACTTGGGCATGACTGTGAACTCGCTTTGGCCAAGGGAATGTAGGTAGAGGTAATAGGTATTAATAGGCAGAAGTCTTTAAGTAAGAACATGTTTTGCCATGTCTCCTTCTATTTGCCATGTTATTGTGGAACCTCATATCAACATGGATCCTCTATCAGAATGAATTTCCTTAGATGGGAAGAAACTTCCCAATGACCTAGTATTGCATATAGTATCATGGGAAGTAAAACTTCATTATTTTAAGCCACTGAGATTTTGTGGTTATATATTATTGCAGCATAACTATTTTGACTGATGCACATGGTTTCTAAGAGATATCAATTCTTAAAGAAAGTGAAAACCAGAATTAGGCCAGTGACACCAACCTAGGTGAATTCAGGGAAGAACAATCTGAAGATGAGCAGATATCAGAAGTGGATGCCATTTATAGAGAAAGAGGTAACAGGCAGGAATTAGGTGAGGGCCTTAAGTCCCAAGTCAATGAAGCTGACAATTTGAAACAGTATTCTAGTTTTAGAAAATAATTTAAATGATTCAGTAGATATGTCAAGCAAAAGTTGGGGATTTACACAGTGGGTATTAATATAAGAAATGAGAAGATGATTTTCTTTATAGTTATGTGGGAACTTGGATGTTCTATAGTAGACTCCAAATGTCAAGAAAACAACCTGGTACTCTTTTAGATATCATTCTTATTGACTAAGGCCCTGGGCTTGACTAAGTTTGCAGTTGGTAGGTCATCACTGTAACCAGCTGGTTAGGATTAGAGCAGACAGGACCTGAAACAAAAAGAGAGCAATTGGTAATAGAGTCTATCTAAAAATGTGACAATGTTTCTTCTAAAGCAATATTATTATTAAGCCAATTCTAGCTTTTTATTCCCCAAATCTAACAATGGTTGTACAAGGAGGATGATAGGTTATATTTTCTAAAATTAGTAGACATCTTTCTTATCATTTTGTGAGGAGAGTAGGAGAGACTCACTACTAATTTTCCACAAATTGTGAGACCTGGAACTAATATATTTTCATTCAATTATCACTAGTATTGGTTAAATCTAATATTGTTCCTTTGGATTAAATTGTCTAAAATTTCTAGTTCACTATGATTCACTGTATAGTGTCTCCTGAGTAGATCTGAACATTTTTAAAAATCCTACCATATGAAAGACCATGATGGAATTTTGCTGCTGTTTTCACACTAAACATATTGAACCAAGAATAACCCAATTAGAATAATTGTACATAAATTTATCTTTATTAAAAAATTTTTATAATTTTCTAATATTTGGCTAAAAAGTTCTTATTTATATCTTCTTTGGTTATAATTCCAATTGAATATGTTAAGACAGCAGATTTCACAAAATTAATAAAAATCTATACATCTGAAATATAAATCCTTTAAAATTACTATGGTTTTCATTTTGTTTATTTGTGAAATGATAATGTAACACAAAGGAAAAACAATACCCCAAAATGAGATTTTAGTCATATATTTTGTTCTGGACAACTGATTTTTTTAAACATTAGAGAAGGATTTTAGGTAGATTCTAGTCATTTATCTATAGATTGTAATGTCAGTGTGTGTGTGTGTGTGTGTGTGTGTGTGTGTGTGTGTGTGTGTGTGTGTTTTCATTTTGACTCTCATCCAATTGAGGATAGAAGTCAATTTTAAAGAAATGTGGAAAAAGGGTGAAGTCTCATATGACTACAGTGGTTTCACTCTAGATACCCATATATTCTTTCTGGTAGGTATGTAAATGTTGACTTTCACTGTGCTCAATTAAGATTCCTCAGAAGTTTAAATGTTCCTTTCATAATGTATAGTTCTCTGATGTGAATGAGCAATTCGTTCTGCAATCTTGCATTCCACCCCTCAGGATACCTCTGCACCTCCCACCCCCATTCTACCTGGACTACCCAGATAATTTAGTTTGGAGTTTCTTCAGATATCTAGTTTTAAGTACTAAGAAAGAGGAGCTAAGCCAAACTTACTCGTGAAGAATTTTCATTTCTTTAGAGACCACCAAACTGATAACTGAATTTCAAAATGTCCATGGGCTTTTTCACTGGGTTGTACATTTTGCATTGTTTTTACTACAGTGGTTGCTTCCCTTCTTCTTATTTTTTTCTATACTTTATTTGAGTTTCTCATTATTTTTATAACTTTTCATGGTAAACAATTAGCTTATTAATTATTAATTTTATGCTTTTCTATATTTCTAATATATACATTTGAATCTATACACTTCCATATAAATACTGATTTAGCTGCATCCCACAAAGCTGACATATTTTTTCATTATTTTTTGTGCATATAATGTTTTAAAATTCCTAATATAAACTGTTCTTTATGGATTATTCAAAGCATCATTGTCCAATAAAAATATAACATAGTCACATGCCAGCTACATTTGTGATTTAAAATTTTAACCTTTGAATTATAAGATTTCTTGGTCCTCTGGTTGTGCTCTGTGTGATGTCTTGATATCGTTACCCCAGATTCTCGGCATAGCCTTTGCCTGTTTCTTATTAACTCTATTTTCTTGTCCATAATCTTCTTAGTTCTTCCAATACTCCTGCTATTAACCTTTCTGGCTTAAGACTGTCTGACTTTACTGCTTTCTAATCCTTACCTCTATTGTGCTGTTTGAACTATCACCCTCTGAAACTCAGCCATTCTCAAACATTTCAACTACTGTGCAAAATGTTTAGATCCCTTTTATCTTTCAAAACAAGAAATATTTTTTAATATTAGTATATAACTTTAATTATGTCACCAAACCAATTAGTTTATTTTTTCTCACCCCAGAGTTTATCTATAGTGTTCTTGCCCCACCCATAGAGCTTCTTGAAAGCTTTATGTAGTTCAATCTTATAAACTTGGCATTTCACCAGCAAGATATATTTCAGATGGGTAAAAAGTATTGGTCTTCAAAAATACATGAGACATACACACACAGCCTAAGCCACATCAACTACTTTATAATACATATTGAAAAATAATGTCTTCCATTAAATCAACCATATTGGATCCCTTATTTCCACTAGGGAAGTTCATCTTAGTGCTGATGTGACAGTGGGGACTGATGAATTTGCAAAATCTTTATTTATAAATATTCATGGTTCATTTTTCTGACAATGTAATTTGAAGCAATAGGTAACTATTTGAGAAAATAACCTAAAGAAAAGACATGGTTAAAAGTAAAATGAAAAAAAAATGAACCATTTTCTTGCTCTGGTGCAACATTCAATAACTATTGTGTTTGAAAACATTTTTATATACTATAAACTTTCTCCCAGCTTATAGAAAAGCTAGTCTGTTGGCTGGCTATAACTGCATAATTTATAAATATTCATAGAGAATATCAGTTCTTTACCATATAGATATAAAAATCTGCTCTCTTAAACCCAGCAACAGGTTCTTTTTTAGCATTTACTGGTGTTTTCACTATAAGCACTACCAAAAAAAGAATAAAATTTAGTATCTGAATGAGACTTAATTATGGTGAAAAAATTCAAGAGACAAGGCGAGAGACAAAGAGAGGGAGTGGGGACAAAGAGAAGGGAAAAGAGAGAGAAGGAGAGAGAGAGAATTTTTGCACTGAAAAAAAAAGTATGAACTAGTTAGAATCAGGGAAGTTGAGTGTCCCTTTAAACTGTGGTGCTGCAATTGATCTCTGTATGTTTTCTGGTATTCGTTCCTTTGAAAGGAGAATGAGAGCCAAGATTATTGGCTGTACTGGGAAGCTGTCACATCTCAGTACTGAAAAGGTACAGTACAAGTGAATTGAAACAATCTTTAGCATTCTATTACATATCTCCAAGAGCTTTGAGAATGAACCAAGTGAATGTTTTATTTATGGCTATGTGAGTTACAAATCCCTCCATTCTGACAGCATTTCAGCCTCCGGAGTGAGAAAGCAGCAGCAGCAGCAGCAGCAGCAGCAGCAGCAGCAGCAGCAGCAGCAGCAGCAGCAGCAGCAGAAGCAACAGCAGTAACAACAGCAACAGCAGCAACCCCCGCTGAAGTCCAATAGAGGAGACCTGATCTCTATCTAGTTCATTCTGCAACTTCATCTGGAATCGTGCGCTGTCCAGGGTTCTGAAACATGAACCAAACTGCCAGCGTGTCCCATCACATCAAGTGTCAGCCCTCAAAAACAATCAAGGTAGGACCCAGATTTTCTCTCTTCCCTCTGCTTTGCACACATATCTTCATTCATCTACTTAACATATGGATGTTGGTATCGCAGGGCACAGACAGTGGAGATACTC
Organism: Macroglossus sobrinus; assembly: GCA_004027375.1. Classification (NCBI taxonomy): domain Eukaryota; kingdom Metazoa; phylum Chordata; class Mammalia; order Chiroptera; family Pteropodidae; genus Macroglossus; species Macroglossus sobrinus. Next base: position 303,059 of record PVKZ01000558.1, read on the forward strand.
AGTTGGTTTGAGTTTGAATTAAAGGTTAAATGTGAGTAAAGCTTTTGGTTTTGTTTTCATGTGTGTGTAGCCTGGAGAGAGTAGTTTCCACTTAACAATTCTTTTACTTTGACGACTTTTGCTTTTTTTACTGAGACTATATTAGTGGTATATTTCAAGAAGAAAGTTTAATGAGTTTCTAGAAGAGTTTCTAGTTCATGTCAGTTTTCTTGATGAATCTGCTGGAAATAGATAATATTAAACTGAATGTGATTTGATAACAGTGTTTCATTGTCATATGAATTTGAGACTTTTTATCCTTTACAAAGAAGAGTGTATTCTTCCTTGAGAGTGTTGAACTGGTGGTTATACTAAAGTGACTATAGTGAGAGAGTATAAAAGACTGTAGAGGGAGTATAAAAACATATATTCTTATGTATGCTGCCATATAACACAAAATCAGTGAGGTGATTGGAAACACTCTTTAATTCAGGTGCTTGTTTTAAGTTTGAGGCATTTATGAAATTATTAAAGGAAAAGGAACAAGATCAGAATTGTACTGTTGTATTTTAGTTTTAAGAAATGTTTATGACATTTTCTTTGATATTACTTGTGATGTTTTTACTTACAAGGAGACTTATAAATAACCAGATTTCCAGGAAAGATTCACTCTATTTTTTTTATTTATCTGTATTAGATTGTTATCTGTGTGGATACTTTGCATCTGGGGAAAAAGTAATAGCTTCATGTGAAATTCTTTTATGGAAACTATCTAATAACCTGATGGATCATCTTTAGTTAACTGCAAACTCTAATTTATATACAATTGCACATCTTTTATTGTGGTTCAAAATTTGAGAAGACTCACTTCTTATGACTATATTACTTTTGGGTTTATATCTCAAGCCTTTGGCAATATTTCATAGACTGTAATTACAAAAGTAATATAATTTTCAACAATAAGTCTTCTTGTGAACTTACTTAACTTTTGTTAGAGTCTTTCAGTGACAAATAGACCATAAAATGAATATTTTGCACCATTTATCTACAATTATTTTTAAAAACAATGAGGTCTTCAGTATATATTAAATGATACATCATAATATTCTCAATATAAATAAACACATAGAGTTAACTGAAATCACAAAGAACTCAAATTCAGGTAATTTGCATCATCTCTAATGGTAAAAGCAGAATCTTTTTCAGCATAGAATCTTCTGAGCTGTATTCAAATTCAAAAATTAAAATGCTGAGCTTTAGAATTTTAGTTTTTTTTCTCCATTTCAGATTCTCATCTATGTCAATTATATAATCATACCATCACCAAATGATGCCCAAACAGTACACATATGACACTCTACATTATGATAGGTAAACTCTAGTAGAAATATGTGTTGTAGCCTAAGGTGGGAATGAACTACAAACCAGCTGTCTAACTTTGAGTATGGTTAGAAAACCATAAAATGACCAGTGGCTTTTGTTTAAGTGTTTGAGGTCCTAGGAATTATGTGTTTTATTTGCTCTTTTATTAATTGAGTAAGAATAAATGAATGGTACTTTATGAGACTTAAAATCTCTTTTCTTATTGGTGCTCTGGCATTGACAGTCCTCAGATAAACTGTGGAGGCAGAAAAATGTTTCTAGTGTAAGGGTTTTACATCATCTTGCTCATCTTGCAGATGCTGTTTTTTTCATTCTAATTGCAGCCATTGAATTGAAATGAAAGGCATCATAAAAACTGGACAATCCACCACTTAATAATGTATTATATTAATAGCTTAATAAAAGAATTTTGAGTCAAAGCTCTGGGTGATTTGGTTAATTGTAGAAGTTATGTTCTTTTGTGCCCCACTCCCACTCCGCCCCACTGAAATTGCTCGGGGTGGGGGGAGCAAAAGATGCTTGTGATGTTCATAAAGTACATATAGTTGCAAACACTGAACCATTAAGGGAGTAATTATTTGAATATTTTCCAATTTGCAACCGTAAAAAGAGATGAGTGGAAAAGCTCTCTTACTTCAAATTATGTGCTCAATTATGAAACATTTATGGCTTTTGGAATTTATACTAAAAATGGCTATCTATATTTAGGTAATGCATTAGCCTATGAACAAAATGCAGTAGCAACTTAAGGAAAAACCTTAAGATGAAATACTTTATAAAGCTATGAGATATTGAAGCTCAACAGACTCTTTGAACTTTTGAGATCTGTCTTCTTTTGTTTTAAGCATGGTGTTTTCACTCTTAAGGTTACTTTCTGAAAATTTTAAATAAAATTTTCTTATGGAATCTGGCCTACAAATACATATAAGTGATCCAATTTGGGCTCTGGAAATATCCAAATACTTAATAACTCGTGAATTGCTTGATTTTAGAAATTCTAAAACCTCTAGGGACTTTTCCCTCATATTTGAGCATAATAAACATTGAGGAAATTGTTCTCCATTATCAGTGTAGTGAACACTGGCTGTTTCTTCTTTTGACAATTTAACTACTGCTAAAAATAATGTAATGAGAATGAACAACAATGAACTGCATTGGTTAAAAATAGCTTTAAAAGCCAAAATGTGTAGAAGAAAAAAAAAAGCAGGTGTGTGTGTGTGTGTGTGTGTGTGTGTGTGTGTGTGTGTGTGTGTTTTCCTACTTGAACTTTAAAAAGAGATATCTGCAGTGGGTCAGATTCAGCAATTGCTGCCATTGAAGGTTGTTTGTGGTCATGGTGGTGGTAGAATTGGAGAAGGGAATCAAATGGTCAACATTTTTCAGGTTGCATGGCATTTGTTTTTGTCATTCTGTCCATTTTCTAGCTCAACCAGTCTCTGACATTTTTCTTCTGATGTATTTGTACATATAGGTTTCTCTAGTCAAAGCTGATAAAGGACAACAGGCAGAGGTAGTCAAACAAAGGGTTCAGGCGTGTTCTCAGATCACTTTGAACAAAATGTTGAGTGCAATGCACTTATAAATCCCTCTCTCATTTCAGAGCTTGCAAAGCAATAAAGCTTTCTCTGAAATGGTTGCAACTCTTACCATCCAGGTAGTGACATTCAAAAAAGAAAAAAAGAAACTTTAACTCTGAGGTCTGTAATGGAAAGTTTTAGAAATTATCTGAAAATGCTAAATATAGATGTAATCTTGGCTTATTATATACTTGATTTCGGAAGGATTGTCCCCATCTTAGGCAACAAATGCTTATTTCTTCTTTATCTTGGCTTCCCTTGGCTACAATAAAAACAAATTAAGTATTTTAGTCAAATCTTTAGACTTGGTTTACTTTTTTCCCAATAGAATTGAAAATTTAGAATTATGCCTAAAATAGTAAAATATATATATATATATGTATATATATATATATATATATATATATATATATATATATATATATATATATATATATATATTTCCCTTTCCTATATAGTGACTCTTTTATATCAGTATTTTCTTCCCTTTAGACTTTTTAAGAAGTGCCTTGTTTATTCTATCACCTTCACACCCAGATTCCCAGATCTATGTTGGAAAAGCTCCCAAGGTCTAAAAGTTCTGGTTTCTTTCTATGTACTCCTGCCAGAGTAGCCATGAGTTTTTATAAAATATATTTGAAGAAGTCTTTAGAATTTGTATTGTCTTCAGAGTAAGCAAACACTTTTCATAATTTCGACTGCTTTTTATAGTGTACTATTGATGCATTATTATGGTGATAAAGTCTTTTTCCACCTTCCTACCTCTAACCCGTAACTCCATCCAAAACTGTGGTACAAGAAACAGTATATAAAATAAGGGAATAAAAAAGTGAAAATTTTATCACAAGTAATATTTGTTAAATCTGTAGGCTTGAGGGCATGATTGTTAGAAAATAATTTTTGTCTTTAGCAAATTGGTATTTTGGAATGTAACACTGTGATGAGTTTTAATGGTGAGAATAGCTTGGAATTGCACCAAGTGGCAATTTACTGATTGTTAATTCCACATTCCTAGCCTAAATGATGTGTACCACATCTGTATTTCATATGATACTTGAGTTGATGTTGTAGTTTAGTCTTAAAGAGTATGTCATAATTACCCAAATTATAGCCACAAAAGATTAGAAATATAAAAAACATATGAGAAAAATTCTACCTTTTATGTCATCACTATACACAAAATGTAAGATTCTTCTCAATTTCACTATTATGTGAAATTCTAAGTGCAAAGATTATAATATGCTTCTATATTGTGCTTAGTCTTAGAGAATTTTTGGTCTTAATCCTAAGGACTTTATTCCTAAAAAATAACTTTATTAAGTTATAATATCAACACAGACTCGGACACACTAAAAGATTTGTTTTCAGTATTCAGTGAACCCTACAGTTCTATTTGGCAAGGTACAAATTTTCCCTGGGCATTAGGAGAATGGGTCATTCTCTTAAGTGGTGATATTTGAAGAAGCCAAAATCGAAGACTTTACAAAAAAGTATAATAAAAGATATTGTATGAGAATTTTTTTCTCTCTCTTAGAAGTGGTCTTCATCTTTATAATTATTCTGACATAGCTTCCTTCATGTGCTTGAGGCAAAAATCATAGTCTGTGATAAACAGAATAGAGCCATAAGTTAAAAATTTTACTGATGTACAATTTATAGTCATTTATAATTTGCATTTATGACCTACTATTTACACTTTAATGATTGTAAGTATTTCATATGGTACTGGGTGTAGGGCCCAACAAACTGTTTTAACAAGCCCCCTGGGTGGTTCATGCATATTAAAATTTCTGAAACACTGAGCTAAAGAACTATAAAATAAGTTAAAATTGTGCAGGGGTTCACCCAAAAGAACCATTTGTGTTTGGCTATCATAGATGGAGTCAGAACAACTTCAGAATAACATTTAGTGTCATTAAATAGCATGAATTCTATGAGAGCTGAGATATTTTATCCCTCAGAGGATTTACTTGATGCCAAGTCCCTCACACAGTAGACATCAAATATATATTTGTTAATTATTAAATTACTGTTAAGGTTTATCAGTGCTAAGATGGTCTAAAAACTTTTTAAGACCTTGTTTAATAGGTGACCAGATTGGAAGCCTTGCTCTGTCTTTTAAATTTATGGCAGTTTTTTTAAAAAGTGCATTGTTTTTTTATTTGGCTTTCAGTAGTTTTGTTCTTGGACTTTGGTTTGAGGTCATCTGGTAATCAACACTCTTGGTAACTAAAGAGATCCATAGTCATTAAGCAGAAAGTGTGCTGGACAAGTGTCACCCTTCTTGTCAGCATCATCTGAAACTTAGAAAAATAACAGTAAGCGGGAATATCACCATAGCCTTTCTCTTCTCTTTAAGAATGTTCTTTAGCTTTTTTTTTTTTGCATATGCCATGTTGATAGGCTATAATTGGCAGTGGTATACCACAGCTGGAACAAAATTAATCATCATTTTCAAAACTGACCTCCTATAAGCAGACCTGGCATGGTGTTACATTAGCAGAACTAGAGTTACTGGGTGATAAACCATGAAATAAAGAAAGTTTACCTTCTGAACAGACTTATGTCTTGGAAATTCTGCATAGAACTCATGTTTTTGTTTGGTTTTTAGAGTTATCATTGGGGAAATGATCAAATATATACAGCCTACCTTACTACCTGCAAATGAAGTATAAGGAAGATCGAATGGGTTTTTTTAGAGGGCCATCCTTAACTTGAATTCTCACTCTCCATGTACCACAATAAATCATGTGGCCTCAGGGAAGGCAATTAACCCAGTTAATACTTTTTTTTTACCCCACTAAAGGAAAGGCAATAAACTTAAATTATTTCCCAAAACAAAAATGCTATGTAAGTGCTTTGTATTATAATTTGTTCTAGCAGCAATTTTTAAAGGATATGACATTTTCATAGAGAGGTATATAGTGAAAATCAATTTTTATGACATAAAAGCTGAAAATTTTATTTGCAATTATTATTAACCATAATGATGATAAAAACTCATTTTGAAGTCACCAGGGAGCTGAAAGTATCTTCTAATATTGTCATAACATCTGCAAGATTTCTTCATGGACCTTTACCAGGAAGGTAGAGGAGGAAAGAGATTACATTTAAATGCCATCTAAAGGACTGATTAATTCATTAAAAATTCAGTTACTCATCCCAGGACTGTGCTACAGAAATGGGATATACTTTGAGTAGCTGCACAGATTGTACATGTGGTTGAATTGAGGAGAGGTTTTATTGTGATATGGATACAGCCTTTTTATTACCTCTGGATTCACTGTATCTTTTGCCTCATCTACTTTTCCATGCAATATGCCTTTTAATATCCCCTATTCTTATTTGAAATTTCATACAGAATTTTCTCGGTGAAAGTTCTTAGTCTTAGGCAAATTGTCATGAGCTCAACTGATCACTTATGTTCTTATATAATATTTTCTTTACCTGCTTAACAACAATTAATCTTTTGAGTTAAGGTTATTTGTTTCCATGTAAGTCTCTCCACTGGCTAGAAAAAGGGCTCTTACACCTCTCTCTCTCTCTCTCTCTCTCTCTCTCTCTCTCTCTCTCTCTCTCTCTCTCTCTTATTTTTAGTTATTCATGTGCTTAGCCCAATATCTGGTACATAAAAGCTTCGCAATTAAGATGTTTTGAATGAAAGAACAGTCAAAAGAGCCTGTAAACTCATTTGTTTTCCCAAGAGATGCAATCTGACTTTTGAATTCAGAAACATACTAGTCTTCTTTGACTTAAGCAGAACTAAACACTTTAGTTTAAAATAAGTAAACAACATTTAAAAAGCTGATGAAGGGGCCTCAAAGCTTGGGATAACAGTGCTAATCTTCTTGCGTATGAATAGCTTCTGTACATTAAAAATAGGTTTTGCATTATGAGTGTCTTTCTACATTAGAGTAAAGGAGAGTCTGTCCAAACAGAAACTAACCTCATCCCTCTGTTTTGGATGAAGCTGTTGCTTATTTTAATGGATGGTGGGCATTGTAGGGGGACTATTGGCTCTAACACTTTAGTGAAGCTCTTTCTTATCAGAAAACTTAATTTCCAAGATGAATCATTGCTTTCTGATTGAAAAACACCACTTCTCACAACCCTGGTTTCCAGGATTTTGCCCTAAGTAACTCACAACCCTGGTTTCCAGGATTTTGCCCTAAGTAAAATATGCTCCACTTTATTTTAATGGAAAAAATAGTATAAAAGTACTTGTTATATTTAATAGATGAACCTGTTACTTGAATAATTTTTTTAAGAGAGTGAAAATATTAGGGAAGAAAGAATATGCAGGTCAGGTAGTCTTGATTCAGGAAGGGCAGCTATGGCAAAAAATATATATATCCTTTATGTATATCCTGTAAAAGAAATAAAATTAAGTGAAAGGATAGACTCAAGATATGTTGACTTTAATTGACCAGTAATCACAGAACGGCTTGGTGGATAGAGACTTGGACTTACTCTTTCATTGCTTTATTCAGTCAACATTTAGTGAAAAAAGATTCAAATAGGAAGAGAGTGATACTACTTAGTTTTAAATAATACAATCTAAGATACAAATTAATACAATCCCAATTAAGTGATAAGTTCTAGGTGGGACAAAGACAAGGTTTTCTTGCGGGGGGGTGAGTGGGTGGTGGTGGTGAACATTTATAAAGCCTAAACCAGAATTCTGCATAGAAGTTTTGATAGAGAGGAAGAAAATATTATAGGCACAGAGAAAACCTGCACAGAAGATGAAGAAACAAGGCAATGTAACTGTCATGAAAGCATTATTAGTTGAGACTGACTTTATTACAGAGTACAAGTTATTAAAAGGAGTGAGAAAGGAGGTTGCAAATACATATGAGGAGTGGCCTTTGCATTTATCTTTTAGAATTTGACTATATACTGAGGGTAAAACTTAAAGGGCAAATAGTGCAAAAATAAGATTATGAGATCTAAATTTGGGACACAGTTCTATGACCTTGGGAAGTACTCCTGAGGTTCATGACTTTAGGTAGAAAGAGAAGATAGTAACCTATTCCTGGTCCAGCTTTTAGGGTAATCTGGGTATTAAGATATTATTAGCCAGACAGGTGTTACTGAAGGTGTCTTAAGAACAAAAGATTTGTTCATTAACTTAATTTGGTACCGCCTATTTTTATGAATGCTAATAATATTTAGCCTTTAAAGGCTTTCATTTTGCAATAGCTATTTAATCCCAAAGAGTCTTTTTGACTATTGACAATCATTGGGTTGTACCAAAAATTTCCTCTTTAATATATGAAGATAATATATATCACTGTGTGATATTGATACACACCATGGATTTAATTACCCGATACTGAACACCAACAGACTTATGTCTCCCACTCAGTCATTTTACTTCATCTCTGTTTCTAGATGCTTATCTTTACTCAAGCTATTATTACTTAAATATCTAATAGATACCATGCATTTATTAAATTAGAATCAGAACTTTTGATCCTTGCTGCCTACCCTCTCTCACCTCATGGTATTAAATGATATCACCATTTTCTTTTTAGAGACTCAGACCAAAGCCTAAATTTTAGTTTTTATGCTCTATTCTTCAATCTACCATTCAATTCATCAGTGAATCTTACCCATTCTACCTCCTATATGTATCTTCAGTCTAAATATTTCTCTCCACTTCCACCACTAACACCCAAACTCCCTGCACACTCACATTTCATCTGAATTGTAGAAACAAGTTCAGTGGCTTCCTGGTTTCTAGTATGCCTTAGTATAATTAATTCTCCACTCAGCAGTGGAGTGGATGGTTTTTAAATGTTACTTTGCACACCTGTCTTAAACCGTAACATTTTTAGAAATGTTAGAAAACAAAGCCAGATCCTTAACTTTACCCAGACATTCCTGAATTATTATCTCATCCCCTTCTTCCCCTGACCATATTGTTACATTCTTTCCCCCTCCCCTTTCCTCCATGACTATTTGCCAACCAAACTGGCCTTCTTTCTGGACTTGAAACAAGCCACACTCTTTGCTATACCATGATCTTTGTGCTTGATGTTACCATTGTCCAAGAACCCTTTCTTCTGTCACTTCCCATAGCACATTCTTGGTTTCAACTTAAGCCTCTTCTGATGAACTCTAACCATCTAGGTTGTAGTCACTCTTATGTTAGTGCTGCAAAAGCTCATAATCAAAGGTGAAAATTATCTTTCATTATGCTGATAATGCTTCTTTAAAGTCTCCAAACCATAATCTTTGTTATATTCTCTATTAAAACCCTTGAAGAGATTATTTTATTTATACATTATTTTATATTGCTTTTTTATATGATAAAAAATCTGAATTCTATTTTTTAAATCTTTGCCTCTCACTATGTTAATTCAAAAATAATTTATTGGATTTACAATAAATCTTACATGGCACCAATGAGAATACCAAAAGTCATAAGACTCAGAGCTATTCTTTAAGAAGCTTAGGGTCTGGCTTCTTTTCTCCTCTTGCTTCACTTTGGATAAAGAAGGAAAATATAAAAGACCAGGTCATTGATGAAAACAGAGTGTGAATGTGCTCTGGGAGATTAGACAAAGTGCACCTCATTTCAACTTATAGAAAAGAGTGACCTTCAAACTTACACTTAATAGGTAATCAATAGTACTCTTGATGAAGAATCCGAGGAGAAAAGGGCATTCAAGGTGGTGGAATGTGTAAAATCACTAAGTTAAGAAAGAGAACCACCACCACCATCATCTTCACCACCATTATCTCATTATTACCATTGTTAAATGACTGCACCACAGCCCTGGGTCTTTTATGAGATAGCTCTAATTCCCACAGTGACTTAGCAAAGAAAGAATTATTATTGTTTTATAGATAAGGGCATTAATTTTTCCAAGTTCTTCCAGAGTGCAAGGAGTAGAGACTCATATTTGAACCTGGTGAAGTTTACAAAACTCAAACTGACAGCTCAGATTTCAGGCTGCTATCTTAGTGTTCTTTCTGCTTTTCCATGTTCCCATCAGCTCTAAGGAACTAGTTGCTGTTATCCAGAGTCACCTGCTGTTTTAAGTCTCTAAGTTGAAGTTCACTTGTTTTCTCCTACAGGAATACCTTGTATCCATTCTTTTTACCTGCCTGATAGATGATGTTTATCATTTTGGACTCACTTTGCAGCAAATTCACCTCCTCTATGAAAAGTTGCCTCTTTTTCACTCCTTCTCTTCCAGTTCCAGGAACTGTTTGCTTTGTGCCTTCCTGGACATGTGACCCACCATTGCCTTATATGTATTTATCTTTGTATCTTCTTCTTTTATCCTATTTTTAATTCTACTCACCTTTCACCACATAGTCTATCCATAGTTAGACTGCAGGCTCCTTGAGACAAACACAGTATCTCATTTGTCATTGTGCCTTTATTGTCTAATGCTGTCCCTGACATGGAGTTAATGCTAAAAAAGGGCTTGATGAATGAATGAATAAATGAAAGTCATCCACCATGGAGACTGATATGTCATTGCTCCAGAATATTCTTCATAATATTGATGTTTCATTTTATTTGATATATAGTCACATGATTCTCAAAGCTAAATATGTTTGTGCTTTTTTCAAAGGAATTTATTCTCTCATTTTGTGTGTATATGTGTAAGACAATATAAAAGTTAAGTTTTAAAAATGTAAATAGAGCCTCTGTTTTATTTTAGGAGTTTTATAATTTCATACCTCACATTTAAGTCTTAATTTTTGTATGTGGCATAAGAAAGTGGTACAGCTTTGTTTTTTTGTATGTGTGTATCTGTCCAGTTTTCCCAACACCATTTATTGAAGAGATTGTCATTTCTTCATTGTATATTTTTGCCTCCTAGAGAAAGAAAGAGCATAGCAATCTTTAGGTAGGTTGATATATTCTAAGAGTAGAACTTTAGATTATAAATATATCTTTACTTATTCTTTTCTGAACCCCCTTCAGAACTTGACATGCTGTTTTTCACCCAGCTATGCAATACCTGTTGATTTTTTTAAATCAAGGTTCACTTAAAAAATGTCATTATCAGAAAGTTCCATATTAAAATTCATCTGCAAAATATTTTAAAAATAGAAAATTTAAATATAGTTGTAGTGTCCTCATTGCTAACTGAAAGATTTTAAAGTGATTTCAAATGTGAAAGAATGATCTTTTTTAAGAATGGGAATTTTACATAAGAAGAAAATATCTTCTCAGCACCTAGTCTGTGCCAGAAGTTCTCATACCAACAAGCTCATTTATATTTCACCACTTCCCTGCTAAGGAAAGTAGTGAGAACCAGCCAGCATTTTAAATAGTTGATCTTGGTCAAGCCCTCTGCACTCAGTATCTCTTTTAATATTGCAGGACAAACATGATATTTATTCTAGTAAAAAATATTAAGGGCTTAATGACCTCAGTCAGGTTGAGGTAAAACCAGACCTCCTACCCAGTCCCACCTTGACTACACAGTTGAAGCCCCTTCCATTATACCAAATGGTAATATTGCTTATGGAAAATACGTAACTTAAGAGGTCATCCTTCTAAAACATATAGACAATTGATTCTCTAGGAAATCATTGTATGTTGAGATATTTGATTTTGCAAAGTCTCACATTTTTCAAAGTGATCGCCACACTTTAAGCCTTTATCATGTATCACTAACAGGTAGCACCAATCTGGAAGTAGTAGAACTGGAAATCTGGGATTCAGGGAGGAGAGAGGAACAATGCAGAGTCCAGAAAGTGCATCTGTTGGACTACTATGTAGAACATAATATCATAAGATAATTTCAAAGGATAGTTTGGGTCTGAGAAAAACAGGAAATTCAGGAGAAAGAACAAGTTCATGCAGATGTGGATAAACAGTGATTCTAAGTCCATTTGAACTAGTGACTTTTTAATATTAGAAAAATAAGCAAAGGACTCTGTAGCAATTTGGTCCTAACTAGTGGTGGAGCAAAAATTTAATGATAGCAACTATGACAGAAACAGATGTGTGTTTCAAGTATTTGCAAAACATTTTAGATGATTTCTTATTGAATACTAACTGCAATCCTGTAAAACACATATACTTATTATTAATAAGATATGATAAAATGAAGAAGGAAATATGTGGTGTTGGAATACAAATAATAGCAGTATATAATGAAGTTTGCATACACTATATAGTTTTATAAATTGCAATAGATTTTGGAAAGGTGACTTCTAAGAGTGTGGTTGAGATGATCTGGACAAATATTTGGAGCATTGAAAGTTCTGGGATAAATTTTTTCATGTCAGCAAAGTAGGGCAAAGAGACATCTTATTGTCTGGAGACTGTTTGAGTGCAATAGGTCAAGGGCACATATAAAACTAAGAGTAAGTGAGGCCAAGATAGCAACAGATATCATATCATAGTTCATGTGTTCTCTTCCTGGTCCCTGTGGTCAAGTCCAAGTTCTATTGCCAAAGGTACAATAAGAAATCCATGGGAAAATGTAGAAAACAGTCATTAGGAGTAGAGCTATCCACATCCTGTCATGCTTCATCTTGGGGTGAGAACTGAGAAAAAATTTAAAATGAGTTTGTGCAATAGATCAGAGTAAGATCTTGGAGGTTAGTCTTGGGTAAAATAAATAAAAACTGAATGTTCAGATGATGCCAAATACAATGCACCTGCTGTATTTTCCGCTGAGACTCTGTAAGTCAATACAAATAAATTTAAGATTGTCTGTGTCCACTGATATCACTTGGTCTAACTCAAGATTTTTCAACTTTGCCAATACTGACATGTTGGACTAGCTCATTCTTTGTTGTAAGGGTTGTCCTGTGCACTGGAGGATATTTAGCAGCATCCCTGGCCTCTACTTTCAGTAGCACCCTCACCAGTTATAATCGAAAGGTTTCCAGCTATTGGCAAATGTTTCCAGAGAAGCAAAATTTCCCCCTGTTGAGAACCACTGGCCTAACTGGTGGTCATTGCGCTGATGAGGGAAGTTTGGAACTGGGAATGAATGTGGCTTATTAATTCCCGTGGCTATTTTGAATTGACAACCACTGTGACTGTCTATCCCTGGTCCTTTCTTTCAATGAGAATGGTTGAGCCACTCAAATGGCACTCCAAGTACTGAATAATTATCACTCAGGATTTATAGATGGAAGAACTTAGACGGTTAGCTAGAGGTCTGTCCTTAAATCATATGGAAGAACTTATATCTGAACCTCAGTCACAAAACTCTATACACTGTCTCATTTTGCTATAAGTGGCTTTTATTCTATACTTTGAGAAACCCAAGCCTTAGATATTAAGGGAAAGGCAAAACAAGTAGGACTTCGGGCCCTCCTGCTTTCCTGCCCTTATCTCTACTTTTACCTTGGTCAAAGCAGCACAACTGTCACCATTCTATGTTGAAAATGGTTAATGTTCCTATTAACATAATAACAGACAAAATTTTTTGCATTATCTTTTTTACCTCTTGGACTTGGAGAAGACAGAACCAGTGTTAACCTAGAGAGAAACTCAATAAGATTCTGTAGGTGCTGTTGGAAATCTGTTTTTAAGGATAAGGTGAGCTGAGACTGCTGGAGTATTACGTTTGCTAAGCAGCATGGTAGAAAGTTACAAGGACTGGGACCCAAAAAGGCTATTTCATCATCCATTCCTGATCTCTTTCCAAAAAGAGTCATCATTTTGCATCCATTTTTCACTCTTCCAGGCTACCCTAAGCTATTTATTCTGCCAGAGCTGTCACTTGCCAGAGCCTTGACAAATTGTTCCTTGTTCTTAAGAATCTAAATTCTCATCCTGGTAGCATCTTGCTTGGCAAAATTCAAATTCTGTATTATTTCAGAAATTTCTAACCCCTCCCTTTTTTCATAAAAGAAGGGTTATCTCAGGACAGGAGAAATACAGTTTGAGCACTCGCATCTCCCCTATCTGCCTGTCATGATATCTGAAATTCTACATTTTGAGATGGACTTTGTTAAATAAAGATATTGACTTCCCTAGTTATCACTTCCATAAAAGCAGATGAACTCAAAAAAATCGACATATGTTTATTTTGTCAGCCAAAGACAAACTATCTATTTCAGGAGGCAATATTGCATACGTGTTAACTGTGTGTTTTGGAATGTATGCTTTAGAATTAAACTGCCTCAGTTCATATTCCAGGTTGCCACTTTTGGCAACATTATCTCAGACAAGCTTTCTAAATTTTTATGAACCTATTTTCTCATATGTAAGGTAAGGTAATGAGGCTTTCTATATCAGAGTTATGGGATTTAAATGAGACAATACATGTAAAGTATTTTTTTAAATGTTCCACTGTATTACTACTCAATTTTTATAATATGTAGCCATTCTGCATGCATATTATACATTAAAGAAATCATTGATAAGAATAAATGATATATTGGAAATGATTCGGCAATTTCACAATCATCTCTGAATTATTAGAAAATAAGGGTTATACTGAATAGATCAATAAAAATATAACTACAGCAAGGAAAATGATATTATCTGAATTATAATATATAAAATCACTCTCATAAGAATCAAGTTCTTACTGTAAAAAGCCAATAGAGTTCCTGCATTGGGCATTTAAAAATATGATATGCTTTTCTTTCTACTATATCCAGTCATAGGTGGATTTGTAGGCTTCTAAGGGAATTTTCCACCATCTTGTTTGATTGTTACTTCCAGAGGACCAAGAATTTCTGAAAGAGTGAATCTTGCCTTATGTGTTAGAGAGCTTTCAAAAAGAAGTGTTAATGTCACTAAAAGTTATATCAAATCTTTGATATTTTAGATATAAAAAGTTTTATAAAAATTGGATAATTACCATATTTATCTAAATAAGTGCCTTCTAACTAATATTTTATTATATTCTTAACTGGAGTCTTAGAGGAGGATAGTATAGTCAAATTGCTATTTCCTATACTTAGTAAATTCTAGAAATGTTAAGAAAAGTTTAGTACAGAAAGTGCTAAATAAATGTTTGCAGAATGAATATTGAAAACATTTGGTTCCTAATTATTGCCATTGCCTATACCACATGTGTTTTAACTGTTGCTGAGACCTTTTTATTTAGCCAGCTGGACATTGTCATACAGCGTGTAACATGTACCACTGTGTGATACAATCAGTGATCTGGCCATTATGCCAAAACAAATTTTGCTTTTGGGACCTAAATTGTTAATACCTGCAGTAAAGATTTTATTACCCAATGGTATATTTTGCATGCTGCATGACAATATCAGGGGTGAGAACCACTAGTCTCTAAGTAGACTTTACATTGATCTAGAAAGACTCAGATCTGTGTAAGGACTACTTACAGAGACTGGTGTCAAAAAATTCTATGAGACCAGCGGAAACATTCACACACACACACACACACACACACACACACACACACATAAACACACACACGCGCGCGCGCACCCATTTCTCTTCCCAGGTTTCCCCTATTCTGTAATACATGCAAAGCCAATGAAGTCAGCGTGGGATCACAAAGAGAATGCTCTTTTCTGTGTTATAAGGAGTCCCAAAATAAGCTGTATTTTGTTTCAAAAGGATAAAATCAATTTATATTAAACAACAATAAATAATCATTTAGCTTATGAGAAGGCATTGCCATTCCTATGTTACATTTTTGCTATGTAATCTTTATGTTAATAGTTGTTTTCACATTTTTATATAACTTAGTGTAAGACCTAATACTGTTACTTTAGTAACACTATCTGTTCTTTCTTTTTTCTTGAGTTGTAATAAAGAGAATTACATCCTGCAGTAACCATGGCTTACTCTTGTCATTCATTCCTGGGGAAATGCTTAGGCGGCCATAGCCCCTGTAGTGACAGGTTATCCCTTGGTAGACATAAAGTGCAGTAAAATTAAAGCCATTCTTATATCTTGAAATATCTTTACAAGCCATCTACCAAGGAAAATGTCTATTTTCTCCCACAGACTATAAGCAGCAATATGCTGAGATGATAATGAGGCTGGATATGAAAACAAGAGTACCTAATTTTCTGATAATCATTCCATTGCAACCAAATAGATTTGAGATGATTCCATTTAATTTTTTAAAAATTATTAGAGTATATGTGTTGAAATTTCTAAGTTTTTAAAAAATCTTTTTGGAAACTTAAAAGCAAAAAGTTCAATGCTAGTAAACCTCAGTACTTTTTATATTTTGGTATACTAATGACTGTTTACAATCTTATAATTTAAGTTGAAATATCTAGATTTAATTAAGTCACTCCCTCCCTAATAAAAAAAGCTCATTGATCTGAACTGCAGTAATTCTGATATATAATGATTTAGATGTGCTTATTATAACTGTATAGTTAAAAAGAAAATAATTTTTGAGCAAATTCAGAATTTAAACAATATGACAGACTTTTGAGCTCTCCATTTTATGGAAAATATAGAACACTGAGTCTTACTCTTATCTATTTATTAAAGACTAATTTTCTTTTAGGTCTTCTTTCCCCCCATAGGCTTTGTGGCTTAGTTTGTGTTACTCACTGTATATAAAACTAATAAAGCTGCATATTTTTCAATAGGCATCAGCCTTTTACTAATTCAGAATGTCTATTCCCTTAATTAATCCAAATTAGATATTATGTTTCTCCACAAATAAAATGCATCCTTACATCAATTAAATGAGAATTTTGATGAAATGTTCCCTAACAGAGAGTAAGTAATTGAGATATAATTGTTTGTAGATGAAATATAACTGCCACTTTCATGGCAAATGTGAGTTTAATGCAGATGATTTTCATGATTATGATGTGTTTTATGTGGCTTTTTATACCACTATTTTGGAAGCATTCATAGTGCCAGTTGAGGCAAAAACATCTTAATGTTTGTTTTAGTGTTTGGCAACAAATACAGCCTATAAAATATGTAGTAGTTAATATTAAAAGCTCATGCCAGATTGTAGCATAAAGAGTTTATTCAGTCTCTTTAAATGCATCAATTTAAAACTTCATCTGAATGAGTTCTCATTTAGCATTTGGGTTTCTTATGATTTTCAACAGGTGAGCTTTGGTGAAGTTAGGAGGCATGTCTTTCTCCTGTATTTGCACAGCCTGCAAACTGAGGGCTTTTAATGAAGCTGACTCACTACCTCTTTAAGAGGACCTCTGGCGGCAATCACCTTCAGTGCCCGTAGCGTTTGCCCAGTGTTCAGAATACAAAAAGTACGCCTTTTTGTGCCATTTCTGGAGGAGGGAGGCGAAGGAGGGAAGTAAGTGTTAGATCTACAGATTTCTCCTGGTCCCATTGGTTCACCAGGAAAAATCAATTTTCTTTACCTTGGTTGTGTTTTTCTTAAGGCTGTCTTTAGGACTGGATTACTGGCCTCCTTCTACCAATTCTCCTCTCCTATACATTTCCTCACTCCCGGTAATGATAAGTAAGATTCCTTTTAGAAGTCAGGTAGTACAATATTTTATCATGTAGCATTACAGGCTTGAAGGAAGAGAATCTAGAATGCTTTAAGAAAACACAGCAATGTTTTGCTGGTGCAGGGGGAAATCAATGCTTGCTCTTCATTTTGGTCAGACATCTACACTTTTGGTCCACTTAGCTTTGGGCAAGTTATTTACATACTCTGAGACTCCTGTTTTTCATTTCTAAATTAGAGATTTAGAAACAATATATGAAAGTATCTGGTATATATGGAATATGATAGAAGATAGCTTCAACATTTATACATAAAAAGGAAAGGAAGAAAAAGGAATAAGAGAAAAGTAAGGGAGAGAGATGAGAGCTTGGAGGCTGTGGGGGGTAGTTAGAAGATAATGAGACCTGGACCATCTAAGACACAGATGTCTTTCTCATGAGCAGAATGGGAGAAATACTGTATTGTGGTATTCATCCAAATTTATCACAGTTAAGAAATAACTGGAATAAACTGTGTTACTGTCAGCAACAGGTGAGAGAGCAGGATGATCAAAGAAACACCTGTGGGGCTTTTATTAGAACAGAACATTATTCTGCACTACAAGGTAATTTTCATCTTTTTAAAATACATTTTTATTTTAAAGTAGTTTTACATTTACAGACAAGTTGCAAAGATAGTACAGAGAGTTCCCACACAGCCCACCCCAGTTTAACATCTTACATTACCGTGGTACGTTTATCACAACTAAGGAACCATCCTTGGTACATTACTATTAAGTAAACTCCATAATTTGTTTGATTTCATTAATTTTGCCTTAAAGTCCTTTTTCTGTTTCATGATCCTACACATTATACCACATAATATTTAGTTATATCTTTTCTTCTCTCCTCGGTGACAATTTTTCATACTTTTCTCACTTTTAATGACTTTGGTGGTTTTGAAGAGTTATTTTGTAGAATGTTCCTCAAGTTAAATTTGTCTGATGCTTTTCTCATAGTTAGACTGGGGTTATGGGTTTTGTGAAGAAGAACCTAAGAACTCATTTCTTATTCAATCTACATTATACCAAGGGCATATGCTATCAACATGCCTTATTATTGATTTGTTAACTTTGATTACCTGGCTAAGGTAGTGCTTCAGGTTTCTCTATTGTAAATATTCCCTACCCCCTTCCCACATTTTGATCTTGGCAGCAATATACTAAGTACAGCCTCTACCTAGTTATATTCTGTCCCCTTGAGGGGTGGTATCTATCTAAACTATTTGAAACTTTTGTATTCAGAAGTTTGTCTCTTTTTTTCTTATCTACTTATTTTCTTGTTTAATTATTTATCTCTGTAGGAACTTATGGATATTTATTTTATATTTTGAATTATAGTCCAATACTACTTTATTTTGTTCCTCAAATTATTCTAGTTTGGACCACTGTAAATACTTTCAGGTTAGCTCCTGTGCCCTTTTGATATACTCTAATCATTTTTACTTTCTGAGCATTATTTTCATGCTTTCTGACACTACAAAATTCTCTAGACTTATCTTGTGTGTTCTCTGTCCTGAGCTATAATCAGCCATTTTTTTAAAGCAGCCCCAGTTCCTTTTGTTGGAGAATGGTATTAGAAATCAAGATCTAGACTCTGGGTGTGCTTGTTATTACTGGACTGTCATTGCTTCTAGGCTGTCTAAGCAAAGAGAACTAGAAAATGTATGTATATACTAACCCATGCATATATACATATATGTAATTATTTCTATATCTATGTATATAGATTATACATGTATATCATATGTAGCTATGTTAAGTATTTAAATATTAGTTGATACTGATGTTTCCAATTCTAATACTAAATCACATAGTCATCCTAGACTTCCCTGTTTGCTTGTTTGTAACTTCTCGCTCTAACAGTGAGTTACCTGACATATACCATTGATCATTCATTTACTTACTTGTGCATTCCAGGTTTACATGTACAGATGTTTCAAAATTGTTAACTTGCAACCCTTTGAGTAATAACTTCAGAAATTATAGTACAGTGATTATATACAGTTGCTTTTATCTCTAGTCTTACACATTTCATTAATTTCCAAAGTTACTCAGATCAACACCTTTTTAACTTACCCTCTTTGGTGAGGTTATGTCATACTTTTACAATACATTAGATTCTTTTGTCACAGTGTACATTCCATCCTGGGATCCCTAACCTACTGTTTTTTTGTTTTTGTTTTTTTAATTTTCATGCATTAATACTGACTCTTTGTTATGTAAAGTTCTATGGGTTGTGACAAACATAGTATTATGCATCTACCACTACATTACCATACAGAATATTTTACCACCCTCAAAAAGTCCCTGTGCTTCACTTAGACAATGGTCTTTCTCTCCAACACTTTGCAATCTCTCATTAGTTTTTATCTCTATATTTTTGCCTTTTCCAGAATGTCATATGAATGCAATCATAAAGTATATAGCCTTTTCAGATAGACTTATTTTATTTAGTAAAATGCACCTAAGATTCATCCATATTTTAGCATAAATTACTAGCTAATTTCATTTTATTACTGAAGATAGTAGTCTCTGTGAATGTATCACAGTATGTTTATCCATTCACCTTTTGGAGAACATTTTGGTTGCTTCCAGGTTTTGGTGATTTTGAATGAAACTGTTGTAAACATTTATGTAAAATTTTTGTGCAGACACCAATTCAAATCAGTTGGGTAAATACCTAAAAATACAACTGGTAGGACTTAAGGTTAGTCTATATTTAGCTTTATAAAAAAAATGAAAAACTGTCTTTCAAAGTGGCTGTACCATTTTCATTTTAACCAGTAATAAATGAGAATTCTTCATCAGCAGTATTCATACTGTCAATTTTTTAGATTTTAGCTATTTTAATAGACATGTAGTAACATCTCATTGCTTTAATGTGCAATTCTCTAGTGACAAATGACATTGAGCATCTTTTAATATACTTATTTGCCATTTGTATATCTTCTTTGGTAAGGTTTCTGTTCGGTTCTTTTGCTCATTTTTAATTTCATTTTTAGTTTGTTTTCTTGTTCTTGAGATTTAAGGAATCTATATTTTGAAGCATATTTTAAATACAAGTCTTTTATTCGATATGTGATTTGCAAATGTTTTCTCTCAGTTGTGACTTGTTTTTTCATTCTTTTAGTTGTGTTTTTATCAGAACACAAGTGGGTTTTTTTTAATTTATTTATTGTTTTACCCTGTTTAATTCACAACTCTATTCTTTAATATATAGAATGACTCAAATTATTTTTAGAGTACATTACTTTAATTTTTCTTACTCTATATAATTACCTATTATATTTAAAAGGACTGCTATATATAAAGTGTATAGCTCATAATCTTAATTTTTTTCATTCTGTATATAATGATAGCTGTGTTTGTCAGAACTGCCATCCAGGGCATCTTTAATTATCTAAAAACAGAAAAGTGGCTTGGTACCAGAGGAACCTATTATATTCTATTCAGAGTACAAGTCATGGCTTGGGCTCAGGGACCTTAGTTCAAACAATGCTTTTAACAATTTCTGCTGGTGAGGAAGTAGAAAATTTACTTAACTTTTCTGAGCTTTGGCTTTCTCATCTGTAAAAAGAAGAAAATATCATCTATCTGTTAGAAACATATGTATAAAGTGCTTAGTACAAGACCTGACACAATGTAAGCACTTAGTAGGTATTAGTTAACATTTTTCTTTTTCTCCTATGTTCCACATTTTCTTTCAGCCGCTTCTAATTTTTCCTGATGGAACTTCTTACTCTACTACTAGTTTTCATCCACTATTCCTATTACAACTCAGGATATGCCACTTTGAGGAACTTTTCTATTTCTTTCTACACTGCAAATGGCTCATCTTGTTGAGAAGATGATTTCCCTGCTCCCCAAAAATGGCTGCTTCA
This sequence comes from Macroglossus sobrinus, assembly GCA_004027375.1. NCBI lineage: Eukaryota > Metazoa > Chordata > Mammalia > Chiroptera > Pteropodidae > Macroglossus > Macroglossus sobrinus. Next base: position 324,294 of record PVKZ01000558.1, read on the forward strand.
GTGCTTCCTAATGTTTAGATCACAGTTTTGAACAGGTCAGGGAAGTATCTGTTAAAAATGACATAAACGCAAGTTCTCATTCTGTATACCTCATTTCTAATTCATCACCAAGTTCTGTCAATTTGACCACATAAAAATCTTCTCAATCAGCCTATCCTGTGACTGGATAGAAAGATATAATATTATTAAGATGACAATTCTCTTAAAATTAATTTATAAATTTAAGATAATCTCAATTAAAATCCCAATATGATTTTTTATGGACCTGACAAAACTTATTCTAAAATTTATTTGGAGGATAATATGTTTAAGATTAGCCAAGGAATGTCTCAAAACCTTCTGTAACACTACAATAATTAAAGTAGTCTGATATTGACTATATGTATTTTATCAATGAAAAATAATAGCATAATCATACAAATATATGTATATATGTGTGTGGCTTATTCATATACATACACACACAAACATGTGAATTTAAGCATATTATAATTGTGGTATTTTAAATTATCAGGGAAAAGAAGAACCATAGCATAAGGTCTATATTGCATGATAGTTATGAGCATTGGTTCTGGAGCCAGACTGCCTAGTTTGAGTCCGGGCTCTGTCATTTCTCAGCTAGGTGACCTTAGGCAGGTCATTTAATTTATTGAGGTATTGCCTCAGTTCTCTTTTGTGCTAAATGGGGGGAAAATAACACTAGTACCTACCTCAAAAAGTAATCATGAGAGTTAAATATATTAATGTAGAAAACAAACTTAGAATAGACTTTGGCCCTAAACACTAGTAAATGTGAATTATTATTAATTATTATTAATTATTATTATTAATTAAGATATAGAGTTTAAACTGTTGTCTAATCACTTAAAAATAACTCTTTAGTGCCTAGTTCAGTTCTGTACCAATAGATGTCCATCTAATTGTTAATTTCTTCTCATATTGATTCATTTGACTTCCTTAAGTTTAAAATAGAATATTTTACAAAAATAATATGTGGTAAAAGACTCTTTACAAGATATCTTTTTACAATCATTATCCAAAACAAGGGTTGCAAACTCAATTGTCTAAAGAAACCTATAAGTAAATAACTGAAGTATACAAATGGAAATTGTGGTGATTATGAGGCTTAATAGTCCTTATAAAAGACACTTGCTTTTCAACTCCTTTGATTATTGCTATGCAGAAAAATGAACCCACATTTTTTCAAGAGGATCTGAAAACTTGGATTTACATGCAAAATTTTTTCTAAGTATTTACTTGAATTTAAATTGTTAAACCCTATGAGAGACAAAATATGTGTCTGTATGTCACACACAGTTGGTTTATATTGTTTGTCATCTGAGACTGAGAATCTTTAGATGATACTACCCTGTTTTTCTGTCAACTTGTATATTCCCATTGTACTTTTCACAGTGCTACCTAGATAATACAGCTCAATATTTATTTTTTGTTGAATCAATTCAATATTCTTCTTGAGACTTTCTGATTAATGCTTTGAATCATTTATTTTAAATGGCTGATATTAGAGACTCTAAAAGGATGATATTAGAGATTCTATATTCCTTTGATTGTTACAATATTCCATCAGATTATTTTCTCGTTATCTAAATGTAAAAACTGGGAAGTTAAGTTAGTTTTCTAAAATCTAAGGCTAGTGACCAAGATGAATTTGATATCACATTGTCTAGGTCTGCCTTTTTGAGTTAGAGTTCAAAAGAAGTAATGATAGATTCAGATCTTTCCAAGCGGTAATGTGTCCTGGCACCAGTTACCTGAGGGTGCTGACCACATATTGTCCATCTGGAGGATACTTTTCCTAGGACCATTCTAGGAGGATCAGGGTTATAGCTTAGAATACAGAAAATACGAGGTAAGAGAAGTCTTCCACTTATAAATGGGTGGCTTACCAAATGTTCATTTGTAAATCGGTTGTGTGAAACTCAGATTTCATCTCCCTGCAAAAATTGTTTCAAATGGCAGTTACATTTCCCCTGAGGCTTGTCCATAAAAGACTATTTAGCCTTAATGTATCTGAAATACATGAAGATGTGTAGAAAATAGAACTCTTGTAATTTTAGTAATTAAATAAAATAGAAAAAAGTAAAATTAAGATCTTTAAAATTTATTCTGAATGCTGATGTGAAGGAAAGAAGGATTCACACAGAGGAAGATGTAGAAATTAGAAAACAATTTTGTTGGAATTCTAAAGGGAAATTTCCAGACACTTTTAAAGCACTTGAAAAATATTAATGAAATCATGTCCTTAAAATATTTTATTTTATTTCACGATTTCTAGATTTTTAACTCTAAACTTTGTATGATTCAATACTATTTTTGGTGTGCATTTCAGATGAAGATGAAAGACATGAAAGAATAGAAAAAGAAAATATACATGGAGATGGATTTTTTAATAATGCAGAAGTTGAGAGACAGCAAGGGCAAAACAACTAAACCCATTTAGAAAAAAAATGTAGGTCACTGCCAGCATTAATTTAATTTTAAATAAACACATTCTTTGAGTAAGTAAATATGACTGGTTTTCAATGTGAAAATAAAATATAAAAACTGTTTTTGGAGGGATTTCTAAACAGAACTTATCTCTAATCCTAATGTAACAGAATTGTATACATAAATCAGATTCATCAAATGAATCTTCAGCTAAAAACTGAGAATGATATTAACATCAAGTGTAGGAATGCTATGTTTTCTAGGATTTGACATTTTTCTCAATCGAGAATTACTATATATTTTGTAAATAGAAATGTGACTACTAAAAACAGAATGCTATAAATAGAATAATGTCATTTTTTTCCAGAGACTATCAATATACTAGAGCGATACATAAATTATAATAAAAGTAAAATATTTCATAGCAAACTTTAGGGGTAAATTTAGGACTGTAATCTGAAAGTTATCTCAGGGTATATGCTTCAGCCACAAGAACCACTGGTGAATATTCTCAGGGAAAATGGGAGATGGGTTAATTATCATGTCTGAGTTTCCATAACCATGATAGATGTGGAAATAGCTATAAACTATGGGTGGCAGAAAGATAGAAACGTAGTTCTTTCCTCGTGAAAAAGGCAGAATTATGCTCTTAGCAGAGACCTTTTCTCTGAAAAATCTCAGACGTTATTACTATTTTATCTATTATCTCAAGTGTCTTGGCTATAATCTGTAGCAAGCAAATGTAGGATTGGTACAGAGTGAAGATCAAGAGTGTTGTTCAAATGCACAAGGGTTTAGAATTTTGAATATTTATTAAATAAGGAAGGTCTTCGACCTTATATAAAAATCAATACAGTATTTTAGTGCTTAGGTTTTATCTTCCATCCTTTTTAACTTACAGCAAGAAAAGAAGGTAGAGGTTTTCTATATATTTGAGTTGGCCAAATGATTGAATGGGAAATTGAGAAAAGATAATGATCTGACACTTTCACAGTGTGTATGGAAAAAGTCATGTAAATAACAGTGTAAAATGCACTGATGGAGCAAAACACAACTTTGCCTAGAAGTAGAAAAGAGAAAGACTGTTGGGAGAGAGGAGTCATCATGGTCATAGGACAAAAGCAAACCAGGATATAGAAATCCAAGCTAACAAAGACCAAATGAGTACCATTAAGTGATTAAGGCAGGCATGCAGTGTTTTCCTTTGTTGTTCTTTCATGAGTAAGATGGGATTCTTCCCTGACCCTCCCTATCAATAGTCTTTCTGGGTTAATTGGCCAGTGAGACCAAATTGCTTCACTCTAACTGCAATACAGAAACATCAAAAGCATTGTTGTGTTGTTGCAGTACCTAAAGAACTTAATAACGCAACTATGTTAAGTGGAAATTTTATTCCATTTTTTTCTCTTTTTTTTGTTATGCTTTTTAAAAAATCATTTGAATTTAACATTTTTGTTCCCATTGGGGTTTTATTAAACTTTTCAGTAATGATAAAAAGAATTTTTTGCTTCTGAGAGTTCTCATATACAGCAACTGAATAATTGTATTCTTTTTGGCAAGTGAAATTAAAATTCATTTTTTTAAAGTTAAAATTTCAAGTCACCTTTTGGCTGCAGGAGTTTTAAGATAGTTAAAAACATATTTACGATGAGTTTAGAAATAATTTTTAAAAGCTCTGAATTATTTCCCAAATAATATATGTATATGTGTGTATACATATATTTACTTTGCATTTAGTAATTAAAACTCATTAGAGTATCAATAATCAGTGTTGTCAAAAGAAACAAACACCCTTTTAAGGCATTTCAAGGGAAGCTGGAGTCATCTTAGTGACATGGTCTTAAGTTGTTAGAAGTCATGCTAAAGTTTGGTCAAGTCTCTTAGTCCCAAAGAGGCTGGAAAACAGTGTTGAGATATGGCTAATAACTGGTATGAGAAGACTGAAAAAACTGTCATCCTAGGACTCTTCTCACATTGAATTTAATCTGCTTCTCAGCCCAGTATTTGTACTCATGTTGTTTCAGAAGAATTATAGCCAGGAAGATTAAAAATGATTGTCAGACTTTTATCTCCTCCAACTTCTAGTCATTTCCTGGAAGACAAGAGAATTCATTGGTGATGGAGATCCCTCTAGATAGCAAAACCTCCGGTATGTTGTATTAGCCTTGTGATGTGTTTCAGCATTATAGGAAGAGGAAAAAAGAAATGCCAAAACTAGCTCACAAAAATTAGTGTAAAATCACATGTGCTCCAGATTTATCTCTATAATTCAATGCTCCCAACACTCTCTGCCTTGGCTGATGTACTCTTATTACCATATCAGCCACATCCCATAATAGGCCATTCCAACTTACAGAAAGACTCAGCACTCTTATTTCCACATGTGGATTGGAAGAGATAAAAAATGCTGATCTAAGGAACAGCACACAGCAATCTGGGCAAATTCTTAGGCAGTGTGTATCTCACTATCTCAGACCCATCTTAACCCGTGACTACTTTGTCCCAATATTACTGATTTTTTTCCTCCTTCACCTTTTTATTAATCCAGAAGTCTTTTGTGTTAAGACTTTCTCCAATTGTATATTCTCGTTTCTTTTTTTAAAAAAATTTTAGTGGTGAGTAATAGAAGTAATAGAAGGAGATTTTATATATATATATTTTCAAATGAGTGTAGTGTGAGGTGTATGGCAGCCATTGCTATTATAATAAATACTTACTTTTTTATGACTGATAAAATTCTAATTATCAGTAATAATGGCTTCCTTGAAAAAATAAGCTTATGTTTGCAACAAGAATCAATTTCTACCTTTTGGATAAAGTGCATTAACTTAGAAGTTTTGTTTAAACTAATATTATGCTTCAAGATACTTATTTGAGCCAATTATGGTCAAATCTATTCTGTTGGAGTGGCTTCCTTTTCCTATAATGTGAATGTAAAGATTTAATTTTTAAATCAAAGTAAAAAGTTTCTTTAGAGTGATTTAGATGTCCTCATAAAATGAGTTGGTAGTAGTATTATTTTTAGTTGTCCAAATTTGTATGTACTCAACTGTCCATAACCAATAGAAAGAATTCATATATTTTGGTATTGCATAAACTATAATATTAAAGAGCAATGGGACTGAATGGACCACAATTATACACAAAAATATATATCGGTCTCACAAACGTTATCTTGAGCAAATAAACTAACCACAAAAGTGTATATTCTATAGGATTCATTTTATAAAAAGAACTGAACAAGGGAAAATTAAGCTGTGATATTAGAGGCCAGGTGATGGTTATCCTTTTGAGAAGTAGTTCCTAAACAGGGACATAAGGGATGGCTTTCTGGGGTAGTGATTATGTCTATTTCTTTTCCTGGATGCTGTTACACAGATGTGGGAATTTGTGGACAGTTCATTGAGCTATGTAGTTACCTATCTGTTTTTGTATATTTGATATACTTTGATTAAAAAGTAAAAATAATATCCTCCACCTACTCCCTTTCCACACACTCTTTTTACTTTCTGTTTGAATTTCCAGGGAACAGGAGCACAAAACTCAAGGGTCATGTAAACACAAAGATGAAAACAGCTTTTTATATTGTGTTTGACTAGGAGGACATGAATTTCACTGTTTTCAGAAAAGAGCCATCATCTATTTTTGCTTTATTTTTGGCCTTAAGGTTGAACAACCTCATTAGTGTCCAATGTACAATCCACATGAAAAAGTCTGAGAGTCATTCATATTTCTAGCAGAGAGGAAATAGATTAAAAGGCAGTTCTTCCAATTACTTTTCATTCAATGTGTACTCTTTCATGACTACTTTATACTGGAAGATAGTAATATCACAGCATATTCTTTATAACAATACTCAGATAATTACAAATAATTTAGTCTGACAGCATATATGGTTACAGATATTCTTTCTTTAGTGTTCTGTACTTAAGATTGACAAATGAATAGAGATTTATTAGATATATACTAGAAAATGAAAATTTTGATTAGTAAAAGTACATTAAGAATCTGAGAATATCCTGGCTTCAAAGCAATGAGCAAGAATGTTAGATTCGAGAGGTTAGTAGTATTTTGTCTTATATTTTATCAGAAGAGCAAATAATTCACTGAAAACTACTTCTACTCAAGAGATTCAAAGTTCTTAAGGCCTCATATGCTTAGAAAGACCCCTGGCCCTTCTAAATACCTCTGATGGTTTGTGAAACAGCACACTAAAAGGAATCTGTAAAAACATTAACTGAACACTGAAGAACAGGAAAACTTCCTTGAACAAAATCAATTGACTCCAACCACAGTGAATCGTCACTACCAGGTTACCCTCACAAAAAACAGAATAACTATTGATCGGTCCACCTTCATCACCCTTACTCTCCATTTCTCTATTTTATTTTACAATCTCAGAAGAGAAGAAATTGTTTTAAAAAAAAGTTCCTAGATGTTACCTTACATTTTTAGACTGACAATATACAAAACTATGATTTGAACATCATTAAACAGATTGACTAATAGTGGTTCTTAAATTTTAGCATCATCTGAGAATCACCTGCAGAGGCATTAAAAATGCAGATGCTCAGCTCCCAGATCTACAGATTATGATGGGACCCTGAATTCTAAATTTTTAACAAACATCTAAGTGATTCTGATACCTGGCCAAACAAATAAAAATTCCAGGACTGAAGAGTATGTTTGCAAGACAATAAAGCCTGTTATTTTCTAATACAAATGACAATAACAACTGGGTGTAAGTAGTATTGCATGTACTGGTAATATAAGGACTGATTTAAAATTTAAGATACTAATAAATATCATACATCATATATCACCCTCATTTATTCATTAAATAACTATTTGTTAAATACCTTTGTAGCAGGCCTGGAAGATACAATGGCAAAATATTCCTTAAAATGCTGACAGTGTACTAGAGAAAACAGAAAAATAAGTAGGCACGCTTGTGGCTGAATTGTGCTCTGTCACTGCAAAGATTTAGAATCCAGGTCACAGAGAGGCTTGAGTGCAAGCACCACACACATTATCAAAGCTCTGGCTCCATCCGTGTCCCTGGGGCTGCTCTCGAATGCTCTTTAGACTTCTTTTTTCCTCTATGGAATTAAGAGTCTTTAAGCTGACCAGGCATCTTTGGGCCAAAAAAGCTAAAACAAAAACAAAAACAAAAACAAAACAGAAATCACAAGCCACCTTACAAAATATGGCAAGTCCTCCAGGTCCTCCAGGAGACCACTCTTTCCATTTACCTTTAGGACTCACAATGCAGATGACCCATCTCCAAGGGCTTGCAGCACTTTTGGAGTACAGCTCTGCCACGACACTCCAAGAGATTTTCTGATTACAGCTCTCCATGTAGGATACCTGGTCAGTGCCTTACAAGTGATGGGGAAAGCTACTCAGCTGTAGAAAGGTTTTTCTTGTACTAACACCAAAGTAGTGTTCTAAAGCCAAGCATAGTACTTACCCTTAGTCTTTCTCTCACCTTGGGGTGACCTCCCTCCTTTTTTTGAGTATATTCGCACTCTGAGTTACAGGCCAGTATTGATTATTTCTCGTTTAGGATCTGAGTTTTGGTATTTGGGGTACCCTCATAAGAGCTTTTCCAGTGTTGTCTAGAATCCTTTGTTTCCTCAGTTCTGAGTGGGATACCAATGTGGGCATGTGTCAATGAAATCTTGTTCCCATACTCCAGTATCAGGCACCATTAGTTTCTCTAGTAATCATGATTAGACAGGGCATTCATCTGGCCTGAAATCAGAAGAGAGGCTAGTGTGATTGTCCAAGATTTTGTCGACATAATGAGTGAGAAAAGTGAATTGTGATATTATATTTCTCTCTCTCTCTCTCTCTCTCTCTCTCTCTCTCTCTCTCTCTCTCTTTTCTTTTTTTTTAAATTGCGGTCATCACACTATTAGCATAGGTTTTAGGTAGAAAAATAATTATCTAATAGTGAAACCACACAGAAGATAAAAAATCATCCTCTGACTTTTGCCCAGGCAAGTGAATATATGTGTGAACATTCATTTGAATGTGTGTATTTATATTTATATGTCTCTGTGTTATATATATCTATATAGGTCTACATCTTTCTATCTCTACCTCTGTGTGTAGCTATATATTGACATTCTTTCCCATTCTTTTTGACCAAGACAAATATTATGAGGGTCATAGTGTTGCAAACTCAGGAGAATGACTCCCACATTGAACACTGTAGACTCAAATAATGCCATGTGGAGGCTGTGAGTCTGCCCAATGCCCCACCCAGTTCCTAGCCCAGATCTAATATGAGTTGTCCTCAAATATTCTGACTCTCCCAGTATCTCTCAACCTGCTCTGCACTTGCAGTTATTTCATCACTTTGCCTTAGAATTACAGAACCAAAATGAATCTGAACATGGGAGAAACATAGGTCTAGAGAGCCTGGAGACTTTCCTGACATGACCAGGTTCTGAGTAGAGGAGCCATTGAGTTAGGTAATAAGCTTTATTGCTTATTAATCAGTTCTTATTGATATGTTTTTATTTTTAAGAGTTCTTTAAAGTCAGAAAATAAAAATGTATACTTTCTTGTGTCTGCCACAGGGTTTAGCCTACAACTAGTAACATAGGACCTTTATACGCAACATGTGGTCTAAGGCCCAGCAGTGGTATTCTCATCTAGAAGCCTGCTGGAAATACAGACTCTCAGGTTTCACCCAGACATCCTGAATCAGAATCTGTATTTTAAGGAGAGCCTTAGCTGATGCATATGATGTTCATTAGAGTTTTAGAAGCACTAATTTGTATATTTTCCAAGAATACTTGGAAAAATCTGTAACACAGTAGAAAGATCACAAAACAACATAGCTAGCAATTCAAATATCTTTAATACAGAAATTTCATGGACTGACTTCCTGGCTTCAACAGAACTATGTAATTTTTCTCTTTTATTCATTGGGTTTCTTCTAATATTTTGTTTAAAGAGAGAGTTCCAAAGGTTTAGTAATCAAAACAAAACAAACCACTCTTTTTGTAGCACAAATTGGAGAGAGAAAATAGAAGAATAAGAGGGGCTTAGACAAAGCTCTGGAGAGTAAGTCATTAAATTTAAATGGCCTTAGGTGATGTGAGAGGCATTAGTGAACCACAATGTCTAATTGGAATTAAAACTTGGATCCTAAGAAGCTACATTGTTGTGGTTGTTGTTACATCTTTCTGGAATGTCTGGGCTCTTCCTCTCTTCTCTCTTCCTTTCTTTAGCTTTCTCCACATTTTCCTCCTTTTAGTTTTACTGTGTGTTTCTATTTCTAAACTGGTCCCTAAAAATCTGACATGCCTGACTAGTGAGCTGATTCTGATAACTCAAAATTATCTAACCATCCAGAAAGGAAAGCATGAATAGTTTAGAGTTGAGATTAGAAGTAAATGCTAACTTGTACAAAGGAAGGGCTGGGGCTAGGGACATGCTCCTTCGCCATTCCTTCCTGCTCATGTACAGGCACTCCAAGTTGAAAAGGTTGCTTATACTCTCTGATAGTTTGAGAGAACATTGAATTGCCTAGAATATTCATTTAGACCACATTCAACCACCAGATTAGGTATAATGGAACATGATATTGATATTAATTTGTGGTTATTATCCATGCTAAAGAATTTTGGAAACCCAGGCAATCTGAAAGCACATTTGTGTGTGTGTGTGTGTGTGTGTGTGTGTGTGTGTGTGTGTGTGTGTGTGTGATGTTGATAGAATATAGCTTTCTATATGGAATTCCAATACTTTTCATAACATTTGAGGACAACCATATGAGGCTTATTGAAAAAATTGCATTTTCTTATTTTAAAATTATAAAAAAAATAAAATACAAAGTTTAAGGCAGAATATTAAGTGATAAATTTACTTCAAAAATTAAAATTTAATAAAACATCCAAATAAAATATATAAACATTTTTATAAGGTTTCTTCCAAAAACATAATGTCTTTTATCAGAAATTCATGTTTGAAATAGCTACAAGTAATTTTTGAGGAAGACAATTCAATAATGATGTCTTCTAATGCTTTATTATCACTGTAGATGACATAAAATATCAGTAGTGTACATATTATTTTTTTTTCCAGTTGACTACATCCACCATCATTTCTTGTCATCCACCAAAACTTAATTTTTAAAAAATATACATCAAGGGAGTTCTAAGTCTTTAGCTCTAATAATTATAATTTGCCCTTTTTTTAAGTAAAAATATAATATTGAAAGTATTTGTGATGATGCATGTATATGGATTTCTTATCAATTTTTTCATAGCAATTATTTAAAAATAGTAATGAAGCTTGTCTTCAAGCACACACAGATATTGTTTTACTAATGTTAATGTCTTCTTCAAGATTTCAATAAAATGCTCATTAAACATTACTGAGAAACCATTTTAACTTTACTTTTTCCAAACTGAGTTATCTATAAGTTTAGTCAGTAAATAACATAATTTTATGTTTTTTTTTTTTTTTTGCAATTTTAGCTAAATTCATTCCAGTACTCAAAAATGTGAGAGGTCACTTTTTTCCAGCTTTATTTAGGTATAATCAACAAATAAACATTGTATATATTATTGTGATATGATTACCACCGTTAAGTTAATTAACACATCTACCACCTCAAATGGCTACATGTGTGTGCATGTTAAGAACACTTAGGATCTACTTTCCTAGAAAAATTTGAGTGTACAATATAGTATTGTTAATAATTACTATGCTGTACATTAGATCTCCAGAACCCATCTGTCTTATAACAGAAAGTTTGTACCCTTTGATCAATATCTTGTCATCCCCCTGTACTCCTTACCCCATTGACAACTATCATTTTACTCTCTGGTTATATGAGTTTAACTTTTTAAAATTCTCTATATGAGTGAGATCATATAGTATTTGTCTTTCTCTGCCTGGCTTATTTAACTTAGCATAAGGCCCTAGGTACCACCCATGCTGTCACAGATTTCCTTTTATATGGATGAATAATATTCTATTTTGTGTTTATGTATATGTATTTATACCATATTTTCTTTATTTATTCATCCATCCACAGATACAGATACTTAGGCTGTTTTCATATTTTGACTATTGTGAATAATGCTGCAATGAATATGAGAGTACAGATGTCTCTTTGAGGTTCTGATTTTGTTTCCATATATACCCATTAGTAGGGTTGCTAGATAAAAAATTCTATGTTTAATTTTTTGAAGTAAGACTTTTTCTTGCAACCAAAATTTAAAAGTACTTTGGATTTAATGATAATGGTGTGCTCTTATAAATAGTTTCTTGAGCTCCACCGACTACTATTATAAAAAACCTTATAGAAAAACTTTGTTTCACATTTTGCCCTTGTATATACTTAAAGTTTAAATATTTTTCTATTTTGTGACTAGGTACTACTGCAGCTTGTTTGTGGCACATTGTTTAATAACTTTTCATGCAAATGAGTCATAAATATTGCAGAAGTATCAGGCATTTAAAAGAAGATTTAAGAGAATCCTCATGTTGCCTAATTATTCACGTCAACTTCTTTTATGGTGAATTCTTTGTCTTAAAAATCTGATGACTTTAGCTCTAATCAAAAACATTTCAATTGTGATGGGAAATAAATGTCAAGTAAAAATTAAATCTATTGAAGTATAAAGTTCTCAAGAGAAATTGTGATCTTTATAGTTCAGAAAATTGATTTTCTGGTTATTGGACTATTAAGTTTAATTTAATTTAATATTGAAAAATTTTAAAGCTCTATAAAAAGTGATTTTTAAATGGTAAAAGCCTATAGTTTAATAAATTAATTTAAACAATATAGTTTCAATTATTTTTATCAGAAATAAAAATTTATGTAAACCAACAATAATTATTATAAAATTCCCTCAGACTTTGACTAATTTTAAACATCAACTATTAATAAAATATAAATAAATCAAAAGATAGAAATCTAGAAAATGTCAATATCTAATAAGAAAAAAATATAAATAACAATAGAAATCATCTGTAACTTATATACTTGTAGAAAACTCATGGAAATAAAAACATTAAAGTGAAAGAACTGCAAATGATTTGCATGCACTAACAGCAGAAAAGCTTTAGTCTTGATTAATCACAGACAGAATGGAATGATTCAACAGTGAGATGCCACATGTTATTCCCATAAAATCTCCATTTGCTAAAAAGTATTAATTGCTAAATTAAGAAAGTTATTTACAGTTCAAACATAATTTCAACTTTAAATTTCAAAATGGCTTAAAGAATGGCTTTAAATTTTTATCTTTTAACAAAGTTTATCATCAATTTATCAATTGAACCATCAGTGTGTCACAACTGACCTGCATCTCATTTGTTGACACTGATTGGGTGACTTTGGCTTAGTTGTGAAGTGACTGGGCAGGGTGTGGGACCACTTGGATTTTAAGCCAGACTCCACTGCTTACTTCTTGTGTGATCTTGGGTAAGTTACTCTGTGCCTCAATTTCCTCATCTGTGAAATGGTGAAAATGATAATGTCTGCTATATTTTAGGTAGAAATAAGAAGTGGGTTAATATACATATTTCACTACCACACAATGTCTAATATAAAGTAAGTGCTCTATTAATGTTACCCATTTTTATTACCTCTACCAATAATGAGAGTGATAGTAGTATTTGAAAAATAAGCTCATGGTCAAATGATAAATCTTGAGTTGAAACAGAATTAAGCATTTCTTAATTATAAAATTTTCATTGCCCTTAAAATACTTTTGATATGCATTATAAATCTCTAAGAAAAGGGGCACAGTATATAGTGCTTTCTAAATTTATATAGCCATTGACACTACATTTGATCTGAGGATCTCATGTGTATGTATTTATATACACATGAGGCTGCTCTGCAGAATACAATTTGGAAAACACCAGCCTATTGACATCCCCAGGACAAAACCAGCCTCTGCAACATTTTTTCAATAAGCATGTCCTTCCTGAAGTTCAGCTATGGCCTATATACCTTCACATTTGAAACTGTAGCCTCATGTTATGTGTCAAGGCTGATTTAGAAGAAAGTAAAATATGATAGAAATATAATAAACACTTACCAGTCATGCTAACTAATTTTACATTATCTAAAAAATTAACTCAGTCTTTGAAGACCTCTGCCAGAGAACATTTGAAGCATTTGTTCCTTCAGACACCCTTTGGATTACATGTGAATATTCCAAGCCTATTTGAATCTGTTTTCAAAATAAAGTGTGATCAGAAGTTGCTTTAAATGTTCAATCAGAGTCTAAATCCCTTCAGAAGACTGTCATCCATGCCAAAATTCCAGTGTATTTATAGAGTTCCTGCTGTATGCTTTCTTACTGCACCTTTATTATTTAGATCTCTAGCCCATTCTTTTCTCCAGGGAGTGCAAGCAATACTAAACATAGAGACAGTCTTCCTGGGGAGCTTCCAAGAGACACACAGCCTGTGGGCCAGATTCTGCTGTGTCTAACAGCCATGGCTCATGAGCAAATGACAGAAGCTTCTCAATCACATCCAGATGAGCAGAAAGGGTTATATTAACTACAGCTGGAGTTCTGACTCCTAGCCATGTGATTCTTAATAATAATAAAAAATATATCAAATATACTTAAAGAGACAACTAAAAACTTCTCATAAATACCATCAATACTAGCAACAACTCACAGGTGGGCGAAAGAGCAGCTAACCCTTATGTATAAACCTATCCCATTACCACAGGGCTCAAAATTTGAAGAATTGATAGAATTTGGCTAAAAGCAGAAGCAAAAGGAAAGAAGAGAGGGAAAATGAGGAGAACCAAAAACATTACACTTTATTACCTCCCTCAACCCAAGGTCTGGCAAGAGAGTTGTCTTTTTCTCCCTATCTTGAGTTTGAAAATAGGATATCTAAATTTGGGTATACAGGAAATTGGTTGGACTAGCTTCTGGAGGTAAAAGTACCTTGGATCATGCACGGCAAATAATTATTTTTCCATCAGCAATCTTTGCAGTAAAACATATGGGCTTACAGGCACTGGAGAGGGCACGTAGACATCATCTGAAGGCAGCCCTAACACTTATCTGTATCCTTCAGCAAGTTTTGTTAATCTTTTAAAGACTTAATTTTCTCAACTATAAAATGAGTCAATGTCAGGATTAAAAGAAATAATGCATGTAAAACTCTTAACAAATGTATGAAAATAGTGGAAGTTCAATAAGTGTTAGTGTTATAGCTATTTACTAGTCCAGATTTTTTTTTTTAATGAAGTTAGAGTGGCTTATCAACCAGAGATTAATTATGCCTTCTAAATGACCTCTATTGCAGCAAAGTAGTTCAGGACATATGTTTTCTGAAGTGTTACTTTATTAACCTCTGGACACTTCCTGCCCAGAGAATGTCTTCCCGCATTGGTTCCATTCTGCATTTGGTGAGCTCTCCAGGCTTGCTCTCCCTCTTATCATGTCCCGTGCAAGATGAGCTTCCTATTGATGGTGGCCTTTGCCTCATACTTTCTTGCCTTCATAACTGCACAGACTCTTTCCACTCTACTGCCTGCTTTGCAGGAAATGAAAGTTTGAGGGGAGGGAGAAGGACTCTTGAGAGAGAACCTGAAAGAGCTTCAAATTCATAACAATTCAAGAAGACCTGACAGATATTCAGAAGGCCACCACGGTGAGTTGTAGATAGCTAAGAAACGCTGTGTGGAGGAGGCAAAATTTGAAGAACTGATAGAATTAGCCTAAAAGCAGAATCAAAAGGAAAGAAGAGAGAGAAAATGAGGAGAACTAATTCTACTGAATTTTAGAAAAAGTCTTGGATTTGGAACTTTAAGATTTAGGTTTAATTCATTGCTTTGCTTTTCAAACTCTATAATCTTGGTCAAAGTATTTAGAAGTCTTGAGTCTCAAATAATCCATGATGCAAATATGTGCTGGTGATTTTAACTCAAACAAATTCTATGAGAAGGTGTTTAATAAAAATTAGTTGAACCAAATTTATTAGATGAAGCTTTAGTAGATGTATTTAGTTGTAAATTTTAAATTTTGATATTATATATGGTCCCAAGTTATCAGTGTTTAAAAATATAGTAGAATCTGTTTGAATGTGTGTGGTAAAGCAGGGTGGGAGTTGGTTGCCTGTTTCCTGAGGGCAGGGGCCAGCTTAGCTGTACTGAACAATGAGAGTGGAGACACATTTGGAGGTGGGGCTGTTGAGATTTGGGATAAAAAAAAACTTAATAAAGGGGTAGAGAATTGAGATTTAAAATAATAATAATAATATTATCTCACCTGTTGCTCTCAGCTGTTTCAACTTCATAGTATTGTTGGTTGAAAACTGGCCCTTGGTATAACTGAGTGTTACCAGACTACCACTGTGGGTCTGCCATCGTGGGCATCACCATCACTACCTTATTAGTCTTTCCCTGAATTGCTGGTGTTTTTATTCTTTTTTCTTTTTTTAATTATTTTTTTGTTTCTTTTTTTTTAATTTAGATTTTTCAATTAGTGTTGACATTTAATAATATTTTATGTTAGCTTCAAGTTTACAGCATAGTGGTTAGACATTCATAAAATTTACAAAGTGATTTCCCCAATTAGTCTAGTAATCACCTGGCACTGCACATAGTTATTACAATACTATTGACTATATTCTCTATGCTGTACTTCAAATTTCCATGGCTATTTGTAACTACTAATTTGTACTTCTTATTCCCTTTACCCTTTCACTCAGCTCCCCAAGCCCCCTCTTATTTAACAATCACAAGTTTGTTCTCTGTATCTATGAGTCTGTTTCTATATTGCTTGTTCATTTATCCTATTCTTTAGATTCCACATATAAATAAAATAATATGGTATTTGTCTTTTTCTGTTTGATTTATTTCACTTAGAATAATACCCCTAGGTACATCTATATTGTTGCAAATGGCAAGATTTCATTTTTTATGGCTGAATAATAGTCCATTGTACATATGCACCACAACTTTTTTATCCAATTGTCTATTGATGAGCACTTAGGTTACTTCCATATCTTGGCTATTGTCAATAGTGCTGTGGTAAATATAGGAATGCACATATCTTTTCCAATTACTGGTTTGGTTTTTCTCGGATAAATATCAGAATTGAATTGCTGATTATAACGTAATTCTACTGGTCATAACATATTTCTAAAGAAACTTTAAACTGTTTTTCATAGTGTCTGTACCAATTTGCAATCCCACCAACAATTCACAAGAGTTCCCTTTTCTCCATGTATTAACCAACACTTGTTTTTTGATTTATTGATGATAACAATTTTGACAGGTGTGAGGTGACATCTCATTGTGGTTTTAATTTTTATTTCTCTGATGATTGATGAAGAGCATATTTTCATATGCCTATTGGCCATCTGCATGTCCTTTTCAGATAAATGTCTATTCAGGTCCTCTGCCCATTTTTTAATTAGATTGTTTGTTTTTTCTTAGTGTTGAATTGTATGAGTTCTTTATAACTTTTGGATATTAATCTCTTATCAGATGCATCAAAGGCAAATACCTTCTCCCATTCAGTAGATTGCTTTTCATTTTGCTGATAGTTTCCTTTGCTGTGCAATAATTTTTTAGTTTGATGTAGTCCCACTTGTTCATGGATTTGTTTGTTTGTTTCCCTTACCTGAGAAGATATATCAGAAAAAATGTTATTAAGAGCAATGTCAGAGAGTTTACTGTCTATGTAAACTAGGAGTTCTTCTAAGGGTATTATGGTTTCAGGAAGGTCTTACATTTAAGTTTTAAATCTATTTTGAGTCTGTTCTTGTATATGATATAAGAAAGTGGTCTAATTTCATTTTTCTGCATGTATCTGTCCAGTTTTCTCAACACCATTTATTGAATAGACTGTCTTTACCCCACCGTATAGTCTTGCCTCCTTTGTCATAAATTAAATGACCATATAGTCATGGGTTTATTTCTGGGCTCTCTTTTCTGTTCTTTTGATCTATTTGTCTGTTTTTATGCCATTACCATGTTACTTTGATTACTACAAACTTGTAGTATAGTTTGATATCAGGTATAATTTTTTGTTCTTTCTCAAAATTGCCTTGGCTATTTGGGGGTTATTCTATTTTTTAAAAACTTTCGTAAAAGAAAAATAGATATTCTTTATTTATAGGTTAAAAAGTCCAATTTGACTCTCAGTTTGTTATTCAAATCTTTTCTACAGCGTGAAAAAATACCATTTTCCTTGCATACTAGCAGAAGTGTTTTTTTGTTGTTGATGACTTACCTGGGATCTTTCCCACCAAATATGGCATTTCCCTAGGGAAGATTTACCTATTTTTTTTGAGAATATTTTACTCACTGAAGAAAAAAAAAACTATACATGATCCAAGATAAATATATGTCATGTAAGTTCTGGAATAATTAATTTTCAGATATTTACTTCCAGAATTTAATTATATCACCTTGCAGGAAGATTAGTGAATTTTTTTCAGACAGTGTTCATGAGACAAAAAAAATTTTCCTAAGAACTGATGAGCATGTTTGTGCCTTTTACTTAAATGTTTTTTTCTCAATGCATCTAGCATTTGTGAAAAACAGCTGTAAAACAAAAAAATAATAAAATGAAGAATAAAATAAAATAATCATTTTATTAGATATATTTTACTTTTGCTGAGGTTAAGAGACATTAGTTGAATGCATTTGTTATAACTGGATTACTGGATTGCATAGTGTTTGTTTATTGGCTCTTTTCTTTAACAGAAGCTATCACCTCAGAAATTATTTATTCTGACAAAGAGACATATTACATGATTTTATCCTCAATATTATTTGTCATTTTAAACCACTTTTATGAAATGTTAAAACTCCCTGTTGGTGCTGTTAAATGAGCCATTAAGGTTATCAATGGTCAACTAACCAAAATACTTTAATTCTTTTAAATTAAATGATAGTAACTAACATAGTAGGTATACACACATATGCAACTAAAAAATAGTAATCATGTGGCAAGCATCATTTAGTATTAAAAATGCCTTGATTTTAAGGGAGAAAGTAAATATGGTTTATATGTATGTGTTCTTATTTTCCAAAACTTCTAGAAGCAAATACTTTGTTTTTCAATATATTCCTTTCTTTATATCAAGCTAAATAAAAGCTTTCTCAAATATAAGCTAAAATAGGTTGCTTTCCAAAGGCAATTAATTATATTAATAATATCTCATTGTAGAGTGTTATGAGCATTCTCACCACAACAGCAGCATTAAATACACTTAGGTGTGTCTCTGAATTAAAATACAGCTACTAAAGCTACAACTTGAGATGAAGAAATAGCTTCCTCTCTTTGGAAATATGGTATCTTCATTTTACAAATAATTATTGAGCATCTACTGTGTGCCCAGATACCATGCTAAGCCCTGAAAATATGGATATGAGCAACATGTATGTGATCCTGGTTCTCCAGAGCTTAGGTTCTAGTGGATAGTAAGATAAGTACATTGATAATATAAGAAATAGTAGACCAGTTTTGCTTTCCAGGTCATTTATTATCTAGCAGGTAGTTTAATTTCTAGGCCTGTATCTCAGCAGTAAAATGGAGATGATGGTAGGACAAATTATATAAAGTTGTAAGGATTGAATGAGATGATTTATGTCTAAAAATTGGCACAGTGACTGGTCTATTGCAAGTGCTCAATAATGTTGGATAATATAATGATGATGACACTGTTATTCTGAATGTGGAATTCTTGTTACTGCTTTGAGGTAAGAGTGCCATGTGAGATGTTCAGTGCATGCGGAGGACAGAATCTTTCCTGGCCTGTGAATAATGAGAGAGGCATTAATGGGGGGTTAGAAATGAGAGAGGCTTTTGCTATTTTACACTGTATTATTATTACAGGCAAAACAACCCTCCTGAAGGAAGCTTTATAACCAATCATGAGATATAGCAGCAATAGCTAAGAGGAAATGATAAAAAGCTGGTGAGAGCAGAGTAGCACGCATTGACTAGAATGGTCCTGAATGGAGAGTGAAGAAGCATGTGGTGTCAGCCTGCTTGAAATCACTGAGGTAAATGGAGAGTCAGCTTTTGCTATATAACCCAGAAAAGGGACAGAGGGCAGAGAGAGAAAGGGCAACAAGCAGCAGAAAGAGAGGGATGCTGGAGTATAAAGATATCTAAGGGATTTCAATAATTCAAAGATGAAAGACTCAGAATTAGAAATAATAGTTTGCCCAGAAGGGGTTACAGCATGGGCAGGGGTAAAAGAGAGGGACTTATTTTAATGCTGGTAGGAACTAGTAAGAGAAAATTAAGGCCCATAAAGATAAGGGAATTTGCCCAAATTGCTCAACTGACAAGTTCAGAAATTTCTCAGACAAGATGAGAATTATCAAAATGGGAAATGGAATGAAATAAATTGGCAGAAGACAATTTTTGTAATTCTGAATTAAAAGAATTAGAGGATTCACTCATTAATGTAAAAAATAAATATGGGAAATACATTGTAGTCATGAGCTGCATAATTACATTTTGGTCAATGACAAATCACATATACCACAGTGGTCCCAAAAGGTTATAATGGATCTGAAAAATTCTTATTGCCTAGTGATATTATAACCATCATAACATTGAAGTGCAATGCATTACTCATGTGTGTGTGGTGATGCGGCTATGGACAAACTTACTGTGCTGCCAGTAGTATAAAAGCATAGCACGTGCAATTACATACAGTATATAACACTTGATAATGATAATAAACAATTGAGTTACTGGTTTATATATTTACTACACTACACTTCTAATCATCATCTTAGAGTGTTATCTTTCTACTCATAAAAAATTGCTGTAAAACAGTATGCTATGTTACACTGAAAGCAGCCTCATACATCTTGTGTTTACTGTGTTTCTCAATTGCATTATTTTTTCTTGTGTTTGATTTAATCTTGTATATAGTGTGTGCTACACAAGCTTATAGCCTAGGAACAATGAGCTATACCATACAGCCTACCTGTGCAGTAGGCTATACTACCTAGTTTTGTATAAGTGTACTGTATGATGTTCTCACAGTGATGGAATCATCTAATGACATATTTCTCAGAATGTACCTCCATTGTTAAACAGCAAATGACTGTGTAGTGAAAAAAAACAATAGTTGGGTTTTCTTGAATTTTATTTTGAAATAAGAATAGAATATCACTTTGTTATAATTGATGAGAAATATAGAGCAGGGGACCCCAATCTCTAGGCCATGGACCAGTCCACTTAGTGACCTGTTAGGAACTGGGCTGCACAGCAGGAGGTGAGCAACAGGCCATTGAGCGAAGCTTCATCTGTATTTGCAGCCACTCTCTAGTGCTAGTATCAAAGCCTCAGCTCCACTTCAGATCATCAGGCATTAGATTCTCATTGGAGCACCAGTCCCTGATGCCAAAAAGGTTGGGGACCACTGATATAGAGGACAAATTAAAGATTGTTCTATAAATGAAAAAGAAAAATGACATTATTCTGTTTACTTTTACCATGAAAGGTGGTGGTCACTGCAGTAGATAGAGCCTTGGTTTCCTCATCTGTAGATATTATATAAATAAATACTTTAATTTGTATTACTCTAGGATCTAGAATATAATATGATATTTCTTTTTATTAAACACTTTAATATCTATTTTAATGAAAGTATACTGCAAAAAATTTAGAACAGTGACAGATAAATATAGAAAGAAATAAGACAAAAAAATCTGTCAGTGAGAAATAGTGATAAAGAGATATATTTTAGAGATAGACTGCTTGAGTTCAAATCCTGGCTCTATGCAGTCTAACCCTAGAAAAATTACTCAACTTCTTTTGCTTCAATTTTCTCATCTATAAAATAGGAATAATAATATTATATTTCTTATAGTGGTTTTGTGAGAATCAAGGAAGTTAATATATATAAAGTTTCTTATTATGGAGCCCTGAACATAATGAGTACAAAATTGCTACTAAGCCTCGTTGAAGAAATGGAACAAATGTGAGCTAGATATTGAAAACAGAAAGATTTGGGGAAAAAAATTCAGCTAAGGAAAATAGCATGTAGAATGAAAGAAGCAAGTATGAGTTTCATCCCTGTGGATGCAAGATAGTCATGCCATTTTCTAGAGTGGAAACAAACCAGAGCTGAATAATGAAGGGTATTAATGCCTAGTACTGTATAGAGATTCCTACTAGCAAGGTTATGAAATTCCAACATAGCTACTGAACACATTATGCCTAATTCTGTGAAGATAATGAATGGGAATATGCTGAAGATTCTTAAAAGGGAATAACATAACAAACATGACTTTTGGTTGAATATATGCTTGTTGGTGAGATTTGGCCAGGGTTTTCTGCAAGAGTAACGGCAAAGATAATGAGTGTTTCTAGGAAACAGTGGATCTTATGTACATTAAAAGGCTTAGTAGTAGTGATAGAGTGGCCCAGGGTTTGGGCCATGAAAGAAAATCCTTCCTTTCAGGCCTGCCCATGTAAATCCAGGTAGGTGGTTCTGGACTTACTGGAGAGAGTTAGTTTTGTAGTGAAATGGTCAATTTTGTGTGAAGTCTCTTACCAGAGTTTTTGTGAGATTTTGTAGGTTTTTATATAAAAAACATATGTCTCTAGTTCAAAAAGTAACTAGGTAATTTGGGAGAAAAACAAGTAATGAATCTCATTAAACAAACTTTCAGTTTTGTGTAGGAATTATAAAAATGTTTAAAATATGTTTATGGAATTCTTTATAAGTTATTATGCATGCCTTATTTATTTTCATTTTTATAAATTCATCTTTATTTTTCAACTAAAGTTGGCATTCAATTATTTTATACTAGTTTCATGTTTACAGCTTAGTGGTTAGACATTTATATAATTTACAAAGGGATCCCCCCGATGAGTCTAGTACCCACCTGGCAAAACGTAGTTATTATATTATTGACTATATTCCTTATTCTGTATTTCACATCCTCATGACTATTTTGTAACTATCAATTTATACTTCTTAATGCCTTCATTTTTATCACTCAGCCCCCCAACTCCTCTCACATCTGGCAATCAGCAGTTTATTCTCTGTATCTATAATTCTATTTACATTTTGTTTGTTCATTAATTTTGTTCACTAGATTCCACATATAAGTGAAATCATATCTTTGTTATAAATTTGTATTTCTTTAAAAGATGTCCCTAACAATAGTGTGTCACCTGAGCCTGTGTGGTGCTGGTGTTTGAACAAGCACTGAATCATCCTTTGCTCTAGGTCCATTAATTTAGAGCTCTTCAAAGAGTACCCATAAAAATTCAACTGCTTTCAACTCATCTACCTTTTTATTTGCCACCCTAGTTGATTAAAGTTTTCTTTTATATCATAAAAGAGCAAATATTGAACTCTGTAAATAAAGCTCTGTCGGAAGCCTTTTGAAGGCATTTTAAAACATTAATCTTTGTTTGTTATCTCATTCCTCTCCTACCCACTGCCCATTATCTTAGGATATATCATCCATGAAAAACTAATTCTTCAGAAAACTCAAGTATTATAAAATAACAAATTTGGGCATATCACAATTTGATAACCAAGATGGAGAATGTTCTTTTACAAGAAGCTGGAAGGGAGGTTTTATTCTCTGTAAAATATACCAAAATAATCCACTTGGCCTCAGGTATTGGTATTAAATGTCAAGAGTGATAGGCCATTAAAAGATGGGGCCATAAACTGATATCTCAAAAACCTTTGGTAAATTGGCAACTGGAGAATAAATAACATATAAGTATCTTGGGCATTCAGTATATTAAAGGTTGTTGGATGAAGTAGATAGAACCATTCTTTTGATGGTTTCTCTATTAGCTAAGAAGCAAATGCCAACTCATGTGTGCACACACACGTACCCAGGTGCACACAGTCTTATTCACCTTTCTTTCTCTTCACAATGTTATCTGCCCTTTGGTAGCATGAACAAAGAGGCTGATTTGAGAAATCCCAAGGAAAAGTAGAACTGGAATTCACTACCACTGCATGGGCAAGGACCATTGTTGGAATGACACTTGCTAAATTTTTAGAAACTAACAGAAGCCAGCAAAACTGAAAGAAGCAAGTCCCTTATTTATCCTCTAGCCTTCTGGCCTCTCAGTACCCCTTAGAAGAGTCTGACATGGAAACTTCTAGGACAGGAGAGTTATACTTACTGAATCACAATCTCAGCATCTCCAAGCAGAGTATGGAAGGGTACATGTTGACCTGAGAGACACTAGGTTAATAACAGTACAAAACATTTTTACCAAGTTTTACTGTTATAAAGAATTGCTAACAGAAGTACTGTGGAGACTCTCTCATCATGCACAGACTTAGGTATAAAAGTATCCATGAGCAGGGTGAATGGTGAACCATAAACTAGGGTGATTGATATCTTCTTTGCCCCAATTATGGGTCAGTTAAAGTCCTTCAGAGATATCTCATTTAATAATCCCAATATCCTTGTTAGGGAAATGGGATTATTTCTATGTTAAAAATGAAAAAAAAATCACACAAAAGATTTTTGTAATTTTAGTCCATGAATAGAGGGCAAGATTCTAGCTAAGGTCTAACAACAAAGGAAATGTTGAGTTTTCCTCATCTACTGAAATGTAGGACAGGGCAATACCAAGGATTCAGAAATGCAAGCAACCAACAAGTGGGAGCTGTGGAACATGGGGAAGAAAATCACTAATAATATTCAGAGTGCCCTGGGCTCTAAGGAAATGCCCACCCACCATGGTGGGTTTATCTTCAGGGTTTCACTCTAACCCTGCTTTCTGAATGGAAGAACAGAGTTCCACCAAGTGCTTGGGCTCTTCCCACGGCCTTGAAGCTAGGTTTCTGCTGCCACAAAGGGGTACAATCCAACAATGGCTCTCTTCATTCTCATGCCTTTTACTTCTTGCCTCTCACCTTAGGAATCCTCCATTACTGCTGAGACATGAAACACCAGGACATGTGCCCAGCTCCCGTGTATGTGTAATCCAGAAGAGCAGGGAAGTTACTGACCTTTGGAGGGAGTGCTAAGCAATCTATATCAAGGGATGTTAGAACATGTAGATACATTTTCCTTCCTTATTATTCCTGGGTAGACTCATCAGATTTTCAACAACTTCATGTGGCCTCTCTGATGATATCCTGCAGGCGGAGCAAACAGCTTTTCGTAAATCCTGGCCAGCTCAATAACATATCCTGTTATATTTGCTTCCTCTTACACTCTTTTCTCCTTCCTCTTACTGTTTTGGGATTGCACTCTCCAATAAAATAATAGACCAATAAGCTTTTGCAAAGATATGTTTTGGGGAGGGACAGGAGGCTGCCAGGTTCTGTGGGAGTCCCATGCTAAGACAATGAGACACATATTTTTCTTTGTGCTTAAAAGTAATCCAAAATATTTATCAATTTAGGTAATAAGGTAGAAGTTATAAGTAAGTAAATCAAGGTAGAGAGAGTTTGGGGACATGGCAGCTCTTGTTTGTATGGAATAAACATTTATCATCCAGATGAATTTTTGTGTTGATTATTCAAAATAAATTGTTTTGAATGAAGTCTAATGTGTAAAAGTCCCTGTGGAACTTTTCATTGGCAGTTTAAACTTCTGTTAGTGTCCACACAATTCTATATTCTCTGAATGGCCAATTTATTTCCACTCAGAATTTATGGCTCATCTCTTATTACCTTCTCTAGGAAGAGTTTTCTGGCTTTTCTCTTTTCTGCCAAACTTTTGAGAATTTTAGAGCACCCTCATCTATGTTTCAGAGGTCTTTTGTTTTAGATTTTATCATGGCATAAATTATTCTGTTTCTCAATAATATAGAGAGATCCTGAAAGCACCGACTATGCCTTAGTCAATGCTAAATTTTTAGAAACTAACAGAAGCCTGGTATACAGTAGGAATTTAATCATTATTTGTTGACTCCATTGACTAAAGTAAAGGATTCATGAAGAACTCCAATCAAGTCCCTAAGATTTTTAATTACCATATTGAACAAATATGGAGAAAATTGCTGAATCAGGCTCACATTTTATGTGAATATAATATAGATTTGCTCACATGATAAAATATTATGACAACAAAGATTCCACGTTATTAAAATATTTATGTCTTTGCCAATTTTCACAATTCCCACCATTTTATTATTTAAGCTAAGTCTTTGAAAGCCCTAATAAAATGCTAATTTGGAAGCATTAAACCAGATTAGATTAGCACCAATTCTCTGCTAAATAGTTATAGAAACCAGATTTGTACCTAGTTAGCCAAAATGTATGACCTGTCCATTTTACACACTGCTTTATTCAAATAGCAACAATCTCAAAAGCAAAGTAAGATATTGATTGGCCTCCAAGATCCAGGAAAAACAGAATGAATAAAGGGTGATGGGAAAAGAGAAAAATAAATAGATATTAAGCACTAGAAACAAAAATATAGAACCTGAAACACTTTTGTTTTTTGAGTATCTGAGAGAAAGGAGCCCGGGACAGGTAATTTGGTCAGGAGTAATACCACGGCAGGAATCCACCTGGTTCTCTATAGTAGCCTGTCAGTGGCAAAGGGCAAAAAAGAGCAATAATGACACCTCAGAGTTGAGGGCCACAGAAAGGGCACTGGAAAGACTTTTTTTGTATTTTATAGTTATGACCAGGAGGCTGGCTTAGGCAACCTACCTTAAGGTTTGAACTGTAGTTACAGGATGAGCAGTAATTTAACTTTCTGACAAATGACTTTAGGTCTTATAGCTTTTCTTTTGGAAGCTTTTCTTTTAAGAATGGGTGGTCTGAAAAACACAATAGATTAAAGAAAGCTGTTTCCAGACAGAAAAAGCTGAGAACCAAATAATTTCACTCATTTGTAGAATATAAAACGGAAAGCAATGAATTAATAAGACAAACAAAAAAAAAAAACAAAAACTCACAGATATAGACAGCAGTTTAGTTGTGACCAGAGGGAAAAGTGGGGAGGTAGATAAAGATAAAGGGGGTCAAATATATGATGATATAAGGGGATTTGTCTTTGGGTATTGAACACACGATGCAATGTACAGATGACATATTATAGTATTATATGCTTGAAACCTATTTAATTTTATTAACCAATATTACCCTAACAAATTTGATTTAAAAAAAGTAGGTGGTCTGTATGTATAGTAAAATCTGTATTTTCACTGTAGTTTTTTCATTTGTAACTGTGTGACCAACTCAGGCTAGTTCTTTAATTTACCTCAGTTGTCATGTTCTTAAAATAACAACATTTACTTCAGAGAGTTCTCGTAGACATTAGGAAAATAATGCATGTGAAACATTTGTCCCAGAAATAATAATGAGTGTTCAAAAATGCTTGTTGTATATCATGCTGTTATGATTATTAGAGTTCAAGTTCTTGCAGGTAAGTTTTCCAGCTTTCTGTTTTGACTAACAAGAATGTACTTTTTAAAATTTTGAAGGATTTTTAATCCTCACTAATGGAAATCTTCTCATTGTGACCTAGAAAATAATCACCAATGTTCCCAAAGGTTCTAAAAATTCACCATATTCTAAATAACCTTTTTAAAGTGCCATCCTGGTCTGGGGAGGCGGGGGAGTGACTTGAAGGTGAAATACCCCGTTAGCAATCCCCCAGGTGAATGAAAAATTTAAAATAATATTCTAATGATTCATTGTACATTACCACACCCCATTAGGTGCCTACATTACATCTTAGGGCACAATCAATATCTGTCATCTTGCTTATGGCTTTGGTGCTAGAGCGGTTCAATTTCATTTTGCAACTCTCATGCCCATGAAGCAATAGCTCAGGTGTCATATGATAAAATATTACTCAGAAGTACATATTCACTCCTAAAGCATAGTGGGAAATAATTGATGAAGAAGATGTCTTTCCATCTGGTCAAACACCATTAAAGTATACGATTGATATGAGAAAAAATAAGACCAACATTCTATGAAACTTTTTGGTGAATTCATGAGCGCTCAGGTGTGTGTATGTGTGTGTATTCTGTACTCAGTAGTTATTTTTAAATCATTCTTAAGCATTTAAACTAGATTTCTATTTATAAAGTTTTAATATAGATGAAACTAGTTTCATAATATATGTATTATATAAAGAGAGGTATCAGTATGTAGTTATGCTTTCTTTTGTTAAAAAAAAAAATTTAATTATTTGGTTTTAAACTGTGGCAAAGCTAAGGGTAGAAACTCCAAAGCAACCATGGGTGAGTATAGTGAGTTAGCTAAATAACCTGTGTTTTGACTTATTTTCAGAATTGGAACACCAACTGACTGTCCCCTTTTTATCGCATGTGGTTGCCGTCATGGAGGAACTGAAAACACACTTCAATAAGATATCTTCCCCACACATTCTACCAAATGGAAAGTCATTTAGGTTAACAGAGGTCTGCATTAGAATTTAAACATACTTGAGAGGGTTAAACCCATCATATGATGACTCATATTTGAGAGTAAATTTTTTTAAATGTTAAACATATGATTTCTTTCCAAATTGAAATCAAGTAGAAATGTCAATTCTCCTAATGAGAGAGGAAATGAAACACTTTTAGGATTTTGGAACACTATGGGATAAGATAGGCCAGGGCCTTTACCACAGTATGGAACTTTAGATGAAAGATAACATTAAGGGGTGTGTGTGTGTGTGTTTGTGTGTGTGTTTTATGAAGAGGCCTAAGGGATCTCTAGAAATAGATTCATACGAGCCTTGAAAATAAATTTAACTGGCACTGTTCTTCTGTTTAAGATATTGTTGGCTACAGTTATCCTTTGCAATGATTCTGGAAAATCATCAATACCATGCTGCCTCACGCACAGATACTTTAAGAGGTCCTAGACTAGCCCAACTTTATAAAAGGAGGGACATATACAATTCAGTGCAACTGGTGACTTTTGATTTGGGATTTAAAAAAATTATTTTTGCGACAGTGGCTTATTTTTGACAAAGGGAAGAGTTCATTCTAAAAATGACTGAAAAAGTGAATTAATTTGATTGTTAACATTTAATTATACATTTTATAACCAGAATTTGCTGTTTGGGAGTTTTGATAGATTATAATAATTTCTTAAATTTTTTGAAAAGATTGAGAAATTCAAATACTTTGATATTGATATCATATTATACCTTGTGGGGAATCACTTTTTGGATTTTAAAATACTGAATTGAGACTCATTCTACAAAATATACACTGATACTGGAGCAAATGGCCTGAGTTTGAGGAGAGGATGTGGAGGCCCAAATAATATATTGTTTTATTAAAATAGCTGTGGGAAAGAAAGAGAAACAGGTGTAAGATAAAGACAAGTGATACATGAATTAAAAATATTGCAGAGGATTGAGATAAACTGGGCTATTCTGTTATTTTATGATGAATATTGTCAGAATTTAGTACCATGTATTATAAGAGACTGGAAAGCTTTTAAGAAAAGCAATTATTGACTAGTTCCTATTTTTATAAAGCTTTGGGGGAGTGTAGAGTATCACTGAAATATTTTAGAATGCCTATGAGGGAGAAAAGATGACAAGAATTTACCTCAGTTATTAGAATACATATGTTTTTACCAAATGTTGTAAGTGAATCTTTCATTTTCTGTGTCATTTGTTGGAGAATCAGGCACTACTTTCTCTCCACTGTCACAATAAGTAGAGTCTTCTCACTTGGGACTGGTTCTTTATTGTGCAGAATCTGACTTTCTCATTTCAGGCCTAAAATTTAGAATTTTGTTGAAATATACAGGACTCTTCAATAGCCTTCTATTTATTCTCCTTTCCTTTGTCACTTCCTATTTTCAACTCATATTCTGTTACAGGAACAATTTTCTTTAAACACTACATTGTTTTTTGAGCAATTCCTTGTTGAAGAACATAACTGATTTTCTATTACTCTTCTGTGTAATCTTCATTTTTCTTCTCAGATTTCAAGGTCATTCTCAGTTTTGTTCCATTTGATCTCACCTTAATTTCCTGTCTCCGTAACCCCCACATAAAAGGTACTCTCAAGCCTTTTTTCTCATTTTATCTCAGTCTTCATGCCATTCCCTATGTTACTGCTTTTCCCAAAGGCACCCATCCGCCCTCTTCTTAGTTCTTCCTAAACCTTACTGAGTTTTAACTTTTACCTAATAACAAAACAGCTAATATTCATTGGGACTTGATAGTGTGCCAGCACTGTTCTAAGCACACATCACATGTTAAATTGTTTTATTTTTATAGCAACCTTATAAGGTAGTTCTATATCCCCACTTTACAAATGAGGACATTGAGGCACAAAGAAGTAACTTGCCTAATAACACAGCTATTAAGTCACTCCACAGGGATACAAAACCAGGCTGCCTGCCTCCTCATTCTGTTCTTTCAAGGGCTACAACCTTCTGCTACCCTGCTCCCTCTTCCCTTTAGTCTCCTCTGAGTCTTCTAGCTCACACTGATTTTCACCTTTATAAATTTATCTGATAGATTTATTCAGAATCATTCAGTGTATTATTTCACAGAGTCTATTTCATGCATGTTAATTTTTTTGGGGGGGAAATATATGAGTTCTATGTCTTGTTCTATTTTCTTTTCAAAACATATAGCCCCAGATCATAGCAGGAACTTATTAAATGCTCATTTGTTTTTGATAGTGCAAAGATAACTCTACTCCCCTCCAATTATACAATAATTGTCTTGATTTTGTAATTTATTTAACCATATAGAATAAGTACCTTCAAGTCTAGTGATACACTGTAAAGTGTTTTAAATACCATGTATATGACTTATAAAGTGAGTCTAAGCTTAGGTGATAGTTGACTAGCTTTCTGCAATGGTTTCTGAGTTGGGTTTTGATGGATTTAAGTTATTCAATTTTCATTTGAAATTTTTCTGAAGAAATTTTTCAAAAACATTTTCCCTATATAAATATCACACAAACCAGAAAATCTCACAATTTATGCTACACACACACACAAACAGAATTATCATCTACATAATAGGAGACACTATTCAACTACCTCAAATTCTCCTTAACGGGCACCAGAGAGCACATGCTTCCGAAAATATGAATAACAGCTTTAAAACACATTTTCATTGTTTTAGCTCATTGTATTTTCTTTCAACCAATACAATGATCATGGTTTGAGGAAATATTTGGTTTTAATATTAGATTCAATCTTAAAAGATGAGTGCTGGGAACAGAGTTTTGAAAATCAGACAATTGTTTTTGGATTTTTTGCCCAAATAGTTCTCCAGTGAACCCTCTCTTTGGTCTAAACTGGTTAAATAGCTTTTGTTTCTGATATATATCTCAACCAAATAATCTTCGACTGAGAGAAATTATAATTGTAATAAAGATTTATTGAGTTCTTTCTATGAACTAAATATTTTAATATTAATGCCTCTATTGTTCTCTTTAATTTTACTACTAGAACAACCCTGTGAGGCAGGGTTTTTTTCTTTTTTTCTCACATTTTATAAATTAAAAAAACTGAAATTCATAAATAATAAATAATTTTTACATGGTCACATGGTTGGTGAGTAGCAGACTTTGAGCCTAAATTCTGATATGCTTTTCCCCTAAGTCCCTGCTGGAAATAGTTCTCCTATATTGGACCTTGGTGGTAAGATAAAGGAGGTGGCCCAGGACTCTATAAAGCTTCTCCAGCTTAGTAATATTCATATTTATATGTCCCACAGAATAAATAGAGTGATAGGAGGTGAGAGAGTTTCTGTCTATGTACTTCATTTTCTCTGTGAATCCAAATTGTTTGTAGATAACAAGGATAGATACAGTATAAGGTATTTGAAGAAAGCCATTTTTGAATGCTATAGGATGCTAATTTAGGAATGCAGAAGTTATAAGCATGTGTGAGCATATACTCTATTTCATATGTGTAAAATTTAAAGAAATATAAATATTCCTCTGTTATATGTTTATTTGTCCTTTTGTCGATTTTATGAGGGGAACATATAGGACTGTTAGAAAACTGAATACTTTATTTTTGTTTCTTATGATATGTGAGTAAGGATGATTTGAACTTGGTGAAGAGAGCGAAATGAAAAAAGTACAGTGAGACATAGAAAGAAAAATGATTTACAAGGGAATGTTTGAAAGTCACCTACAATTACTTCCCTGGACTGGTGGACTTCAAAAACGTGGTAGAATGGATAGAGCACATGTTTTAGTTATGCTATGGCTGGTCTATTTCGAACATTGTTCTCATCATACGAAAACAAAGATTGCTAGACCTCACCAGTTTGCTATAAAAATTGTGTGGGTTAATAGAAATAAAATACTGTTGCCATGTAGTATGTGCTCAGTAAGTATTAAGTTTCTTATCATTACTTCTTACTGTTATCTGAGATGTTTATTATTTTTTCAGCTATTTGCCTTTAAGATTTTCTCTGGTATAAATAAAGAGATTCACATTGAAGAACACCATTTTATAGCCTGTAAGGGAGTGAATATCTGCTCTTACACTCAAATTTAGATAAAAATAAGCCAAAGATTTCTTTGTAGTTATTAATTTAGATTTATCAGAGCATTTTTGTAATTACAGATGCCAAAGGGCTTCAGTATGTGGCTTAAAGTATTAGACATAAAAAGTGTTAAATTTTTTTATGGTTCTGGAGTGATAGATTTGCCTGGATCATGAGGTTTAGTGAAAAGTTTCTTCTATGGAAGACACAGAGAAGATAAAGGTAGGAACTAGTGATTCAATCTTATAACAACAACAAAGTATATATTTACGTATATAAATATTTTTATAATGCAATGTGGTTTGCAAAAATATATAAATTACTTAATTGTTTTCTGTATTTAGCTTTGAATATTCTGTGCAAAGAGACTGCATAAAATCAATGTGACTCCAAGAAAGCATTAGTGTGAACTTAAGCCTGAAACACAGTGAAAAATTCCATAATAGAGCCCTAAAATGTTGTTGTACTAAAGACATACAAAACTGTCGGAGCAGGCTTTTGACATTTGTCTGTTTATTCTTGAACAAATTTAAGCAATTTAAAAACCGTTAGAAAGGAATGACTATTTTTGAATGCTGTCCTCTGAAAGTAAAGCAGGAGAAAAAAGTATATGTAAATGCATGTCGCTGATGTGAAGGAAGCCCAAATAAACCTTAGAGTTAGCCATTATATAGGACTTCAGTTCAGCTTCTGGAGCACTCCCAGGTTAATTTAACTCAATTATTGGTATAAATGTTATATAATGATCAGCAGTAAGTGGCAACAAGGAGAATTAGCCTTCATCAGCTCAGCGCACACTGGCTCTAAAACCCCACAATAATTCAAAGTTCTGCTGCTAGTTTGATACACAAAGTGGTCCCGAACTAACGAGGGGAGTGCAAACATGATGGTGCCACCCCCAGCCCAGGAAACTTCCTCTAGGCACACACCGTCTGGGGGCTTCAAATTGCTTATTGCTCTGTATTATTTGCAGATGATAAGTTTTCCACAGAAAATGTTACATTCTGTCATCTACTTTAAAAGTAGCAATTAAAAGGATTATTCATAAAGATCTCCAAGCACCTATGGGGATAATACTCATAATTATGATGAAGATATTGCTGTCTTTGAACATATCAATGATATAGAGTTATTTTTATTTGGGAAATAGTACTTGAATAAGTAGATATCATGGAAAGGCTGTCTGCCATTTGTAAAGCTCCAAACTTTTGTAAAATACAATTCAAATGATCTTATTCTTATAAATGAACCCTGATATTAGTTGAGTAACCTGGGAGAGGTGTCAGGCTTGTTATTCAAAGGTCCTTTCTCTGCAAGGTCTCCTTTCACATTCTAAGTTCTTTTTGTGTCTAAAATC
The DNA here is from genome assembly GCA_004027375.1 of Macroglossus sobrinus. Classification (NCBI taxonomy): domain Eukaryota; kingdom Metazoa; phylum Chordata; class Mammalia; order Chiroptera; family Pteropodidae; genus Macroglossus; species Macroglossus sobrinus. The sequence continues at coordinate 357,530 of PVKZ01000558.1, forward strand.
TCCGAGCACTCTCTTCCCCCCAAATCATTTCCACACATCTAATAATTTCACGGGTTTCAATTTATCTCAAAGACTTGGTCACAAGAAAGATGTGCTTTTATTTTTATGCTTTTATTCAAACTTTGGAGAGCCTGGTACGCTTCAGACAAACCTGACAAGATAAACTCTGTAGCCTCAGTTTTCTTATCTGTAAATTAGGAGAATTGCTATAAGGGTTAATTGTGGTACTGTATATAAAAGTACTGGACATAGTCTCTAGAGGGCTGTAGACACAGATAAAAGTAAAAATTTCCCTCCCTTCTCACAATAACACTATGCACATAAATAACTATATTATTTTTCCTTTACATATTTTAAGTTAGCCAGAGGTTTTTCTTTAACACACAACTCTGGGAATATTAGTTCATCACCAGCAAAACATGAGCATTTTCAGAACTGGGTTATGGGTTCCTTTGGAGACATGCCAGCTTTCCAGGTGCCAGCTTTCCAGGTACCAGCAGCAGACCTGTGCAGATATTGTCCTCAGCATGAAAACAGGGACTGCTTGGCAGCCCTTTCGTTGCTTGCACCTCTGACCAACCTCTAACATCATTATAAAGAAAAGTTAGAGACAGGTGTTATGTAAAAGGCAGATCATTGGCTGATCATTTGCCTGTTCAAGGAGCTGCTTTTCACTGCCTGTGAAAACTTTTAAAGTGAAGGAGGAGAAGGAGGAGGAGGAGGAGGAAGAGGAGGAGGAGGAGGAGGAGGAGGAGGAGGAGGAGAAAACCAATACTTTTTTGACCTGTTTAGGGGTTACTCTCCACTTTGCTCCTTTTAGTCAGTCATCATGTAGAATTTCGACACCAAGACAGAAAAACCTGCTACACAGTCTTATTGGTTCTCAATTAAATACAGTGCCCAAACTGTAGATAAACATCACCTTAATTGTTTTCAGGTCTTTGCTCAAAAATAAAAACTTCAGTTTTCTGCATGGCTCTTAGGCTCGTGCTGATGTTGCCCACTTTAGTGGGAATGCAGACCGAAGGGTGTGCCCACAGCTGTCAGTCAAGCATCTTAAGGAAATTTCTGACTCATTAGCTACAGCTGATGGCGAAGATGATCTCATCCCTTTCCTAGTTTGAAGGAACAGAGAATGAATATGATTATGACATGTATTTGAGCCTCTGTAGGTCAAAATCCCATTATCAGTTGCTCAAAGGAGAAAAGCAAAATCTTAAATAAAAGGATACACCCTTTTCTAAAGAGGTTAGGATTCCACAAGGCAAGGCTTTGGGGTCCTGGGCAAAGACTTTGGGATTACATATGTTATTTATTGTCTCTCAGTTCAAACATGTAGATATCTTACATGAAAAAAAAGTGATGATTTTTTTTTTTAGGAAAGAATAGCTACTATGCATTTGCATTCTCTATTGTCATAGAGAGTATAAATTGTTCTGTAGTTGAGGCAAGAGAAAAGTAGATTCAGATCCTCATTGGCATTTTTGCCCCAGTTCTCTATAACAGTAATAGGGGTTACCAAGTGTCATGGCTTTACTCACAAACAATCCTCAGAGCATTCTCTCATTGCTAGTGATAAGGAAAAGCAAATATGCATAGGCAGTATTATACAGCATGCTACAGTATACTTCAGCAGATATTTGATTAACTGGACTCTAGAAACAAGCCTCTTTGAATAATTTGATCCTCTTTTTCACAAGAGATTTTTTTTTAAAATTCTTGGAGGTAAGTTCCAATTTCATCCTAGCATCAGCTTTACTTTCTAACAATCTATAACCAAAGGCTTTTGTGATGAGAATGAACACTGAGAGTGACAATATCTATGTCTTCTTAGAGCCCAGTTTGTCATAAGATGAGAGAACTGTAGCTTTGGAAGGAGGCTATGAGGTCCTGAGGCCCAGTCTTCTAGTTCACCTTAGAATCTCTTATCAGCACCTATATTCCACTAATAGTATGGAGCCTCCATTTAATATTCCAACAAGATTGGACAAGAGAACTAGAGTACTTTAGAAAGGGAGACAGCTTGTTAAATATTTAATTTATAAAAAGAGCCTTTAGTGCAACACTTTCTGATAACATTTTTTCTAAAAATATAATGCTGATTTAGATACAAAAAAAAAAGTTTGTTTCTACAGATGGAGAGAAAACAGTATAGCATGCAGTCTGAAAAGTCAAAATTCAAAATATTGTATATCAAACATTTGTTTATTTAGTTATCATTTAAAGCCAGATGTAGGCCTCAAACCAATTTCACTGTAAAAGAAAGTCCAAAATAATATAATACATAGTTTGCTGTTTCTTCTTTTTAAAAAATCATTTCATCATAATTCAAAAACCATGTACAACACCACCCCTCACATCATCCACTTTCTAGCATTAGATATTAAACATCCCAGGATATTTAGATTCCTTAGGGATCTTAATGCAAGTGCTGTTGATCAGATATGAATTCTAGCTGAGGGTCACTAAGCTCTTTGTTAAAGTTCATGTGTCCCCACAAGTCCCTGTTCACACAGGTGTGTAACTGGTGATCTATAGCATGTGTTAGAACCATCCAGAGAGCTGTTAAAACATGCTGCTACACTGCTGTGCTTCCCTGAGTCTCTGATTCAATAGATTTAAGGAGGAGCCCAAGAATTTGCATTTTTAAACTGTTCCCAGGTGGTGTTGATGTTATTGGTCTAGTAACAGCACTTTCAGAATGACTGTTTCAGGGGAAAAAAAATCACTGGAATGATTCTACTTTGGTTAAAGATGGTAGGCGTGTAGGAGGACATTGCCCTGTACCAGGTTGCTAGATACATCAGGAAAGGCATGTTATGCATGCAATTTAGGAAATAATGAGGATGGAGTTGAGAGGTTCACATTTAATCTCTGAATCTTAAGTCAGACAATTAGGTTTATTAAGGCATTTTTTCTTCAAAGTCTATTTTTCTAACCATCCCTTCCTCTAGTCCTATGATGAGGTGCTGCTATTTTCTGTTTTAGCTACTTCTATAGCTCTCTGAACCTGAAAAAGATGAGCAAAGATGATCATTTGGTTCTCAGCACTTACTCTTTAGCCCTTGTACAACAATCAAAATTATACTTTAAGAAGAAGGAGGAAAATATGTATACCAGGAGAAATGCCTTGTATCAGACTAGCTTCATCCTCAGGTTTCCATGGAAACGGGATTATAAATTAGTGATTTGATTTTACTTAACGTAGTGTTGAGGAGAAAACTCTTTTCTTTCATTATTCGAATGCATTGCTTGTACTTTACCAAATTACAAGAAAGCAATGCCAATGTAGGCTCCTAAATTGTTTAAATGGGTTTACCACATTAAATTCAGAAGAATTTGTCTCATTGAAAAATATAAATGACTAGAACTATTTTGCGACCATAAATTACCAAACTTTTTAACTTTTTTTTTTTAATAAACCACTGATGTTTAGCACTCAAAGAATAACCTTTAGGTATAACCTATTGTAGGAATTTTTGAAAGCCATGTAACTGATTATATACTGTTTTATTTTTGTTTCAGGGGATGTAGCAGAGTTATACTCAGAGACTGATTTTGTCTTTTCTAGCCATTTATTTATCACAGGTTCACTGTGGGAATTATAATTTTATAAGCCAATAGCATACAGGTAATATCTCTTAATAAACCAAATAAAGAATAATATACTTCAAACAAATGACAGATTAATCATACTATTTTTCCAAGCAAGGAGAAATGAAAGGAATAGAGTTCAATTTTAGTTTGAGGTGTACCTTTTATATGAGTGAGTTTGGGTTTGTGGTTTCACAAACTGCCAGCTGACTTCCAGCTCCCAGTGCAAAAACAAAAGTCCCCTGTTGCTAGAGCATGTTGCTAGGGAATAAAGGTGCTAAAGCTGGTGAACAGTCTAGGCTGCTTCGCTGGTTATCACTCCAGGGACCATTGCATGGTTTAGCACCACTGCTGACCAAAGAATCGCCTTGGCCACAGCAGGAGCAAACGTCTCAGGATCTTTGGAGAGCTGTTTAGGTCAACAAAGCATGACTTGCCCAGACTGAAACTCTCAAATAATCTTCACAAACTCTCTGTATTTATAGTCTAAATGTGCCTTTGCTATAGTTGCTCTTTCATATGTTCTTATTGATAAGCCCCCAGTAGGGTCCCTCAGCAGCTGAGCAGTGAGGTACTTGGATCAATGACTATAGATAAGATCATGACATCTTGACACAAATTGTTTTATTCTTATATCAAAACAACTTTACTTCTAAAGACAACATTTTGGAGTCTTTGTCATAAATAAGTGGATTAAAACACCTTCAATTAAATCATAAACAAGTGGATTTGAAATCATGTTAAACCAATACATATACACATGTAGATATTGTCGATGGGTACAAAAAGACTTGCTCTTCTTATTCTGTGTTCACAGCAACTGTTAGAAATGCAAAATCTTGGAAACCCACCTCAAGCCCTTGAAATAATATCTACATTTTAATAAGATTTCTAGCTGATTAGTGAGCTCATTGAAGTTTGAAATTATTGGCATTGAATCAGGTTATCTAACTTCTGGTTTTAGCCCTGCCACTATCTAGTTATGTGACCCTACATCAGCTAGCTCTCTAGTTCACTCTGTGTTCCTTGGAGCTCATTCCATTCAGTCAGGATTACACAGAGAGTGAGTGGTGAGATCAAGGACTCCCACCTGAACCCTGAGCAACTCCAGTTTTGTGGACGTTTGTTATTAGTCTTTAACATAAGACACTGTTTAAAAAAAAGGTTTTTCTGTAAGAGAGATTTGAGACCTACCATCCATGAGAAGTTTTAAAGTCACTTCCAGATCTATTTTTTTTGTAATTACAATATCACTCATTGATATGAATATATTTTTAAAAGAAATACCTCTTCATTTATATATGTGTGTCAGATACTGAGACCAACAGTTCAATCGCCTCTGGGAGGTTTCATGAGTAAGTCAGAGAAACTCAGGTTGCCTGTCACTGAATTTTTCACTTTTTTTCTCAATCATAGACATATATTGTTCTGACTTTACTTCTTTTGACACTACAAGACAGCTGTTTGAGACATTATCTTTTATTTGATATTATCTTTTATTTAATAATTTTATTAGTATTAGTTATTTGGGTGTACTCTGGCTCTTGACCATCCATTGATCAGTGCCATTCACATTGCATTCACTAATCTAACAAGGGTTAAAATTTCTGAGACACCCAGTGATATCTTATATCTGGCAAAGTAACTTCCAGTCCTGTATGCCCTGGTGAGCTAAAGAGGATCAAACTCTCCAGTTCATTTTTAGTTGACCCTTTCTACAATTGAGTCTCTGAATCAGAGTCATACTTACAGTCAGATTCTTTGGTATTCTGCAGGAAAAGTGGGCACATTAATAGTTTAGTTCTAAATGTTTTCTTTCCTCAAAACAGAAAGTGTTCTTCTCAGATCCATTGTGTGGAGCCATAATCCACCTTTTATATTTTTTATCTGATAGCCACGTCAGTTTATTACTTATTTATATGTTTATTGGCCTTTTGAGGTGTATTTCCTCCAAAGAACTCAGGCAAATGAAGAATTTGTTTTAGAATTCTGTAAAATATATTTTATTTTTACAGGTTTACCTATGGGATTTACATGAAGTCATTTCATATTCTTCTTCATCTATTGTGCTGAGGTTATTATAAAAACACATTTTAAAATCTTCTGAGAAGTACATATATTTCCCTTTTAAAATACAACCACCAGGGAAAAAGAAAACTACTGAAACAAGAACTGACCAATGTTCTATTCTTAGAGAAATCAATCTCATCGGTAGCTCATGAAATTCAATTTCCCTGATCAGGAGTAAAGAAGATAATCATCACTTAATATTTATGGATGAGAGAAATACAGAGTAAATAAAATTGGCCTCTAAAATATCAAATTCTTTATTTTATTTTATTATTTTTTTTGCTAATCTCAAGGGGATTTATGAAGTACTGGTAAATGATTTTATGTTGTTTTTTGTTTCTCAGTATCTATTTGAGCCAACACACATCAGAGACACTCAGTAGATATTCGATGTGTGAATAAGGGGTGAGTAAATGAATAATGTAAAATACAGATGACCCCTAATTTGCACATAATGCTTTTGTAGAGACTGCTTCATAAGGAATTGCTTAAAGGCAAAACACTTACTGGAAAATGTTGCTGCTTTTGTCTGGAGATTTTTTTAGAAATTGACAGCAGATACAGTAAGAAAGGCCAAAAGTATCTGTAGATCTTCATTAGGTATTATAAGTTAAATGGAATAGTAAAAGAGAAGCAGGATATAAAGCATGAGCACTGTACAGAAAGTAGAATTCTAGTAAAAGATGGTTGGATAAATGCAGTACTTTCTTCCCTTTATGAAAGTATTCACTGATGAGAAGAAAAATAAAAGCTCCATCTCCACAGAAACATGCCAAAAGTCAATCCATTCTCTCCTTAACCTTTAAAAGTATTATTCTTACCAAACTCAGGTTCAACTGTTTGCCGCCCAGAAGCCAATAATTCATAAGCCAATAACTGGGGAAACAAGAGTTTGGTAGGAGTAAAAACAGGATTAAAGAGCCAGGATCCTGAGAAGCCAGTGGACTTCTGTCTCAGTGGCCATCCTGTCACTTCAGCTCAGGCAGAAGTTATTACAGGAAGAAGGCTGGCAAGAGATAAGGGAGAATTTTCAAAGCCCCAGGGAGAGGGCTGTATCCTGGAGAAGTCTGGGTGGCCAAGTTCATCTATCTCGTCTTTTCGACCTTGGCTCATTTCTCAGGCCACCTGGAAGGGAGGCAAGTAAAACAAAGGAATTAATAAGGAGGGGGTGGTGAGCTCCTCTTTTTGGCTGCCGAGTCAGCATGGTAAACTAACTCTCCCTCGCAGCCTGCTCTTATAAGTAACCTGTAGTTGCTTAAGCAGAGGTCTGGGGAGGATTTTTGTAGTCAGTCTTTTAGCACCAAATGATCGAGAACTGTTAGCTCCCTTTGAAGTCTGTTTCTAGAGTTTTCAATTAAGTAAGTTGTTTATCTACAAATTAGACTTTGTTAACAAGGCATTTTTATGTATGTAAAATATGAGAGTGAGATTGTAAGGATAAAAAGGAAAAAAGAATAAAAATGAAAACCAAACAATCACAGTTACATTACGAATTCTCTGAACCTACTTATTAGAGTCCTTTGAGAGATAAAAACTAACTGCAAATCATAAAAGAGACAATGTGTAAGATAGGGGCTTGACCATGAACCAAAATGAGCAAAAGGAGAGTACTGAAACCTTGGGAGAACCTTACATACAAATAGAAAATGTGGCTGATTTTGTATACAAGCATTCTGAGACAGCATACCCAAGTGGAAACCAATGGCTTCTCCAGATTACACATTGCCTATAATGCTCCCTTTCATTTGTGGGCAAATCTTTGGTTTGGATAGAACTTTCCTCAATCCAAGAAACACAATGAGCAGAATGAAACTAACACAAGATCTTTAGGGATGAGGAATGTAGAAAACAAAAGGCAAATCCGATACCACATCAGAAAAAGAACGGATGAAGAAAATGAAAGAAAAAATATATTCTTCATACTTTAAGGTTAATGTGAATATAAACCATTTGAAAAAATATCAAATGAATACATGAAAAAATACATATCACCTTGAGAGGAGAAACAGATAGGCCTTAGGAAAAGATGTGACCTTCCAAACTGACCATTGCTTCACTTATGATGTGATGAGGGCTGAGCATAAGGCAATGACTGCTTGGAAAGAACTGTCCTTGGCAAGTGTGTGAGGTTTGCTGGCATATTAGTACTACTTCATCCTCCCCCTTTTGAATTTTTTTTTTAAATTTAACTTAGTTTCTAGGTCTCTAGAAACTTCGTTCTGTCTTGTTCCATACTTTACCAGAAAAAAAGCATGTTAAACTCATACACACAGATATTATTAACACATTAATTCAAGCATGTTCTCATTGTAAAAATGTATTTTAAAAAGAAAATAATTCTTAACCTAAAGAAAAACCCCTTTAAGGGAGAGATTTTAGGCATCTTAATAAAAAAAATTTCATTTGGTAAAGGGTCCCTTTTTAGTACATTTGAGTCACACTATGCATTTAATTGTTAACTTCACAGAGGCCAGGTCTTCATAAAAATATTGAAGAAAAGCATGTGTTAAGAGTATAATACAATAATAAAAGCTAATTATTGGATACTACATTAAAAGTATTATGCTAATACATGTGTCATGATCATCAGTTCAAACAAAAATCCTATGACATGCATTTTACGAATGAGGCAACTGAGGCTTAGCGGTGTTAAGGATTATACAAACCAGGTGAAAGACATCTAGTTTCAGAATGAAGTAGCTTAGATTCCAGTTTTCATATTATCACTTACTATATGATTTTTGGACCAGGCATGTCATTACTTTGAACTTCCATTTCTCATTTGTAAAATAAAGAAAATTAAAGTTTTTCTCAGGTCTGTTTCAGTTATGTGATTTTATGTTCATCTCCATGGAGCTGCCTCTATGTAGCAAATAGTCAAATCTAAGAAAAAGGCAAAATCATTAGTCTATTATTCTTTAGCATCTTACATCTATACTTTTACCATGAAGCATTGTTCCATATCTCTCTGCCTATATTCTCTTTGATTTAAAACAGTAGCTATTCTTCCAAATGTCTCCCTCTCTTTTAAGCATGAAGAAAGTGCTGAAAAACATGAGAAATATGAGCATAATACAAAGAAATTGATAAGGTTAGGGATGTTCACAAGTTTAACTTAATCATGTCTGACACTGAAAACAAAGTCATATTTCATTGCTTGAGAGAAATGCTCTTTGGCAAACTGTGATAGTAATCTGATTGTGAACAATGCTTATTCATCATTTTGGGGGCACTGGTTTGTGTGCTTGCCACTGGGACAGCTGACTTAATATGCCTTAAATTGCATTCCTCAACATCAGTCATAGAGGTGTTTAAAGTCACCAAAGGAGAGGTTGTTTACATAGGTCGACCAGAAAATATGGGCTCCTTGCTTGTTTTCATTGACAAATGGGAGAGAGGTTACCCTATAATCTTTCTGGGTAGAAACTCTGGATATTTTTATATGATTTTGTTTCCATTTTACAATCTTTGCTTGGATTTCTAAAGTTGGAAAGAAGATCGAAAACTAGAATTTGGAAACTGCTGCAGCATTATGTCTATGAATGAGGTATGAGCATGGTAAAAATCTAAGCTATCCCATGAAAAACACTTTTATGTACCTTTATGTCTCAGAAATGTGTGGGTATCATTTTCAGTTCTACGATTAGAATTATTTTTTCCAGACTGTAGGTGGCTATTCACTTTTTCGATAACACTACTCCTCTGATGTCATAATATTTGCCCACCTTTTAAAATATTTACTCTGGAAAATGGTCCAAGATCTACGCCCCTCTTCCCCTAGTTCAAGTTTGAGGCCTCCTTCTCAGGGTTTCCTTGGACTGTCTGATTGCCTCTATCATAATTCTTACCACGTGAAATGAGATAGAGTTACAATTGTGAGATGAATTTTTAGACAAGAGTTTATTGATTGTCTACCCTCTGACCAGCTCTCTGTAAAATGTGGGGTCACTAAATCCTGGAAGCATTTCTTTCAACCAGGTAGTTTTTTAACAATGCTCTTTTTCTGTCAATAAAGGAACTGAGCTTCCTAAAGCCCAGAATCCTTATGATTTATACCAAGCGAGCAACTTCTCATGTTTCACTAATCTGCCTTTTATTAAAATCCCAATCCAACTGGGAATATGCCCTAATGCGTTGCATCAGTACAATAGGAATGTAGAAGGTGGACTATTGTTCAGTGTAATTTTTTTTCTGTTTTCTCAGTCATGGTAATTATGCATTAATTTAGTTTCTGAATTATGAGCAAGAAATTAGTGTATCAAGCTTTATGCTGCTGATATATGCCATAAAGAGAAACAAGGGCATTTAATTTTGGGGCAGGAATAATTAGAAAGATACTAGCAGAAATTCTGAACATACACAGGGAGTCCTGGTTAGAGGACCAACAATCAGAAAGTAATTTCAAACAGGGAAGAGGTAAAGTCTTAGAAATGGAAAGTGGAGTATTGGATGCAAAACCAGATTATATCAGAAACATCTTTGAAGATGGATCTGAGAAAGTGGGAGCACATACAGCATCATCACCCCCACCTTCATTTCAGAGTATGGGCAATGAAATGGCCACTTCTCAAACATACCACAGGCACTGGCACTACAGAGAAGTGACTATAGATGAGACACAGGCTAAGGGATCAGTCTGGGTACCACTGCAATTTTGTGAAAAATACAAGCCATGAGGCTTCATAGGCAATGGAAAAAAGATTACTTTTAATGCCCAATAATCAGTAGAAGTTCTTGGGATTATATCCTCAGGCATAATACTTTAAAAATCAGCTTAATCACTTTGTGGGAGTGTTATTGATGTAGGGTGTAACTAGGGCACCAATGGCTTGCTATTTGTTTTTTGCTCCTTTATTTTCCTCCCATCATTGTAGACAATCCCTTTGCTACCTTTTCTTCAGACAAACCTTGTTGAATAAGCCATCACTTCTCTCACAGAATACTGAATGATCCACTACTGCCCTCACACTAGCTTTGCCCACTTAAGATCTTCTCCATATCACAGGCAGAGTGATCTTTTAAGTGCAAATTAACTAAGTCATTTCTCTGATTAAAACTCTTCAAAGTCTTCTTGTTGTTCTTAAGAAAAGACAAAAATGATTCAAATGGAGCCCACAGCCTGTATGACCTGGACCCTGCCTATCTCCATTGTTAATTTATCTCACTCAATGGGCTCCAGCCATATCATTCTTTTTTCAGTTCCTTGAAATTACTACTTTATCTCCTGCTTTGAGTGTTTCTTTTCTTTTTTTTCTTTTTTTCTTTTTTTTTGAATTGTCTCTTCTCTTCTGAACTTCTCCTTTCTTTTCTGGCTCTCTCTCAATCTTATCTTGTAATTTTACATTAACTGTTTCCTTCTCTAGGGAAGCTATTCTTGAAACTTCATTCCACTCTTGCCACAGGATTTTGATTTTCCAGTTAATATGTCATAAGATGTCTTTAGTATATAGGTTTATATGTTTGCTCCTAAGCACTTATTAATGAGTACAATTATATGTCATACAATTGTTTTATTGATGTAAAATCAGTTTGAGCATGTGGGAGAAGTTTCCTTTCCATGTGTTGTCATCCATCATTTTAATCTGCATAGCTCATGCACATAATTACTATTTTATAAATATTTATTGGATTAAAAAATTTTTAAAACAAATGTCAGTAGCTAAATCCAACCTATATAGCAAAAACAAAAATAAAACAAGGAACACTTGAATGAGGAAGCAACAATAGTAAAAGTAGCATCCTATGATTATTATCTAAATAATCTGTCATGAATTCAACTGAAAACTGTCTTGAGGCGTTTGAGAATAAACATAGCCCACAGTCAGAGAAAGAAACTTCATTCAAAAACATTGAGCTGCACTCAGGTCCATGGTCAGTCTTGAATTCCATTTTTCATGAACATCTACAATAAAATCTCAGAGCACAAGCCAATAACTCAACTACTAAAATTCCCTCCATGGTGTTTTCCAAGTCACTCTGCTGACCTCAGCTCATTTCTTTCATATAATGATCACAGCAAAAACATATGAAGAAGTTTTCAAAAAGACAGACAAATAAATAAATAAATAAATAAATAAATAAATAAATAAATAAAGGCATAATTATAGTATTAATTCTTAAGTTTTGTAGATTCAACAAAACAAGAAAAATATTTTTTAGTGGATCATCAAATTTAGATATGTAGTGAGACTACAACTGGTGGCCAATTAGAGCTTCTGGGAAATTTACAAAATTCATTTTTTTTACTATGTGAATATTCAATCAGAATCATTTACTTATGTCATTTGATTAAAAACAGACATGATTTACTTGAAACATCATTACTGGAACACTTTTCATTCAATAATTCTGGGAAACAGAGGATAAAGATAGTTCACAGGAAGAAGCAAGAAGACCAGCTACATAAAGTATAAGAGAAGACTGCATTTGTGCCAAACAAAGACTGAAATAATTTTAGTGATTCAATATTTGTTGAACTCCTACAATATTCTCAGCACTGTAGTTGTTGCTAGGGAAGAAAAGAGGAATAAAAAAGCTATGATACTTGCATGGAGGAGACAACCACAACCTCCTTTCCTTCAAATTGGACCCATTTGCTCTTAGAAGACTTTTTTGAATTTCTTTGAATCTCTATGAAGATTTCTAAAAATTGCAGCTCATCATTCATAACCTCTCTCTTAATGATGGTAACCAAATATGTATTTACTATATTATATAAAATAGAAACAAATAGAGATCATGGAGGACTGATTGAGTTTAAAGGCAAAGAGTTTTGAAAAAATATGGTGTTTATTTTCACTTATACAAATTTTGATATACATTATATAGCTAAAAAAGTATATACAATATATGCACAGTTTATAAAAAATAAAGCAATCACCTACCTATTAACTAGCCAACTTAAAAATTACAATAAAGCCTGTGTTTTAGAAGCCTCCTGTGTGCCATTCCTTGATTATATCTCCATTTCAGCCTCCAGAAATACCATCTACAAATAAGGGTCAGACTTGTCTTGGCATTTTATTCCCTGGTAAAAGTACATAGAATGACATTGTCATCTTAGTAATAACAGCCCTCAGTGTGTCTGTGTCTTGGTCCAAACTCTAGTGGTACCTCCCTAAATCTGCTGCATAGCTGTCTTATTAAGATAACATTTTTTGATTTCCTGTGTTGGATGACCTAAATCCCATGTTATTTTTTTTTTTGTCCATTCTCTCTCAAGTAGAACTCATACTCCAGTAACTTCTTGAGGAAGGATGAGAGGAAAGTACAGTTTTTAAACTTGCATATTTGAAAATATCTTTATATAACATAATATTAATTACTATTTTTCCTGAGTATAGATTTTAAATTAGAAATATTATTGACATACAATATTATATTAGTTTCAGGTATACAACATAATGATCAGACATTTTTATAACTTATGAAGTGATCACCCTGATAAGTCTAGAACCCATCTGATACCATACATAGTATTACAATATTATTGACTGTATTTCTTAAACTGTATTTTATATCCCATGACTGATATTATGACTGGCAATTTGCACATTTTAATTCCTTCCCCTTTTTCATCCATGTCCTCAAACCCCACTCCCATCTGTCAACCATCAAAATGTTCTCTGTATCTATGAGATCGTTTCTGTTTTGTTTGTTGATTTATTTTATTAAGAATCCACATATAAGTAAAATCACATAATATTTATCTTTTTTGTCTGACATTTCACTTAGCATAATATCCTCTATGTCTATCCATGTTGTTATAAATGGCAGGATTTTATTCTTTTTTGTGGATGAGTAATATCCCATTGTATATAGCTACTTCTTTATCTATGTGTCCATCAGTAGACTCTTAGGTTGCTTGCATATCTTGGCTATTGTACATAATGCTGCAATGAACATAGGGTTGTATGTCTTTTCAAATTAGTGTTTTGGGTTTCTTTGTGGAAATACCCAAAAGTGGAATTGTGAGGTATTTCATTGTCTTTTGTTAAAGATTTTAAAGTATATTTTGTCTGATACAAATATTGTTACCTCAGCTTTTTTTGTTTTCATTTGAATAAAATATCATTGCCATCTCTTTACTTTTGGTCCGTGTGTGTCTTTCAATCTGAAGTGGGTCTATTATAGGTAACATATATAAAAGTCTTGTTTTTATATTCATTCAGCCACCCCGTGTCTTTTGATTGGAGCATTTAATTCATTTATATTTAAAGTAATTATTGATAGGTATGGGGTTATTAGCATTTTATTATTCATATCTCTGATCTTTTTTTTCTTCTTCTTTAAGAAGTCCCTTTAATATTTCCGGTAATGCTGGCTTGGTGATGATGAACTTCTTTAACTTTTTCTTCTCTGGAAAGCTCTTTACCTATTCTTCAATCCTAAATGATAGCCTTGCTGGGTAGAATAATCTTAGTTGTAGGTCCTTCCTTTTCATTGCTTTGAATATTTCACATTAATCCCTTCTTGCCTGCAAAGTTTCTGTTGAGAAATCAGTTGACAGTCTCATGAAAGCTCCCCTGTAGACAACTAATGGCTTTTCTCTTTCTGCTTTTAAGATTCTCTCTTTGTTTTTAATCTTTGTCATTTTGATTATGATTTGTCTTGGTGTGGGCCTCCTTGGATTCATCTTGTTTTAGATTCTGAACTTCTTGGACTTGTATGTGTATTTTCTTCCCTAGATTAGAGAAGTTTTCTGTCATTATTTTTTGAAATAGGTTTTTAATTACTTGCGCTTTCTCTTCTCCGTCTGGAACACCTATTATATAAATATTGATATGCTTGATGTTGTCCCAGAGGTCCCTTAAACTATCCTTATTTTTTTCAATTCTTTTTTTTTTTGCTCTTCTAGTTATATATTTTCTGCAGCCTTGTCTTCTAAATTGCTGTTTCAATCTTCTGCTTCATTTTATCTACTGTTGATTCCCTGTAATATAGTCTTCGTTTCAGTCATTGTATTCTTCATTTCTAGCTGGTTCTTTTTTATGTTTTTTATTTTCATTTTCATATTTTCTATTCCTTTGTTAAAGTTCTCATTTAGTTCATATAGTCTTCCCCTAAGTTCACAAACTCTTCCCCTAAGTTCACTGAGCATCATACAACCAGGGTTTTGAACTCTGCATTTTGAGATTGCTTATCTCCATTTAGTATAGTTCTTTTTCTAAATTTTGTTCTTTTCTTTTCTAGTTTCTTTTCTAGTTTTGTTCTTTTCTTTTCTTTGGGACATGTTTTTTTGTCTCCTCATTTTGGATGAGTCCCTTTGTTTGATTCTATGTATTAGGGAGATCTGCTATATCTCCTGGCCTTTGTAGAGTAGCCATATGTAGTAGGTATCCTGTGGATTCCAGTGGCACAGTCTTTCCGGTCACCTGAGCTAGGTATTCCAAGTATTCCAAGTGTGTTTCTTCCTTACTAAGCCCTTTAAAACTAAAAAAAATATCTCTCATCCATTTTCAGAAAAAAAATTTTGAATTTATTTTTTATTGATATTTTTCTCCCTCTGTTTTCTGTGATCCCTTTTTCTAGAACATCTATTATTTGGGTGTAGTTAAATAATTTTTCCACTTTTTGTTTTGTTTTGCAGCTCTTGTTTTGCTCTACTTTCTAGCATGTTTCTTAATTTTATCTTATAACTCTTCTATTGAGATTAGCATTTTATTTCTCCATTTATGTTTTGAGTTTCCAAAAACTCTTTAAAATTATCTAAATAATTTTGTTATATAAATTTTTGTGTTCTTTTCATGTCTGTCTTACCTTTTCTGACACTATGACTAGTTATTCTATTTTATTTTTATTTTTCTTCTTCTTTTGTAATGGTCTCTATTTCCTCCAAGTTGCTTTTATTCTTTTTGTCATTTTGGTCTCTGTATTCCATGTTAAAGAGGCTCCTTCAACTTAGAGGTTTTCCTTTTACTCTGATGTGTGGTAAATCTAGTTGCCTGTTAATGATTAAGAATGGGTTCTAAAAAGATTTTATGAAGTTCTGATTACTTGGTAGGGTGTCAAATTTTAGCTCTTCTGTAGAAGAACCCCCAGTGCCTTTGAGAATTTCTTGTTCTGCTGCCCAGTATTCCTAGAAAAAACTTTACCACTCTTTCTCCTGGAGCATCAGAAGTCTGATTGGGGAAACTGACTAAGCCTGCAAGGCAGCATTCTTGTACATAGTCACTTATTTCCTTTGTTTTTAGTTTGGTGTTTACTCCCTCAACTGAACTTGGTGTCCTCAGAGCCCCTGAGCTGTACTTTTTCCTTTTTGTTTTTCTTTGCAGAGATAAGCCTCAAGAATTTTATGCTATAGAAGAAATCTCCTGGTATCATGGGGTTGGGGAGAATGGAAACTAGTGTTCTACCTAATTTACTCACACATTCTCTTTATTTTAGACTTTTCTTGTCCCATTACCTTTCCTCCATCCCTGCAGTTCCAAAATTACCGAGAACTGGCATTTTTTTTGACCTCCTTGAAGATTTTAGAATGTACTTTGTGTTGGTACTCACTTATCCTTCATACTTTTAACTTTCTAATTTTTGTGAAGTTACTTCTTTATCATCCGCTTTTTAGCTTTCAAAATTTTGTTGCTGATATCACTTTCTTGTTGTCTCCTTTTGTTTGGGTTTAAGGCTTTACAAACAAAAATAATTTACTATAAATTTAGTGGGTTTCATCAGGTAACAACAATAAATGCATGTGTTTAATCTTTCATCCTAACCAGTAACTCAGCTGGTATAATTTTTATGTTGTCTTCACCCATTCAACAAATATGTACTGATTTCTGTTAAATAACAAGTAATACCATCTTGCTTTAATAAATTCTAAGACATTTATTTTTGTATAATTAAGATACTCTTTCCTTATTATATTTAGAATCATCAAATTTTCTAACACTAAAACTACTAGGTAAAATGGTGAATAGCTAAATTGGGGAAAGCTAGTCACCCCTCTACCTCTTATCTTCCTGGAGAAATTTTCCTCTCCAACTAATGTCAGAATATGATATAGGCAAATTAAAATCTTATATAAACCGATCAATCCTATTGTACTCTTATCCCATATCTTTTTCTTTCTCCAATGTTAAAATTCTAAACCAGGGAATTGTTCTTAATTATCCCCAATGTCACCACTCTCCCATCTAATCATTCTCCAAATATGGACAATTTTACCACCTGAATAGCTTCTGCATTTGCTCTTTCAAATGACAAAACTAAAACTAAACTTTAAGTTAAAGAAAGCTCTCTAACATAGAATACAGAGACCAAAGTGACAAGCAGAATAAAAGCAACTTGGAAGAAATTGAGACCATGACCAAAAAAAAAAAAAAAGAAAAAAGAAAAAAAAAAAGAAAAAAAATAACTAGTCATAGTATCAGAAAAGATAAGGCAGATGTGAAAAGAACACAGAAAAATATGGATTGGGGGAGTACTGTGCCTCACAAAGAGTAGAGCACCCTTCCTGAAGAATTTCGGGCAAGAATGAGTTGTATATTATGTTAGAACAGAAAACACAAAACAGAATATGATTGGCTAGATCTCTTTGTAAAGCTAGCAGGTTTTATTGTCTAGGGTAAGATAAACTAGTTAAAGCTGAGTTAAAGGATTGTGATTGGTATGTGTTAGGTTTCCTTGACAGTGAGGCATTTCCTACAACGGCAGGCTGACTTTGGTTTAGATTTGTGATGTGTGCTGGGCCACTGGGGCAGCCTCCATTTTGTGGGTCCCAATGAATAAACTAACTTTATCCATTCATTTTGTGTTTTCCCTTCTGTGCACCCATCAAATCCATTCACCTTCCTTCTGCCAGACTGAATTTTCTCAAATGCAAATGTGATCATGTCACTTTTCTTTGTAAAACTCCCAAATTAGTCTTTATTACTTTAATAAAGTCCAAATTTAGAGCAGGGTGGAGAGAGCTTAAGTTTCTGCAAACTCTTTTTTCACTATGGCCTTCCTGGTGTGTGGAACTCAACTAAGATCATAAGCATTCATATATTTTTATGACAGACACCAAGCAATTTTATGCTGCTGTGTCTTCTAAATGCTGTTCCTCTACTTGGAGCACACCTTTTGACATTTCTCTTCCTGAGACACCCTTTATGACCACTTTGGGTCCCTCAAGGAATCTCTCACCAACCCTCCCAAAGCTGGGCTCTGCCCATCTTATTATGTCAACCTGTATTGACATAAATTGCCTGAACTTTCATGCCCTATTAGAGCACCCTATTTTTGTATCCCACATGTCCTGTAAAATGTCTGACACATAGAAGAATGTTTTCTAGTGTACTAATATTGGAACTGAGGACTGCCAACAGAATACTTTTTTTCTCTTAACTGAATATTTTACCTACTTTCATAATTATTGGAGCCATTTTGATTTAAACTTTACTTACTGGGCTGAGATTAAAATAATTTAGATTTATTCTCATTTAACCTCTTTGTACTGCAATTATATAAACTTTGTAGTTATTTTAGATCTCTATAATTCACCTCTAAAATTTTTGTCTTTCTTATAACACCCCAGCCTGCCTCACACACACTTTTCTAGTGTTTCCTAGTTAAAGCTTTATTCTAGCAAGCTTTCAATGATCCCATCCAAGGATTTAGCTAATAATTTCAAATACAGTTTTAAAAGTAGTTAAAATACTAGACAGGGCTCTGGATGACCGAAAAGTCTTACTACTCCACAGATTGATGCTACCTAAGAAGGGAGGTTTAGAATTATGATTAGGCTATTGAAGAAAGACACTCTACAAAGGATGTGCCCCTTCTCTCCCACCATGTAATTGACCTCAGAGTATTTATTAGGCATATGCTTGTGTAATACACCATTGTCTTCAATTCCTTTTGCTCTTTCTTTTTATTTCAACCAGTAGCCCTGAGAATGAGATTTGAGTAAAAGCAGTGGACTAGACTTCCATGAGATCTGAGGAATGTATATTTACTTTAGTAAGTTTATTCATAAAGTAACAAACACCTAGAAAGGTAAACTGATTACAGAAATAAAGCAGTTATGCTCTCTCAGGAGGACAGAAATTTATGTGCATTCACACAGAAAAAAGCAGTTGTTTCTTTACATGTAAAGAAAATCATCTCAGTGGAAATAGCTTATTTACATTTTCAAGTGAGCAAACTCTCTTTACAATCAACAGCATGAATCAAACAGAGAAGGGAGAAGAAGACTTTTTGTCTTTGAGGTATACAAGCAAGCTCCCTTGAGATGAAACATGTTGGAGCTGGAAAGATTATAACAATAATAACAACAATGTGTCAATGATTCACAAATGTATCTGTGGGGCAGAGTATGCTTTTCAAAGGACGTTCCCTTCTATTATATCTTATTTGATCATTATGACAACCCCAGAGGGTACATAGGTGGGTATTATTATCACTATTTTACACATGAGCATTCTAAACTGTGAAAGATGTGAAGGTATTTGTCCAGAATCACCGAGCTAGTTAGTGGTAGCTTTGAATCCAGAGCCCAAATTTTCTGTAACATGCTGTAATGTAAATGGATTATATGCACTGCCTTCACAAAGAAATGCCCAGGAGATGAAAGTCTAAATCAATGGCTCTGGAGATTCTCAGATTTATCTGTCAGTTAACAGAAAAGAACAGAAATGAAAACTAAGAAGTTCCTGAGCAATAGTCTACCAACTCAGTGACCATCTTAGCCAGAAGAATTGTTGTCTTTCTTTTTCCTAGGTTATCTGCTGGGCTTGTAAATCTCCAGAAGAAAATTAAGAATTTTTTTGGTGGCCTTGGAAGAATTCTGAATTGTTAATTTTTTTCTTTATTCAATGAAGAGCATAAGGGAGTATTAATGGGCTGGATACTTGGGCCATTTGTCTATTGATCTAGTATGCAAAGAGTCTGCTTATTCTGCTTGATGAAGGAAGAGGAAGATTTTACAGCTGCAACAGACTTCCCTGCATTTTTTATTCCATTAGCTTAGAATCCTATATTATCAGACTTTTGGCAATCTATTACAAACCCCTCATTCAACAGAGAGGGAGCTGAAATAAAAGAGCTGAAGTGATTACCCAAAGTTCACACAGCTAGTTAATATCATAGTTGAGACTAGAATCAAAAGAGCCAATAATAATAGTTTCTAGCTACCATTTTCTTAGCATCTACTGTGTCCTTGCTACTGTGATATGCACTTATAATATCTATTACTTTATTGTCTCTCACACATATAAAATTGAGGGCTATTATCCTCGTATTTTAGTCAAAATATGTTAGGCCAGCTGGGGGTAACAAAGTAATACGGAAATCTCAGAGTCATTAATATAACATATATTTATTTCTTGCTTATGCTGCAGTCTCATGTGGATTAATGGGCAACAAATGAGGTTGGTGGGAGATATTCTCTTCTCCTCACAGTAACTAAAAACCCAGATTGAGAGAGTCTCAACTTCTGATAGGTATACCTCATAGAGCACACACCTCTTTAACTGCTGGGGCAAGAGAAGAGAACACACAAAGAATTCACACCTATCTCTGTACTTGGTCCTGTAAGTGTTTTTCATTTCACCTTTTTTCATGGCCCCTTGACCAGATTAATCATAGGTAAAGATCAAAGTGCAAATAATCTAGGAAGTTACTGTCTTCCTTGTTCTTCGGAAGAACATTTCTTCTATGTTGCCCAATTTGTTAACATGTACTTGTTGTAGTAATCTCTTATGATACTATTTATTTCTGTAGTATTGGTCATAATTCTCCTCTTTCCTTTCTGATTTTCTTATTCAGGTCCTTTCTTTTTTGTCCTTGATGCATCTGGTTAAGGTTTATCCATTCTGCTTATCTTTTCAAAGAACTAGCTTTTATTTTTGCTCTGATCTTTTTATTTATTTCCTTTTTTTCACTAACAGTTTTGCTTGTTTTTTTTTTTTAGTTTCTAATATAATATTTTATTGCATCTATACTTTAATTTTAAAAAAGAGAAGAGAAAGATATTGATAGGCACAAGAGAGAACTACCACCCTAATCTTGCTTCTACTCTGACTCCGCTTTATGTCCACAGAGCAGCCGGCTTTGTTGAAAATTTTATATTTTCTTCTCATAGCCTTAAAATAAAATCCAAGCTGTTCTTTAAAGCTGATAGGTCTTGTCTAATCTGGCCCTTTCCATTCTCAGGCCACTCTTCCTTTAACACACTTTATCAAACTTGCTTTCTTTCAGTTGTTAAATATTCCAAGTACTTTTCTTGCTCAGGATCTTTCCACTTGCTCTTTCTTCTTTTTGCTCACCTCTCTGCTTTCTCTTTGCTTCATTAATTCTTATATAGCCTTCACATTTCAGCTTCAGTGTCATCTTTGACCAACTACAAGTTCTATGTGCAAAGATCATGACTGTTTTGTTCTTCATTATGTATTCAGTACATCATACATGTCTGAAACAAAGAAGATACTCAGTAAATATTTGTGAAATGATTATATGCAAGAATAAATGAAGATCTTTCATATATAATACTATACTTAGTCTTCAAAAACACAATGATGTAGCCATAGCAGATAAATCACTTAGAACAGTAACTGTTTATATTGTTACTAGTAGTAGTATTATGATAATCATGACTATTTTGCACTTAATAATTCCAAGAATTTATAATTATCACCTGCAATAGTATACATTCTCAATGTAAAAAGTATATTTTTAAAATATTAAATTACACAATAGAAGTGGAAACCTAAAGTTTGATTGAGGAAATGTAAAACATTTTTAGAGGTACATGCTACTAATTCAGCTTTGTGTGTGTGTGTGTGTGTGTGTGTGTGTGTGTGAGAGAGAGAGAGAGAGAGAGAGAGAGAGAGAGAGAGAGAAAGAGAGAGAGAGAGAGAGAGAGAGAGAGAGAGAGAGACTAATGTAATGATATTTCCTAAATAAAAAATCAAATATAATCTGACAAATAATTTTTGTGTCATTTCTAACTGTTAAAAACCATCTACCAGAAGTAGTTTTGACAACATTATATTGACATATCTAGGGCAATTTAATGGTTTGGAAGGACAATGACATAGAATATATGTAATTAAAATTTTCATGAAAAATCTGAGACAAATGGTTGCCATCTAGTCAGAACACAATAGAAAAAAAAAGTCACTAGAAGTTTGATATACATATTTTAAGAGGCTACCAATGAGTAATACACCAATAGTATTAATAATATAAATATATATGTATTTGATACCTGGGATCTTTTGTAGAAAATTGATGTTAACATATCTTCATTAAAAGCATTTTGAAAATTTCTTAAGTAGTACTGACCAAGGTTTTAAAATTATTTAGAGAAATCATTTCATTGAAATAACTAAAGTAAAACTTAATACTGAGGGTTTTTTTAACAACATAATATTCAGATAAAGCCATGCTAAATATTTCCTTGTCTGTTGCAGCAATTTCTATACTAAAATTTGTCAGCACATATTTACTAAAATTGTTTATAATATTTTGTTATTGCTGACTTCAATTTAATTACATTGAGGCTTACCTGGAAAGGAGTATAAGGTGAGAGACTTCACAGACTCTTGTTATGTAATAGTTCTATGAAAGGTTACTCAGTCTTTTATTTCTGAACATTCGCCATATATACCTTCTCATTCTAAAACTAGACATGAAATAGTATTGCCCAATCTCTTTTTAGTCTTATCTTCAGAAAAATCTGTGGACTACCTGAAATTTACATATCCTCTTAGTAGAAGGCTTTCCCCAGCTGCTGTCACAGTTTATGTCCAATCTCCTTGGTCCTTTAAATACTGTGCCTCCTCTATATCTTTAAGAGATGAAAATATTCTTTGAGACTATTTCAAATTAGAACTCACAACTTTCTTGTTGCAGCTCTTTGCTCATTAGGGAAATAACTTCTCTGATTTCTGAGTCAGTTTTATTCTCTCTGTCTCTGTCTCTTTGTCTCTCTGTCTCTCTCACTTCCTCTCTCTCTATGTGTGTATGTGTGTGTGTGTCTGCCCCCTGTGTACACACACACACACACACACACACACACACACACACACACACACGTTCAGGATAATCTAATTGGTTACAGATCTTAAAACTCAGGATACACCTTATACTTCATGGATATAATTATGAGGTCTAGATATTTTAGGGGTTGAATCATTTATATTCCATTCAGTGGCTTGTGTGGAGTTGCAGTCAGGGGGATCAACACAGTGAGGTGGCCTTTGTCAGTCCACCCTCTCACTTCTGTGCCACCTGCTCCCTAGGCAAAGCCCCACTCTTGAACTGCCAGGCTTTCCATGCCCTCTGTTTTTATACTAACCTACCTCCCCTTTAAAATCAACTTCCAGGAAAACATGTGACAAACTCCTTCCTTTAATTTACAGATGGATCATCAGATTTTATCTTTAGGTTTTCCTACGGCATTTGAGTAATTGTTAAGCTTTAAGTTAAAGGCATTAATCTTTGTCATTTGTAATAGGAAAAAAGATGAAAATAATTTAAGTGACTAACATTTAGGGAATTAGGTAAAGTATGATCTAGATATAAAATAATAAATAAAAATTGCAAATAAAAATTACATTTACAAAGTATTTTAATTTTTTCATATAAAATCATTAAATACTTTAAATTTATAGAAATTTAATGGCAAAAGTACTTATGTCATATGTTGAGCAAACACAGCAGAAAACAATATGCTGTGATAAAAAGTATTACAGAAAAATACTAAAAATAGTTGCTTTTGTGTAATGAAATTATGATTTTCATTTTAATAACAATAATCTATTATTTTTGCTGTGAAGGAAAAATATAAGTGTAAAAAGGAGAAAGGAATGAATTGCCAAATGTGATATTTTTAATAACCAGAAGTGTGTGTGTGTGTGTGTGTGTGTGTGCGTGTGTGACTAGACAGCTTTATCTACTTTCACTTACACTGCTTATTTGGTAGGAATAGCATGAAGTCTCATAAAAACCCATGGCTGAGGAAGGCTTCCTTTGCCTTTCCACAAGGCTGACTCTGAATGAAAAGTTTGGAGATTTAGACCTGGATTTATATGTCTTACCTTACTGATACATCAGGACCTTTGGATTTCAGCCTACCCAGCACCCTCTATATTGCTGAGAAATGCACTTTCTGGCTCTCTTATCTCCTAATATAGAAGAAAAAGCTTTGACATCAAACAGCTTCAGTTGGGGGTGACTCCACTGATTGCAAGCTGTGTGACCCTGTGCTATCTACCTGGGTCAGTAAACCACAACTTTCTCATCTGTAAAGTGGTAATGGACACTACCTTGTTCTGGCAGAATAAAAATGAAAAAATATGTGAAAAAAATTCTTAGCAGATCTCAAAAATAGACAGTTACTTTATTTCTCTTGAGTCGTAATCACACCATGCTTTAAAATTGAGCATCTTTATCATGTGGGTTTTATCAAGAATGGAGTCTGCCTCTCACTTTTTAGGATACGTTTTTGTTTGTTTGTTTGTTCTGAGTCCCCTTGGCTCTACTTCTTGTTCCCTAAACATTCCTGAAAACTTGAATAAACAAAGTTTTGGCTTCATTCAAATAACCCCTGTTTTTTTTTCCAAGAGAATAGTGGGTTTTCTTTTCCAAGTTAATAGAATCAGACTTAAACTATGTTTTCTCTACAAAGACTAGGTTCATTCTGCTAGAGGCTTTTCCATTATCTGATAAGAACTGAGGAGACCATGGCATGTTATAACAATACTGATTGTTAAAATTCACTTGTTAAAAACCAAAGTACTCATTTTCTTACTATTATCATTTCTTTCTTCTATAACAAGAATGAAATCACTTGGCTCCTCTTTTTGTTTCCTGATATTTGTCATCTCTGAGCACTTGCGGCATCTTGTTTCCAATGCTCTGCTAAATTCAAATGTAAACTATCACTTAAAGCCTCTTGCCAGGTTGCTAATTTCTATTATTTTCAGCCCCGGTAAAGCCTCATATTGACAGCATCCTCCATTTCTCTCAGCCCCTGAGCTCAATTTAAAGAATAAGTAGAAGGCAGCTAGAGGTAAAAGCTAATCTATTCTATTTTCTTCTGAGTACATTTCTTCCTTCTTAGAAATCAGTTGAGGGGAACTTTTTTTTTTTTTTTTTTTTAATTCTAATGCTTTATTCTGCCTCCTGGTGGTTGAGCAAGACTAGATTTTTTTGGCCATCCTTTGGAAATTCTACTCATGGCTCCTGTGGACTGTGAGAGCAGGGAGCTGACAAGAAATAAGGTCTCAAATCTCTTCAAATACTCCCCACACTTGCTCTGCTGCCAAATCATTAAGCAAGGCAAACTCCTCTCCCATATGGGCTGTTAACTTTTATTTGTTCAGTACTGTTCTTACACATGGCTGGCTTGAACTCCAGTTTCTTCCCTGAATGAGAAGAGTACCCAGCATCCACTTTGATTATAGCAGGGTCTGCTATTCTGTTACTCTGCTGGCCTATCTATGATAAGCTTTGATATGGATCTTGGTACTTTTGGCCTTGTTCATTAATTCATGAATTCATTTTTCTAATTCAATGAATTTATTTAACCAGTTTAGGTACTGGGAATATATTAGTGAATATAGCTAATTTAAAAAAATCTTTACCTTTCTAGAGTTTACTGATTAGTGGGGAAGGGGTGGAGAATAAGTGTATTGTATAATTTACTATTTATAGTGTATTAGAACATTATAAGTGCTTTAAGAAAAAAAGAGAACAGGGTAATGGAGATCAGAAAATTCAAGTGGAAAAATTTATAATTTTAAATAAAGTGCCCATAGTGGGTTCTATTAAGAAGTGACTTATGAATTAAGATTTGAAGGGAATGATAACATGAACCAAAAACTCATTTTGGAGAAAGAATATTCCAGGTGGGGCAAAAGTCTTCTGAGAAATATCAAGACACACTTATCAACTTATCTTATATTGTTGGCAGTATTAATCATTGGAGGTACAGAGATGAATAGAGTATGTTTCTTGCCTTCAAAGAGTTTATAGTCTTGTATAGGAACCAAATACAAAATGGGCAATTTCAATAAACCATAATTACTGATAAAACATAGAGCTAAGGATGCTATAAGATTCTAAAGATGGTATAGGATCCTTATAGGATGCTATATGAATGCCATAGGCATGTATAAGAGATTTGGGGACAGTAATACTGCTAATAATTTATCTTTTCCAATACCTGTTCAACAATATTGGTAGAGTATAGACCACTAATTGTAGAAAAAAAATATCTCAGGGTAGGGGAAGAAGGGTTTAAATTTGTTTATTAAAGGATCTGAGAAATTCTCAGTAAATAAATTATTTTATTTAGCTTTGCAGTCTTTCTAAACATATTGATCAATAGAATCCTTGGGAAAGGCTGCTCTCAATCAAGTTTCATGCAGATAATCAGTTCAGACAGTGATGAGCTGGATGTGAGGGTATCCTGGGCCTGAGATGATAGTCAACCTGAATTCAATCTGGACACATCCTCCCTTTAGTCCCCTTTGTCTTCATCCATAGAATAAGAAGTTTGTTCTAAATGGTCTCAAAAGGCCAATATGTTTCTAATCTGATTGAATCTATTGAATTATTTTCTGGAAGCTATACGACAGGCCCAACAGAGGTTGATTAAGTCCATAAGTGTGTTTCAAGTAGCTGCTACATGCTGTGCACAGTTCTAGATTCTGGAGCTACAGCAGTGAAAGGGATAGAGAATGCCTCTCAGGGCAGACAGATAATGAATGTATAAACATACAAATTAGGTAATTTCAGGGAGTGATGTGGCTGTGAAGAAAACAACAACAATAGTAAAAACAAACCACATGATGATGAGAGAAGGAGAAATTGGATGTGGAGAAAAGAGCTATGTTAGATTGAATAGGTAGGGGAGGTGACTGAGAAGGCAAGGTTTGAGCTGAGACCTGAACAATAAACAGGAACCGGTCATATAATAACGTGGGGCAGAGGAAATGATGGCAGCAAAACTCCTGAGGCAAACAGAGTGTGGTGAGTTGCAGATTCCGAAAGAAAGTCACCATAGCTGAAAAGAAGAGAACAAGATGAAAGGATATGATAGGGGTTGGAAAACTTTCTACAAAGGATAACATAGTAAATAGTTTAGACTTTGTAGGCCACACCGTCTTTATGGCAATTTCTCAAATCTGCCTTTGCATTCAAAGCAGACACAGAACTTAAAGTTGAGTGTGATTGCGTTCCAATAACATGTCATTTACAAAAACACTGGGTTAGATCCCTGGGCCATAGCTTGTAAATCCCTGGAGCAGGCCATTAGTTTTTGAGCCAGAGATAGTGAGAAGATCATACAGAATCTTGTTGGTCATGGGCAAAAGCTTCTATTTGATAGCCATGCTGAGGTTTTCAGTGTTTTAGCAGTTTAGTGACATGATCAGATTATGTTATAAAAGGCTACACAAATAGTGTTTTGAGAATGGATTACAGGGCCAAGAGTGCAAGCAAAAATAAAAGGCCATGTAATGGTTATAAAAGCACAATGAATATGATCCCTGCCCTCAACAAGCTTACCAAGCTTACTATTTAGTTGAAGAGACATAGCAAAACGGGAGAACTATAAAATTTCAGTGTGTTAAAGGGTCTGAGCAGTCCTACTAAAACAAAATTCTTAGTGCTATATTATGTGTGTATATTATACATTTCAAAATAGAGACTATATTATGTGAGTGTGTGTAATTTGCCAATTAATAGAATCCTCCTCTTTTCTTGCATTTGTGTGGATAGCTCCTGAGATTGGTTTTTATTACAGTATACAGTGAGAAGTGTCCTGTAAGAATAAAAATGGAGATAAGAAATAAAATGTGAAGAGTCTTGAATACTAGACCAAATTTAAAGTTATGATAGTTTGTTTCTCTTTACTGCCCTGTTTCTTATTACCTCTTAATTCTGCCAATAGTCGATTGCGGCACTTAGTCATTCATTTGTTAATTCTTTCACTTATTCATTACATCATAAACTATATGGATGGCACTAGGAAGGTCACTGACTAAATAAACAAACACCCAAACAAAAAGAATGGCATACGATCTCTCTTCTCAGGAACTTCTGGTCACAAAGAGCTGCCTTGAAATCCATCTATGACTGGTTTCAAGGATTCCTGTAGGAGGACTAGGAGAGGCTACCTAAGTCATTGTCAGTTGACTGATACAATAGATTTTAATGCTGAAGAAAGATTTTAGGGCTTCATTTTTCAATATAATGGCCACCAACCAAATGTGACTATTGGGCCCTTGAAATGTGACTAGTGTGAACTGAAATATAATATAAATGTAAAATATACACTGGATTTTAAATTCTTCATAACAAATTAATGAAAAATATTTATAATTCAATAATTTTTATTACATTTTGAAATGATAGTATTTTAGATATTAAGTTAAATAAATTATATTATTAAGATTAATTTCAACTTTTGATTAACTTTTAAAAATTTGGTTACAAGAAAATCTAAAATTACACATGTGGCTCACCTTATATTTCTATTGGAGAACACTGGTCTGGATTTACCGAGCTGGCTATCTGGTTTCATGGTTCCTTACCTCTTAATATGACAATATGAAATAGTCTTAAATAGATCACTGATCTTAAACCAGGATGAATGAATCCTCAGCCTTAGGTCTCAGGGCAACTCAATCATTGCAGACATTCACCCACTAAGAAAGTCTTAGGTTCCATCTGGTTGAACTTCTCCCATACCACTGAGGAAGAATATTAAGAAAAAGTTGGATTTTTAAAAATCAACAGCAAATCTGCAAATTGCCTTTTCTTATTCTTATAAACCCATTCAGTACTTCTCATGCAGAGATTTAGATATTTTTTTTGGTGGGGGGGGGACTTTTGCTTTATGTGATCTCTGATCAAGTACAAAAATTTATGTGACTCTTCATTCTTCTTGCAAAAAATAGTTCAAGTTTTACCTACTCCATAAAGTCTATTCTTTCTTCTTTAGCCCCTCATTGCGTTGATTTATTATTCAACACATGTTAAGCACAGCTGTTGTTTATTTTTTGTGAAACAGTTCTGGTCTCACCTGCAAGAAAACAGTACTGTCCTGGATTTCTCAATGAGTGTCTTGTTTCTTCTGCTGCTGCCTCCACTTCACTACCTGGAACACTCATGCTTTATATTATGCATTTTTAAAAATCCACAAAGAAATTCTACTTTGAAAGAGATTCTTGGCTTGCAAACTCATATTGGTAGTCTTTGTCTCTTTTCTCAGTAGCAGTTCTATGTTTCTTTTTCTCTGCTCCCAACCCACTCTAGACAGCACCATCATTCCATTCTTAAGAATCAGAATTCAGTGTTTTGTTACTCAGGCAGTCAAACTGTCTCTCAGTCAATCTCTCTGTGGTGTGCCCAAAGCACTAAAATGTTTTTCCAATCTGATGATTTTGAATTTTTCCTCGACCAATACTTCTGCCTCTAGCAAGAATGGTCAATCCATACTATTCAATTTTAAATTGAGTGGTGACATTTATATCTCCTAAGGCAAAACATTCTAATTAGTGACTTGCCACCTCTGATATGTGTCTACATTAATTGGAGGCTTAGTGTGTTTGATACTGAAATTATAAATAGAAAAGTCACCAGAAATGTTGTCTGAAACAACCTTGGTTTTTTATTTTTGTTTTTGTTTTTGTTTTTTTTCTTATTACAAATGAAAGCTAAATAACATTGTAACAAAACGGGAATTCAAACCCAGGTTAAGAATAGTGAACCAGCAACATAGAAGCACATTATCTGAACAGGTGAAGGTAAAGGAAAGATGGAAACAGGATACTGAAAACCTAAACAGACAAGAAAATGAGATGACCAATACCCTTGAAAAAGATTCCTATAAGGGAGAACTTGTGATTCTAGATAGCGAAGTGAAAGCTTCCCTAGAGTATTGGGAAATAGTAAATCTCCAAAGGTAGATGGATAGATAGATTATTTTAAGCCATAAAAGTTGATTCTGTCAAAATTCTAACAAGGATTTGTCAACAAATATGGGAAACAAAACAATGAACTATGAATTAGAAACATTCAATATACATCACAGTTTTCAAGAAAGGACATGCAAAGAAGTACTGTAACTATAGGACCATTGCTCTGATTTCTCATACAAGTAAAGCTATGATTAAGGTGATGCAACAAAGGCTCTTTCTTATACGAAGCAAGAAATGATGGCTGTTTAAACTGGATTTGAAAAAGGAAGTGGCACTTAAGATCTAAGTGCAAATACTTGTTGGATACTGGAGTGCTCTCATAAAATGTAAGAGGTTAGTCTATGCTTTGTAGGCTACAGTAAATCCTTTGGCTGCATGGATCATGAACAGCTATGGGTTGCTCTGAAAGACATGGTTATACCTCAGTATTTGATCATTCTGATGTATTGTGGGTAGAAAACCATTGTCAGGACAGAATATGGAGAGACAATGGTTTCCTATAAGTGAAGGTGTCAGCCAAGGGTGTATTTTTTCCCTCTATTTGTTTAATTTGTATGCAGAATCTATCATACAAAAAAACTGAGCTAGACTCAAAGGAAGGAGGAGTAAAAACTGGTAGAAGAAGTATCAGTAACTTAAGATATGCAGATGACACCTTCTTACTGGCAGAAAGTAGTAATGTTGTGAAATAACTTCAGATAAAAATAAAAGAAGAAAGAGCTAAAGCAGGACTACATTTGAACATCAAGAAGACAAAAACCATGACTACAGAAGACATACACAACTTTAACATAGACAATGAAAACATCAAAATTGTTAAAGATTTTGCTTGCCTTGGGTCAGTCATCAATCCAAATGGAGATTGCACCAAGAAATCAAGAGAAAGCTAGACTGGGAAGGGCAGCAATGGAAGAATCATCAAGATCTTAGGGAAGATCATCAAGAACAAAGGTACGTCATTAAAGACCACGGCTAAGATCATCCATACCCTAGCATTCCCAATTTGTATGTATGTATGTGAAAGTTAGAAAGTAAAGAAAGCTAACAGGAAAAAAAAATTGATTGATTTAAAATATAATCTTGGAGGAGAGCTATAAAGATACACTAAACACTACCATAAAAATGAATGAGTGGATCTTGGAGCAAATTAAGCCTGAAACATTGCTGGAGGAAAAAAATGACAAAACTGAAACTATCCTACTTCAAGCACATCATGATGAGGCAGGGTTCCTCCTTGGAAAAGACAATTATGCTGGAAAAAAATATAAGGCAATAGAAAAAGAGGAAGACCAAATATGAGATGAACTGACTTCATAAAAGAAACTATAGGCCTGAACCTACAGGAGATGAGCAGAGCTATTGAGGACACAATATTGAGACATTACTCATTCAGAGTCAGATCCAACTCAGTGACACAAAATATCCTCTTTCCTTGGCTAGCAAAATACAGAATATAGTCAAGATATCAGGTGGGGAAATTGAAAACATGATATGCCTGTTGGAATATATTCTTATTCTGACCCACATACTCTCAGTGTATGTGAGAGGCATCCAGTTATTGACTTTAGAGCAAAATTTGATTCCATGGTACAGCATGAGTTTTAAAGTCATACATTTTAAGTTTCAGCTCCATCACAAACTAGACATGTAGAGAGTCAGCATTTTGGGTGCAGTAAGCAGCATAGGACTACATCAAAAGGGTGTCCTGCTCTAGAAGTTTAATGCTCTGCAGTTGCCAACTTGAAATTCTTAATATTTATATCTTTGGATTTGTGTTTTATAAGTGATGCCCAATGAGACATGGGAGCATGCCTCAGCTCACTGGTTTTCTCACTTCCAGCCACTTCCTCACCTCTCCACAGCACCACTGCTCCTGTCTAGTGATGGCTGCCATCTTCCACACCTTTTCCAGGGGCCTAAAGGTAGGCATGGGAAAGAACTGGGGTTGTCAACTGGTGGGACTGGGCTACAGGTACCATAAGGGTCTATATCTGCTCCCAGGGAGTGAGACATTAAATAACAAATAAAATAAACATCATGATAGGTAGGAGAGACCATAAAAGAAAGGAAAGAGATTTTACCCTGCCTCTTGAATAAGAGATCAACATTTTTATTTTGATCTCAAATCTTACAGCTAGCTCTGGCTCTGTAACTATAGGAAAGGTCCTTAGACACCTGCTCCTCTGTGTATCATGAGTAAGGGTCAGGGTTATCCCACAGTAGTAATACACCTTTATCAACAGGGGAGGGTGTGGTCATCAGAATACTGAAGTTACTGAAGCTATCACTATAGAAAAGCATAGAAATGGACCACAAGAGATATTGCTATGCCTTGACCCAGCAGGGCAAGGGAGATGACGGTCATACTCACTGACCTTGCTTTCTTCCTGTTTTTTATTTCCTGCTGGTTCCTCCCTATAGTAGAAAGCCACATTGCAGGGACCACCACTGATGTGGCTCGCTGTGATCAGCAGACTCCCAGGGCCAGATTAGGGTGGCAAGGGAGGCCGGCGAGGGGAGAGTAGCAAAATGGAGAGTGCATAGCTTGACTTTATGTAGTTGCTTTAAAGATTACATAAGATAAAATACGTAAAATACTTCATAACTATAAAGTACCATTGAATAGAATCATAGATATTTATTATTAGTATTCATATTATTTATCTCTCTGGAGAAACTGAAGCAATTTGAATTCAGGTAGTGGTGTTAGTAGAGTGAAGAAAGTCTTGTTGCATTCTTGATTCTGTCATATCACTATGCCCAAAAGTGGTGATGTTAAATTACAAAACAAAATTCCAGTGACATTGCCTCAAAATTTATAATACAGAGATCAAGGAGGTAGGGACACTGGGTTCTAATCCTGGTTCTGACATATTTCTGCAAAACAGTTGAAAAGTAATTTACCTCCTCTAATTCTCCTCTTACTCTTTTTAAAGTGGGATGACTAATAACAGGCTAATTATGAGGACTGGTGAGCTGTCAAGAAACTGCTTTATGCTTCTCTTCCTAGGACAAATCTGGAAATATAGGTTGGAGAGTCTCCGAAACTGTGGGTCATTCCTAACTTTCATTTACTTTACGTCTGAAGCTGTTTTTTAAGAGATATTAGAATTTTAGTTCTGGGACCTGTGGGGACAGGGACCCACCTCCCCCTCACCAACATATAGAATGAAATGACATCATTTCTCTCTACACCTAAACATTCTATGGTACCAATTGCTTGTAATGAGAGGAGAAGAAATTACCTTGTTGCACATAACATCTTGCAGCACATAACATCTAAGTTAACACTAAGAAGGAGAAGTTGAAATGTGAAACATCTTGTTGAGTTCTAGTTAAAGAGAGATCTGTTTAAAATACTTTGCTATGCAGCTTTAAGAGGGAGACAGGGGAATAGCTATTAAGCAGAAGATCATAAAAACATAGAAATATAAATTAAAGCAAATAACATTTAATTTTCTTACTGACTAAATTCATTTTGTGTCAGGAGTGGATGGTGAAGGAGAGGAATTGAGAATGCATTAAGTTTTCATTAGGTCACTTTTTTTGGCCTCCAGGGAGCTTTCACTTAGTAGTGTACACACAAATGAAAGAAGTGGGTAGATAGGGAGAAAGAAAGGAATCATTCTCATTGGCCCAGATTCATCAAATGACTTCTTCATCAGTGTCTCATGGCAAGGGAGGGAATCCATAGTGTAGTGTAAAACTTCATTTAGAGAGCCATTTGCAGTGCTCAAGTCCCATCTTGGGGTACTTTACATGTTAGTTTGAGAAGAGGTAGCCATCTTAAAGCTTTATTTGTCTACATAAATGGAAAAAGTGAGGACAAGGATGGCTGGTAAGAGACACAGCTGGACTCAATTTTATACTTTTATACTTTGGAATTATTCACGATACAAAAAGGCTCTTAGAGATAAAAGGGTCAATTAGAGATTATATCTGGAAAACATTCATTTTACACAAAGAGAAACAACCCAGTGCGGTAGATGGAGTACTGGGGAATGGAAGGGAAGCCCAGAGGTCACAGGGAAGCATTAACCTCCTCCAGAAATGATCATATCCTCAAGCCTAACACTTAGGGATCAACCCTGACCTCATTCATTTTCTTATTTAATTCTACAAATTCCTCTCAATAGCTATTAAACCTATTTGTTTTCTCCTTTTCAGCTGTCATGCTTTAACTTCTGGCCTTCCCCATTTCTCACTTAAATTACTTCAAGTCTCCACCTCTAGCTTTCTAAAATGTTGGTCCAGAGATTTCACTGTACTAGTTAAATTTCCTCAACACTTATGCATCATTCTCAAGATAAATTCCAAGCTCCTTAGGATAATACAAAATGACCTCCATGATAAGACATATTTTTAAGGTTCCAGTCATATTGCATACATATTTACCAAGTACCATTCTAAGATTTT
Source organism: Macroglossus sobrinus (assembly GCA_004027375.1). NCBI lineage: Eukaryota > Metazoa > Chordata > Mammalia > Chiroptera > Pteropodidae > Macroglossus > Macroglossus sobrinus. The sequence goes on from PVKZ01000558.1 coordinate 391,525, forward strand.
ACAAATATTAGCTCATTTAATCTTCCTAACAACCCTGTGAGATATGTGTTATTATTGTCCCTCTTTTATAGATGAGAAAACTGAGGCACAGAGAGGTTAAATGACCTTCCCAAGGTCTCACAGACAGCAAATGGTTGGACCAGGACTTTGACATCTGCTTTCAGAGTCTATACCCTTAGACCCTTTGACCTGCTGCTGTAAAGTTCCCTGTATGAGCCAGGTTTTCTCACCTCTGAGGTTATAAGCAGGCTATTTTATCATCTTGAAGTAGCTGTTGTTTCTTTTGCACGGATATCTTCTGTTTATTTGTTTTTTAATAGACTTCATTTTTTTAAAAAGTAGTTTTAGATTCATAGAAAAATTGAGTAGAAGACATTGAGAGTTTCCCTTTGTTCCCTGCTCCCTCACATGCATAGCCTTTATCAACATCCCGGACAAGAGTAGCACATTTGTTATAATTGATGCACCTACAGTGACACATCATTATCATTCAAGGTCCATAGTCTACATTAGGGTTCCCTTTTAGTGTTGTATACCCTGTGGCTTTGGACAAATGCATAGTGACATGTAAGAGTCATTATGGTATAATACAGAGTACTTCCATGGCTCTAAAAGTCTGTGCTACTCCTATTAATCCTTCTCTTCCTGCTAACTCCTGGTAAACACTGATCGTTTTACTGTCTCCAGTTTTGCTTTTTCCCAGAAAGTCATGTAATTAGAATCATAGAGTATGTAGTATTTTCAGATTATTTTCTGCATTTAAGGTCTTTCTATGTCTTCCCATGACTTGATAACTTATTTCTTTTTAGTACTAAATAATATTCTATTTTCTGGCTGTATCATAGTTTATTTATTCATTCACCTACGGAAGGGTATCTCCGTTGGTTTCAAATTTTGGTAATTAAGAATAAAGCTACTATAAATCTATTTTTAGGTTTTTGTGTGGACATAAGTTATCAACTCATTTGGATAAGTACCAAAGAGCAGGATTGCTAGATCATATGGTAAGAATATGTTTAGTTTTGTAGAAGCCATCAAATTATCTTATAAAGTGGCTGTACCATTTTTCATTCCCACCAGCAATGAATGGGAGTTTGTGTTGCTCCTTGTCAGCCTTTGGAGTTTTCAGTGTTCCATATTTTGGCCATTCTAATAGGTGTATAGTAGTATCTTAGAATTGTTTTAATTTGCATTTCCCTGTTGACATAGGATGTGGAGCATCTTTTCATGTACTTATTTGCCATTTCTATTTCTCTTGAGATATCTGTTAACATCTTGGCCCATTTTTTAATCAGGTTATTTTTTTAATGTTGAGTTTAATAGATCTTTTTCTATATTTTGCACAATAATAGCCCTTTATTAGACATATCTTTTGCAAATATTTTCTCTTAATCTGTGGATTGTCTTTTGTTTATTTTTCAATATTCATTTCAAGTACCAAACAGGGTCTTTCATAAACCAAGATCCCATCTGACTAGGCTGTAATGACACATTATATCAGGTTGAAATCCCTGATTAAATTGTGTGTCCCCTAAAGACAAGTTGTATGTGCCTCGAGGTCAGAGAAAATATTTACCTTTGTCTTGCTTAGATCTGACCCAAGTGTGTGAACTTGAATAAAGGATTGTGTAAATGACCTTTCAATTTCTGGCCTGACTCTTTCCTATTAAAGAAATTACTTATTTCTGAGATTCTTTTTATAGTAGGGATAAACAGAGTACCTATTTTAGCACAGTTAAAGTGAGAATTTCATTAAATAATGTTTGTAAATCCATAGCCCTATGCTATTATGTAATAGATATACCTCTTTTGAGTCAGTCTGGTATCTTTGCAATAAAGCCCCACCCCCCTCCACCCTCCCATTTTCCTAGGCTCATTTTACCATTGGACTTTTGTGCTCCACCAAAGATCTTCCCCCTTTCTCTTATCACAGTTGTCTCAAAGTTCACCTGGTCCATAAAGCTTTTCTTAACTAAGTAGCTTGCTTTGGTCTCTATCTGTTTCTTAAAACAACTTCAGTGTTTTCAGTGTTACCATCTCTCAAATGGTACCACCACTCCCTACCCCATTTAACAATTTGACTATAGATTTATTTCTATTATATTCCTAATGAGATTATACACCCTTAAATAGTCAAGGCTTCCATCTCTAGTTCTTTTTCATATTCACAACTTCAGCAGAGTGACATGTTCTCAACAGGTAATAAATACTTCCAGAGCTAAAGTTAATTGAAGCGATTCCTTTCCCAGGTACTTTGCTGCCTCCTAGCGTTGTGGTTGGGCTCCAGGATGAGAGAAGTTTCCTCAGCTCCCATTCACTCAGCACCCTCTGGAGTGGTGAACTCTGTTACAGACAATAGATTTGAGGCAGCTGACTGCTGCTGGAGACAGGTTTGTTAGGAGTTGTGACTCTATTGTAACAAAGAACTTTGTAGTCCTGAATCCTAGATTGCATTTCTTCTGGCAGAACAATTTTGTTTCATCCCTTTGCTATGTGTGGGACTTCTGTGAAGAGTTTTTAAGAGATTTTATTATCTACCTCAAATATCTCCCTCCTTCCCTTTCTATAAATCCCTGACCTGCGTGTTTGGAGTTTTTTATTCATTCTCTGATTTTAAGGTTACAGTGAAGCACATATTAACATTCAAATACACTTGAGAAGAATAAAACATACACTTTTTCAACCCCAATTATCTAGACTGTAAATTAATTTTTGATCCTTCCAAGAAAGGTTTGAAAGGTACCTGCTCTCTGAGAAGGTAAAATGAGGTCACTTCAGTGGGACATAAAGCATAAGGAAGGGAATGCCTGTGTACTTGATGGATTTTCCAGGCATTGTTTTGGCTAAGTACCCATAGGAAAACATGGTGTAGTGGAAAAAAAGGGGTTTTAGAGCAAACACTGGGTTTATATCCCAGCTTCTTTAATATTTAGCTCTGTGATGTACATGTCTCAGATCCTCAGTTTTGTTGCCAGTTTAGTGGGGGCAGCAATGAACTCAGGGTGTTGAAAAGATTGAATGAGATAACACATGTAAATCAATTAACAATTAATAATGCAATAAGAAATTTTTATTCTGAAAATACAAATAGCGTATCTTTCATGGGAGTAGAATGCATTGATTTCCATTACAAAGTTTGTTCCTGAATTTTTCATCTGCCTTGTGTGACTCCAGAACTTAATCTCTTGGAGGAAAGAGATGATGTCTTCAGTCTTCTTCTATGGGTTAGTGCAGTGCCTGTCACTTATGTGTTTAACAATGTTTATTGAATTAATGAAATGCCTATAGCTAAAGATGCTAAACTTCCTGACTTTTCATTACATATTTTTGTAATTCTTAGCCTTTGTCCTTAATATTTTATGGTTGGAGACTCATTACTCCCTACATCTGTACCCCAATTAAATAGATAGACTTTCCTTCACATATCACCTTTCCTTTGATTTTTCTTATTCAAAGCATGATTCAGTCATCATCACTTCCTGCTGCTCAGATTTCTCATCAGCTCTCAGTCAAAGCTCCCAGATGCAGCTTTCATTGTGTGTGATGTTCTTTAATTTGACTTGTCTTATCTATGATCACATCAAGACACTTATTTTTAATAGGCTGTTTGGTAGCTTCACAGCTGGAATTACTATACATCACATTTCATTTCCACAAGGACATCTTTTATTCCAGTCTGCTTTGTGCATCATTTGTCTTTCCTGCTTGCCAAGCTGAGGCAGCGTCTCCCACTGTACCTCCCAAATCAGCTGTTCATTTCCCCCCAGCAGTTGTCACTGATAATTTCCAGGTTAAATCATATAAGTGGAAATTGGATCTACAGCTGGAATTGAAACACAGTTTCTTGGAATTATTACCACACTCTATTCCCTGGGTAGGTGGAAAAGTTGAAGATGATAGATTTCCAGTGCTAGGAATCATAATGCTGTCCATCTGCTGGCAAGTCGAGTGTGGACTGCTTCCCCCTGGAGAGAGCAATATTTGTACCTTTTCACTCTGGGCTTGTATCAGTGGGATTCAAGAGAAGTGAGTGGTTTTCAGCGGTTTACTGTCATTTCAAAAGAGATGAGTTAAATAAAGTGCTAGTGTAGCTTGGACAATAAATGAGTTATCAATGATTGACCAGCCATCTGCACTATCAGCCATCCCAAATATAAGGAATATTTCTTTCAGAGCAGAGATGTTTGATTTTTCAGACTCAAACAGAAGTGAAGTCCTATCAAATAATAGGTTTGTTTATTCAAAAAATATTTGAGGATTCCATGGTACCAAAGCCTTTGCCATAACTTTGATTTATTCAGCATTAGTTAATTCAACAAATATTTATTAAATACCTGTCCTAGGATTGGGAATGTGAAGCCAATAGAACACACAGGATCCCATTCTCATGAAAATGGATTTCTAATAGACAAGGCTGATAATAACAAAAAAAGCAGATAAGTAAGATGATTTCTAATGTACTAGGAAGACAATAAAACAGAGAAATGTAAGATCATCTTGAGTTGGATGGTCAAGAAAAATTTCTTATGGAAGGGTTGATGCTTGTGAATCCATAATTGCTGAAGAATATTTGGGTAATTTGATAGATTCTGAATTGGGTTTGAGTCTATCCAGGCCCTTTTTTTTTTTAATCCCCATTCTTGCTTTCCTTGCTGACCCACTCTAACCTCAGTAACCATCCTGAGAATAGGAATCCCAGGGGACTTTCTCGTTAAAATGTCAACAACATCCACTGTCATCTCAATACCAGGTACCAGAACTTGTCCCAAATGTAAGGGATGGAGAGAGTTGAGCTATGAGCTACAAGGGGTTCTGAACTCTCATGTGGCCAACCATCATGACAATGTTATTTTGGGCAGCTGTCATACTCTTTCTGGGACATAGCTCCTTATTGGTGGGATCAGTTGGGTGAGATGCTCTATGTAACTCCATATGTAGGAGGCCATATACTTGGCATTTTAAATAAATAGTCCACATGGGAGGAAAAGGGTAGCAAAAGTTGGCATGTGGTTACAGGGAATCAAAATGAAGTTCTTAATGCTGCCCTAGTCTCTTCAGCTTTTCCACAGTAGATCTCACCTGGTAGGTACATACATGTAGTGACACACTCTTATACAGAACATACTACCAAATAAGTAGTGTGATGGCATATCTTCAAACTGCCTCTCTTGTTCTCCACTCTGTTATTACCTTTACTATTCTAAGGTTCTAAATCTACCTAAAATGGGCTGAGCATTCTCTGACCCCTTGGATTATGAAGTATTTATCTAAATTTTCTTTTCTAATTTATCCTTTTCTGTCACTCACAGGAGAAAGCAATACAAGTAGAAAGAAGGACTCAGAGAGGTAAGTATTAGAAAAGAGGGGAGATGAGGAGTAAGGAACAATGTTAGTGTCCATGTGCTACTGCCCCTAGCCAGGAAGTCAATGAATATGATGGACCTGGGAACAAAGGCTGAGAAAATACTGTGAAGAAAAAAAAAAAAGGAGAGAGAAGTGCTAATGACAAGTGAAGCCATTTTCATAATGTGTCTTAGGATTGGTCCTGGGTATGGAACAGAGGCTCTCAGCTAATGCCTATCTCACCCAGAATGTAGTATATAATGTATATACTGTTGTGTAAACACTCAGAATAGAGTAACAGAGAGTTTCTATGTGCAGAGGACTCCAGCCCTGGACTGTCTGAAGCTGCTCTCACTGGACATGTCAGCTTCTGTTGGTTATATCAGGACATCAAGATTGGTCAGACCAGGAGTACCTGCTATATACTAAGCACTGTTCTCAGCAATAGTGACTCAGAAAGGAACAAACCTTCAGGGACTTAAATTCTAGTGAAGGATACATAGACAAATAAACAGATAAGCAAATACATGAACAAATAAACAGACAAGCAAATAAATAAAAACAAATAAATAGGCAATTTCAGATACTGATAAATATTCTGAAGGATATTATATAGATGATAGGTATATGTGTTGCTTTTGATCTCAGAGGGGTACAATATTTGAGTTCATTCATTCAACCCAGATTATTAAGTAACTTCTATGCTCCAGGCCCTAATCTAGGCTGAAAAGATTCATTAGTGAATAAACTAAACAATACCACACTCAGGGAACCTTCTTCTAGCAAGGGGAGACAAAGGAAATAATTACTACACTATAGGTATAATAAGGTACATAAATGTTTAATTATTTATATAATTTACATATTTGTATACTATATTCTGTTTTAATATACAATAAGCACCACGAATAAGTAAGTTGTAATCTGAAAGATGAGAGAGCAGAGCCACATGAGAATACCAGAGAAGTGCGTCCCAAAGAGAAAGGGCATAGTACAAGGCTCTGAGACAGGAATGAGCATGGGTCAGTTCCAGGAGGAAAACATAGAAAAGTTTTAATAAAGAGGAGGGGAATTGTGAAATCTGATTTAAGGTTTAAAAAAATTCCCTTTGGTAGCTGTTGGAACATTGACTTAAGGACAAGAAAAGAGGCAGGAAGTTTGGTTAGGGAGCTGTTGCAGAGTCTAGGAGAAAGATGGTGCTGGTTTGGATTAGGGTTATAGCAGGAGAAATGGTAAGAAATACATTTAAAGACTTATACACATACATAATATATAACATATAAACGAAGAGAAGGGGTTTGAAGCTCTGGGACATTTTAGGAAGTGGACGATTAATAGATGATTGAATCTCAGCAAAGAAGAATGAGTGAGAGGAAGGGTTTTTGAGATCGAAGGACAACTGAATGAACATAGCATAGTGACATTCTAGATTCATGTTAATGTTGAGAAGTTAAATTAGATGACAGAGAATTAAACATTTTTTCTTGAGAAGGAATATGGTTATTGGTGACAAAGACTGTGTGGGAGGACAAACCAATAAAGTGAGTTGAGAAAAAATGAAAATAAGAGAGTGTCACTAGGTAGTATAAACAGGATTTTCTCTCTCTCTCTCTTTTTTTTTAATTTACTTATTTATAAAAATTTTGTTGAGAAGCAAAATAGAGAAAAGAGCTATTTATTGGATCTCTATTCAGGGTTTAGAATTAAAATAGATTCTGAGAGGAATATGTAATGATGAAAAAAGTGGGGTCAATTTTGAGGATTTTTTTCTCTCTCGAGCTAATCCCTAGTTTAGTCTGCAATAAAACTACGTTAGCAAGAAGTGGGTGGGGAAAGGCTTCCTTCAGAATGCTAATATGCTGCAGCATTCCCTGCTCCTCTTCTACTCACAGGTGATAAGCAAGACAGTAGCTCCTGAAGAAAAAAACTTGACTTTCCTGACAGTTCCTTTTCTGTAGAGTAGAAGAAGATAGGTAGAAGCATGTTAAAAACAAAACATTTAACAAAATGTCCTGTGACTTGGGACACAGAAAAGGCAAACTGAAAGTAGATATATGTGGGATAGGTTAACATAGCCATCTCCATGTTAATGGCTTCAGAAAGCTGCAGATAGGAAGGGAGTCTGCCCATTGGGTCCTCCTCTCTCCTAGTTAATAAGCATGGTCTCGCTTGTATATTCACTTATTAACAATGGGGATGCACTTCCTATTTTTTTGTTTTTGCCTGGGAAGTGTTTGAGAATTTGAAGATCTAGCCTTCCGCAAGTAGAAATTTATAAATTATGTAGAGAAAATGCATTGTCATTTAACTGTACATCAACTATGCCTTGTTTCCAGAGGGTGACTTCTAGATTGTCTGAAATAAAAGAGTGTGGATAATTTGCCAAGTAGCTGATTTATTTGGGAATCATTCAGACCACAATCATGACCGTCTCCTAACTGGAGTCTTATCAAAGAGCCAAATCTTATGAAATTTTTTGCACTTTTGATCTTGGTTATGGTCTCGAATTCTTTTCCAAATGTTCCTTCTCCTTCTGCACATCCCTCTGCACCATATTTTATCATAAGGTGCAGAGCATCTTTCTTAGCAATCTCTTCTATACATGAAGTGGTGAATTAAAAAATTCACTAGCATGACTGGAAATGAAAGATTGAGGAGCTACTTGCTGTTCAGGGGAAGCTCAAAGAACAGTAAGTACCTCTATGTAGTATTTATTGACCTCTAAAATTAATAGCTGATGTGAAGACAGAGTGGCACAAAGCACACATCCTCAGCCCATCTTGTGATTGGTTGAGAGGTCTTAGACTCTAACTGAGCAATAGATTCACTTTAAGTCAACCAAAAATAATTTTTAAAATTCATGACTGCCTCCTACCCCAGCTTTTTTCCAAAGGAACCCTCTTTCTGGCCCCAAGCACATCAAGCTTTTATTTGGCTTCAGGGCCTTTGCACCTTCTTTCCCTCTTCTTAAATGCTCTTCCCAAGCCCTGCTTATGGTTGATGTTTTTCATCTTCTGGAAACAATTTTTATGTCATCATCTCACAAAGGCTGTCTCTGGAAAATTTAAAGAATCCCATCCATGCTACTTTTACTTTCTTTATAACATTTTTCTAAACTTGCTTAATTCTTAGTTTATGTTTGTGTTTCTTCCATCAAACTGAAAGCTTTTTCAAAGCAGGTGTTTTCATTCTTCCCACTGTATTCTGAGTGGCCAGCACAATGATGGACACATCGTTGGTGCTCAATAAATATTTTTTAAACAAAATGACAAATGTGAGTGCTATTGAGAATATCATAAGCTTAAGATGCATTGCAACAATATTTTGCTGACTGAAAGCACATTTTCTTCCCTTTCATGCTGTAAGCACTCTGGAGTCCCTCCTCTCGTCAAGAGAGATTGACACATGATAGATACTTAATAAATATTTGAGAAATCAATAAATGATTCAAATTAACTTGTATCTGGTATTTCTGTATAGTTACAAGTACATTTCATGTTTAAAAATAAACGTATTTCTGTGGATACGATATAGTATGGTAAGAAGAATAATGTTTTCTTCCCCAAAGATGTCCATGTTCTATCCTCTGAAACCTGTGAATATCACCTTGCATGGCAAAAGGGATTTTACATAGTTATCAAGGTAAAGATCTCAAAAAGAGGAGATAATCCCAGATTATACGATTAGACCCAATGTAATCACAAGGGGACTGAGGCAGGTAGGAAATTTCAAGCGAGAGATATGATGACAAAAGCAGATGTCAAAATGATGTAATTGCTGATTGGGGGTCACAATCCAAGAAATGTGAGATCTCACAGTGGTCCCCAATCTTTTTAGCACCAGGGACCAGTGCTCCTATAAGAATCTAATGCCTGATGATCTGAGGGGGAGTTGAGTTGGTGGGGCATGGCTGCAGATTCAGAAGAAACTCTGATGACTCCTCCACCTCTCAACTCCTACTGTGTGGCCCATTCCTAAGAGGCCACCAGTATCAGTTCGTGCTGGGGGTTGGGGACTCCTACCCTAGAAGATGGAAAAGGTGATTCTCCCTTAGAGCTTCCAGAAGGAATGTGATCTTACCAATACTTTGATTTTAACCCAGTGAAATTCATGTTGGACTTTTGACCTCCAGAACTGTACGACAATAAATTTGAGTTATTTTAGGACATTAAATTTGTGGTACTTTGGGACAGGAACAATAGAAAACGAGTAAACTTAGTTCCTCACACCAGTCCCATCACTCTCGCTCTCTTTATCTCTGTTCCATTTTACACATTTCCTAATTGATATAGGTGGAATTTTAAGAAAAGGAGTTCTGAATTATGGGATTATTCCACCATTCTACATGGATTATAAGAAGTAGATGAGAAGTTTTTGGGAGACCGTAGGTGACTGGAGCTGGTAATAAGATGGAATAAGGCATAGAGGGTGAGACATTACTTTTCTCCCAGTTTTGTGAAGAATAAACTTCTGTTCCTGGAAAATTACAAATATTGACCTTGGATTACAAAGAGAAAGAAAATAAAAAGCAAGGAAGAAAAGAAGAAGAGAGAAAAGATGGAAGGAAGGATGGAAGAAAGGAAAGAAAGAGGAGAGGAATGAAGGTAGGTAGGGGAAAATGAAAACTATATTATGTCTTTCACAGATACGTACCCTTGGTCTCTCTAAGCCTTCATCTACTTTATATGCCACATGCAAATGATATAGAATGATTTCCTCTAAGTTCTCTCAATGCTAACCTTATTTCATTCCATCATTAAAGTTGTTTTTTTTTTTAGGATAAATTTTGGTCCCAATTGACCTTAGAAATCATCTAATCAGTATTGTAATTGACATTATAAAACAGCTATTGTAGGTGAACCATGGGATATAGTGGTAGTTGAGAAGAAGAGAACAGTGAAAGCACAATCTTTGGTGTTAGAGAAATTGTGTAGATAGAACACATGTCAATAGCTGTGGCCCTCCAGCCATAAATAAAGTTTTATTAGAACATAGCCAATACTTTGATTTTAGCCCAGTGAAATCCATTTATAAATTGCCTATGGCTATTTTCTCACACCAATGGCCAAACTGAGCAGCTATAACAGAAAGAATGTATGGCCTGTAAAACCTAAAATGTTTACTATCCTCTCCTTTACAGAAATATTTACCAACATCAAAACACACATTTATTAGTGTGGTATAACGTAAAAAATGTGAGAACAAAGCATAACTCTGCCACTTACTAACTTTGGGACCATTGGTCAGTCCATCAATCCCTCTGAGCTTCAGTTCCTCATCAATATAATAAGATTAATACTTTTTATTAATGTAAGTTCCATAAATGCAAGGGCTTAATCTTTTTACCGGTGTAGCTCAGTACTTAGTACAATGCTAAGTGGGTGCTTGGTGGGCTTTCAGTAAAGTCTTCTCAAATAAAATGCTCATAGGGTTGCTGTGAGACTTAAAAATAATATCTGTAAATCATTTAACAAAATCCCTAGCATACAGTGAGCTCAAAATAGCAGGTACTAAATATTTTGGGAATATTCATGCTGCAACATGTAGTAGCAACTGAATATGTTGAAATATAAATTTGAATGTAATATATTTAGAGGCAACTGTCAAAATCACAAGAGGAGATGAGTTTTTGAGGCTAAGTAATTTATCTAAGGCAAAATAAGGCTAGGGTGCATGCTAGTCAAGATTTTGGGAATCTCACATCCCCTGGATCTAGGATACTAGGTCAACAGAAATTAAAAAAAAAATTTTTTTTCAGGGAGAAGTTATAGATTTAGGCTATTGTCAAGTAGAAAGACATTTGCTGGCAGAAAGACCAGGCATGTAACCTTGCATCTACACAGCCTTTAGCATCAGTTGAGGATGAGGAGGAGGGTTCAGTGATGGGTCAGGGCAAGGTTCCCTGTGATGATACTCATGCGACCTTTCATCTCTTCTGTTTCCCTCTACCACTCTCCTGTGCAAGCAAGACTCAGTCTTCACATAACAAAGCATTATTGAGAACATTGAACTTTCAATGGGTTACAGAAACAACGTAATTTACAGGATGCAGAAATCTTCCGAGGCTTCTAGAAAAAAAAAAAAAACGCTAATGCAGGCCCTCTATGATGCCTCAAATAAATTGGTTCAGTGTTAAAAAGCATTTGTTTGATTCATAATATTTAACTACTCAACCTTACTGACTCTTTTGTGAGGAGCCTTATACTTCAGATAATGGTACTACTCACCAGCAGCCCCACCTCTGACTCCCTTTTCTCTATGAACAATAGATGTGTTCTCACTCCCTATCCTCAGCAGGGAATCTTAAGAAAACCCTGATAAGATCTACAGCGCCTCCTTTCTCCTGCCTCAGGGTTCCTGCCTGCCTAGACCAGCTCTTTCTGCTCCTCTGAGTTTCCGATACCATAGGATCTGCCTCCCTGCTGCCTCATAAGCCCTGGATCGCAATTACATTCTTGATCTCTGTAATTGAATTCTTCATTCAGGTGGCTGCTGGACATCTTAGGTTTCTTGTTGTCCATATGGCATTGGAACAAGGAGCAGAAAAATTCTGTTTGTTTTTCTTTTAAGGAGATAAGGAATAGATCTCTTTTTCCAAAGTAAAACGCATGCGCGCGCACGCACACCTTTGTGCTGTAACTAGGTCATACCTTTAGCAGCTATTTCTCACTTTTGAGACTACACCCCACCTCTAATTACAGAGAAGAAACTTTCCAGTTTGCTTTAAAAAATAAATATTATTTTCTAGCTTCTATTCATCACTTGTGAGACAATTTTTTTTTTTCTAAGTAGAAGGAAAAATCTTCTACTAGGTCTATTTTAAAGAAATAAAAATTCTCCTTCCCAAAATGTACTTTCAGCCAAAATATGCCATCTGAGGGATGTTAGAAATTTTACTAGATTTTTCTTTATAAACTGTCTAAGCTTCACCTGTTATAAATGGTCTCTGACATAAACATTCTGAAAATTTCTGAAACAACATTGAACCAAGACTTTTTGACTGCAGACAAACTTATTTCATCACAAGTGCATTACAGACAGAGAGCTAAAAGATGTTTAATTAAGAACATACATCTCATTTAACCTAACAGTTGAGTTGCTTCAACCAGTAGAAGATAAAGTACTAGCATTGAGGAGAGAAATATACTCCAATCCTTGGGCCTTACTTATTAGATTGAGACTCAGTACTGGGTTAGCTTCGGAATTGTCATTAATTTGACCAACATTACAAGTACAATTTTTTGAGTGAGTCATCTAAAAGTTGGACACTCTATTTGAAATTCAGAGAAAATAAACAAATTACTCACTTTCCATTCTAATCTGTCTTTTGTGTTTTGAGAGAAGAATCCTCTAAATCTCTATAATTTTACAAAGAATATTTATTGTCATTTGAAAGTGTCCCTTCAATCCTAATCTATTCTGAAAACATTTTTCCTCCACCATTTGCGTTTAGTAAATATTTATCCCCCAATCATCTCAGGTTCATTGGACTGCATCATCTGTGCGTTTCAATGATTTAAAATTAGAATAGCATCTCCTGGGCAGCTAATGAAGTCTCAATAGATATACATTATTGGAGCACATTGTTATTTATTCGCCTAATAAATCAAGCCTCTTGGAAAGAAAAGATGCAATTCAAGCACTAGAAATGAGGAATAATGATGGCATAGATCATTTCTGAATCACTCTAGCCCATTTTACAGCCTGCAAAATACACTGAATTCCATAAAAGTGACAAATGATACAACATTGTAATAAATAGCTATAGTTTGTGCATTGTGTTTTGGAGCTTAGATTCATATTGAAGCTCTCTCTCAAAAGGGTGGATGATAAATTAAGTATTGAAATAATACTCTGTAAAAAAAGGAATTATATATTTTTCACTTATCTTGATTTATTATATGACATCATGTGCCTTAAGTATATGTAACCTTTTCAAATTGAGTTGATTTAATATTATGAAAAAATTATTATAAAGTAAATTTGGCATGTATGGGATTTTTTTTATTTCCCTACAATATTTTATAAGATTTTTAAACGTTCCATAGATGCTTAAACATATTAATTTTTTAGTTGAATTCCCAGAAATATGCAATAACACTTATAGGGTTTATTAAAAATGAATGTGCTATATCACAATGAATATTGCTGTTTCTCATTAAAATTAAAATGTTTACATATTAAGAATACAAAAAAATTAAATGTTAAATATAAATTAACAGAGCCACTCTATTCTGAAGGGTGAAGTTAGACTTCCAAACTGAAAGACTGAGGAATACGTATTCTTTGACTTTATCCAAATTTCCAAAAATGTAATTAAAACATGTACCACTCTTTCTCTTTGTTGAAATATAATTATTAGATGAATAATCAAATACAATTATTATTATATTGATCTTCTCTATTTATTCCCCACCTTACCAATATGGCCACACAATGATTAAGAAGAGCAGCAATCCAAAGTTCTACTTCATTGTTTCCTGAGGAGATTACAGGTGACCTTTGAATAAGACGTTGATTAGGGACAACAACCTTCATGCAGCCAAAAATCCACATATAACTTTTGACTTTCACAAAACTTGGGTCATCCCTCGGTACCTTTGGGGGTTGGTTTCAGCATCTGCCATGGATACCAAAATTAATGAATGCTCAATTATCTTATATAAGATGGTGTAGAATAATGCATATAGTATGTGTTTTTTCATAGGCATAGAGCATTGGCTTCACTTTTTATTTTTTAAGGTTTGCTTTGTGGCACACTTTAGAAGACCAGAATCTAAACAAGCAAGTCTGAAATTAGCCAGCATAAAAGTCAGTTTTGTTCTTTTGAAGAAATGAAATGTATTTTGGGTATTCTCCATTCTTCTTGGTGCCTGTCTGACATTACACTTTCTCTCTGCTCTCCTCTTGTAATCCTCTTTGCTGTATTCTTGAAGACTTCCTCAGTCAATTTGCTAACTAGTGGGATAAAGCTCTTGGCAGATCTGCAGTGTGATGGAATAAGAACTGGGTTTGAAATACCAAGACTGAGGTTTGCCACTTAGTTCTCCTATGACTTTTGTCAGTTTACGTCCCTGTGTCCAGTTTTTCCAAATGTATAAAATGAGTTCAATGCTATTGACCTGTGAGGATTAAGTGAGGTTACCACACAGTTTTGAAGTGATACTCTAAAGTGAGGTGTTATTTTATTAAACTTTTTATGCCTTATCTCCCCAGTTGAAAGTATAAATTTTCTGGTTTGAATTTCATCATACAGCACTATACATTAGGCCCCTTCTTAGACTGTGCTAGGTCACCTTATAACAAACAGGAAGGTAAATATATTCCCTTTATTTAATTGATGAAAGAAGTTGCCCACAGAGAGGTTAAGAGGGACTTCCAAGATCACTAAAACAAGAGTAGAGGAACAGGACTCAAGGCCAGTGTGGTCTTATAGCAAAATGCCTACTTTTCCCACGACACCACATTGATTCTTACTAATTACTATTATTTATTTAGAAACTGTGTATTACATGATATAAAATGCCTAGCACATTGCAGGCTCTCATACAAGTTTTAAATGAATAAATTAGTAATTGAAGACATAGATTTTGTTCTGGATATCCTGGCTTCCCCCTTGGTACCAGCAAAGTGTCTTATACACAGTAGGTGGGAAGAAGGAGGAAAGAAAAATGAGGGGGAAAATAGGGGAGAAATGAGACAGATGAATGAAGAAAGATGATGATGAAAAGAATGAGAAAAGGAAAAGAGAGATGGAGAAAAATTTCTCAGTAATGATTTCTGTTTCTTTCTGCAATAAACTTGTACAAATGTGTTACTGCTTTTAGGTTTTGATTAACTATTTCTGTTTTTGTTTATAACACAATGAAGAAAAGATTTAAATATCTCCACTCCCAAGATAATCTTTTTTATCTTCCAACCACTAATAAGTCAATTCAATTTTAATCATGTGGAGTGGTGTGAACCAAAGATGTTCTCATTGCCTTTAAGGAATGTTGCATGTGTCTGAAATGAGCTACATAATAGATACACTTGAGCACATCTCAAGTGTAAACCTCCTTTTGGATTTTATAGTAAGAGGGCATGTGAGCATCTGACTGTGGAAAGACTCATTTGTTCTGGGGCTTTTACTTGAATTTCTGTCCTGCTGAGACAGGGACTCTGTACTTTCTTCTTAACCATATTAGATTGAGTGAGAACATTAGCTCTTGTGGGTTGTGTGTGTGTGTGTGTGTGTGTGTGTGTGTGTGTTTCAGATACTGGTCTTTTTTTTTTTTGTAGTCCTTAAAATGCCTAGTATAGTGCAGGGCATGAAATATATCCTTATTAAGTACTTGTTGGATTAGATTGAATTGAATAAACAAGAAGGAATGAAATAATAGCTCTGTGTTACCACACTGCCTTCCTGCTTTATTCTCTTGTTTTGTTCTCATTACTTAAAGCATTCTTATAGTGTCATGGTGACAATCCAGTCTCTTTGGATGGGGCTTCTTGAAATGGTTTTAGTTAAGTATAGCAACAGTGGCCAGTATAAAACCAACAGTATAAACACATTTTTCGTTTTTACTCAGCAGATTACTCAGGGAGATCAGCCATGGCTTCCTTGGAGGAGGGAAAGTAGCCATGGAAATCAAGTGAAGCACATGGAGCAGCCTGCACCTGCCCTGGGTGTGAAGCTTGTCATAAGGAAGTACAGTGAGAGAAATACCTGGCCTAAATATCAGGAAGCAGACCTGCCACCTATAGACTGTGAGAGTTCTTGGTGTATGATCTGATCTCCTTATGCTATTGATTCCTTATACTAAAGTGAATATTGGTTAAGTGTCTGCTGTGATCAGACACTGTGCTAGCAACATATGACCCACTCAACTCACAAGGCAATTACAATCATTCATTCATTTATTTATTCCTTCAATAGATATTTATGAAACTCATTCTGTAGGCCAGGTACTATTTTGGACCCCCCAAAATTGAGCTCTTTATGGTAGTGGAAGTAAGATGAATTAGAGTACGTACAGTGTGTTTAGTAGTAATGAGTGCTGATCAAGAAAGGAAGAACATTTGTGGGTTTTGTTTTAGTTTTCAAGAATGGATTAGTTTTCTTTTTTACTCTTTATTAAATAACATGACTGGGAGACAGTTAACTGAGAAGATGGAAGATGATGTGGGCAGAAAGTTTTAAGAGCAGTAATGGGGCATGGCATGTCAGTGCCTGGAGAAAGAACATTCTGGGCAGAGGGACAAATGAGAGCAATGGGGCTCAGACAGAATAATGATGATGGCAGGACCTTATGCTATACAATGAAAGGCATTCTTTGAAGTAGTATGGCATCATTATAGTAAAAGGAGAGATCATATTTTTTAAAATAAGTTTTTATGTGGGAATAATTTAAGATGTACAGAAACATTGCAAAGATAGTACAAAGAGGTCTCCTATACTCCTCACTCTGTTTCTCTTATTGTTAACATCTTGTATTACTGTGGTACATTTGTCAAAAGTAGGAAACCAAGTTTGTTCTAATTCCATGAGTTTTTCCATTAATATCCTTTTTCTGTTTCAGAATCCAATTCAGAATACATTATTAAATTCAGAAGAGACAGTATTTTAAATTAAGATATTTAACAGATTAAATTTTCTTTTGCCATGTGGCATTTGGAGGGTAGTTGGCAAATACCAGTTAGGCTCCTGACTTTCCCTTAAGTGGAGTAAACTTGGTAGAAAGAACTCTGGGCAGGAGGCCTGGAGGCCTGGGTTCTCACTTGAGCTCTGCCATTAACTTAGTGTCCTTGAATAACTCTCTCTCTGGATCTGAGGCAGATATCTCTTGTACAACATTTAGAAGCATAAGCTACATTTCTAAGATCCCTCCAACATCTTAAATTCTGCCCTGACATTACCATGGCATTAGTGTCTTCACAGGAAAAAAAAAACATAAAAAATAATGTGACCAATTTTCCTATCGCCAAACAATAGGCTTTGTAGCAAAACCAAATTGGGCAATAGAGAAATTCAGAGCTGCCCCTGACTCTGACTGCATAACTTTATGCCATCCTCCATCTATCCCATCTCCCATCTCCCATCCTCCCTTTCACTCAGAGAAGTTAATGGCTAACAAGACCATTGAAAAAGAGACTATTCTCATTATTTTGATTGTGTTTTTCATAAAACCTTATGAGGTAAGTATTACTATTTTCCCCCTGCTTTGCCCATTAAGGTAGACAGAATAATGATGCCCTAAAGATGTTTGCATTCTGATCCTCAGAACCAGTGAATAGGTTACTTTTCATGGCAAAAAGGACTCTGTATATATGACAAAAGTAAGTATCAAGAGATGTAGAGATTATCCTGGATTATCCAGATAGATGAAGGTCCTTATAAAAGGAAGACAAGAGATCAGAGGGGAGAGAAGATTCTTTGTTACTGGGTTTGACAAATGAGGGAGAGGCTATGAACCAAGGAATGTAGGAGGCCTTGAGAGGCTGAAAAAGATAAGAAAGCACATTCTACACTCAACCCTCTAGAAGGAATGCAGCCTTCACATTGCATAATAATAAATATATCTTTTTATTAAATAATAATTTTTTTAAGCCACTAAGTCTGTGGTGATTTGTTGCATTAGCAATAGAAAACTAATATACCCATGGAGGTTAAAAATGTGTCCAGGACTACATAGCTGGTAAGTGGTGCAAAATGGATTTGAACCCAGGAAAAGTATATCCAGAACCTGCATTTATAATTACTAGGCCATACTGTTTCACTGAAGTAATAAAAAGGGCTGTCTATATAGTTTTCTTGTGAAGCTTGAAGAATCGCATGAAGAATACAATGTTCAGTATATACTTGTCTTATCCAATATTATGGTTATAATGAACAAAATCATTAGCAATGCTATTTCACTCACTAACTCTCTGTCCTGTCACAATTACCACCCACTGCAGAAACTCCTCAAACTTGAGTGCAACATCTCCTAAACAAGGACAAAAAAAGTGACAATGACAAAAATAACCTCATGAAATATATCAGCTTACACTATTCAAGACTGCTTAGGTCGACATGATCATATTTACTTTTGAGTCCAACATCTTGGAGTGAGAAGATGGCATCAGTGACCCCTGCTGTGGGTGTATCTGTCCCTCTCTCTGATTTTGTCTTTTTATTAATTTGCCTTTTGCATTCTGCCTGTTCTTCTGTGTTTGTCTCTATATCACTGAGTTTATGTCTTTCTGTCCACCCCATCCTTTTTTATGCTTCTATAGCAGGGCCAGAACAAAGTTTAATATTTATTGTCATTTAATGCATAAATAGAATATTTGTGTCTTTAATATGAAGATCAGAGCAGTAGAGGTATTATATATTTCTTAAAACTCTAAACAAAGCAGCACAACTATGTTTCTTTTTTATAATGTGACATTCAATGGCTTTTTCTTATGTGTTAATAGCCTTGGATATAAAAAGTGCCCCCAAGGAGAAAAGGATATATAGGAATAGAATAATCTAGGCACAGAGGTAGATTTAGATGTGCAGACTTAAAATACTGTCTGAGAACGACTCTCAGAATTATCAAGGATGGAAAACCAGAGGAGAGAAGAAGCAATTAGGAGGATTGTTTTATAAACTATATAAATGTCTAACCAATGTACTGTGTACTTGAAACTAATAAAATAATAATAAAAAAAGAATTACTGAGGATGAAAGTGCAGATTTTGGTTACTAATTCATCTTCTATTCTACTTGTTACCCATATGAGGAGGTGGTATGAGGCAAATCCTGTGAGGGTGGGAAAAGTGCCCATTTTTCTATTTGCTCTATGTTTAGGCTTAAATTGCTGCAAAGTCATTTCCTGAGGGAATTCTGTAGTAACTGTAAGTTACAAATAAATACTCCCAACTTTGCTTTTCACAGCCTCAGCATTTTCAGCCCCATAAGAGATACTCTGAACAAGCAAATGTGCTTTTAACTTAGCTCTAAAATACGTCCTGATATGTGGGAGCTATTTTTAAGACAACTGCAAGGACCTGACAGACTGGTATTTGCCAGAACGCAAATTGCCTCACATCTCTTCTGACCTCGCCCCGCAATGAGGTACCATCAAGTTATTATTGTCCCCTGGGAAAGTATATTTTGCATTGTACTGTGCATTACTGTTCCCCCTAAAGATGCTAGCCATTTTAAAGCTGAGTAATGGGCGAAGAGAAAATAGGTGGCAAAACAAAGGTGTGAGAAAATAACAAAGGCCTTGCATGGTAAAAAAAAAAAAAACAAAAAACTGTAAAATAAAGCAAAAGCAAAAGAACCAGAGTAATGAATTCTCTCTCTCTCTCTCTCTCTCTCTCTCTCTCTCTCACACACACACACACACCTATCAATCACCTATTAATCTATTAATTATCAATCAATTATTTATCTGTCAATGATCTATCTATTACTTATCTATGTATTTATCTCTCATTTAAGAGACAGGAAGAAGAATGGCATATTTTATCTAAATCAGATCAAAATAGGAAAACAAATCTTCATATTTCATGAGGAATTACAGTGTGAGAAATGTGCAGAGAAAGTATCATTAGAAATAGGAATTTTGTCTCCTTGTTCTCATCAATGCCAAGTGTCGAGTTTTAAAAATGAAATTATGAAAACTATTCAAAATATTTGTGAGAGACTAGGTTTGTCATCGCAGACCTTTCCAAATGTTAACAAGTTCTTTTCTTATCACACACTTAAAGCAAAAAAAAAAAAATGTGATTAAGTTAGGAAACCTGAGTTGTAGCCTGCATATTATACCTCACTCAAAGGCAGTAAAGGTGTTCTTCAACTTCAGTATCACTGTCTGACCCTTAAATCCAACCAGCATGCCTCCAGGTATTCAGTCATCCAAATACATGTTTGGATATAACTCAAAAGAATCCAGAGTAAGACACTTTAGGGAGGGACCTTGGCCTTACGTCCAAAGGAGAGACAGTGATAAGAAAACTTGAAATCATGACCTGAAGACCAAATGAAGGAATTAGAGATATGTAAACTAAAATGGGAAAGACTCTTAGGGAATGCAATATATGAAATATGTAAAAGGCTGTCATAGACAAGAAGAGTTAAATTTGTTCAATTCTATTCTAGACTGGTAATTTTGACACTTTTCACCAGGACTCATCTGTTGGATAACATTAACATTCATAAGTAAAGGTGACTCCTAGCTGGGTATTGCTTAGATGAGAAAGGCTTTGGGTGATGTATAATGTCAGCCCTACTGTAATCCCACCCCATTTCTCTCTCAGTGGTGTGCTACTTCATAGAGGTGGAAGACATACCCAGGACTGATGGAGAGAACCAGAGAGTGGTGGGTTACATCTCTACAGAAAAATGAACTTTTTGTTAATGAAATTCCTGATATGAATTGAATTGCTTTGGTAGGTACTGAGCTATCTGTCACTCACAATGTGCAAGCCGAGGTTCGATAACTTCCTGACAGGAATGAGGCTATGCTTATATTTCTAAGTTTTCAGTATTTTATAATTCTTTTGGACAAAAGACACTACGTTTTGTTAAGAATATTCTTTGGATAAATAAGTGTTCAAGAAAATAGTAACTAGGTGATTACTCTGCAATATATTGTGATGTGGGAGGAGAGAGAATTTCCATTTTGAGCTAGATACAGACAAAGGCACACAAAGGCACACAAAACTATGTTGGATATGTGCCTCAAGAAACCAATGGAATAGAAGTTGCACTCAGAAATCTGTCCTGAGAATGAAGAATAAGGACAGCATAATTTTCCATTTAAAAAATCACATATAAATGTTGTAATACAGTAGAAATATATGTGTTTTACCCAAGGAGGAATTAGTTCTATTTAAAGGCAAATAGTATGCTAAGCACTTAATACACACCAATTTTTAAAAATTCTTATAACTACCATATGAGGTGGGTTACTCACCGAGGAAGCAACAAAGCCAGGATTCAAACCTCAGCTGGTAGGGTACTGAATAATATTTCCATTGCCTATTCCCTGCTGTGTTCCTACCATTTTTCATACATCCATCAATCATAACATGTGGCACATTGTACTATAATTTTATACTATTGTCGTTGATATCTTTACTCACATTGTCCTTATTTGAGGACAAAAAATCCTTACTTATTTGTCCCCATGTCACTAATATCTCTCACTGGTGCCAGCATAGGGTCAATGTTTCATAAATGTTTGTTGAATAAATAGGGAATGCAGCATACAAGAACTAACTTTAGAAGGTAGAAGTAAAAGGGAGATCAGAAAAATGATTTTAGTGCCAATGGCATTTATATCATCAAATGAGATAAACATATCTCTTAGATTTATTGTGCTAGTCAATAGATTAGCCACTAGTTACATGTGATGATTTAAATTTAAATTAATTCTAATTAAATGAAATAAAAAATTTCCTTTTTTAGTCACACTATCCACAGGTGGCTAGTGACTTCTCTATTGGGTAGTGCAAATATAGGACATTTCCATCATCACAGAACATTCTGCAGGACAGTACTGAAAGAGAATGGAAAAGCAGTGAGAAATATTATTCTGGAGAAATAAGAAAAAAATTTTAAAAGAAAAAAATTTAAATTTTCATGGACTGAAATACAGCCTGAGAAAAAGAACAGGGATGAGTAAGAAGTACCACAGGAAGAAGAAAGTCTTATAGGAAAGAAATAAAACAAAGCAAGACATAAGTAGTTATTTTAGAAGACAATTTAGAAGAATTAGACAGTTCTAATATTTCTTCAAACCCTACAGAGCTAAAATCAATCCATTTCTCCTATGCCTATCTATTGTTTGCTCCTGGATCTTTTTGTCCAGGTTCCATCCCACAACCCACCAATATAATCACACCCTCCCTAATACTAAATCACAAAACCCTCTGAGTTTTTCCTTAAATCACTGTGCATCCTAGCAAAAAATTCACTCTGTATTCATCCAGCCCTTCACTACTTCATGTCAGCACCTGCACAGTTGAATGTGGCTGGAGAGGAGCCCATCATCATGCCAATTGACTACACATTAAATTCATGGTGGTCAAACTTATGTCCTCAACTAATGCCCACAACACTGACAAGCAGTCACACAACATTTCTGTTGTCTGTTCATTCTCCCTCTCCTGGGTGACATTTTAAACCTATTTTGCTCTTCAACACCTCCTTCCTGACCTACTTACACAGCTGGTGGCCTGGCTTCTGATTTTGCTGAGGAAATGCAGACAATGAGAAGAGAACTTCCACAACCTGTCACCATCCTACTTATCCACTCCACTTATGTCTATCTACTCTCCTCTCTCTCCTATGAAGTGTTCTCTGAGACACTGGATCTATTTACTTTCTGTTACACAAGTTAATTGCTCCAGTAATTGTCCCATTTCTCTCCTCTGTGTCAATTTCTCCTATATATTGGATTATTATCATAAACATATAAACATTCTGTAATTTCTTACATGTTAAAAAATCCTCTCTTCATCTTTTATCAGCTTCCTTTATAGGAAAATTGCTTATATACTCTCTCTTCTTCTACTCCTTTCATTCTTTCATAACACCAAATTAATAAGGATTTCTCTTCTACTACTCCACTCAAAGTAGTATATCAAGAATACCAATAACCTCTGTAGTTAAAATTAATAATAATTTCTTTCTCATCTTATTTAAAATGTTAGCAAAATTGGGTTCAGTGAATCAATTTCTTCCTTCTCCTTGAAATATCTTTTTTTTTTTTTTTAATGGCTGAGATCAGGGAGAAAGTGTTCCATTTTAATTCCAGGATACCCTATTCTTCTGATCTTTACATTATTGATTGCTCTATTTCAGGCTCAGGTTTTTACTTCTCCTTTCTCACAAATTCCATTCTCATGGCTTTCATTACCATCTGTAGGACAGAGATTCTCAGTTCTCATCTCTAACATGTATCCCTCCCCATTCCTACAACTCACTCATCCTGTTGCCTTCTCTCTTTTCCACTCAGGCATCTAATAGCTATGCACCCCCATATGTACTCCTAATGCATCTTCACTCTTTAGTCTATAACGATTCTTCAAAAAGCTAGAATCATATTTGTCTCATCTGTCTCTCACATCCCACAGACAACCTATCTATAAATCCTATTGGCTCTACCCTCAAAATGTTTTTTTTTTTTCACAGTCTGAATACTTTTTATCACTTCCGCCCTTTCTATCTAGGTTCCAGCCAGCATTATCTCTCATGTATTTATACAACCTCTTTCGGACAGTTCCCCTGCATCCATGCTTTGTCTCTATGGGTATTATTAAAACAAGGTGTGAGTATTGATAAAACAAAGTCAGATCATGGCAGGTGAAATTTCTAGGCTCATTCAACTTTAGTAGCTTTCATCTCACTCAGTGGAAGCCAAGAATTTTTACAGTGGCCCACAAGACCCTACAAAATCTTCACACTCTCCAAAATCCTAACCTCTGTTTCCTTATTACTCTCATCATGTACTCCTCTTTCTTATACTTTGCCCACTGCAGAATAACCAACATCTTGTTGTTCTTTGAACTTGTTAGCTATGTTCTCAACTCAGGACACTTACACTTCTTCTTACCTCTGTCTGGAACACACAAGAAAGGAGATCAATATTGTTAGAGGTTAAAAAACCTTTATCATTACAAAAAGAAGCAATTTCCTTTGTAAATAATTTAATTTCATAGATATAATAGAAGTGAATATGACCAAATTGTGGTTCTATGGTTAAATACTTTGAATTGATATACTCATATAGAATTCAAGACATTTATTTAGATAAATGTACTAACAGTCTGAAACAAATTTAACAAAACACGATATAGGCAATAGTTGTTAGGCAATTTGTAGAAAAAGGTAGATTGTAAAATAGAAGACAAAAGTAATACCTATTATTCTGTAATAATAACTAAAATTAATTCCTCATAATCTCAGAGAGTTTATGGTGGTGTGAAGAAGACAAATTCCTATTAGAACATAAAAGGTTTAGATATATAAGAAAAATGGCCATAAGAGGCATATTTCTGCACCTCATTCAATTTGTCCAATTCTACTGACATACACTAAATTAGAGCTATAGCATGAGTTTTCAGAAAAAAGAGGTAAAACTACAGCAAATGTAACTGCCTCCTGGTATTTGAATTTAATGAAATAGAAGAAAGAAGAAAACTAACATTTGTTGAGAGGACACAGTGTTCTAGGCATTGTGATTGACTTTTAAAATGTGATAGTCCTGAAAACTGGTCCATGTAGTGGATAATGTTATCTCTTCTTACACATGAAGAAACTGAAGTTTTGTGTCAAGCTGCTATTAATATCATGTTCTGTTAGCTATAAAGCCTGAACTTCTTTTACTCTACCATCCTGGAGAATTTAAAGACAAACTGAAAACATAAAGGCGGAAATTATAAAATTCAAATAAATGAATTTGTATGTTAAGAATTAAGAAGATATGAGAAAAAAATAAGTAAATGAAAGATCAGGCCAAGCCTAAATAAAGTCATGATCTAGAGACATTTTAGAGTGTGAAAGAAGAAAAAAAGAGAAGGCCCTAATAGGCTTACAAAATAAAAAAGGGGGTGGGATTGAAAAGATAATCTTGAAAGAACAACTTTAGCCAATGAAAGAGTTTTTCATAGGTCATTTTGGGGAACAAGAAAAGTGTAGGGAAAGGAGCGAGGACATGGTCAAAAGCTATCAAAGAAAAGCAAAAAATAATCCCAAATCAGGCTTTTAAGCTCAGGAAACAAAGAGAACGAACAATCTCTTGAAAGAGAAGTTGCTCTTGGGCCTGATGACATAATTCCTGAGTTTTAAGACAGTTTTGAGGATTGCTAGGAAAATGGTCTTCATCTTCCTAGACTCCTACCCAGGAAAGAAAGCAGACTCCAGGTGAGAGGATACAATGAATAATTCTTGACAGATTGACTGGTAGTATCAACAATGATGAGAAAGAAAATAAGCAGTAACCAATGTTAACTAAAAAGGAATTGCAGTATTTGTTTCAGTATTCTGCTGCAAAGAGAATACTGCTCAAAGAAAACTCCTGGAAAGAAATGATTCTCTGCTAGGATATCTTCACTTTTCCAAGGGATGGTGGCACCAGAAAATGATTATTACATTTTATTATGTAGCAGTGAAAATGACACTGTGACTAGTGCAAAGAGATGGTGGAAGAATAAACTGATGAAAACAGTGTTGCATTAAGCAAAACATCATTCTTAATGCATCGATAAGGAAGAAAATAAAAAAATCCCAGGGCATTTTTGGGGTGAGGACAATACTGTCTGTATGAAGGGTCAGACCAAAGGGAAATTTTATATATATAGGGGCTAACAACTGTTAATCCACTACTATGTGCTATAGTCTTCACTTGCATTATTTTATTTGTTCTTGACCATGAATTTGTGGGTATTACATTCATGACACTGATGAAAAATTTATGTCTTGCTCATAACAGCTGACTGGTTAAATGACTGGCCAGCTTGCTGACTATTGCCCCCACTACTTCCACTGGGACAGACTGCCTTAGTATCACAGACTTAAACATGAGGACAGAAGAGAGAAAAAGAAAAGTTAAAGATTTTAGGGACTTTCAGTCAAGATAGTGGAGTATGTAAATGCTATGCTTGCCTTTTCCCATGACCACGTCAAAATTATAACTAAATTATAGAACAATCACCTTTGAGAACTACTTGAAGACTAGCTGAACAGAACTCATATAAGAATATAGAGAAGAAGCCACACTGAGACTGGTAGAAGAGACAGAGATAAAAAATGGGCTGGTCCCACACCTACATGTAGTGATTAAGAACTCTCACCTTACACTGGTGATCCTCTAAAATCCTACCCCACTCAATACATTTACCAAGCCAAAATCTCTTTCAGAGGCCAATCTATACAAATGGCATGACTGGGCCTAAGCTGCAGACTTTCCAAAAATCTATCAAAGGTATACAAACCCCAACCAAGCAGAGGCTGGCCTCAGGGTGTTCTGTACCTCTTTTTAACAGACTTCAAGTTCAGCATTGACAGCTGTCAGCCTCTGTTTACAGCGTAACCACTCCCAGGTTTCTCTAAGCTCCCAATTGCAAATCACTGTGTAGCTCCTACCAAATGGCCCTGGGCCAGACACAGGCAGCATAAGAACTTGCCCTGCACTATAACTTCTTCCAAGAGTTCCTAGAACCAACACACCTGATGGCTGGCTTCAGACCACACCAGAACACCACCTAACTAGTGTCACAAACAACATACCCAAAGGGTGGGCCAGTCAGGCACCAGAGTCCCACGAAAGCAAATTCCACTTTGTGAGGTCAGTCACTGGAAGTAGTCACAGTCAGTTCTCACAGCAAGTCAGCTTGAGGGTCAAATTCCTCTCACTGACACACCAAAAATAATCAAGGTTCAACAGAAAAGCACATACAACAAACACAAGAGACAACCCTGGGGCACTGAGCTCAGGTGAACATGGAAACTGAGCCACTGGGCCCCACAGGACACCTACTACAAAAGGCCACATTTCCAAGACAGAGAGATGTAGCAGCTCCATGTAGAAGCAAATACAGGGAGCCAGCTAGAATTAGGAGGCAAAGAAATATGTACCAAGTGAAAGAACAGAACAAAGCTTCAGAAAAAAAAAAAAAAAACTAAAGGAAATGAAACAAGAAATCTACAGGATGCCTATTTCAAAACACTGGTTATTAAGATGTTCTATGAGTTAGGGGAAGAATAGATGAACTCAGTGAGAACCAGGGAATAGAAATCATTAAAAAAAAGGTCAGAAATAAAAAATATAATAATTGAAATAAAGAATTAGAGAGAATCAACAATACAGATGAATCAGAGGATTGAATCAGCTATTTGGAAGACAAGGCAGCAGAAAACACCTAATTGGAACAGCAAAAATAAAAAAAAATTAAAAAAATGAAGATAGTTTAAGGAACCTCTGTAACAACATCAAACATAACAACATTCATATCATAGGGGTACCAGAAAAAGAAGAGAAAGAATAAGGGATTAAAAACTTCTCTTGAAAACTTCTCTAACATGGAAAAGAAAATAGACAGACAAGCCCAGGAAGCACAGAAAGTCACAAAGACGATGAACTCAAAGAGGCTCACATGAAGACACATAATTAAAATGCTAAAAGTTAAAGACAAAGAGAGAATCTTAAAAGCAGCATAGTCTGAAACTTTGCAGGGCAGAAGGGATTGGTATGAAATAGTCAAATTTGTGAAAGGAAAGAACTATAATCAAGATTATTCTACCCAGAAAGGCTATCATTTAGAATGGAAACAGAAACAAAATTTTCTAATACAAAAAAAAAAAAAAAGCTAATGTCTAAGAAACTTCTTTAAGAAGAAGAGGGAACAAAATATAAAACTATGTTTAAGAAAATGTTGCAAAGAAAATATTTCTCATTGACAAAGGCAAACACATAATAAAAGCAATGAATCAACCAATGGTAAAGATAGTACAAAGGTTAAAAGGCAAAAGTAGAAAGATCATGTATGATTACAACAGTCAATTAAGCGGTACACATAAACACACACAAAAGAGGTATAAGATAATGACAAAAACATAAATGTGAAAGGAATAAGTAAAAATGGTGGTGATATTAGAATGTATTTAACTGAAATGACCATCATCTTAAAATAGACTACTATTAACATATCTTGGTATATATAAAGCTCATGGTAACCACAAAACAAAAGTCTATGAGAGAAATAAGAGAAATATAGAAAACGTAATCTAAACACAACACTGTAGAAAGCCATCAAAATACAAGAAAAGAGAGCAAAAGAATAAGAAATAAACAGAGAAGAGCTACAAAGCATTCAGAAAACAATTTTAAAAAATGGCAATAACTACTTACCTACAACAATTACTTTAAATGTAAATGGATTAAATACTTTAGTCAAAAGACAAATAGATAAAGAATATGTGATACAAATATACAACGAAATATTATTTGGTCATAAACAGAATGAAATCTTACCATTTGGACATGGATGAACCTCGAGGGTATTATGCTGAGTGAAATAAGTCAGAAAGACAAAATCATATGATTTCACTTATATCTGTAATCTAAAAAGTAAAATAAAAGAACAGACAAAAAAGCAACAATTTTATAGATATAGAGAAAAAACTGATGGTTGTCAGATGGGAGGGGAGTTAAGGGGCTGGGTATAAAATGTGAAAGGATTAAGAGGTACAAATTTCCAATTACAAAATAGTCTTGAGGATGTATAGTATAACATAGGGAATATAATCAATAATAATAACTATATATGACGTTTGGTGGGTACAAGACATATGAGGGGATCACTTCATTCATAAGTTATATAAATGTCTAACCATTGTGCTATATACCTGAAACTAATATAATTTTAAATGTCAACTATAATTGAAAAATAATAAAAATTTTAAAATCGTGCAATTTAGATCAATAGGAACTCTATTAAAAATAAAAGGAAGGGAGGAAAGAAGGAAGGAAGGAAGGAAGGAAGGAAGGAAGGAAGGAAGGAAGGAAGGAAGGAAGGAAGGAAGGAAGGAAGGAAGGAAGAAAGAAAAAGAAAAAAGTTAAAGAATATCAGAGACACATGATAACAAAAGAAGAGCTATGGGTTGTGATATTAAAAACATCATTAAAATTATTTGTATATAGATAGACTGGGACAAAGTAGGAACTCCTTATTAATGGTCTACTGGTTATACCCAGTGTGATGTTCTTAGAGAAAGAAGTGATAGTGCCATGGTGGTTGTGGTAGCAGGCTGTCAAAGTCTTGACAGTAAAATGGTGGCACACTCAATGGGTTTAAGTAAAGAGAGTTTTAATGAATGGACTATTTACAGAGGTGTGGAAAGTGTTAAAGAATAATGAAATTCCTAGGGACTAGCAATAGGGCAAGCCCCTAAATTTTTCAAGGGATGGAAGTATTAAAGAATGATTGTTACATCTATTTATATATGTCTATGTCAAGTCTCAAAGAAAGGAGGGGAGAATAGTACTACTGGAATTTGGTAAGAGCTATCCGCAATAGGAGAAGCCTTTCTGGAAAGGAGTTGTCACCTTAGAGGAATGCAGCCACTGTTGAAACCATAGCCTTGCTTAGAGGGACCTGGAAATAGGGTGAGTTGATACCCCTGTCTATCTCTGGTCTGCTGGCTGATCTCCTGTCAGGAAGCACAGAGCAGGTTGAAGAAGGATGGAGAAAAGATCTGGCAAATGAGAAAAGCCAGCACTTGAGGCTTTAGTATCATGCATGAGCCAATAAGCACATCTACTTTCTCTGAAACATTCCTAATAAACTAACACTAAACAAAATACAGCATCTGTTCTGCAAATATAGACTTAAGACATGTCCTTTGACATACCTTTCCAACAAAATTACTGCCTCTAATATAGAAATTCTGTAGCCAGCCATAGACATGGGGAAAGTGCTTTTCCCTGAACAGAATGAGTAAAGAGAAGACAATATGATTGTCTGCCTGTAGAAATTCTGTAGCCACCCATAGACATGGGGAAAGTGCTTTTCCCAGAATGGAATGAGTAAAGAGAAGACAATATGATTGTCCGCCTGCCTTAGATAAGAACAAGTCAAGAAGACAGAGTTGATAGTGATGATATGATAAAAGATGCTTAGAAATTAGGAGGATCAATAGGCAAATGAATGTTAAATTTTAAAAAATTGTATAGCATTTTATTAAGAGGAAAGAGACAGAGGAAGAACAAAGAATCATGATCTGAGGATCACGAACTGAGGGTGCAGAGAAGTATATATATATTTTTTTTTTCTTTTTCTTCTTCTTTTTTCCTTGCCTCTGCAGCAGCTTTCAACTCTGAGACAAGAAAAAAAGTTCTGGAAAAAGTAATGGACATTAACTCATTTACACCTTACAAACACCTAGAGATAAGTTTCATTATTCTTACTTTATAAATGGGGAAATTAAATAGTTTGGCCAAGAGCACAAACCTGGTAATTGGGAAAGCTAGGAACCAATCTCCTTTCTGCTGATTCCCTTGACTAGCAGCCCTTCCTGCAGAGAACACTGGGAAGACATCTCAGCCTAGTATGTACATGGATTGTAAGCAGAGTGGGTTGGTCAGTATCACACACCTGATGGACCAGCTGGCACATCAACTTCCAAGAAGTTACTCTTGTTTACTACAGGATAAACAGAGTTGTCATTGAAGTTAGAGTTATTATTTAGGATGACAAGTGGAATCTATCTTGGCATAGACCTTTGACCCTCTTAGTTACTTTCTTCTTAAAGTAACATGCTTGATGGTACCTGTATCAGTTAGCTAGAGCTGCATTCACAAAGTACTACAAACAGGCGGATTAAACAACTGAAATGTGTTGTCTCTATTCTGGAGGCTAGAAATGTGAGATAAAGATGTCCACAGTGTTGGTTTTTATCTGAGGACTGAGGGAAAAATCTGTTCTATGCCTTTACAGCTTCTAGTAAATGACAATTTTTGGCATTCCTTGACTTGCAGAAGCATCACTCCAGTCTCTGCCTTTTTCTTCACATGGCTTTCTCCCTGTATGCCTGTCTCTGTCCACATTTCTTCTTTTTTAAAGGCATACGCTGTATTGGATTAGGGCCTACCTTAATGATCTCATCTTACCTGCTTATATCAGCAGTGACCCTAATTCCAAATAGGGTCACAATCTAAAGCACTGGGTTTAGGATTTCAACATCTATAACTAGGGGCGGATACAATTCAGCCCAGAACAGCAGCCTATAAATTTGTCAGGTTCAAAAAAGAATTAGTTTATGAGGCTTCATAAAGCTGAAGGTCTAAGAAAGAAGATCTAATAAAAGGAAAATAATGGACATTTAGAATATTGCTCATAGGAGCTATGTTAGTGAGTATCTGTAAAAATTCCATTGGCTTTGGTGTTGAAAAATCAATTATACAAATTTGTATCATGTGCAAATATATTTTATAATAACCTCAGAATCAAATGAGATAACATATGTAATAGCACTTAGCAAGCTGTGTGCTATTCAAATTAGGTATTAATTTTATTGTCATTACTATGTCTTTATATAGGTAGCTTATGTTTACTGTTACATTGAACATTTCTTACTTATGTGGTCCATTTCTTTTTACTTTAATTACATTCTAGATTAGTAGTGCATATATCTAGTTTCTTCTAGGAAACTGTGCCACTCCAGTTTTTTATTCTTGTTTATTGTAAAGTATCTTTCCCAACTCTCATTTACATGCAAAGTGAAGTCCTGGCACTAGTTATTCAAATGGCCATCTCCAACTAAACAGCTTACCAACAAAAGGAACTCAAATAGTCAGTACAATCAGCACATAGACTACAAACCAGTTCACATATTGTTCAATTAGAAATTGAAGTGATATCTTGGATGCTTCAGTCAAATTTGGCTTGTATCCTCATGGCTTTCGTGTTTTTCTTGTTTTTTGGATGCTAACTTATATTTTTCTCTTTAGTCATAACCTGCTCCCCAGACTGACAAGTATCCAATACACATCTATTTAATTAATTTTTTTGCATAAAATACAAATGAAGAAAAACAAGTGTTTTTGAGTTTATGCATTTAACTCATAACTCAAATATTAAAGCACTCCTTTGATTTATATAAAATAAAAACTTATCTGACATAGGTATCATAATCTCTCCTTTTTTTGACCCTTACATTCTCCTCCTTGTTACTCTCAAATATGCCTACTCTATGCTGGAGACTTTAGTAATCTACACGTTAATTCATTTCTCCAAAATATCCCGAGCATCCATCATTTTTCTTGTACTCTGGTAGGATATTTTGTAAGTTTAGAATTTGGTATATTTAATGTTATTGTTTGGATTAATGACAAAGCACACGGGTTTCCAATATGCAATACTTTGCAATTTTGAAATGGCACAGACTTGACATATTCATAGCTGGGCTGTCAGCAGGAGCCTCTTCCTTGTGATGGAGTTGATTGCTCAGCACCCACAACTCAGTGGCTTGATAGTTTTCATTTTGCCACAGCCTTAACTTTCATCAATTTTTAATTTACTGAATTTTACAGAGGAAAATAATGTATTGTAATGGCAATCACTTGAAAGTCTTAAGGAATATCTTTAAAAAAAGGCCAAATTTTGGCTCTCCATGTAAAATATAATAAAAAGGTTATAATCTAGATTATGTGTTTAGAAATAAATGCCTTGACATTTTCAGCTCCTTAGAGAATTTTAATTTTTCCTAAACTTTATGGAGGATCTATTGTTTATGACAAACCAAACATCAAGTTATTTATAAATCAGCTATGCAGGACCTGCCATATTTGGAAAGTAACTTAAAAGTAGAAGACCTGGCTGCTATCTTCAAGCAGTTTATAATCTAGCTGAAAAAATGAGACAGGTTTCTTTCATGGCATCAATGCAAGTCAAGAAAGCAGAGGATGATAAAGTATGAATGAATAGTTCCCCATGTGCCTTATTCATTATCAGGAGTCTTTAGCACCAGAGTCTACATCTAATCACCATCACAAAGACACCCTTTTTTCCTAGAGCTTTAGAATGAGGCACCTTTAAGTGAACTACCTGACAAAGAGGGCTTATCAGTTGAGAAACAGGGGTGACAAGGACACAGGCAGCAAGCAGTTGCAATTTGAAATGTTAATTTGTTTTTCTAAAAAGCCTTTCATTAACAAAATTTTTTTTAAAGAAAGGGCAATGACACAACTCACCTACTTCCTTTCCTCATAGGTCAGATAACATTTAAGAGCTTTACATTTCTAACGAATTTGAAGTTGCTCATACTGAGCAAAGGAGAAAATTAAGATCACCTTCTGTGATGACAGAAAGTAGTGTTACCAACGAGGCCTCAGTCCTTCTGCCAGGAGAAGCAAATGTATTTTATCCATTTGAAAGGATTTTCTTCTGGCCCCTGCTCCTCCCCGGCAGTTGATTGTGATGGGGTTTAGTTTGACTGATTAATTTTAGTTCTTCTGCTTCTCACAAGGTGGACAGTGATGAATTGATATTTTAAGATGTGATTAATGGTTACTTTCTATTCAGTGTAATTATCAGGTGATAGTTTCAATGAAAAATGCTAGGAAATAAAACTTTTCACTCCAGATAACTATCCACCTTGTCTGGAAAGAAAAATGGGTCTCTATTTTCAACATATTACTGTGGAGCAAGGCCATGAAAGAGGGAACACACTGGTTTTGTGAGTTCTGTAGAATAAGATGGATTTGGAAGAGTGACTCTCTCTAAAGAAATTTTTAGAGAGAAAATCTCTAGAAAAGAAAACTTAAAATTTTACTTTAATCCTGCATTATTTTACGAGCTCTTAGTCTTTTTAATCATTTCATACCTTTTAGAGATTGCTTTGTATTAATACCCCTGAAACCCTGCATTAATCACATCACATCTTTCTCCAGAAATCTCCAATAACTCATGTTAACATAATAAGAGTAACAAAACCACCAGCATGACACTTAAGATGCTTTGATGAGGGACAATCCTTTTGGATTTGATGTTTCAATTCCATTCTTCTGCTCTTTCAAGATATCACCTCATGGTTATCTCAGCAGGCCATGTTCCTTCCCACTGGGCCAAGCTTTGCCTGGCTCTTGTTTCCACCTATTTTTAACTGTAAGGAAAAAATTATAGACAACTTTATAACAACCAAAACATTATTAGGCTTCTTGACTGGAGAAATTGTGTATTGTTTAGAACATACTCTCTAAGTTGTCTGATTCTGTAGAGTTTGTGCATTTCATTGTCTTGAAGCTATAATACAACTTTGTAGAATTAGAAGCAAACTTATAAAAAATGGATAGTAATACAAATAATTATTTTCTATATACACACCTATAAATTCTGCCTGCTGGAGATTTAACTGATTTTCCTCCCTCATTGTGGAAAAAGCCTGTTTGCTTCTCTTCACCAAGTTCATTTTGACATTCCTGATGGCCATTTTTTTTTCTTTTGGATTTTCCTTTGAACTTATAAATGTTATAACATTTGTTTCCAGTTCCCTTACCAACTAATTAATTAAATAACTTTGACGTCTATTTCTTTATATCTGTATCAGTACCATGTTTTACTTTTTTTTAAAATTAACTTTTAATGTCATTTATCTAATTTTTAAAGAGATTTAATTTTTTCAGTAGTTTTAAGGTCTCAGTAAAACAAAGCATGAATTGCCAAGAGTTTTTATATACTCCCTGCCTCTACATAAGCATAACCTTCCAAAATATCAACATCTAGCACCAGAGTAGCATATTTGTTGCACTGATGAACCTACACTGACACATCATTATCACTCTAATTCCATAGTTTATATTATGGTTTCCTCTTGGGGTTGTACATTCTGTGGGTTTTGACAAATATACAATGATATGTATCCATCATTATAGTATTATATCACGTAATATGTGTTTTTTAATGCAATTAAAAATAAAAAATAAATAGTGTCACTGCCCTAAAATTTTTCTCTGCTCTGCCTATTCATCCCCTCCCTTCTCCCAAGCACTGCCAATCACCAATCTTTTTACTGCCTCCATAATTTTGCCTTTTCCAGAATCATATAATTAGAATTATACAGTATGTTGCCTTTTTTGATTAGCTACTCAATTTTACTATTGGCTGTATATTAGAATCACCAGTAGAACTTTCAAACAATAAGGAACTGGCTTACTCTCCTCCTCAGTCTAGACCAATGAATCTCGAACTTTGTAAACAACAGAATCACTTAAGTGCTTGTTACAAATCCAGCCTCAGGATCTCAACCCCAGAATTTCTGTTTTAATAGTTTGGGGTGGGGCCTGAGAATCTGAATTTCCAACAGGTTCCCAGGTGATGGTACCTCACTTTGAGAACCACTGCTCTAGACCAAGTAAATCATTTGCTCTGAGGGTGCTGGTTAGGTATAGGCATTTTTGAAACTCTATTCATAGATGAAGTTCTACAGAGATTCTAGGGAATAGACAGTGTTGAGATCCACCAGAACACTGACCCCACAGTATGTTCTTTGTTTAGTATATATTAGAGGTGAACTTTTTCAGCCTCTTCTTTTTCTATATCATCCTGCATTAACATCGAATTTTTGTCTTATTTATTGTTTATGGTCACCTGTTCAAGTAAATGTGTTGTCAGTGTTCCAGATTTGGGCTATTTTAATAGGTGTGTAGTGGTATTTCATTATTTTAATTTGTAAATCCCTAATGATATATGAACCTTTTCATATGTTTATCTGCCTTCCGTGTATCTTCTTTGATGAGGTACATCTATTTTGTAATCACAGCTTAGAATTGTGTTTTCTAGGTTAGTTTAAAAAAAATACTTTTTGCTCTATTCTATGCTTTATATTTTTGTTAATAAACTATTATGGATGGACAATGGTACCACAGCCTCATAATTTTTAGAATTATTCTTCCAAAACCTTAAATAAAAAGTTAAAACTGAATTTTTCTACTCAATTTGACTATCATGCTTTTAAACAGAACTTTATGTTAAAATATGAAGTCACAAACAATGAAATTTAAAAAATTTAAATGAAATTTTTAAAAGAATCATAGATTTACCCATAGGGTCATAGTCTATTTATTAAGCACAGAATAGAATGTGTATACATTTACATTTTTAAAGAAATTTGGATTTGCCTAACCTAAAATGCAGAAGAGTGTGCCTCGTCTTAAAATTTAATATAACTTTTTGTAAGCAATCTGAGGATGTTTAACTGAACATTTATTTGACTTTTTAAATTGGACTTCTCTGAGATAGCAGTTGACAATATTTAAAGTGGGCTTATTGCACCACAACTCTTTGAATCCTTTCACTAATAGAAGGAATTACTTGCTATTTTAAATAAATCCAAAACAACAGATCTGATAATCTGAATAAAGTCTATTTTCTCTTGTATAAATAAGATAGCATATTTTAAAAGATGATGAGATATGGAGTAACCTCTAGATAGCATTTGCTTCTCTTCTCATTGATGTTCAACTGTTATGAATCACTGTTTAATGTAATTTTCATTCTCTTTCTAGGCTTTTCTTTTATCTCACTATAAAATTTTCTGAAAGCAAATACCATTCTGGAGTGCACAGATATATAAAAGTCCTGGTATGTTAAGACTTTAAGATATTTGTCTGGTAAAGAAAGAATAAGAGAAAGGGACAAATAAAAAAAGTTATCAAGGATTCAAATAAACACCATTTATTTATTTATTTATTTATTTATTTATTTATTTACTTACTTACTTACTTATTTATTTTGCAGAGCATCATCTTGCCACCTCAGTGCTCCCAGTTTGCATTCTGAGTGTGTCTTTGCCTCTTTTGCATGTTACTTTGATTTTGCTTTCAGACAAAGGCTAAAAAATAAAAATGGTGTATGTGTGTGTGTGAGTGTGTGTGTCTGTGTATTTTTCTTTTCCTTTTTCTGATGAGCAAAAAAAAAAATTTTAAGAAATGGTATATCTGTTTAAACAAACTTAAATATAGAAATTACTGAAGAATGAACTTCTTTGCCTAGAGTTAACAACTTTAGATCACATGATACAATTTTTTTTTTAATTAAAGGACTACTTATGAACATTTACATTAGTAGATAGTCAATGCCTTGGCTAAAGAAACTTCATTCAAACTTGTTGTGGCCTGACAGATATAAGTCTTAGGCTTTATCCTTAGACATGAAGAAAGATTTGCTTTTGTGAGTGAAATATGGATGTTCAACAGGAATGTTAAAAGAGTATAAGCTAGAACCAGCATGAAGACTTTAAGGTTTATGGGATAGGCGAAGTTCTGGATCTCAATGTGGATCATGACAGAAGCCTCTCAGGACCAAGGGTCAGCATATGGACTGTGGAGAAAAATTCTCAGACTTAGAGCTTGAACTACAAAAACTTATATAAGTTTTCTGTTGGTGTGTGACATATTACCACACATTTAGCAGTTTAAAACAATATACATTTATTAGCTCACAGTCTGGCACTGCATAGCTAGCTTCTCTGTTTAGGTTATTACAAGGCTAAATTGGGGGTTTGGCTTCCCTAGGAGTTCTGAGAAGAAGTCATGTCTAAGCCCATTCAAGATGTAGACAGAGTCTGGTTCCCTGAGTTATGAAACTGATTTCCCCAGTGTTCCTTGCTGGCTATCAGAGGGCTTCTCTCACCATCTAGGAACTGCTTGGATTGTATACCATGTGTCTCCCCCCACCTCTCTCTTTTTGAATCTCTCATTCTTCTAATTATTTGACTTACTTGTCTCTGACCATTAAACTCAGACTTACCAAGTTCATGTGACCAGACCAGCTTCACTCAGACAACCTCTTAGTCTTAAAGTCAACTACTGGGGACTTTAATCACATGCACAAAATCCCTTCATAACAACACCTAGATTAGTGTTAATTAAATAACTGAGAGTTGGCCTATGTACATAAATAGGCTAGGATTTTGGGAAACTGTTTAGAATTCTGCATACCCCTGAGCTATAAGCTAAAACTCACATGAGAAGTAACCCTTTCAAGCTGGTGAACCATCTAGATCCATGAAGCATCACTGCAGAGTTGACATTTACAGGTATAATAAAAAATTATGCCATTTCAACAGCAACATCTTGTACCAATTAGAAATGAAATCAGTGACTGTCATCAGCATTGGGTTTTCTCTGAGCTTTGTGTTCTAATAAGGTGTGGATGCTTTTGGACAAAGTATGCCTTTAATATTTTGGGACAATTCAAGGTCAGTAGGATTTCCAGAGATGGTAGTGGGCTTCCTATCAAAAGAACACATAGAAATTTAAAAATTGCATGACTTTATTTCTATTGCAAATATATGAAGTGATAACTTTTAAACATTGTTTTCTTAATTTTGCTATAAGATTTTGACTTGTATCAACTCCTGAAATTTGCTATCTAATATACATAAACCCTAGTGTAATGATTAAGAGCATAATGGGGTTTGAAATTCCTACTTCACTTCTTACTCACTGAAATGATTTGGGAAAAGTAATGCTAGGCCTTAGTTTTCTTTTCTATAAATTAAGAAACAAAGTAGTACCAACCACATAAAGCAATTATGAATAGTAAATGAAATACCTATAAAGGGCTTGCAATAGACTTCAGTTAAGTGCTTGACAAATGTTCTCTATGTTGAGAAAATTCATCTAGTTACCAAGCCATGTCGGTCTTTGGTCATTTTTCGAACTGATTTTCTATCATAGAGAATAAGTTTAGACTTGATTCATTCATTTACTGTCCATTTGCTCATTCAATTATCCAATCTATATTTATCAAGTTGCAAACTAAGCAATGGAGATACTAATTTAAAGAAAAAAACAAACCCATGGTCCTTAAGGAGTTTTTACAGCTTAGAGATTCTAAAGGGAATTATTTCTGTTCTCATCCAACTCTATTTCTACTCAGTTTTAAAGAAAAACTTAGCAACAACATAATGCAGTTTAAAAATAGAGTAATAAAGCAATTTTCTCCATTACCCCAAATTCAGCAAGCTCTTAGAGTTTAGAAACATCATTTTATACTTTTTTGATTCCACCAGAATTTTGCCAGGTAGGAAGCATATACTTAGTGAATTGATTAAACTAAAAATACAAGAAACAGGTATTGTCTTTAGGAAAATAAGCAATGGTATTTGTCAGTACTAGTATCTAATGATTAAGTATCATTAAATAAGAAACATATTGACTTGTTACATCAAGATTATAAGTCTAAAATAAAAGTCAGAATGAAGCAACATTTACTGCAATCTATGCTTTTATGTAATTCCTCTAAACAAGGTCCCAGGTGTTTTAGAAGTTGTGCTATGTTAGCACAAAATAATATACTGCTGACTTTTTCTCCTAGTTCTTCTAAACCAATGTAGATCTACTTTTGTCTCATTTACAGAGCACATAATAGCCCTAGATTCAGTGAGCCAGTAATAAGACCCATTTT
Source organism: Macroglossus sobrinus (assembly GCA_004027375.1). NCBI lineage: Eukaryota > Metazoa > Chordata > Mammalia > Chiroptera > Pteropodidae > Macroglossus > Macroglossus sobrinus. Next base: position 430,798 of record PVKZ01000558.1, read on the forward strand.
TAAGAGAAGCCAGAGAATCTATTCTAACAAAATAATTGGAGAGAATGGCAGGGACTTATACACAAGGGTGTTCCTCACAACATTGTTAGCATTTGTGGAAAATTGCAACTTATCTATATAACCAGCAAAAGAGAAATGATTAAGTATAGTATAGGACAGCCACAGATGGCATACTAGGCACTCTTTGCAAATGTTTGTGAATAATTTTTATTGGTAGAGCGAAAGATGTAGAACATAAGTTAAACAAAAATAAAAAGAGTCCAAAATACACGCAACTTTTAAAATTATCATAATCATATTTAAAAACTTTTTTTTAGTTAAAGAGGCTATTGGCTATTTTATTTCAGCCAAACATCACTTCAAAAAAGATCTGGCACAGTGTTTGGTTGCTTTGTGGTACCCTTTGAAGGATGTGGTCAAGGTTTCCATAACCATTTGGCTAGTGGAAAATATATTGTTAAGGGTGTTCATTGTATATTGTTCGTTGGCACTCAGCATCACTCCCATTTCTTTCTATCATGTTTTTTTTTTCCTGTTGTTCTATAGAAGTGAAAAAGCTAAAACTTGCATTTCATTTTTTCTTGAAGCTATGATCTTGGATGTGAATTTGATTCTTCCAGTTAGATACAGCTATGCTATTTGGAAGTAAGGCAGGGGTCATTTTTCTTCTTCTTTTGACTGTTTACAGAAACTGGAGATGTAAAATTTTATAGTCACACCTTAATAGTGAGCATTCCATAAATTTTGTGGGTTTTGAGGGAAGTTGCCATTTTCTTGATCCCGGCGTTCACGTAAATCTAAATCTATGTAGTGGCTTGTAGCAGAGGAAACAACCCTTGAATAGGTCAGTTCTATGAAATTCTTGGAGGCCCAGCCTATAGAATCACCCTCCTGTGCCCCAATGATGCTATAAGTCCTAATGCTCTTTGTTATTTCCCTTTCTGATGAAAATACCAAGTATGATTTTTGTTTTCTGTCCTAAGCCAAATGAGGACAAATATGGATACAATGTGAATTCTGCAATTAAAGGGAACATTTTAAAATTTAACATAACACCATTGATTATGTTTCGGCCCAAATACGTTTTAGCTCTTTTCCCATAAGAAGTTATTAAAGTTAAGTGTATAGGGGAATTTGTGGGGAACGTGTTTGAGGATAAAGTAACTGTACCTACTACAGACTCTAAAAATAATGTTAATATATCAGACCAATACACTGAATAACTGTCTTCTGGTGACACAATTTTTAAGTATAAAAGTAACATAGGAGTTATAGGTACATATTCTGGTACATTGATGCTTTAGACAGATATTCCTCTTCCTCTATTCCATAATAATTAGCTTACAGCTCCTCAGTCACCTTGACCCAGGTGAGAAACATGCCAACCTCTCTGAGGTTGGAGAGGCCCTGCAATCTAAATAGTTGGGAATACTCTCATCCTTTTAACTGAAGTCAACAAGCATGTATCAAGTACCTTCTAGGTGTCAAATAGGTGCTGAATATCTGATGATTCATGTATGATCCCAACCCTTGAAAAGAGAACAAGCCAACAAACAAGTAAAATCTTTAGTCTCTTGGGAAGATAGGCAGATAAAATGGTGTACTAGTAAATGTTTAACAACCAGTCTTCTGGGGGAAAAAGTATGAATACAGACATGTATCTATGCTTGTTATAAATATTACTGATATAAAGATGTGGTACATAATTTACAAATAATACTAACAAAATATACATTTTTTTTATTGTAAACTTACGTAGCTAATTGTTCCTCAAAGAATATCTGCACTGGTTTTTGGATTCATTCCTTATCTATAGCCAACTGATTGTTGCAATTGACAAATGTAGTTCCAATGCAAATAAGAACTGATGGTTTTGTTTATGATAACACGTAAGATGAAAAAGCAACGACAGAAATGTAGGCCAGAACTTCTCTTATTCATCAAGGACAGATAAATCTTTGCTCACTTAGATGACAATTTTCAAATTTTGAAAGACTATTATTTTTATTTTTGTGTGTCATTCACAATGAAACATTTAAGAACACAATAAATTTTAAGTCTAGATTATTAATATTTTCTCAGCCACTTTCTTAATTCTAAACAATCAATGTGATATCAAAAAAACTCTGATTTGTAGCATTTGTCACTTTTGATTGTTTAAATAAATTGATTATGGTTGATTTTAAACCACTAACAGGATGTCGCTGAATGCGGAGTTGGGAAGAGACTTCCAGTAGCACACCAGTTACAGTATTTCCATCATACATATGAAAAGGAAACATAAAAAATCTTCAAAAGCATATGTAAAAGTAAAATGTAATGAAATAACTAAAAAGTGATGAGCTTTAAGCACTTTAGTTTTTAATATAATTTATTTAATTGTAATTTTATAGAATTTACTATTTTAATAATACTTATAATTAACAATTGGTGCTCAAATTTTCTTAAAAGTTAAGAATCATCTTCTGTGAGCCCATATGGGTAAGCCCGAGCACACCACTGGACATGTGACAGGTGCTAAAGGTAAAGTGAAGTTCAAATGAAAAATGTCATCTCATCTGGTGATGTCAGGAGCTAGGCAAGTCCCGAAGAATGAATGAGTGTGAAGACATGCAGTACGTGCAGTGACTGTAGTGAGGATGTGTCCCATGTAAAGGAAGCAGAATGGTCAGTAGCCTGAGGCATCATGGCCTGCCTAGAGACCTGCCCTAGTCTCTTATGATTAGAATGAGGTGACATCTGCAGAGGCCAGATCAGAAGGATCATTTAGGTAAAATTGAGGAGTAAGAATTTCCTCTTGTTTATGATTGGCAGCCTTTAAAGAGTTCTGAAAACAAGAGAATGTTTCAGATTTGCATTTCAAAACAAAAACAATGGGGAGAATAGAGAGAAGAGATGCCTTTCCTAAGGCAGAAAGGCCAGGTTGGTCCCATCTCAGCTGAACCTTCACTGTCTATGTTTGTCCTTGTGGTTGTCTTTGCTCAGCATCCCTTTCTCATCTTTCAGAGTCTCTTTAAAATTTGATTCTGCCCTCAGGAAAGCTCAGGTCCAGTCCCAAACAAAGGAGGGAGGTTTTCATCCACTACCAAAACAAGGAGGCACCAAATAGTCTATCCCCTTCCTAATATGCTGAATTTATAGAGCTATGCACACAGAGAGGTCATTAACTAAAACATTACTATGTCTACTAATTAGGAAGAGGACTCCAACCAGCAATATTTGTTGATGGTATGAGAAAAAGAGATACTAGAGACTTTAACCACATTTGCCTCAATGACAATAATGATACAGGCAGACAGTGTTGAGAAACTTACTGAGAGTCTAGAAAAAAATTATTTTATTTATTTAAGATGTATGGACCATATATACATATACTAATATTTTGTAATCTGATGGGTTTTCTTTTCAAAAGTGTCAGCCCCTTGCTTTCTTTTTAGGAAGTTGAAATTAGGGATGAAGGATTTGTGACTTCTAGTAACAGAAAGAAGACTGTAAAGCAGACCTGCCTCCAGGTTACTTTCTAAAATATGACTTGAGGCTGTTGTGTCCCTGTCTATACTACAGACATTGGTCCCTTCTTGTTTGCCTACTGTTTTCCCTTCAATTTATAAAGAGATATACACCACCGGCATTTGGGAGAACTGCTTGATCACCTGCATTTATGTGGGGGAAGTCAGCATGTCCTGATAATTGTGGTGTCTAAATGGTAAAATGAAAGCAAGAATATCAGAACTGAGCTTTTGATTTTAAAGTAACTGAATCTAGTCTTTAGTCTTAATAAATCTATGCTTCCCAGTTGCAGGATTTCATGAAGAGTATGGTTATGGAGTTGAGGACAGCCACAGGTGTCATGTTCACAGTTTAAAAAAACAAAGCAACCAATTTTATCAAAAAGCTATCACCAAAAGGAAGGAAAATAGCAAACCACACACACATGCACACATGTATGCACACACACACACACCAACATTTGAATACATGTTTATGCTGAAAATAATCAAATAAATTGAAATTTAAGCAACTGTGAGATATTTTATATTATTTAACGGGTATATAAAATTGAGGGTTCAGTAAAATATATACAACTTAAACTCCACTACACTGCTTTTGTGAACTTTTTGATACTACAGCTTGATGGATTAAAATTTTTATGTATGTTGAAAATGCATGGGATTTCAGAACTTTCGTTCATAACTGCTATATAATATTGCCTCCTCTGTAAAGTACTAAATGTTGTTGGTCTTCTTCTGATTGGTTTATTTACAATTTCATTTTTTATTCTCTATGATATGTTAGATCTCAGTCTTTTCCAGAAAACAAAAAATAAGGAACAAGAAAAAAATAAATTATAATAATCCAAGAGCATGAGAGGCAAATTAGAACAGTAATACAGAAGCTATAAGGAACTCTATAGATGGAACAATAGAGCTATAAAGTTTATCTACTAGGATTGGAAATCAAAGGGAAAGAGCCTGGATTAATTCTATGGGTTTTATTGACTTAGAGCTAAGAGTCACTGTATCCATCTCCATGGGTCAGAGGAAACGGTTTTAGCCTCTTCTCATCCACCTCAAAATTCCTCATAGTCTATCCTTCCCGGTGCCAATCAGACTCATTGCTTTTTTGTAACCTAGGAAGCAGAAGGATCTAGCTTTCCAGTAACACAGATGGAAGAAATAGTTGGATATTTTTTGCCTCTTCTCCCAGATTTCTTCCTTCCTTACTTTGTTGCAAGGCCACTTATAACAAGATTCAGCCGGGATGCCCAAATGCTTTTGCCTCACCACTCTGTCATGGTTGTCATCTTTCTCATGGTAGTTGTGAACAAAGCAGAAATTGTGTTCTGAGTGTATCAGGATGAACTGGAGCTACCCAAAAGCTCATCCACCTAAAAGGTTTTCTTAACACAGACACCTGGAGAGAGGGGATGGAGTCACAGGTTACAAGTCTTACTACAGAAGGATTAAAGAACAATGTCATTCTTCACTGAAAGCCTTTAAGTGATACAGAATAGTAGATTATACTGTTCATTCCTCAGCCAAATATCCTAAAATGTCCTTATAGCTACCTTCCATTTTCCCAATGATGTGCTGCTTGGGTCCTCTTTCTTTGTCTCTCTGAGTTGTTCTCAATCTGCCTGCTTTTTCTACTTTGTTCTTTTGGGCTCTGTGATATTTCTTGGTCTCTCTCTCTCTCTCTCTCTCTCTCTCTCTCTCTCTCTCTCTCTCATTATCTCTGTCTGTCTATCTCTCTGTCTGTCAGTCTCTCTTTTTCCTACTCCCCACAGGATTCTCCTGCCTGCTGTTTTCTTCCAGATAATTTCCTCTTTATATCTTCTCCAAGTTTTCTTATGTAAAATCTGACTTCTTGGGACCTTGTAACTAATATATCTGGTAAGGAAGGGAAAGCATAATTATAAATGTTACTTTTTTTTTCTGTCACACATCGAATTTCATTTCACACTCAATCTAAATTCAAACCTTCAGCAAAATTCCCTACTTCCTTTACCCTTCCTGGAGGCTGGATAAGCAACAGATAGCTTATTTACAGACCAAATGTTGAGGAAAAAAAGAATTTCTGAAATGACAGAAGTTAAAAGAAAGAAAAATTCATAAAAGCTTTTCCCCACCTCCACTCTCACTGCATTCTAGAAATTTTTGTTTCCAGTTATCAGTAAACTGATCCATCATCAACTGTACTTTTGAGAACAGATCTTTCTGGGCATATGGAGAATGGCCCAGAAAAATGTAGAAAAGAAAAACTTAGGAAGCCGTGTTTCTATGACAAGGCCACCAAAACAATTAATACCTCAGAAAAAGTATTTTTACCATAAATATATTTTATTCTGATTAATCTTTGTTATTTTAATGACAATGGTTTTGATTTTTAGTAATATTTTCATCATCACAAAAAGTAAAAAGCCAGGCCATGTGGTTTGAGATAGAGGATGGAGAAGAGTATATCATTTATCAAATGACCTTTTTAAATAGTCACAGATGAGACAGTTCTTAAATGCTGGGGAATGCATTCCAAATGAAACTCAGTGAAAGCACTTCCATGTATAGCAGAGACATTGTAGCCTAAACAAATAGATTTTTCATGACCCAGGAGGAGTCAAGTATACTTCCTCAGACATCTCGAGCAATGTATGACCTGTATGTCCCCAAAAGGATCTTGTATCATTATCTTCACTTTCAACTAGATTTTGATAAGAGGAGAAGATTTAATCAGTGAGTTGTACACCCAGAATAGTTTGCCAAGGGTGGCTATTAGTAGGAAATCAATTTGGAAATGTCACTTCGAGAATGAAGCACCTTGGTATTTTTATGCCTATTTTACAAAGATAAGAGGCATTCCATTACCAGCCCGTCAGGAAAACTTCCTGAGTTACCCAATTTCACATGAAATTTTGGAGCATACATTCAAAAATCACTTATGAATCAAATCCACCTTGAAAATATGCAACTTTTGGTTAGCTAGTGCTTTCCCCTGAGCTATTTCTTGAAAATTGTGGAGAAATTGCTACTTTTTATTGGGATCATTTATGTGAATTATGTATGTTTTTATTCTATTTCATATTTGCCTGTCCTCACTCTCACTCATAGCTAGACCTCTCATCCCTGTGCATATTCTTGAAGACATTATGGCAGTCTTTATCCTTTGGTTGTCTAAGGAAAATGGACATTTCCAGGGGCTTTGAAAAGAAACAACTAGGTATTCTTTAGTCTAGATTTCTGATGTTTTGTATAAACACTAAATCTACTGAAATAACCACAAGTAAGTATAAATGGGTGTGCATGGAGAATTAAGTGATTAAAAACAAAAACAAAAACAAAAACATGAATTTCTTTGTCCATGTGTGTATCACGAATCCTTTTATTTTTATTTCTTTCTACTTTGGTGTGTTCATTTTGTAGTAATACAAATAATAACAGCTCTAACTTACTGATTATTAATTATATATGGCAGGAATTATGCTATGCACTTTGCACAGATTATCTCATTTCTTAACAATTATTCTACAGAGTATTATTATATTCATTTGCCATTTTCCCCCAAGTGATTAAACTGAGGTTGAGAAAAGTTAAATAACTTTCCAGAGTCATAATCAATAATTCACAATTTACTATAATATGCCAAACTACCTCTAGGAGCCTTTTAACCATTTCTCTGCTGTTATCACACTATACTTTTCTTGAAACTGTTGATAATATTATTTCTATAAAATTTTATAAATATTCATTAAATACTAGCTATATGTAGCCATTGTCTTAGTCATTGGGGTTGCAAAATTATTAAGTAAACCCCTAAGTTTGCAGAGATAATATTCTAGTAGCTAAGTCAGGAAAGTGAACAAATGAATGTAATACAGAATAGTACCTGTAATAAACAAGTGACTACTTGTTAACAAGAGGTGTCTCAGATCGGGAAAGATTAACTGCTTTATGGTGTCCTGGGATGTTCATTCACTGTGTTGGCCTGGCAGAAGAGACTAAGGGCAATGACATTCTGGAAAAAGGGAAAAGTGCACGCAGTGACACCTAGTGGTGAAATATAACAGAAGAGAAAACAAGAAGAGTAATGGTATTTATTGTTGTGCTATAAAGAACGTGTAGGTGAATAGTAAGAATGAGGCTATAAGGTTATTGGATAACAAAAAATAAAGAAACTTATAGTCCAGTCTTGCAATTTGGGATTCTCTGTGGGGCATAAAAACCTGTGGAATTTTAAACAAGGAAACGATCAGAACAAGTCATGCCCAGAAGATATGCAGAATAAGTAATTGTTTCCCAAGAAAATATTTTAGTAAGTTTTGTTTTACTTTGTTTTACTGGCAAGAATATATTCAGTAGAGCCCTCTTTTATATCAGTTGATATATCATCAGATATTATAAATGAGAAGTTCTGGCTGGATTAAAAAATTGTGAAGATCTTCTATCTGTCTACTGAATAGATAAAATTTTTGTTCGACATTACAATTACTTAACTGGTTCTCCTCCAAGAATACCCGATGACTGATGCCCTGATACCTGCAGCTTTCATTCTCCTGTGCTTTCAGTATTTCAAGACAGAGGAAAATATTTTAATTTTCAAGGAAACCATACATTTATTTTCTTTTGAAGTGCATGATACTCTAGTTAATTCACTTTGTCTCTCAATGTCTTTGTCACTGATCTATAGTCCAGTTACTACCCAAGGGTTACAGAAGACTTTGAAATTTTGCCTTTGACCTCCCTTTTCACTTAAGTTTCCACCATAAATTTGGGCCACTTCAATATCTTCATGTGCAACCAGAATACATAAAATAATTTGGGAGTTTACAGAAGAAAAAGGACATGTCTGACTTTAGAAATAAGGAAAGTTTTAAGCAAGACATCTCATGTCATTCTGCACTTCCAAAGGTATATAAAACTGTAATGGTTCAAAATTGGTGCATAGGGAGATTTCTCAGATAGAAGATGTAGCACACTTAATGGCACAATGTAGAAAGGGTGGCAGAAAGGCAGAGAAGCCTGTGTGATTGGATCACAGACAATATATATAAAAAAAGAGCAGTGTGATATAGGGGTTAAAAGAGCTAACTTGTTTCTATATTTTGGGAGAGCATGTTTTGGTATCAAGAGGAATCTATGTTTTGTTTGCCTAGCAGTGGGAAGGAGAGAGGTGAAGATGTTTGAGAAGTGAAATGATCAAACCATGTTTTAAAAAGGTGAATAAATCATCTTTGTTTAGGATGGGAAAAAGGATGGAGAGAGCAAGAAGATAGATTGCAAATTGCCACTAACCCTTTTGTTTACAGATAAATCTATAACCACTTCTCAAGGAATGATAACAATTACTGAATAGGCTTAGAACTCGACTCAAGTGAACTTGAGAAGATGTGGTGGGAGCAGAAGGAAGAAAACCATTAGGATACTTTATAATGGCAGGTAAAGGGAGTATACTTTGGGTAGGAAAATATCAATAGTGCAAAATGCAAAGAAGAGGTCAAATAAGATATGGGCTAGAGCATAACTGCCAGCTTTAGTACCATAGGGGTCATTGATGGCATTAGCCAGTTATTTGCTTGTTTGCTAGTTTTATTGAGGGCAGAATCCAGGTTGAATCTGGTTGTGGATAGTGTTTCAAAGTGGGAGAGACATAAGGAAAATTTTGTAATATATAATATTGATAATAATTTAAAGGGTACAAAAATTCAAATCTTGATTCCCAGCTGACTATGACTTGACATCTCTAAATCTTAGTTTCCTCACAGCAAATAAGAAAATGAAAACCAGTGGGTTTGTAGGTCTATAGAATAAAAGAGATTATAAATAAATAATTGGATGAAAAGAGCTTTACCTGTGCTTGATCTAAGTACTTAAAACTGGTGGCAATTATAATATTATTTGAATTTGGAAAATGGTAAAATATTGAAAGAGGAAGTAACACATGTAAAAAATTACTATGCAGTTTTGTTTTGACCAAAAATAAAGCTGCCATAAAGAGAAATAGGGAAGTCAAGAAAGGATAATCTTGGCTTAAAATAGAAAAGAATGAGTTAGCTTTATATTTATTTTCTCTTTTTAAAAATTGGTGTAAAATATATACATAGTGAAATGCACAGATATTTTACAGCTTTTTGAGTTTTGAAAAATGATTATGTAATTCAAAACTTTAAAGACATAAACTCTACTACTTCTGAAAATTTTCTTATCTTTCTTTGCAGTCAGTTCTTCTACCAGCACTCTTAGAGGCAATTACTATTATTTCTTTAACTATAGGTGATTTTTTCTTATACTAGAATTTCTAGAGTCAGACAATATATGCTGTCTTTTTTTTTTTTTTTTGTCTCTGGCTTCTTTCAGTATGTCTTTGGCATTTATCTATGTGGTTCTGTGTACTGGTAGATTTATTATTATTATTATTATTATTATTATTAATTTTATTACTAGGTTTGAATATATTTACTACACCAAAGAGATGTTTTTATTATTGTTTTAAAATTTTTGCCTGTTCATGTCACTTTTTCTGATTTCTAGTTTTATATTATTAATAGAGCTTTTATGACTTTCTTGTACAAGTCTTGCTCTGTAAGAAATCTTTATATACTCAAGTTATGTAGATATACCCCCATTTTTCCCTTAGAAACTTTATGTTAGTTTGTATGTTTAGGTCTATTATTCATTATAAATTTAATTACTGTATGTAGTTATTTAAGAGTAGAGGTTCATTTTTTTCTATATGATTATTATGTGCTTTAGTGAAATCTTGGAAAAGACTTTTCCATTGAATCACTTTAAGATTTTTTTATCTTGGTTTTCAGGAATCTAAGATATATTTAGGTATGGTTTTCTTTATGTTTATTCTGTTTGAGAATTTATTGTGTTGCCTCTAGGGGTTTATAGTTTTTAAATCAAATTTAGAAAAATTTTAAGCCATCATTTCTTCACATATTTGTTCTACGCCAATCTCTTTTTCTTCTAGGTTTTTAATTACACATCTGTTAGACAATGCAAATGTTGTCTCATTGGTCATTTAGGACCTGTTAATTTTTTAAAACATTTTCCTCTCTGAATACCAATTTTATAATTTCTATTTCCTGTCTTGAAATTTGCTGATAATTTCCTCTTCAGTGTCCAGTCTTCTGTTAACTCATAAGATAATTTTACATTTTAAGTCCATAGCCATGCCACCTTGAACAAGCCAGATCCCATCTGATCTTGGAAGCTAAGCAGGGTCTGGCCTGGTTGGTACTTAAATGGGAGACCACCTAGAAAGACCAGGTGCTATAGATGTAAAAAATTTAAAAAATAAGGGATTGTAAGCTGACAAAATTCTTGCAATCTGTGAGGTCAACCAAAGTTTGCCTCAGCTAAAAAACAAATAAATAAATACATAATTTTACACTTCAGATGTTATAATTTTTTAGTTCTATAATTTCCATTTCATTTATTTTTATGAATTCTGTTAATTTTCTGAGAACCCCTATCTTCTAATTTATTTTATATATGTCTTTTTAAAAATCCTTGAACATATTTATGATAGCTGTTTTAAAGTCATTTTCTGCTGATTCCAATATCTGTGATTTCTCTGGACTTGTATCTATTGGCTATTTGTTCTCTTGGTTATAAAAGAAACAAAGAAATTTTATTGTCACTGAAGTTATGATATAAATATTGTCTTAATTTTACTTGACACAGTCATAAGCAAATTTAATATCCTCACTGTCATTAATTTATTTCAATTTATTTTTTAATATACCAGTAATAATTTTTTTCAGTCTAAATTAGTGTAGAATAGAAACCCTTAGTTATCATGCAGATAATAGCACTGATAACACATGATAGTGAAAGGTAAAAAATGCATGATTATTTGGATTTGAACTTTATCTTATTAAACTGAGAGTGCTGTGGTTAACAATGTAGTGTGGCATTAAATAAAACCTACTTTGACAGAATTTGTTGAACTTGTATATTTAGAAGTAAAAGAGGGAGGAGTAGGAACACTTTAAAAGAATTCATGCCAAAGAGAGACACCTAAGCAAAGGAGGTAAAATTCTCTTCCTTTTATTTAGCTTTCCACATCTGAAGATTCTGTGATGTAGCAAAGAACTCATATTTTCCTTATGGAGTCTTTTGGAAACTTTTTCAGAGCAATTAATCACCATGAAGGAATCTAGCTATATTTTACATGGGATTTATTTATTAATTCATTCAGTATTCACAGGATATCTGATATGCAGTTGGCACTCTAAAAGATAATAGGTGGGAATAGACATGGTTCCTACCTTCATGAGATTTAGAGACTCATTAGTATAACCTTTCATGCTGTTAATTTGACAATTCTGTAAGTGCCACCAACTCCTCTGGTTCCTGATTTTTAGACCAAAGCTCCCAACAGATGTTTCTAGTTCTTATACTTGATGTTCCATAATCTCTCAATCTCTTTCTCTCTCTCTCTCTCTTTTTTTTCCCCCCTGTATGAATGAAGATGGAGGTAGGATTCTGTAGATATCATAGTACTCTGGTATAGCTTTACAATTGTTTTTATTCTTTTGTTTTAAAGAGATTGGGGAGAGGGTGGGTCTCATCATATGGTATTTTGTACATACAACTCTACAGGATTTTATTTCAAGTTTTCAGGATAGTATAAGCAGTATATTGAAAGATAGCCAATAACATCTATCTCTTTAAATAAGTGTGCGACAGGGCTGAAATAACTTTGGCTTTATTGTTTTTTAACTTCATGAAGCCTGGCTTAAGCTCTTGGCTATGTTACATCTGAGAAATATGGATCTCATTTCACCTGTTCCACATTACAGCTGCAGTTTTATTTGGAAAATTGATGAGGGCTTTAAGTTCTGAACTTGTGTTGATTCTAATATAAATAAATGGCATCATTACTTCATAGTTGGGAGTGACACTAATCCAGACCTTAAAATTAAGGGTTATCTTGTTGATTGGGAGAAATTAAGGCAATCAACTTTCAAGGTTTAATAAATGAGATTGAACACTTAAAAATCATTTTCAAGCTGGCTTCAAAAGTAGATGACTAGAAAATCAATAGCAATAATATATGCTCATGGAAACAGAATGGGCTATATTTATTTTTAAGGACGTTTTCTTCAATTGTTTAGGCTGAGTTTATTCATATGGGGCTTAATAGTAATTGTACAAAATACTGAACATATTTTACAACACATACACACAGTATGTGTTGGTAGTAGTTAATATAAGTGGAGCCGTGAGAAGTTTAATTTAAAAAAAGAAAGTGATATAGTCTCAGCTCACCTTATGTAAGTTTTTCTAGGAAGCTAGAGGTACAGAGAATTCAGTCCTATACTGGTACATAATACTGTGTGTGTGTGTGTGTGTGTGTGTGTGTGTGTGTGTGTGTGTGTGTGTGTGTTGGTATGTGTGTGGAAGTGTATATGTGAGCATGTTTATTGAGTGTGTGTGCGTGTTGAGCATAGGAGTTATGCAATATGAAATAATGATTGATTGACCTCAGAAACTCAACTCTTGTCCAATGCCAGAACACACTTTACCCATTCTCTAATCACCATCACCATCATCTTAGCTTCATTAATTGAGTCTTACTGTGTGCCGGATAGATGCTGTGTTAAGTGCTATTCAGTATGAAGTAAGCTCTCAATAGCTTTTTGTAAACTAAACTTTGTGTTATCTTACACTGTGTGTTCACTATGCTGATCTGAACAAAATCAGCACTTGGGCTGTGTTTTGAAATGTTAACAACAGAAGGAAAATGTGCACTCTCATACACATTTGGGAAAGTATATTATTATATTTTATTAATATAAAATGGTGCATGGGAGAGTAATTTGTAAAGTTATTTCATAAGTCAGTATGCGCCCAGGAGCCAACTTGGCCATTCCAAGACAGTGCTTTAAATAGTTTTTATTTTTTTGTTTTCTTTTAAGTTTGGGATGGACTTGTGATACACTTGAGAAACAGTATAAGAAATTGAGAACTGCATACATATGAGTTTGGAGTTGATTCAAATAAAAAATTCAATGTTAATCTTATACATATTTAATGAGATGCATTGTTATTAGTGTCCTACACTGTAAATATGGAAAAGGAGTATCAGCATGTATTTGCTAGATAGTCTTCATTGTCTGCCTTGCTGTTCCCAGAGCAGCACAAAACTCTTGTGCTCAATAAGTCCCTTTTCCAAGTGTAATCATAGTCACAGTAATAATAAAAATGATTCCCATTTATTTCAAGTTTACTACATACCAGATCTTATACTATATACTTAACATAAATATTTCACTTCATTTGAATAAAAACCCAGTGAAATAGCTGCAGTTTTCAAATGAAGAAAACTTTTAGGTTGAAGATGTGAAAATGAGGGCAGACAATTTGGAATCACACTCAGGTTTAAGTCATGCTTTACCACTTACTGCGTGATCTTGGGAAAATTACTTAACTTCCTTAAATCCCAGGTTCTTAAATCATAAAACATAATTACTACTCTCTGTTATAATAATGTATTAAGATATGTGCAAAACCCCAAATGTAGTGCCTAGGACATAAGAGGATATTCATAAATATTGGTCTCTTTCTTCCTCCATTCCCAAGACTCACCTCTGTAACTAACTGCAGAGTTAATACTGACTGGGCAGTGTTCACTCTAACCTCTGTGAGGAAATGAGGAGGACGTGGGTGGGAGCAGAAAGCATATGTATTTTCTTTATCCTCTTCTCCCAACAGAGCCTCAGTTGTTTTTATGATGGATTTTTGTGAATTGGAAAAAAGCAGTATTTCTAGGCAGACATGAAGGACAGCCTCATGAAAGACAGGTTGGTGAACACATGGCCTCTCACTATAAAAAGAAATGTGTTGTAGGTTCCCAAGGCCATTTCTAATTTCTGTGATTTGTTGGAAGGAGTCCGACTATAATTTACTACAACAAAAGGATACAGAACAAAATTTTCTAAGGGAGAGGCACATGGGACAAAGTACGGAGAAAACTGGACATGACATTCCTTGAGTCCTCCCTTAGTGGACTCACACAGGATGTGCTTAATTCCCTCAGCAACAGGTGGTAACAACACATGAGAAATGTCTTCCAGGGATTCTCATTAAAGACTCAGTACCCAGGGTTTTTATTAGAGGCTGGTCACATAGGTACCCTCTGCTTGGCATGTACCAAAATTCCAGATACTCCCAAAGGTAGTAAATATTCAATATAGACCATGTTGTGGGCATAAACAGTTTAGGCATACCAAGCTGTTCTTATCAGGAGATGGTGAGGACCCTCCTGAAGTACAAGGTCTCAGTCTCCAGCTAAGGTCCAACCATGCAAGCAAGCCTATTTCTATGGATAGCATTCTCAAGCCTACTCAGGTTATATTAGCTCTCACTTACAGAGTTTCATGTCATGTTAACTCTTATCCTAGCAGAAAGGCACTTTTTTCTTGGGGAAGGTACAACCCTGCACCAAGACACAAGAATTAGAGAGCAGAATATAGTTGGATCTTTACTCCTACCTGTCTCCTTGGTCAGGTACATTTGGTCGTAAACAAACTCTCCTGCCTTACCAGCTGCCCTGCCTCTTCTACGAGAACCTGACATGGAAGAGCATGCTATGCGACCTGTGCTAGAGTGAGCACTAATTTCTTTTTCGGTCCCCGAGCCTTTGAATATTTACTTATCTGGCTTTTCCTGCAACTCAATTTGCCTTCTTTAAAACAGCTCTTTTTACATACACCAGATTTAATGAATGTTTACAAAAGGCTTGAGTGATTTCTGCATTGCTTTCTGCTCATTTGGTGCTGATTGAAAAACATAAATAAGACACCAAATTTATCTCATGATTGAAATTACATAGCCCTTTAGTAACTATTATTTATGTTATGCCCCTCCCCTCTTTAATTTTTATTTGTTTTTCTTCAACAAGAAACTCTATGAAGTAGTTAGGCTTGTGATTTGATAGTCAAGATTCTGTGTAGTAAAGTAACCATATTAGAGAAATTTGTTGTAATGATTTGGACTAAAGCATAGATTTGCTGTTCCTTGAATATGCAACCTCGCCATAGAATCAACTTAATGTCATAAAAGTAAGTTCATGGGTAGAATCATAATAGAGAGGCAATCTTAGCCTTATTGCAGACAGCGGAGTTCTAACCAAGGAAATTACTGCCATGGTGGGGTTTTAGAGGCCTAAACCAGACTCGTGAAGAATGGTCAATTATTCTAGGTTGACTGGAAGCTAACAGTGTCTAACAATAGCTATAATCCAGTATAAATGATCAAGACCCAAGAAATTGTATCTAGTAATCAAATAAAAATTTATGAGTGAGGAGAGATGTAGAATTCAAGATATAATGAATGGACATATTTGGGAATGAAGCGGTGAGTGATGGACAGAGTCAAAAACAGAGACAGAGATCTAATTATTTGTCAAAGTTTGGATGTTCAGTCTTCTTATCTAAGTCTAGATTGTTATAACCTAGATAATTACCCTATTGTTCGAATACAAGTTGTCAAGTGGGTGGCTAGACTGTTTTGAAGCCACTATTTATCATGAATAAGGCTTAACTCATTCAGGTTTAATTCATTTTCTCACAAATGTTGAAATAACCATTTGGTCAGGAGAGTTAGTTTTATAGAGACATCCCACTATAAAAGATATTTAGTATTCAATAAAACTTGTAGTTCTTTACCTTAATGTTAAGTTTTAATATATTGATTCAAGTCTCATTGGAAATCTAAGACAAAGGTTCCATGATCAATGCACTTAATAAACCTATAAATAATGAAATGAAATATACTTGAAGAATTATCTATCTTTGTTTCTATTTTATGCCTTCACTTGTATGAGCTTGAACTTGATTAGAATTCAGACTGGCCCTTGGCAACATTGTGAAATTTGCCAAGTTCTTTTTAGTCCTTTCTTGACTTCTCTTTTTCACAATCTTTGCTACATGTAAATTCTTTCTTCAGCTGTTTGATGCACTTATGCTGTCAGGACTTTAGTATCTACTTCCTTCTTAAAGTTTTTGCCTGCCACAGAGTCATTTCATTTACCAGACCAGGGGTTAACAATATTTTGGGAATCTCTTGTTAAGTTTTTTATTTTTCATTTATTGTGTGAAAGATCTCATCCATCAATTCATGTATTTGAATAAATGTTGGATATAGTGGGTGAAAGAGGTAGTCTGAAAAAGAAGACAACAGGTATAATACCAGCTGCTTCCCAGAAACAAACAAACAAACAAAATAAAACAAAAATGGCTATATAAATAGTCAAATCCCAAGCCCCCACATTATCAGCATAGTGAAAAGCCTAACCTACCCCACACACTTTTCCTCTTTACCTACCTTTCAGGAGGCATGACACACCTTATAAATTTTGTCCTATTTCAGAAGAGTTCTTGACATTCATTTAAGCCTGGATTCTCTTATCTAACTGTTGTGGCTGGAAAGGACACAAAATGACTTACTCTGGCTAAAGAACTGAATATGGATAATTTGTTGAAAAGATGAGACCATTGTCTACAAATCCTGAAAATGATCATGGATTCTGTGTTGTCAGCTAAGAACATCCAAGGAAATGGTCCTAAAATGCAAAGCACTATAAGAGCCCTGGAGTAGCACTGACAGAATGAACAGGATGATGTAGACATTTCAATCATAAAGGTTGTGGTGGTATTGTTCTTGGCCATAGAGGTCTTTTAATTTGAAGACTTCTTAGAAATTTCTTACAAATTATGTCTTCCTTCAAAATACAAGTTCCCTGAGCTGAGTCAAATAAAGAACAGAGTTTTTCCTGGCTCTTACAAAAGAGACAAAATATCCCTTGGGAATGATGTGTCTAGAGGGTACCCAGTAATTCATGATTTAAGCTTAAATCAGAGATAATAAGAGAGAAAGGCAAAGCATGGTTCAAAGAATAAACTATTGTTTCTTGGTGGAGAGATATAGCTGAGGGAAGAAACAATTTGTAACTGGAAAGAAAAGATACATGGCAGTGTGTGTGTGTGTGTGTGTGTGTGTGTGTGTGTGTGTGTGCGCTTGTATGACAAGAGGGACCTTGAATTTAGATGGGCTAAACTTAGGTATAGATCATGTCTGCCTCCACAAAACTGCTCATCCATAAGCCTCAAATCTTGCATTTAATGATGATAAGAAACTTTGACTTATTCACACCAAAATCCCCCATGTATATTTCTATCTGTTCACTCTCTGAGTTTACTGCCTATATGAGCCTCTAGCTTCATCACCTCATATTAGTAGTCAATAAATTCCTACAGAGTATTTAATGAGCCAAGAACTCTGCCAGACACTGGGAGTATGCTGTGAACAAGGCACTTTCTGTTAAGTGAGGCAGGCCTTCTTTCAGATGACTCTTATATTTATCAACATTGAGTAGGAGAATATCTTACCTTTTTTCCCTTGTATCTTTTGCTTCTTACTGAAAAGATGCTGTAATGATTCACATTAGTTTCATTTTGTTTCTTTATAGAGACTTTCTGACCCCTCCTAGGTGATATGGATACAATGTCAGTCTGAGTGTCAACTCAATCCCCAAACTATTATTCCTGGACCTGTCATGGTCTTTTTCCCCAGGAAAAAAAAATGGTCAATCCAGCGCACTGATTTGGAGATTAAGGAAAACTTTACTTTGTGATAGTTTATGACCCCTAAACCTGTGAGCTGATCATGACTTTTAAAGTCTCCATCCACCATCCATCTCATGATGCTCTAAATCATCTATGCAAATAACACCATCTCCACTAAACACTGGCCTTTACTATGGAATTCTCCAAATACAAGTATTTACTAGCTCTAAGGAAGTTGGTTTTTGGGGGATAAGTTAAGTGTAGCTCTTACCTGTAGTGAGTTATATTTCTTTGAGAAAATATATGAGAAACAATGAGAGACTAATAGAGGATAACCAGGTAGTTTAGATGACTAGCACTATTTTAATCCTTGTTCAAAAGGTCATACTTATCACTAATACACTAAGCACAGATTTGTTCTCCAAATTTGGAAAACAAACAAACACAACATGAATAATGGCTACTAGTGTAAGGCTAGAAAAAAATAGGTATAGGAAAAGGGTTAGAGGAGGCAGTGGGGATAATAAATAATGTTTGAGAAATATATATTAGAACATATGATGATAACAATTTAACATTTACTGAATTTGATTAATAACACTTCTATGAACTATCTCATCTTCACATCAATTCTAAATTATAAATATTATCTGTCTTAGCATAAAGTTACCTAGAATGTAGAGTTTGGGAGATTTAATGGACCATTAATTTAATTGAGAGTACAACTCCATGGACAAGAGTGAGGGTGCAGAAAATTAAGCAGAGAAGGAGAAAGGACCAAGATGAGATTGTTTTATCAAGATAGTCAAGACAAAATATTACAATTTTTTGATCAAAGTGTAGGCCCCTTGAGAAACTAACTTGTGTCTCAAAACTTTCTGCATGAGGTTAAAAAAGGAATGAATTTGTCCATGGCTTGTGTCTTCCTTGGCCAGAGATCATCTTCATGGTCTTAACTTTCTCTGCAGTTATTTTGGTCACCCATGCATTAAAGCCATTGCAAGTCAGTAGGGAAACCTCAGAATAGAAGATGAGAAGCCTACTGTGCCAGAAAGAAGGGAGGCACTATCAGCCTATGTCTATGTGATTGGCCTGACTTCATTCCCAGATGGGCCAAGAGGACTTAAATGTTGCGAAAGTGGTACCGAGTCCTTTATTATTTTCTCCATTTCATAGATGAAGAAAACTGAGCTAAGGAAAGAAACTATGTAGACAGTCTAATTTTAAAATCTAGTAAGTGATAGGGAGGAAAACTTAAGAGATTCTCAACTACTCTATCCAAACTCCCAATTGCCAATTACTGATAGAAATACCCCTTGAAAACTTTCAGAAATTAACCCACAAGGTGACATAGACTAAAATTTCAGTGTCAAAAATAATTTTAGGAACAAGAAAATTTTACAGGACAATGGGAAGTAAGGGTCATGTCTTTAACCTGAAAAATATTCAGCTAGAAAAATTGTACCCATCAACCCTAAATGCCTTTGATACCCTCACTCCTCAGACAGTGTAGAGGTCTCAGAAGAAAGGAAAGGCAGTGTTGTATTTGTTAGGTAACTGCTTTGTGGTAGAGATTGTGTGCTAAGTATTTTGCATAAACTACACTGCAAGGTAGGGAATAATATTACCATTTTACAAATGATGTAACTGAGGTTCAGATAGGGAAAAAGAATGCCCCATGTTATCCTACATTGTTCCTATGGTATATGTGACAGCTGTATATTTTAATTTTGGTCTCTATTTGCTTTCTATATTAATATTCTAGAGGAGAGGTACTGAAGCATCACAGTAATGTAATAAAATTGTTAAAATTATAGATCCTCAAGCCCCACTTCAAACCTGCTGCATTGGGCCCTAAGAGACAAGATAGCTGTATGTGAACATATTTTATTAGGGATCTGATGGGAAGCCAAGGTTGACACTCAGAAGGCAGACTGAAAACAGTGAATATGCTCTGGAATTGCATAAAATGAATATGCAATATTCAAACAAGGGTTAGGAGAAAAGATAATTCTGCTTTTCTTTGTACGAATTATATCAGAAGTGTTTTTACATTTGGAGTTGTTTGTTTTAAGGGCCAAGTTTGGAAAGAACAACTGCGCCAGGGATTAGGGACTGTCTGGTGACTCAGTACAAAGCCAGACACAACCCAAGAAGCTGGCAGTTGGAGAAGCCTGGTAAGGACAATTGTCTCATCCATTTTAAAACACATAATCAACAAGCGTGTGCAATCAAACAGCTTCTTCTAGCAGGTTTTCTGTTTTTTGGTGGCAGAGAACAGGTGTGGTTTCTAGAACAGACTCTGTTCTTTCTGGCCTGCAGTAACCCTGTTCATCTTCAGCAGCAGATCAGTCTACATCTGGGCTTTACATCACCCTCCACTGCTTAATCCACAGGTCCCCCCACCAACCACCCTCCTCCCACACAAAGGCTTTTTTTTTTTTTTTTTTTTTTTTTAGCAAGGCAGCTATTTTCTGACCTTCAGCACTGGGCAATCATCATCAGATACAATTTTCCAACCACACTATTGTACTCTTAGTGCAGCCTCAGGTATAATTATAAAGGCTGTCCCAGCACCTACTGCCTACCCTGTACTTAACAGGGAGGGGTGAACTTTCATTCTCTGTTAAATGTTTTGAAAGAAAACTCATAGGCACTACAAGGTTCAGGTGCCAAGCAGAAATAAGAGCTGGAGTGTCCTTGCTTTGATAGGTATGCACAAGTTTTAATTATTTACTCATCCAGTATTTATAATTTTGCTATAAAAAAACAGAGAATAGTGACAACCTGATTTTATGTGCATGTGAGGAACGAAATTGGTTGAGAACACTGTCTACATTTCAATCACTGTCATGTGTCCACTTCTATTTTTCTTTGCAGTATTCATTTTCCCACTTTATAAATAATAAATATAAAATAAGGAAAATAGAGAAATGGATAAAGATAAAAACTTTAGGCCCCACAGTTCAGAAAAAAACTTCTATTAATATTTTTATATACTTCCATTTAATTTCTATTCACACACACAGGTAAAATAATTAAGGTTATATTATAGCCATTTGATATTCTTGTTATTTTTTATTACATTATGAGAAAACATTTATGTCACCAAATACATTTTAAAAAAAACCTTTTCTAATAGTTGTATAATATTTCATCTTGTGGTCATATCCTTATTTACTTTATTTTCCAATTGTGGGCTAATTAAATTATTCCAAATTCTTTGCTAACTCCTTATTAATCAAAATCACTCAATATTGACAAAACTCATTCTATATGTGACACTTTCATGACCTCACAGTGTCAGAAAATGTGTAGAGGCTTTGGCGACAGAAAAATCTGGTTGAACCACAGTTCTGACTCTAGCTCCAGGGTTTTTTTCCATCAATAAAACTTGCTTATCTTTTCAACTTTTCTCCCCGCCATTCTCCAGTACAAACGAACTATGTTAGCTACTCTTGTTTTTCACACCTTTTCTCAAACTGCTTCTCAAACTGCACACACAGTCATACACTTTCTTTTACTTAATTTTTAAATTTACTTAATTATCAAAGTGAAATCCAAATCTCATACAACTTCTTCTTCTTGCTCTGCTTCTTCTCTGGCCCTCCCATCGCTAGGTACCACATGGACTTTGGATCAGCGTACATTCAGCGACTATGGTTCTTCAACCATCACTCTGATGGCCTTTGCCTTTGCATATGCTGTTTCCTTTTCTCAGAAGCCTCTCCTCACACACTCACTCTCCTTTTTGCCCAGCTGCTCCTCATGCTCAAGAAATCACCTTCAGCCTCAATTCTACTGGAGGGTTCCCAGCTCCAAACTGTAGATGGGGTGGAGCAGCCTGACTTGATTTCATAGCCAGAAACCATGTTATTCCTTCTGATTTGAATCTTTGGTAATTGTTGTCCTTGTTATTTCTGACAAAATTCCAGTCATACATCTGCCTTTTTTTATGTTTCTTCTCATTATGCCTCTAGATATTTCTTCCAGATACATGTGATCAAATCATTAGGGTTTCCTTAAATAACAAAATATAATATTTATTGAAGGAGAATGAATGTGTGAGGTTTGCTCCCTAATATTAAAAAACAAAACAAAACAAACAAAAATCTCATAGTACATGTTTACAAGAAGCATGGTAATTGGTAGTTAATGAAAAGCCTGAGTTCAATTACTGGCTCAGTCTCTTACAAGTCATATCATCTTGAGTGAGTCTCTGAGCCATATATTTTTATCGGTTTAAATGGAAATAATATTTGTTAATTCTTAGACTGGTGCTGATTAAGTGATGTACAATAATCACTTAATAAATAATTTTGATTATTAGAAATGTTCTCAACTATCTGTTATTTTTACAGAAGAAACTTATGAAAGGATTCTGGTGAAACCCTTGAGGATACATGAAATATATGTGGTTATTAATATTTGGTATCCACACCAAAATATTTAATTATTAAGCTTATTAATAAACAGAATTCAGTGATGTTGGCATTTATCTCCAAATATTCAGCATCTAGCACAGTTTCTAGCACATGTTCAGCTCCCAGGGGAAAAAAAAATTTAAATTGAATAAACTGTGGAATAAATTTTTAGAGGTTGTGACATCTTATTTTTTTTAACATCCAATCTTTCTACTTACATGTTTTAGCATTGTTATGTGACAATAAAAATATTAAAGAAAGAGATCATTAGGTTATGGACATTAAATTAACAAAGAAACTATAAAGATCAAATAACCTAAAGCATATTTTATTTTTTTTAGAAGGAGAAACAACACCAAGGAGCTCTCATGAATTGCCAAGGAGCAGAGTTTGGGCTAGAACCCAATCTTGAAACTGTCCCTCCAATGCCATATAGGGTTTCTTCATACTTCATTAGTTTGCCTCACCTACCCTCATCATTGAGCTTTCTATGTCTTTAAAAATTCTATTTATGTATCTATGGTAAAAAATAAATTTAAATATAAGTTTATGTTACATATTGACCAAATTAGTAAAGATCCTCCAAATGTTTTATAGTTATCATTAATTATTGCTATTCCCTCCACCCATGCCCAACCTACCCCACTTCCTAAAGCTTGATATTTTTATCAAAGAACTCTTTTTACAGAAATAAATTTCTAGTATATTTTATGTTATATGTCAAGCTCTCTTATGAATCTGTCTAAAACATCTGAAGAATAAATCCCAGAGCAGGAAAAACTTGTATTCACACATCTAATTAAACTTTAATTGTCTATGTAACTTTCTTGCAGTTCAATAGTCACTTGATTTTTATTATTCATCTAATTAATGTGGTTTAAGTGGCTTTTTATGTCAGATTTTATAATATCAGTTTGCTTACACAATTCCAGGACACTCTGAGGAGTTCCTGTATCATTGTGAAGCTTAAGTGCTATATGTTTATTTGTTGCTTGCTTGATTTTTCTCTTCAGAAAAAAGTGCTTTGACCATTTTTTCCCACTAGGGTGTATAAGTAGTCTACAAAACTCCACAATGACGGCAAAAGCCTTTCTATTAATTGTGCATAAATTATCAACACAGACAGTCAACTTGAATTAATAACTTTTTCAATTCAATAAGGCTGCAGATTGACAGACTTTGATATTCTGAAACAGGGAATAGTGAAAGAAACCCATCCCACCAAAATACTTGAATTTAGGGCAAGCTAATAAATATGCACATATTTATAGATCAGATTCTATAGCCATGCAAATATAATTTGTTACTGAAATCTATGAATTGTAGTTAATTGAGTGCCTGTAGTTAACTAAGATTTAAAATAATTAACTAGAAGTGCAAATCTTATTCTTTACAACTGATCTTTTTCTTCTATTTTTGCATGCTGATTTTACTTCCAAATGAAGAGTAAACTTGCTTTCAATAATAACACTTGCTTTTTCGTATGTTAGTGTTCTTTTCTTATTCCATGAAATTTCTAAATTACTAAAAATTAATGTAAGCACAATTTAACTAATTCTGCACCTATAAAGCAGTATGGCTATTTCTAACTTTGACTGTGATTATAGTTTCCCTTCTCCTACCTGATCTCTTGCTTTATTTTCTTTGTCTCTTTCCCTTTGGCTTTAAAGAAGAGTTAGCAATTTGACTTCTCTCTCTCTCTCTCTCTCTCTCTCTCTCTCTCTCAGAGGTCTAAAAGATCCAGTGCTTAGTGCATTTTTCAATTTATCACTAATAGTCATAATGTTCAGTGACAATTACTTTGTGTATGGAAACAATGGCATGATACAGAATAAAAGCACTGGGGCATACTGTCCGATCTACAGAAAGGAACCAAAAGTATTGAATTCTATTCCCTCCTCTATTTTTGATTTACTGTTCAGCCTTGGGCTTGTCATGCCTCTTACCCTCTCAATGTCTCATTCTTTCCATCTGGAAAGCAAAGATAATTATATTTGTAGGCAGGGAAAAGGAAAAACATGCCATAAATTTCTTTGGATGAAAATTATTTGCAAAATTCAAGGATGATTCTGAAATATAATTCATCCCACATTTATTGAGCATCTTATGCAGTCTAAGAATTATGCTGGGCACTGGGAATGCAAAGATAAGTTGGACATCATTATACTGGGGATCATTATCTGATAAAGGTAGAAGAGATAACTGAACTTAAATGTGTTTGAAACAGTATCTGGAATCTCCTCAAGTGAATTACATATAATGATAGTTTATTTATTAATAATCTTAAGAAAAACAGCAGATACATAATTGTAAATTTATTTTTGTAGGTTGGGTTATTATTTGCAACTCTCCCCCCATTATGGAAGAACTATACATGAATTGCCTTTGCCATGTGACCCTGTACAACCTTTTAGAGTTCACAGAGTGAACGTCTCTCTTCCATTGACTGGTTACAAGAAGCTGATTTTCGTTCCCCAAGGAATGTGGGCAGAAGAGACATTGTGCAGGTTCTGAGCTGAGATTTGAAGAGTCATGAGAAGTTTCTGTCTGTTTGTTTGGATTTCCCTCACTTTGCCAGGAAAATACTTGCTCCAAGTAACTGCTTCTTCTTAGCCCAAGTCAAGAACTAAGAAACATGGAGCAGATTGAACTCCACCCAAAGGCTGGATTTCAGTGCAACTCAGCTGATCCCAGTCTAGACCAGCTGAACTTCAGACATGCCTAGGACCATAAAATCAAAGTTGCTGATATAAGTCTTGGAGATTTGGGGGCCATTTGTTATACAATATTATTATAGTTAAACAAAAAGCTGGTAATAAAACATCTTTTCATAAGCCCAAATGAAATTATTGACTGAGGAAGTGGTTATTTATTGAATGATAAAGATATCATATGAATGACAGATGGAAAACTAAGTATTTATGGGATTCCATAGATTTCTTATTGAACACAACAGAACTTCAATGGAGAGATCATACTTTCACTACCTTAACCCAGTGTATCACTAATTATGGGACAACCAGAAGCCATTATGCATCACATCAGTGACAGATAAAATCATCAGCATGACCTATGAAGTATTTTTGTCAGAGTAATTAACTTAAATTTAGTAAACCCCTAGATACATCTTTTCCTTTCCATGAAGTACAAAGTATAGAGGTAGAAGTTAAAACAATACTACAAATTAACATCAGAAAATTTTGTTTGATATATTCTGCAGGACAATTGACTTGTCTCCTTAACAAATCAACTGTTACAAAAAAAAAAAAGTAAAAAGGAGGCAGAAAAAGTATAACAACCAAATCTAATGTGTGGTTCTAGATCGTATCTTTACAAATCCAGCTTTAAAGATATGTGAGGATAATTTAGAACATTTAAATATAAAATGGTTATTAGATTTTATTCAGAAAATTTTAATTTTGTTTAGTTTAATAATGGTATTGTAGTTAGAAAAATGTCTCAAATTTCAGAAATGTATACTGAATTATTTAGAGTTTCTAGCTCATATGGGGATAACTGACTTGAAATTACTTTGAAAATAGATGTTAAAATTATGACAAAACGTCAATGCCTATTAAATATGAAAGGAAAAGATACAAGATATTTATGATTATATTCTTTAAAAATTTTTAGTGTTTAATTTTTTTTAAAATAAAAAAGACTAGTGACAATGCACTTAGGACCCAGGGTAAAATCATTTAAGGTGTTACTTCCTATGCAGTCTGATCCTAAATTTAGTGTTGTTTTCAGTTTCTTTCAATTTATTTTATTTGTTTAAAGCTTGTACCCAGAAGAGGTCAGTAACTATAGGAAGATGACTACCAAATTTCATACTTGTTTTCACTTAGCCCAAGTACTCAGTGTGCTGGGATGACTACACATTAGCCCTTCCATTAAAGACAATATAACAAATTTTCTTTTCATTACTAGTTATTACATTAGTGACTATAAATTGCCCTTCTTTGTAAAAGTATAGACTATGGTTGTGTGACTTCTCTATCTAGGAATTAGTTGATTTAATAAGCCTGAGCAGTGTCTATTTGAACTACTAGTAAAGCCAGTCAGCCAGCTGGGTAAAGCTAGTTGGATATCAGCCACCACAACTGTTTGAGATTGTTCTATGTGTCAGATAACACAGAGAGCAAAAAAACAGATTGTGTGTTTAAATGACTACAAAATTTCTTTCTTTAGGTCTCTATCATGGGCAAATATGTTTTGAAAGGAGGACAATTATGATCTAAATACATATCAAGGTACTCACAATGTTGGTGCCAGTAATAATGTGTCTACATTAGCGGCAATAAATTAGTTTTACCACATTTTTAAAATCTTCTAATCAAGTGTTCCATACTTCCAATATAATTGGGAAGGTACTGGAATTGATTGACAGGCAATTGCCAATTCCTCAAGTATAAATTTTAAAAAAGGAAATACATAATAGTTTCATACAGGAACTAACTCTAAGTATTCATCCATGAATACCAACTGCGTAGGCTTTTTTCTTTGTACTTGTAGCAACACAAAGCTCAATCAAAAAAAAAATTATTGAAAAAGATGAAAAATGGTAGTACTGTCACACATATAATCTTTCAAAATATTAATGAAAATGATGATACAATCACTCATTCTGAACCAACATGTCCTTGGAAATACACTAGATACATTAGGCATAATATTTATAACTTTCTCATTAAAACCCTGCCAGACCAATAAACTATTTCTTATTTATTTATTTTTGTTTTTTTTGGTTTGTTTTACAGATAAGAAAACTAAAGTAAAATGAAAAATAGATTCTGAAAGATCAGTTAATGCAAAGCTGAGTCAGAATATGAACTCAGGTCTCCTTCATTCTAAACCATGCATTCTTCTCACTGCTCCAGATACTTTATTTTTATGTAGCAACAATAAAAAAATTAATGGTAAAGAGTTGAGCAAAAGTCTTACATGTTTGCAATATTATTATTTTAAATAACAATAGTCCTGGTGGAGATTAAAACAATAAAACAATAACAACAAGAATCAATAATTTTTTACTATGTGGACTGATGGCTGACGTGAAACAGTAAATTTTTCAATTTTTGTCATATTAGGTGAAATTAGAACCAATTAAATAAAATTAGTATAAAATAAAGTGGTATAGTAAACCAAATACCCTGAGAATTCAAGTCAATAATAGCATTCCATATAAGTGAAACAGAGGGAGGTGGCTGGTTTGGGGTTTTTTAATTTTTATTTTTTAATTGCCTGGATAAAAGGCATGATTTCAACATCACTGTTAATGTGCAGATTCAAACTTAAGAGCTCAAGTTTGGGCGTTATCAGGAAACACTGATATGAAATAAAAAAGAAGGTATATCAAGGGAGCAATAAATTAGCACACTGAAAAGAGAAGACACTGTCGTGGAATGTTGGCAGGGATTTATTCCTTGTCAATAAGACTGGCAGAATGATTTAGGTCTTGTAGTTAGGAATAAGACTTTTATGGAGGTTGTGAACAGTATCAATTATAATAAATAAACATAAGAAGGATTGCAGAATATACGTTTATCCACATATATGAGAGAAAATTTGAAGAAAAATTGAAGAAAGTAAAATCTTTTGTTAAAGTTTAGAAACAGTTGAAAATATATAAGTATAGTTAATAAGCATTGAAATAGTTACACAGTCAAATGAGTTTTAAGAAATCTAAAAAAAATATTATAATTTTCAAATACCCAAGTGAATATACAAACAGAATGTTCTCAACATTTTACCAAACATCAAAATATTTAAAAAATTTGCCTTATCCATTGACAAGAATTGTATCTTGTCTCCTTCCACTCCAACCTACTGCCCTGAATGAACTTATTTTTAAACAAACAAACAAATAAAATTGACAGTAACTTCTCTTTACCACATCAGGTCTACCATTGCCAGAAATAAATTTGTTTCAACATACTTGTCAAGATATAATTCTTTTAAAACCCTTGCCAATAGATTTTATTCACTTTCTACTTGCAGCGCCTCTGCTTGGGCTCAGATTAAAGAATCAGTGGGAAGTTCCTACAAATATCTTCTTTATTAATACATCAGCATGAGCATCAATTCCATGTCACTTGTAACTAATACTATGACCATGTAACTTCTTTTTGTAGTAGATTTCCTCTACCCTTTTCTGTTTCACCTAGAAACAATACCCTCATGCAAATTGATCCCTGTTAGGTCTGTCCAGTTATTTAAAAGGGTCCTAAAAATCTCAATTTAGGCTCAAGTAGGGACTTCCTCTACAATATACTGTTATATTAAATTTAGTTGTTGATATGTTCTTCTTTTCCTGTTTGACTATGACATTTCAATGGCAGAAGTTATGTTTTGTAATTTCTTCCTTAGTGCCCGTCCATACTTAAGAAAGCATTTTATATAATGGAAAGGTCATCAACAACCATTTATATGAAAAAAAACTTGAAAAATATGAGATAGAAGACATTATCTCTGCTCTAAAAGATTTTCAATGCAGTAGAGGAAAAGCAAACAGAAAAAATGATTGTGTGACAATGAGTAAGACTTATCTCCTAGATAACATGAGCTTACAGGGATAAGAGGTATCCAACTTGCAGCCACACTTGAGAATCTTTTAAAACAAGAAATAAGGAAGAAACTTGAGGCAAGGAAAATAAAAGAACGCAAGTGGGCTTGGGTATGTCATTTTTAGAGAATAACAATAAGTATACCATTTTATCTAAAACACAACTTCTGAATTGGCATGTGTGGTGAAAGGGAGTGGAGGTGGCCATTAGGATGATGCTTAGAGGATGTTAATTATTACCTTATTTGAAATCATCATTTTTCCTATTCAGAACATTAACTGATCATAACAGATCGACATTGTAATGGTTTAATCGAGCTTAAGTATTGAAATCTACCATTTAATTCAGGGTGAAAAAAACTATTATAGAGTATCATAAAAACCCTGTCTATTCTGCTACCTTTACTCCAAGAATTACCTGAGCAAAAATCATTTGTACTACAATATCTATTTGATTTTATGTTTGTATTTTAGAAAGAATATTCAGATGGTTTCAGAGGAAAGTGTTAGGCCAATTAATGGGCAAATTAAAAATTTTAAATTGTGCCACTACCCTTCTTGCACACTGCAAAAGCCCCTTTATCAATTCTTATAATGGAATTTTCACTGCAGCACAACAAATATTCAGCATCTTGGTGACTTATAAATGATATTCTCATTCATCTCTCTATATGTATATGTGTATGTATCTCTTAGAAGCTTTTTTTTTGACAGAAACTACATGATGTTCTCCAAATCAGGTGGAATTGGTAAAGTAAGAATGTAATATCTCTACCAAGAGAGTATCAATGGCTGAATCTTATTTTAAATTATTAAGATTTTGAGTGAAGCTGGCCCAAAATGTGGAGACAGAGAGGAAACTGTTCAGGGTTCTAAAAAAGCAGACAAACCTAGTTTCAGCCACTGTCTGATTTTGTTCTCCATTGAAAATAAAACCAAAGGAAACAGAATTCAAAATTAAACAAGAATCAGTGTTGGTCTTACCCAGCTGGATATTAGGCAAAGGCTTGTTATACGTGGTGTTCACTTTTACCAAAGGGAAGAAGATAATTGTAATGTGTAGGTGTTGAACTTATCCAACTCAAACATAACCCCATTTATGCCTTCTACTTGCCTCAAATAACATAATAATAAATATTACATTTGCTAATATTTATTGTTTTCCCAGCTAGATGAGAACCATTCCTTTATCTGCACCATCTTTTAACTCACATTCTCATATGAATCACTCACTACACATTCTATAAGGCTTAAAAAGTTTATGTAATATGCCTAAATTCACACAGATTCTAAATGGTGGATATAGAGCTCAAATCTAGGTCTGTCTATTTTACCTACCAATGAATTATTAATGTAAATACCCGTTAACTTAAATTCTAATGTTTTTTGAAATACAAGTAATCTTACTGCATATGACAAAATCCACATGAATTAGAAGGGATCTTCCAAAGGCGTTCATTCTTATAGTTTCAGCAGAGTAATAGTAAACCTCTCTTCCCATACCTCCTATATTTTATTCCATTCTCTAAGTAAATAAGTAAATGAACAGAGGTCCTTTCATTTTAAAGGCACAGCTTTACTCAGATAATTATTTCAGTATTTATCCCCTCTTTTGCTAGTGCATTCTTCCATAAGTGTAATCCAGTGTTCTCAAAATGTAATTTGATCCCACAGTTAGTCCAGAGATATAATGCCTCTTTTACTCTGGGCTGAGCAAATGACTTGTCTTGGGCTGGGGCAGGGCACACAGAAATTATTTCAAACCCCTAGGAAGCTTAAAAATTGGTTGATAAGACATTTGCACATCCAGCTTACGGAAGGCTGTATTGCCTGTGTGCAATTAAGTGCAAGTTGTGTAATGAATTCTAATACCGAATGGCTTTCAGTGGATACAGATGAAAAGACAGTAGTGGAGGATAATTTCCTATGCGAGACAAACCTATCTGGTCTTAAAGAAAGCTAGCTTTGTTGAGTGCCAACTATTTGGCAAGAAATGTGGTATGTGGCAGATACTTTACTTATACTTACTCATTTGAACTTCATAAAGTAGAAATTATTATCTCTTCACATTTTGTAGAGAAGAAAATTGAAGCTCCAAAGAAATTTATTGACTAGTAAAACCACATTGTAAGTTTTCTAATTAGACATTTTCCCCAAGTAATCTGAATCTATATTGCTTTTTGCAATGCCTTACAATTGTCTCAATGATTACTATATCTTGAATAAGTTATATTGACTATTTCTTGCCTGGAAGCTATTGGCCATTTTAGTGGCAACTCTTCTATTTTCTCTTGTGAGACCATTCCACCCCCACTCTCAAAGTAATGTCCTTCAAGTAATGCTGACATCTTTCCATCAGTTCTATTGTTGGGCATGTGACCTAGGTCTGGACAATTAGCAAAATCAGTTTTCTAAATCACAGTAATTGGTTAATGTGATATAATTTTCCAGGTATGTGTTTTAGGATAGAAACTTCTTCTTTCTCTTAGGGATTTGAGCTCTGAAGATAAAATTTCATGATTTTCAGTTGCCATCTTGCTCCCAAAGTGAGAGAGTATTTGAGAAGAATATCATTAGAAAACAAAGCAAGGGTCAAGTGACAGGAACAGAAAGATTTAGGCTCCAGAATTTGCTTGCCTGGGTATGCATGAATCAACATTTGTCTTTTGTCTCAATTAGTTGGGTTTGAGGTTCTTTCATACTAAACCAAATAAACCCAGGCATATAGGGAAGATAGTACAAAAAAGGCTAACAATTTGGAGATGGCAGGATGAAACAGGGTTAGAATAAAAGTGGCATGTGTTATAGAAAGGCATTTATAATGTAAGGCTAAAATGAAGTGGAAGTCTTATATAGGAGAAGTAGGAGTCAACACCCCTTTTGCTAGCTTCCATGTCTCACAGTAAAGGATAATTTGACTGACCTAAGTTGATGACATCCCAACATTTAAAGCAACACAGTAAAAATGCACTGAATATTAAAATTTATTGCAAATATAATATGTATCTTATATCCATGAAAAAAGAAAGATGTAATTGTACTCACACTATTACAAATAGAAAATCTCTCATGAGATGTACTTATATAAACACCTAATGTTTTATGTATTTTTAAAAGTCTCTAAAATTATACAATTGTCAGCAATACCATAGTTTATTCAAAAAGAAAAATATATTCTAAAAATAAAATAGGTGAACTAAAAAGCACATTTAAACAATGCGTATTGTATTTCATGATCAACCAATATGTACTCCTAGTTTTTTGCAATTGGAGCTCTTTTTATAAAATTGATTTTTAATTGAAAATTTTGAGAAACACCAAGCTGGTCAAAATTCTTTGTGACCTTAGTCAACCAAAAAGTGAAAGCGATTTGTTTTCTCTTGTGTAAAAAGCCTCACAACAAGAAAAATAACAAAGTTAATAGTTGAAATAAAGAATGGCACAAATAATTACTTTTTTTTTTCCTGAGAGAAGTCAAAGTATATAAATCTATGTCAACAGATGAATTTAAATCACATTAATTAATTCAATCCAAACTTCTTTGTTGTATTACCTAAAAATTGCTGTTAAGAAATATCTTTGCTTTAAATTTAAATTATTCAAATTTGTACTAAAAATTTTTCAAAACAATTAAATTTAACAACTGGTTACTGAGTGATTAATATGTGCCTTGTACTACTTAGTATTTAAAATACAAAGACAAATAAAACTGATTTAATAAATCAAAGAAGATCCTTTGTTTCCTCATCTTTCAAAATAGCGATGGTAGTAGTACCTAACTCATAGGATTGTTAAGATCAGTCAATTAATTTAATATAGTTAAAGCACTTGAAACAGTGACCAGGACTTGATAAGTATTCTATTAATAAAAGTTATTATTACACTGTGAATAGATATATTCTACGAATATCTATTTTGTGAATATATCTATTCATGGAACTATGGGAGCATTGAAAAGGGAATAGCTAGCTCTGTCTTGGGGCTAGAAAAGTCTCCACCAGGAAGGAATAATTTTAATTAGATTATTAAGAGTGAGTAAAAGTTTACTAAATGAAACAATGTGGGAAGGCTTTCTAGGGAAAGACTCATGGGTCAAAATTTTGGGGCCATGGGAGAACTTGGTATGTTCAGGGAATAGTGAGCAGGTCACAGTAGGTCTGAAGAAATACTTACATTTTATCCTCTAGTGCATAGAAAAAGACTGAATTTTATTTTGCATACTAGTGGTATAATATGGTTTAGTTTCAGAATTGTTTTTGAATTATCTTGTGAATATTAAACTATAGGAGTAAAATTGTATAGTTTAGAATCATCTGGTTCCAGGTCCCACCTGCCATTTAGCAATTTGTCCTTTAAAAATGTGAATAATAATTTTTATCTCATAAGGATTTAACTTAAAAAAAGGCATTTATAAACACTCACATATATTAGGTACTTTTTGGTGCTTTCCTATACATATGGTGATGAGCAAATACAATGTATGTGTTTAAAAATTTTATACAATATGATTACTAATATGTTGGTGTCCATTTTAAAAGTTGTTGTCTTAATAAACATCAGAATTTGTTGAACTCTTCAATGAAAAAAACCTCCAACATAACAAAAATAGAGTAGTAAAACAATGGTATAATGAATTCCCATTTCCTATCTTCAACAGTTATCAACTCATGCCAATCTTGTTTCACCCATACTCCCACTTACTTCCCCTGCTCCCTGGAATATTTAAAAGCAAATTTCAAAGAAATATAATTTCATTTATAAATAATTAAATGTAAATTTTTGAGAGATAAAGACTTCTTTTGAAAAAAAATATCCCAAACCATTATTATACCTAAAAAGAATGAACAATAATTCTGTAATATTTTCAGATATCCAGTTTTTACTTACCATTATGTTCAACTTGTTTGTTTCAATCAGGATTCCAGGATTCATATTATAGTTTTTTTTCTAAATTTATTTTTAAAGTCTTTCTTAATATATTTATCTTTGCAATTGTTATTTTGTTGTTGTATTATTAAAGAAATAAGCCTGTGTGTCTTTCAGTTTCCCACCATGTAAATTTTGCTTACTGCATTTTGATGTATCTAACACACTTTTCTAGCTTCAATATTTTCTGGCAATCGTTGATTAGATCTAGGGGCTGGAACAGATTTAGATATGTAAATTTTGACAAGATTCCTTCATTGGCAATGTTGTGTAAGTTTCTACAAGGAGATACATTGTATTATTTTGTTCTTCATTGTTTGATATTATCAATCATTGGTAACCATTATTTAAGATTTGCAAAATAGTGATAATCTAATTTTGTTATTCCTTCTTCATTTAAGCTAAGGTACTTCTGTAAAGAGAAACAGAAACCTCTCTTTATCAACTATTTGGTTATCTTGAGATAAAACAGGATAAATACCTTCTCTTTATTTACCATTTTTCAAATTCTTGAGTTGATATCATTGACTCCAAAATTAGCCAGTGGGTTTTAAGAAATTTCATTCTGAATTAATGTGTTAAGAAACATTTGATGTGTTTCAAATCATTACACTTGCTAAATTTACTGGAACTCAAATTTTTCTATTTTGGGGCAGTGGGAGCTAATTCAAGTAGGCACTTGAATACTTTTAGGAGCTTTCTTTCTGATATATGAGATACTCCATGCTCACCTTAAGTATTCCCTGCCACAGACTTAGAATTTGCCAGTTCTCTAAAAAGCCCTAGTGCCTTTGAATAGAAAATAACATTTTTCTAGAGACTAAAATCTAGGAATTAAGAATGTATATTGCTATTGTGTTGGTAATTTCTCTAAGTCTTTTAGTTGACCAAGGAGATTAAAAATAAAATAAAATACATTATAAATTTATGCTGATGACTCCAACTCAAATTCAGGGCTATTGAATTTTAATTTACCTTTACCCACACTCTGTTTTCTTACTCCCATGTTGAAAATCCTGGTTCTCAACAACACAAATGTAATTACTCATTTGCCTTAACCCATACTGCGTGTAAAATACACACTATAAAACCACAACCAACAATACGATTAATAAAAAACAGGTTTTAATTTATTGTTGTCCATGTTCATTTTGTCCTTAGTGGAAAACACTGTGCTTTATGATCCTTTGGAGTACTTCTTCTCTCTATAGTAATTTCACCAATTAGATATTTAACTAGATTTATTTACTTTTACTTTTAAATTTTATGGATTGATTTTTATATTTAAATTATATTTTATAATTATGCAAACTACGTACATGGCTTCAAAGTCACATCTATGAACAATGTATATTCAAAACAACAGGCTTTTAAGACATGAGGCATATTGTTTGAGCTGCCTTTTTTTGCCAGGGGAATTTTTGGCATAGTTACCAAATTCTTACTTCTTCAAAATTTCTAGTTGCAGAAAATTTCTAGTTACAGAAACATTCTAGTCACTCATCTATACCCAGGTCTTCTCTGGTAATGAAGGGAGCTGATTGGCACAAAAGATAGTATCAATGTGAAAACACTTCTTAAACTTCTTAGATCTCTCTTGCTTAAAGAAAAAGGACACTAAGTATTAAGTAATATTATGAAAGGTTTAGAAATTAAGTAAAAATTTCAGCTACAATTTTCTTCTACCTCTGTGGTATTTTATATATCTCTTTTATAGAGTTGACATTAAGAGATTGCCTATTACTTGCTATTCTGCACTTTTATTTGACATTCTATCATAAATATTTTCCATGTTGTACCATATTCTTTCTGTTATCATTTTAATGGTTTCATACTACTCCATCAGGTGGATAGATCTTATTTAATTAGCTATTCTACTGTACCACTGTAGAACATTTATATAGGTTCCAATTGTTTTTCTGTTATGATAATCTTGGAATAAGCACATGATGCTTTTAAAAAATAATACAAGTATTGTTTTCAACTGTGGCAGCAGTAGCAAGTAGTATTTTTGATCACATGGGTACATATAACACTTTATCGGGTCTTGTTCGCCAATTAGATGAACTATTTGACAATTAGGATGCAAGGGAGAGAAAATATTAAATATTATTTTTAACCAGCTACCAAGAGAAGAGACTGATTTCAGTAGTATCTAAAACATTTGACCTTAAGTCTCCTTCTTGAGAAGATACTTTTCCTACATATTTCCCTGCTTCATAAAAAATGTTATTTTCATCATTCTCTTCTCTTGCAAATCGTACTATATTACCACAGTACCCCGTGCCAAAGAATTTAATTAATTTTCCTGCAGACGTTTTTAGAGTGAACTAACTCTGGCAAACATGCTGCTGAAATTATCAGCCACAGCACAGAACCACAAGGAAGTGCTGTGGTTTTACACAATAATTGCACCACCACCACAAAAGTGAACAAAGGGAATGAGCTGAGAGTTTTGGGGGTTGGAAGTAAGAGCATATTCAGAAGAAAATGTGAAGTAATATAGCTAACTGGATAAGAATTAGAAGACAGGAGTTTGAGTATTGCAGGATCCTCAAGTAATCAAGCACTGGGAACTGCCTAGGTGCTTCTTTAATTTAATTTAAATCAGAATTCAGCATATGTGCAAACTTAAGTTTGTTAGGGTGCAGGACTAAAAATATTTTAGGACTGGGGTTGGTGAACCTTATGCAGAACCGTGATGAAGATGCATGTCAGAAGATGAGGCTTGATGGCTCAGAGAGTTAATTTCCACATGGATTCAAGGTTAATGGAGTGGGGCACTTCCGACATCCTTGGAGATGTTGCCATGGTTGGTTGAGCTTGGATTTTGCAGATCACTAGCGAAAAGAACTTTTGGAGATATACGGGAGTGGAGGCAGAGCATTAAAACTTATTTTTAAACTTGTTAGTCATGCCTACCATTTAAATTCAGCATTATGTGAAGGTGGGGGGTGGTTCTAGGGAGTCAATGAGAAAATCCATGACAGGTGACATCAATTTTCTTACACTGGGCCTTGAACTAGATTAAATAAATACCTCTGATTTGAGATATGGTGCAGACGATTTTTTCTAAATACTAAGATTGTGACTTTTGGATATTTTGTGCTTCAGAGGTTTAATTTCAGCTGGATTAATTTCTTTGTAAATCAGAAAAGGTATCTATATTTTGAACTAGACATTCATATTATGCAGGAAGCAATATCTTACAAGAAACTTGTGCTGAGATTTAAACAGGACCCTAGTCACATGAGGCAAGAAACATCTCTAATTGTTCCATCATCTTATCAGACTATCACTTCATTTAAAATTTTACCAACTTTGTTAAGGCATGAAGACCAAGAGAGCAAGTAAGCTAAAGTAGTTAGCTAGAGCTTTTCATTCGTGAGGTCTTTTGCCTATCTTAATCATTAACCTGGCCTTTAACAACTTGTGCATTCTTACTGGAAGCCTGACTCTCATCTGAAACTCTCCAATCCAGATGAAATTCTTATTTCCTGTTTTAACCTGTGTACTGGCTCTTCAACCATCTGAGTTTCAGGGAAAATCTTATACAAATAGGGTAGTAATGGTATTGAGATATGTTGAGATGAAGGGCCACTGTTTAGCTCTGGAAGTTCAGAAAGTCATTTTACCCTTCTATGGAACCATCTCTTAACATCATGTTATAAAATACTTTGGAAAGTAGACTTGACAAAAGGTAAAGATTTGAAGTCTTCTTATATTCTTATCTTTGTGGCAAATATCAAATTTCGTACTTTCCAAGTGCCCCAAGAAAGTCAACTAAAAGGAAATGTAAGAGTTTATTTAGGAGGATAGTTTATAATTTATTTACTATGACACACAAGACGGAGTGTAGTTTATGTGCTGCTGCCTCCCATGGGTTATTTGAAATAGCTCCTCAGGTGTTTTGAATGGGCAACAAAATTTAAGAACAACTGGCTGGTAGAAAGATGACCATTTTAGCAATATTTCTCCTCTTGAGATGATACTATTTTCTCTCTTTGATTCTCTATATTTTATAATTGGGTTCTAAAATTTTAAAATATGTTATTAGTTAAATTTTTTAAATTCAAAATTGTTTTAATTTAGAGAACCATAATGGAAACATACTATTTCAAAATGTGCTGGTGATCTCTTATAGGTTTCTATCAGCTCTTTGAAAGCCTTGGAAGGTCAATTGGAACCATTGATTAAGTTAGGATATTTTTCTTTTGTCTAGTTCATGTCAATACTGATAAACCTAAAATAATTCTAATGTTACAGGGCATTCAGAGTCGAATCTGGAAAGGTCAGTTTATTAAATGAAAACCTCGTTAGTATCAAATCTCTTATTCCCTCATCCCATCCCATTATAATTTGATCACTTAAAATTAAATGAAAGAACAATATAGTATTATAAAAAATGTTATTAGAAAACTATCTGTCTCAGGCTTGATTTAAACCCTAAGAAAGTTTCCTTAGAGTTTAAACCAAAGAGAGACATGCGGTGCCAGATAAGGTGGCCAAGAGTCAATTTTGTAACCAAAGGTGACCAGCCACCTCTAGTCTATGAAAGAGATTTGGGCTTGGTTGAATTTGCTGTGGATTAGAAGAGGGTTTTGGAAAAGATTTGTCAGACTGCTCTGTGCTTCCCTCACTATGTCCCTACTCCTCCCTACTAAAAGATGTGGTAGAAGAGCTTTCCCCTCCTTTCACATCTACAGAAGAGGCTTCAGTGGGATTGTTTGGAAAGCTTGATTTGTGTCCCCTAGAGTGGGGATGCTGGAGCTTTGGTGTCCAGTTGATGCTTGCGAGAGAGTAAAACTGGAGATTGTAACTGGATGGTTGCTCTTGTGCAGAACAAAGATTTGCTGCAATGAAAATGCTTAAATGTCCAGAGTTTATTAAGATATTGTTTATGTTTTTCAAGGACCAAATATGGCAGCTAAGTTAAGAGAGAAAGGGGAGTGGGGCAGAGAGAGACAGAGACAGATTGAGGTGGGGAGGGGAGGCCAGAGACAGTTTGAGCCCAAGCACCAGAGAGGTTGATTATGTAATTATTTAGAGGGAGTTTGAAAACCTCAAAAGGAAGAGGGAGGTGTGTAAACTGGTGGATGGAGGAGTGAAGAGTCAGAAAAGGTTCATTTGTCAACAAGAAGGAAATTTGAAATAAGATGGTAGGGTTGCTGACAAATCCACATATGTGCCCCCGCTGAGAGTTAACTTTAAAAATTTCCATGCTCAAAAATACCATGCATTGAAATGCAGACTTTCCTCACCACCTCTGCCCTGCCCCCATCTTCATTCCAGATAAGTCTGCGAATGAGGGAGGAACAGAACTGGGGAAAATGAGAAGTACCTCAGACATTCCTTTTTATGTACTAGACGAGTCTGGGCTAGAGGGGTGGAGATGGTTTTATTTTAAAGTAAGTTGGAACTTTTTATTACTCTGTTACTGAATCGAGAATACACTTTGAGACTAAAGACACTGTAATAATTTTTATTTTTTGGTCATTCTCAAATCTGGTCTGCCTCCTGTTCATACAGTGTCAGGAAAAAAATAGAGACATTTTGTCATAATTTTTTCCTCTCTGTCTTTCTCTTATTTCTCTTTTTTATTTAAAATAAATTGTAGACATCAAGACACAATCTTTAAATATTTACCATGCATTTCTTAAGAATAAGGACAATTGCTTCTAGGACCACAATACCATTATCAAGATTAAAAAAATTAATTATCAAGAATTCCATATTATTTAATATATAGTTCATATGCAAAAATTTCCAAATGTTACAGAAATCTATTTGTAGCATTTATTTATTTAACCAGTATCTGATCTGGCTTTTACACATTTGTGGTTATATATCTCTTTAGTCTCTTGTAGTCTAGAATATTTTCTCCATTAATTTTTATGACACTGCATTTTTGAAGAATCTAGAATTATATTTTTATAGGACATAATCTAGATTTGGCTGATTATTTTATCTTGTTACAATTCAGCATTTTCCTCTATTCCCTATATTTTATGTAAGCTTAAGTAAATTAAATTCAGGTCAAACATTTCTTCTTTATCTCTTTTGCAAGAGTAGTTATAGGTGATTCTGTGTTTTTTTTTTCTATTTATGCCATATCAGATTGTCTTGCTTTTAGAGATTCTAAATTTAATCACTTGGTTAATGTAATGACTACTTTATTGTGGCATTCCATTTATTCCCTTTGTAATTAGTAAGAAATCTGTGTGAATCCTCAGTTCCCAAACAACTTCTTCTTTTTTAAAATATATATTTAAGTTTCAGGTGTGCAACATTACAATTTGATATCTGTATACAATACAGAGTGATCTTTCTCAAAAGTCTAGTTACTGCCCATCACCATACAATTTCGTCCCCTTGCATACCCCTTCATACCTTTTGCCCAAACCCTAACTCGCTTCTCCTCTGGTCTGTTCTCTGTATCTATGAGTTTGCTTTTGTTTTGTTTTGTTTGCATGTTTGTTTAGATTTCACATGTGAGTGAAATTATATCGTATTTGTCTTTCTCTTTCTGAATTATTTCACTTAGCATTATACCCTCAAATTCCATCTATGTTGTCACAAATGGCACAATTTTTTTTTTTTATGGACACTTAGGTTGTTTCCATATCTTGGCTATTGTAAATCATGCTGCAATGAATATAAGAGTTCATATATAATTTTGATTTAGTGTTTCATATTCTTCAGATAAACATCCAGAAATTCAATAGCTGGATCATATGGTAACTCTATTCTTAATTTTTTGAGGCAGCTTAATACTGTTTTCCATAGTAGCTGCACCATTTTACAATCCCACCAATAGTATATTAAGGTTCTCTTTTCTCTGCATCCTCTCTAACACTTGTTAGTTTTTTGTCCTTTTGATAATAGCCTTTCTAATAGGTATGAAGTGATATGTCATAGTAGTTTTGATTTACATTTTCTAATAATTAGTGACATTGAACATCTTTGCATGTGCCTATTGGCCATCTGTATATTTCTTTTTGGAAAAATGTCTCTTCAGATCTTCTGCTCATTTTTAAATCGAGTTGTTTATTTTTTCATCATTGAGTTGTATGAGTTCTCCATATATTTTGGATATTAACCCATTATTGCATGTATGATTTACAAATATCTTCTTCCATTTAGTAGGTTGCCTTTTCATTTGATGATGACTTTTTTTGCTGTACAGAAGCTTTTGAGTTTGATTCAAGTTTCATTTGTTTATTTTTGCTTTTGTTTCCTTGCTTTTGGAGTCAGATCCACAAGCACATCACTAAAATGATGTCAAAGAGCTTACCATTCGAGTCTTTAACTGTTTTGAGTTAATTTTTGTGCATGATGTAAGACAGTTGGTTTTAGTATTCATTAATAATGCATTTTTAAATAAAATAGTGTGGATTGCCAAAATGGCAATTACAAATATAATTTTTCTTTACATTTATTAGACTTTTGGAGAGTAAAGAAAAGCTTTTTTTTAGTCTTTCTTTCTCTTTGTTTAAGCATCACTATGAACTTGGGGATTTTAATTTATATTGATGGATTGTAATTAATTAACATCATGATTATATTCACTCTTATATTTATTCCAAATTTGACAGTGGATGCTCTTTCAAGCAAGCTCTTTTATCTATTTCTTACATGACTCCAATAAATACCTGGTCTCTTCCTTGTGCCAGGATACCCTAGTAAATTCTAAACTTCAGACCTGAAATCAGACATTTCGCTAAACAGCTCTGGATACTTTCCAGGGAAATGATAATTAGAAAGCAAACTCTATGTGCAAGGTGCTTTTGTTACTCTGCATTGTTGCATCTGGGCCCATTTAGTAGATAGAGACAAAAGATGTATTGAAAATGAAGTTAAATACTTTGCATTGATATTTCCATTATGAATTTAATATTATAGATTTGATTTTTTTTAT
Organism: Macroglossus sobrinus; assembly: GCA_004027375.1. Taxonomy (NCBI): domain Eukaryota; kingdom Metazoa; phylum Chordata; class Mammalia; order Chiroptera; family Pteropodidae; genus Macroglossus; species Macroglossus sobrinus. The sequence goes on from PVKZ01000558.1 coordinate 472,704, forward strand.
TTTACATTTTTTCTTTCATGACACTGAAAATCTTGGCTCTTAGGTGTTTTGGGGGCTTTTCTGTAGGTTTTAAATCATATTAATGGGTTATAATTTGCTTTATCCTAATTGTGTAAGTTGTGAATGTATGTGCATATAGTATTATTATTAAATTTACTAAGTGCAATTTAGATGTAACTTCTTCGCATTTACATTTTGCATATATATTTTAAAATACACACCACTAAGACAATACAGAAGTAATACCGTGTCAACAGTTATTTGAAGCAATTATTTAATCTGCATAATTTTGTCATCAATTAAATTCATTTGTACCTGTGTTAAATTTTAGTGTCTGCTATTCTTTTATATAATTTTATTTTAAAAATATATAAAACTATTACATGGTTCAAAGTTAAAACAAAATTAAAAGTATGTTTAGAGAAAACTCACCCTAATTGCCTATGCCCATAAGAAGCCATTTCATTTGATTTTCTATTTGTCCATCTCAAGTACTCCATCATGAATTGGTCTCTGTAGAAGATTTATTTGCCTATACACGTTGGCCACAGGATGGTGGGAGCCATGAATCAAGCTAAGGAAGTCTGCCTGCTGATATAGATCTTTGACTATCTCTTAAAGGCCCTACTGAAGTAACATTTTTGGGAAAGAAGAAAGGCTGTGAAAGCAGCAAATTCTGTCACTGTATGTGTGACTTTGAGAAAGTTCTCTAACTTCTCTGCATTTCATTTATCCCAGTTATTAATTAGGGATAATAGTCAGAAGTATAACAAGGATTGGAGACAATTTATGCAAAATAATTAGCAGATTTCTAAGCACATAATAATTACCAAGTGAATATTACTTATTATTATAACTAGTGAAACCATAATAATATCAGTCATACAGAAGGGCACAGGAAAATTTACTATTGAGTTTACTTTAATGTATGTTGTACTTTGATTGCATGTCAATTCTGTTTAATAAAATTAAAATATTCTTAAAATCAGTAAACTTGAATTATCGTGCCAAAACAAACTAAAAATGCCAAGAAGCTTGGGTTTGTTAATTCATGATTTCATAAAGGTTAAAAAGCATCATAGAGGTATGTGCTGACATTTCTTTATTTTTTTAAATAAAGTTTTTAATATTTTAGTGAACAAGAATATTCCATTTTATTTTTTCTTTTCTTCTAGCTAATACTAGAAGAAATAGAAACAATGAGGTAATTTCTGGCTGAAGTGAGTCATGCTTAAATTTGTGTTAATTTCTTTGTTGTTTCCTTCTCTGTTTGCAATATAAGATATTCTTTTGCTCCCTACGTTTTAAAGAATTTTCATTTTGTGTTTAACACAAAAAAGGTTGAACCATGCAGAGGTGGAATTTAATTTGTTTAAAATCCTCTTAATAACATGGTCTAATTTAGATACCCATTAAATTCATGTAATGCTAATTTAATTCAGAAGCAAATGTAATTGAGCACTATTGGATTTCTTTTAACATAAAATTAACACAGTGGACATAAAATGAATGTGCTAATTGGATATTGTTATGAGAAATATTACATGAATGAAAATCATGACTTAGATCTGGCTGGAAATCACTGTTTTACAGGATATGACATATTGAGATTACTAGGTTTACCAGCACGATTTATATGGAGCCATATGAACAAAACTGAGAGTGATTTTTTCTGAAGACAAAGGCAATTCAACAGTTGTCTTTTGACGTTAGTAAATGCATTGGACTCTGCCTTAAAAAGTTTGTTATACTGCTGAACTTCATAATAGGAGATTGTGATCATTGACTTGCATTAAGGCAGCAAATTAGAAACTTTTTGTTTTCAAGACTCATTTACATTCTTAAAAATTATCTAAGATTTCAAAGAGCTTTCACTGATTTGGGTTTATGTCTGCTGATACTTATCACATGAAGAATTAATATTGAAAAAAATTAAATATCTGTTCATTAATTCAATTAAAATAGTAACAGTATAAACAATTACATATTAACATAAATGGGATTTTAAAATAAAACAATATATTTCTCCAAATATACTGAAAAAAGTGACATTATTTTACATTTTTGCAAACTTCTTTAAAGTCTGGCTTCATAGAACACATTGTTTCTTTTATCTTTCTCTTCTTTAAACGTGTTGTGATATATTGCCTCGGTTGAAGAACACGAAGGCAATGCAACCTCTTTTAGATGTAAGTGGGAGAGGGGTATTTTGGTAATCATTTTTGGTTACTTGTGGCTATTATTCTTTAATAAGATATCCGAATTCTATAAATGGCAGTTTCTTAAAGAACGGTTGCAATGTGATATCTCAAACCATATCAAGAAACTTTTTGCACTCTGTTACACTTTGAATGGGTTTTGTATTCATGCATGACTTTGTAACATCATGCATTGGTCATTTGAAAAATACTAGTTTATTGAGTTATGTAGAAATTCCAAATGTTGAAAAATTTCCTTATAAAATGTAAGAAAATTACATTTATTAATATCACACTGTTCTCATCAGAAAAGTCTCTTAAGTACTAAGAAGCTGTCAACGTTTGGTGGCAGATACACATTTTCCAGAATTTCAGTTTTTACTTACAAGTTGTCAGTTGTTTTCTTTGAAGTGACAGATTCACTAGTTCATTTTTGAGAAAGTATCTGCTAAGTACCCAAGTCTGAATAACTATAGTTTTTGATAATCTTTTCAAATAAGACTTATGTTAAATGAACAAATGGAGCCAGTTAATCTCACAACTCAAACAATTGCACAAATGCTTTGAAAAAAATAATCGCTATGCTTCTGCATGCAGTAGAATTGTTTTATACAACTTTCCACATCACAGAAGATATTAAAAAGATGTGTTATCAAAAGCTTTAAATAAAATTAATAATTTCTATAGCTTAAAAAAAGAAATTCTTAAACACAATTGACATTTTTTTCCCCCTGAAAGTGAGTGGCTTTGAAAAATATGACTGCTTTATACAGTTTGGTGCCATTGCCTTGAATTATGCTAAGACACAAGCAGTTTTACACATGATTACTTTTGCATCATTGGCACAAATGTCAACATAATGAAAAGGCTAAATAATGTTTTAGAATTCTTATGGAAACAGTTTTGACCTTAAAGGCCACCTGAAAGTGTCTTAGAAATCCCCAGGGTCTGTGGATCACGCTTTGAGAACACTGTAGTAAGGTTTATGTCTGCCTCAGTGGCCTTGAATCAGGGCAGAGATGACCTTTACCAAGAAGAGAGGACTTCTACGATTCCACCCATGTAGTGAGACAACATGGATAGAATAGGAATTCAGTTCTTGCCTGCCCCATTACCTGTCTTCCTCTCCACTCTAATTTCTACAAATCAACCACCACCAAACAAATAAACAAATACAACAGAGAACATCTAAATAAAATGTTTTTGACATTATTGGGGTTAGGGTGGGGTGGATGAATGCAACAGACTGATTTTTTTAGAAATTTAGAACAAGTGAATACTCTTGTGGGTGAATACTTAAATAAAACCTGTGTATAAAAGGAACCCCCGCCATGCGAAGTTGGTTATGCCCTTGCTGGATAACACTGCCACCCTGTGAGGTGGGCTGTGCCCTTGCTGGAATAAAGAGCTAAGTCACAGTTGCCTATGGCTCCCTGCATTTTCTTCCAACTGCCAAGTCTCATAACTCTTAACTTGGACCCTCAAATCTGTAGCAACATGTTCACTAACTCAAGTCAGAAACAAAGTCTTCTGCAGGCATTAAAACCTGTACTTCCTTGAGTCTTTCATTCCCATTTTCAAAATAATATTTAAACTATACAGCCTAAAGAAAATAGAAACAAATATTACTTCAATGTTCCTTATGAACTTGAGGTTAATACAATCTTTACTAGGAAGATGAAAAACTTTCCTGGCCCAAAATATATATATAATGTACCTCTTTTGTTGGTCTTTGATATAACATTTGGGTCAAAAAGGGTCCAGAAAGAAAACTTCATCTTTAATTTTTGGAGCATGAGGCAAGTGAGGGTAAATAGAATAATTTGAGAAGTTCAAATCATTCAGTGCTGGGACTTTTGCCATTGCCACATACTTGGAGAGATGACTGTAGATAAACATGTGGGAAGAAGCATTAGCAAATTAATGTACATGTTGTGCTGTGCTTAAGTCCTTGCTTTTTATTATCCATCATTTAAAGAACATGTTTTTTTTTTTTTTTTGACTAGTTTGGAAAGAATGTTTGTTAAGATGAATAAAATGTTAATTTCTTGTGTTTCAAGATCCTTGAAAAGGAGAAGTTTTTATTTAAAAATATCTGACTTTGAAAGGCTAAAGAAATGCATACTATTGATAATCAAATTTTCTTAAGTAATTTTTTTCATATAGGTGACAATTACTGGGTGAAAGGGAAGTTTTATTTAGGACAAGCTTCTTATACCCTTAAAGACTTTCAAAAGATCATCTGATCTGATCCCTTCACTACTGTCCTCCAATCCACATAGGAGCTGGTTAAGCATAGTGCAGAACAGCCTGCCAAAGGGAAGATCAGCACCCAACAGTTCATAAAATCTGCATTTAGAATTTTATTTCATAAAATAAGCAAGTAATTGGTTAATTTACAAAGACTATTTTAGATTTAAGGCCTTTATTCTGTTTTGGGTTTCTCTAAAGATACTGGGCAAATTTATTTTCTGTTTTTAAGTTATTACCCTATAACTGATTGTTTTCTTACTTACAAAATAATTGTAAACACCAAATATTTATCCTTAGGAAAAAAATTAATTTCAAATGAATTTCTATTTAAATCATTTGATATCTAGAATGAAATCATTGCTTAAGACCATAATCCATTCTAGATCCCAAGATCCCAAAGTTTTTGGGACAATCCTGTCCTCCACTGTTTCTAAAGGAATTATGGAAAGAATGAGAACAAATAGCAGAGAAAAATGGAACAACTGTAGTGGAGTTATTAGAACATTGGATTATATAGACTGAGACTTGGATTCTGCCATTAACACTTTATGACCTTATATGGATTTTGGAAAAGCAATAGGCAAATGATTCCCTAATTCAAGATTTTCTATGGATAGATGGAAAACTGGAAATAATGCTTGACAGTGATTCAGGTGGACAGTGGACTCACTTACTGAAGCAGGGACTTTGGAAAGCTGAGTAGAGTCTACGGCTGATCAGAGAAGGTCACACTCTATTTGGTACTGTCTGGTGAAACCTCAGTATCACATCTTTTGTCATTCTATCAGCTTATCTTCCTTTCCCATTTTATTAGAAGCCAAGATGATCTGATTTTTAACCTCAAATTAACTACTTTCTATCACTCAGAAATAACTTACATCAGCCCTAGTATATGCAGCGATACCTCTATTTCTTCCATAGTGTAAATAAAGAGAACTAAAGAGGACATATGCAGCCATACCTTAATTCAGCAACCCAGCCTCATGAAAGCCCTAATGGCCATTGGATTATGACAGCCAATTGCCTTGTTCTTCTTTTCTCTACCTTCCCTCTCCCTTCATCTTCAGAAAACCTCTTGCTCCAATACATCATGGACACCTATGGTAGCCCCAGCCTCAGAGGTATGTATTCCCACCAGTCGACCATGCAAAGAGTAAGTGAAAGAACTATTTTTGTGAGTCCCTTGGCTCATGGACCAGATACCTTTTTCCTCACCGTAACTTCCTTTTTTGGTGTGCCACAGGAAAGGAGAAAACTGAAGAAAAGTATTCAACCAACCTGGTCATGGAGTCTAGGGGAGGGAGGTACTGAGGTACCTCTCTGGCCTAAAATACTTCAGAAGAGTTGAGCATCATAGAAGCGTCAACTAGCAAGATCTGTCGGGCACTTTCCACACCTCTATCATTCTTTGATTTTAATTTTCCATCTATTTTGAAGAGGAGAAAGTCAGAAGAGGCTAAACATTTTGTAAGCACCTGCTACATTTCACATAAATCAGTTCATTTAAATTTCACAACAATCCTAGAAGACAGTTGCTATTTAACAACAACAAAACAGTGGCTCAGAGAAGGTCAGTAATTTTCTCAAGATTTCATTTATAGTATAAGTCTGTCTAAATTTACTTTTTAAAATTCTTTTCATATTATGTTGTTATCAACGTATCATATTCTCTTTATTTTTAAAATACTTTTCAACTCAGACCTTTCTTTTTAACTCTGATAGGTCACTTTGTTCTTGGTACTGCTTTCATATTCATGATCAGTAGTGTTCTTCCCAGCTGTAAGGGGCAATGAAGAGCTTTTTCTTATGGGATTTCTCAGGAGAGAAGTCATGAGTAGCTCTGTGCAGGGAGGCCACCTCCAAAGGATCTCATTTATGCAAATAGCAGATGAAATGACCTGGCAGATGCTGCCAAAGTGGGCACTACTCAAAAGTATTTTTTAAAAGTACTATTTTAAATTTTAAAATGATCTTAATGTCTTGCTTTTTAACTTGAATTTAAGGCCATTTAGCTGTTTTATAAGGATTCCTGGCCACAGCTGAAGTCTATTTTAAATTGATTCATGTTCTCTAATGAGGAACTTTATAAAGTCCCAATAAAAGCCCACAACTCAGGAGTTAGAATAATTCAGTGAAATTAACCATGTAAATGTTCAATGAAGTAAGTGATTGAAAGAGGAATAGATTTTAAAAAATCAAGATTAAAATGGACAAAATTATATTTTGTCTTTCTTGGTACTGCTTAAAGGTCATAATTAAATTGTAGTGGCTCAAAAGCATGAAACCAAACTAATTACTCACCAGATGTGAAAAATAATGTTGGATATGTTTTCTTAGCTTTATAGTAATGAAGCAGGTTCTATGTTTTTATTTTTTTTAAAAAAGAAATTGCTCAATGCATTATTATTTAATATTTATTTATATTAATAATATTAATTTTATTAATATCAAATAATATCAAATGCATATTGTGTTATATAACATATTAATATATTACTTTATTATATTATTGTATGAGTAATCATTTTTATGATTACTAAATGTAGCTACTCTTTTGAGGTAATTTTAAGCTTTCCCCTTGCTGATAACCTCAGAGATAGGCCTGTAGCCATAAGAGAAACATTTTTTTGCAGTTTATAGTCCTGATATTTTTTTCACTGAGGGCAAAATTTAAATACATAAGAAACAATTATATTTATAAATTAAGATAAAAAATAATGCTCTTTGAGTTCTCCTTAGTTCATTGAGCTCTTTAACTGAAAAACTCTTTTATTTATTTATTTATTTATTTTTTGTAATTACACGTTTGTGAAAGGAAGATAATGTACCTAGTATCTTTCCCATTATACAAGAAAAGAAACTCAGGATCAAAGAATTTAAGTGATTTACTCAAGTTCCTCAACTAAAGATTTTGAAAGAGCTGAGATTTGAATCCATACGGATTGACTTTAAAGCCCAAGTTCTTTTATCCAGACTGAGTTGAATTAAACAAAGCACAATTAAACCAAGAACTAAGTAAGATTATATTTTCAGATACATCCTTTTTACATCATTAAGCAGCTACTAGGTGCCAACATTGCTCTCAGTAGGCACTGTGAAGACAGAAGTAAAAGATACTGCTTGTACCCTTGGGCTGTAGGAATGTCAGCAGCTATGGTAACCACAGTGAAATAAATGACTGTCATGAGAGCAGCAGGAACAAATCACTACAGGAGCACAGTGAGGAAGTGAAAAACTCACCTTCAGGAACTCCACCTAGCCTGGGAAAAGCTTCCCTCAATTTCAGTGTGTTTCTTGACCAAACATTTGCTCAACACAAATCGAAATGAGTTTTTAGTGTTTTAGTGTTGTAGATACTAGTGTTTATATGTGTGAAGCTAAAAAGAGAACCCAGATCTCATGAGTTCAAGCAGAATACCTGCTTAAATCATCCATGGAAACAACCACAATGAGCTAAACATATTTTATATTTCCCTTTATTTCTATCTCACTTCCAGAGCTGCCAGTACCCACTGGTCACTGATAGACTCACATGAAATTGTGCAGCTGTCTTTGCATAAGCAATGAGTCTGTGAAGACAACAGCTCTAGTATGAACTCAAAAAACTTTCAGTCTAACCATATCAATCTTTCAAAAATCACTTCATAGGTTTCTGGGACATGTGAAACTCCTGGAAGGAGAATCCCACTCTTTCTTTCCTGTGCTACCGCAGTATATACCAGCCATGCTGCTGTGCTGACAGTCCTCACTTTCTAGTCACTTTAATGGAGGGTTTTCCAAGCTCCTTGTTGGTACCCAAGGACATGAGGGCATTCTAGGATTCAAGGTGACACAGTCTCCAGTTGACAAAAGCCCTTATCCTCTCTCCCATAAGGCAATGTCACCTGGTAGAACTAATCGGGCAATACAGTTTTACATTTAGTTTATTCACCCTGGTACTAATTCTGATAGCAGAAGACAGGACAGATTGCTGCCATTCCTAAGGCTTCCTTGAGCATGTAAGATGCTGATAAGCTTTTTTGTTTATGATCAAGGTTTACTCCATGTGTACCTATACTTTATCTTCTTCTTAAGCCTTCCAAAGCTCGATCACAAGCCCTCCACTAGGTGAAGTTCACCAGACCATACTCTGTTTCTTCCCTAACTACTATTTTCTTCATTTGCCTGTGACTTCCATCAGATAATTTTATTAATTTGAGGAGAGGTCACTATAATTATGACAGCCAGTATTAGTTTCTTTACTGTTGAATAATAAGCATGCCCTCTGTTCTTGGTTAAATTCCATCTGGGTTCTGGTTTATTTCTATTTTTTAAAAAAAGATTTATACTCTTTGCCCTTCTCACTATCTTTCTTATATCTTACTAACCAAAGTCAATTCTAAACTTAGTCAATTCTAAACTTACTATATCTATTTACATTAAATGCAGATTTTTTCCTAGAATACTTACAACATAATCATGCCTGAACATAGTTTTTAATCATATATACATATATATGATTTCCCACCAGTTGTATGTGTCTTTCTAAATATCTCCCTATAGAAGAGCTCATCTCCTACTTCTTACAGCTCATTACTTGGAATCTCAAGTTTTTAAAAAAGGGACCAGTGATTAATTATCATTTATGATAAATTTAAGTCACTGAATCACTATTTCTTGGCCATTATGTCTCTGAGTGCATGGCTCAGAAATCAGTATTTCCTAAAAGGTGTGAGAGTGATTTCAATGTGAAGCCAGATTAACAGTTTCAGCCTTTAGGAAAGGCCTTGATTTGACTTGAAGAATTCTGGGCTCAAAAAATTGCCTGACTTAATTTATTCAGTCAATATTCATTGGCAATAGTTATTCCATAAGCAACTCAAATTTAGTGCCCTGCCTTATGTGGGGTGACAGTGGTAGCTCCGCAAGTAGAGGGCATGGTACTGACTTTTATAATTTCAGATCTTCTTGATTTAATGGATAGAAAAGCAGGGCAATTGTTTTAATTGCTATTTTACTCATTCTCTACACATAGGCATATAAAGGCACAACGCTCCCCTCTCATCTTCTATTCTTCTCTTGATGAAATCCACTCATTACAAACGCAAACTAAGGCCTTAATATATGCTGGACAAACTCTTGGAGTAGTCAAAATGAGAGACAAACCCTACCTTGCCAAATTTAGACATTTAGCAAGTATTTGAAGATGTGTTATATGAAAGAGAAGTCCAGGACACCCACTTTATCTAACAAGTCTACTAACCTGATTTTGAATGTGCCAGAATACATTATTCTTTCTTTCCAAGTGAATTATTTCAAAGTGCTCTTGGTTAAAAACCCTTTTAAAAACCTCAACTCTAGTCATTTTTCCATATATGGTATACTTTCATTTGCTATCCAATTATTATTTTCACAGCTAAATTAAGTGTCCTGATTTAGGCCCTAAGAAAAATGAATTGGTCTAATTCACACACCAAGACAATTAAAGACAATTTGAGGTGACAAGAAGTAGATTTTTCAGAAATTTTTTATGGAAATCTATTTTTTGAGGAGATTTTACCCTATTAGTGGATTCCACATGGATTATAGCATAAGAACTGACAACATATAATATCTGTCTTATAGGATGCATAGCATATACTGGCTCATTTTTTGCTCTATATAAAAACCAATTGGGATGTTTCCAGGTTGATTTGGTCTTTGACATTTTGGACACATTCTTATAAGCTTTTGTGTCTGAGTTCTATGTCTTCACCAGTATATGACATGAGGAACAGAAGGCTCTACCCTTTATATATGCCCAACAGAGCCTGAGGGACTCTTCCTGTTTACATTGGTCTTCTCACTAGACTGAAGTTCACCAGGCAAATCTTTTTATGTGGAAGTTCTTTGCTTCCAAGAGCCTTAAGTCTGGATTTTATGGCATCTGTGGAACAAATCAGAATATCGTCTTAATTCCAAAGCCCGGCCTTCTCAGAAAAACGGGAGAAAGAATTCAAAAGATAGATTAAAAACACTGCTTTTACATCCATTCAGAGCCATGTCTAGGCAATGAAATGTCAAGCCAGCCCTCAGTGGCACAGGACCCTCCACTCATACTGGATATGTTTCCCATCTTCCCTTCCTTTTGCATACTCATGAGACAATTTGAATGGTAAAATATTTAACTACAATGAGACTCTAGAATAGCTGAACAGGTCAAAATGATAGACGCATATAAATGGGGAGAAATATTTCACCTGCTTTGCCTTGGCAGTAAAGTTTCTAAAGGCAAACTGTACATGTACAAGTCATGGGGCATTTTTTTCCCTGTTTATTCTCATCTATCTCAGCCATCTCTCAGTTCTTATAACTCAGAAGAGCTATCCAAGAACAAATTAATAAAATGGGTCTGACCTACCCATAGCTGTATCTTTATATTATCTATTTCTAAGTTTCCTTCCAAAAGAGATAAATGAATAAGAAGGAGACAGCACTAAACTATTTGTTTCTAATTAAAGCCTATATATGTTATTTCCTAGCATGCTTTGAATGGACTCCCTTTCAGGATTCTATATCTGACTCTTGAATGAATCTAGATGGGTCCTCAAGGGAGTTTTTCTTTATTATATGATATTAAACTCTGATTCCCTGAAGACTTATGACCCTCAGTTTGTGTGTGTGTGTGTGTGTGTGTGTGTGTGTGTGTGTGTGTGTGTGTTATTGTGTGATTATGGTTGGTTTTCCACTGGAAAAAATTTTTGAAAAAAAATAATAGAGTGTTAGTAGTAGAAGGAACTATATTCCAGTATTTATTAAATTCATTTTGGCAGAGAATCCTTACGTAAAAGTAAATCATATAGGAATATAAGATACGTAAAATTTACATCTGAATTAGTTGATGGAAAATGTAAGGTCTGGTTTCTTGGTATTTCTCTTCAACCCATTCTCCTTCCCTCCATCAAATTGTCTTTAAAGATTGTCCTTGGAATTCTGCCTCTTTTCAGAAAGATATTTAAAATACCATAGCCCTAGTGAATATCTCCTCACTTAATTGAGGAGGAAACTAAAATTCAAAGCAGAAGAGGGCCTCACCTAAGGTTCCACAGCCAGTTAGTTATAGTTCACACACTGGACTCCAAACCCAGTTCACTTTCTGCTATACTGTGTTGCTTGAAATGGCGTCATGTTTCAATTAGCTGTGGTCATTGCCTCAGAATATACTCAATAGGATCCCAAGGAAAGGAAGCTGAACATATTTCCAAATCAGCAAATGCTGCTGTGAATGAAAAGAGATTTCAAGGGAAGCTTATGGGATGGCTGCAGGTGTCCATCCTTCTACTTTCCCTCGCTATCACTTTCTCTATCTCAGGGGGCCCATTTCCTAATGGCTGTCCCTTGGGGTGAGCAGAAATTGAAAGTGTTTAATTTAGATTTTCTTCAGGTTCCTTGACTTGCAATCAGCACTGCTTTGTACCCTTACCTCTCCAGCTGTTCTCTGTGCAAAGCTGAACTAACCAAGACTGCTGAAAATGCCAGAGCTATTTAGTGTCAGAGAATTTCCCCACTGGCTTCAACATTCTTAAAATGACTAATTTAATTGGAGTTGTAAGGTATCAGATAATAATGATATCCTTTGGCTATGTTCTTAGTGAGTTGTACACCTATAATGAAATCCATAATGAAAAGGATAATAGATGTATATTTTGGAGGAAAATCCATTACATTTCCCAAGCAGCAGATAAAAATGTGGCATCTTGAGTAATGCCTTAACTGTCGTTTTACCCTCAGAGATCTGACTTTGGTTGTAGGGTATAGACATTAGATTAATAGGGGCAGAAGAAATTCCCATTATGTCTTAGATTTACAGTGTTTCTCTACTAGAAATCCAATCCATAAATCATCTGTCTTGAAAAACTGGGATTATAATGTGGGCTGCTAATTTTATTTCCTGTGATTAATTTTTTGTCTCTGCATGTTTTTTGACTATCTATGCATGTTTGTATAGAAAGCATTCTTGGAAGATGGAGTAGTACTTTCCTTCAGGGAAGAAGGCAATATAATAATGATAATGCCTCCATCAGGGCAAAATTTGGAAGGTCTGCTTGCAGCCCCTTTTACAGATTAGGTGTTTTCTAATCTTAGGTTTCCTCAACTGTGGAGCAAACATATTGTGTGGGCAATATCCTCCTGAGCCCACCTCAGCCCACCCACCCTCCCTTGGGACTTCAGGATCAAAGGCAATTGATGAGAGCATGAAGCTCAGGCTGCCTCCTGTGCTCTCAGTAATAAAGCCTTTTGTTTCCAATCCATGAGTTTCATATCCTCTTTGAGCATTTATGATATTAACAGGCTAACTTGTAAAGCTCAAATTTGTAAATCTCAGACTCTTCACAGTTCTTGACACCTAGTTTCTTCTTCTTGGATCTAGATTTTTAGATCTAGATTATTTTATTCATTTTAGATTATTAATTCCTGCTATACCATCTTCATCCCAGCATCTTTTCCCTGTTTCTGGGGTTCAGCCTATATTTCTGGTATCCCTTTCCACTGTGTTACCCCTCCAAGTGTGGCTCCCTCTTTGTAATCACAATGAAAAGGAAAATTTCTATATTTCAACTTATGTGCCAATTCTAATTATTTGATAGTGATAATATGAAGCTTGTAATAGAAAGATTCAGAAGTTGTGTCTAAGTTCAGGGTGATTAAATGATATTTAGGGCTAGGAAGATGAAACGGTCTAGATATTTTAAGTCCAAAATATCTGTATCAGGGCTCTATTATCAGGCATATCAAGTGTCAAGTTATATGGAGAATTGGTGAATAGAGAAGAACACATACATAATATAAAGTGAACTATTTTTGATTATGGTAAAGCCACTGTCCATCCAAATAGATAATCACTCTGGTTATTTATAGGGGATAAATCTGCTAAGTTTTCTACAACCTTTATTTCTGACTCCTCTATAGTTAAGCAATTAGGATCCTTCTGTGAAGTTTTAAAGGTGGAAAAGCACAATTAGCAAAGGCATTTGTGTTATGAAGCCACTGTTAGATTAATAAAGCACTGTTAATTTATAATTTTTTTAATTTTAATTTTTTAGTTAGAGTTAACATTCAATATTATTTTATATTGTTTCAGGTGTACAATATAGTGATTAGACATTTATATAATTTACTAAGTGATCTCCTTGATAAGTCTAGTAGCCACCTGGCACCATAGTTATTACAATATTACTGACAATATTCTCTATGCTGTATTCTACATCCCTTTGACTATTTTGTAACTACCAATTTCGACTTCTTAATCCCTTCAACTTTTCCACCAAGCCTCCCAACCTCCCTTCCATCTGGCAATCATGAATTTTATCTCTGTATCTATGAGTCTGTTTCTGTTTTGTTTGTTTATTTTGTTCTTTAGATTCCATATATAAGTGAGGTCATATAGTATTTGCATTTTTCTGTCTGACATATTTCATTTAGCATAACACCCTCTAGGTCCATCTATGTTGACTCAAATGGTAAAATTTCATTCTTTTACAAAGCTGAATAATATTCCAGTGTGTGTGTGTGTGTGTGTGCCATTTCTTTTTTTATTCAATCTAATGATAAACACTTAGGTTGCTTCCATATCTTAGTTACTGTACATAGCACTGCAGTGAACATAAGGGTACATTTATCTTTTCAAATTAGTGTTTTGGTTTCTTTGGATAAATACACAGAGGTGTAATTGCTGGGTCATGTGATTTTTCTAGTTTTAACTTTTTGAGGAACCTCCAAACTGGTCTCCAAAGTGGCTGTCTCTGACATTTTTAAATGGTGTCATCTCTCTATATTTTCCAAGACCAGCAATCTACTGAATATTTGATTTTTATTATTTTTAATGAAAACTTTGTTACTTATTATTAACCTATTCTTTGTTTTGACTGCTAGAAAGCCCAGGAGCACATTTCTCAACTATCCAGTAATGGTTCTCAAACTTTGCCGCACATTGGAACCAGGAAGGCTTCAAAAATACTAATGCTTGGGTTTCACCCTCACAGATTCTCATTTAATTGGTAATGTAACGGACAATTTTTTTTTAAGATCATCATATGGTTATAATATGCAGCAATAATTTGAAAGGAATTATTTTAGAGGGTTTTGAATTTAGCGTTTAATCTAAAATTTGCTTTTGGATAGGTATATAATAGGTATTCAACTAGATCACTAATTTTCCCAATATTATTTATGAAATATTTTATCTTGCCAGTTTTGTTTTTCTTACTGATTTTTAAATAATATTTAAATTTTTAAATATTAATTCTCTTGTTTGATTCTGTTTCTGGATCCTCTATACTACTCCACTGGTCTATTTGACTGTTTTTAAACTAATATTACACAGTTTAAATTGCTATAGATTTATAGGTTATTATGATATTTAGCAGGACAAGTTCTACCTCATTATACTACTTTTAAAAAATGTTCTAGGCCATGTTATACATTTTTTTTTCTGAAAATTTAGAATAAGTTCATTGAGTTCCACAATCTAGTGTTCTGGGTCATCTGGAACCATTCAATCTCTGCTATCAGGGAAATATGACATTCTGATTGGCCAGACCTGAGTTCCATGCTCTAATCTTAGAGTGACTGCTAGAGCACATAATATGAGATTCAGCAAGAGGATTTTGGTAGATAGGGTATGTTGTCAGGACTGTAGGGTAGGGAAAAGTTTGGGTCCTATTATTTCAAAAGAGAGAAATGGCTGTGAAGCATTAAAAAATATTAAATGAATACTACATTTTATTTTTATATATATACACGGATATATATACATATATATGTGTGTATATGTGTGTGTGTGTGTGTGTGTGTGTGTGTGTGTGTGTGTGTGTGTGTGTATGTTCATGGCACTGGAAATAAGCCCATGATATGATTCTAAATGGTAGTTCTCCAAGAAGGAAGCTATGGTTACAAATGAGGAACACCACACACCTATAATATATTTGTTTTTCAACACTGCATTACTGTGGCAACCCTCAGGGTTGTGTTGTATCATAAAATTTTTTTACTTTCAAAATTTTAGTTATTCAGAGTATCCCATTAGTTTATTAAAAGAAAGGAATTAGAATGATGAATGAAGAATAAAGGAGGCTTTAATACTTGGGAAAATTCTATCAAGTGTAATCAGGAAGGGATTCTCTTAGAACTAAATTGGAATTTCAAGGTCACAAGTCCTATCAATCTGTCCTCTGTAAAATCAGCTTCACATCACCCTTACAGATGAGCACTCAGACCCAGCATCCTAAATGACTACTTCAAGAATCTCTGATTTGGGATGTTACTGAAGATACCATGATTTTTCTTGTTTCAGAGCCTATATACATACGCTTTTCAGTGCCCAGAAATATCTCTGTCCTCTGCCTTCCCTCTCTTTAGCTAACTGCAACTCATACATTAAATATTTTCTTGTTATTTTTTAGAAACACCTGATGACTTAGAGTGACATTAAAGATTCTCTATAGTTTACCATCTATTTATTTATTTTTGTTCTATCATTTAATAAACCACCCTAGTTGCCTAAATGCCCTCTTCCTTTCTATTGTTTATGCTTGTTACCTGTATAAATTTTCTCTTTCTACAGAAATCCTCCCACTCAGGATTAATAGTTTTTGTTGTTTGTTTTGTTGTTTGTTTGTTTTCTACTCACTCACATAAAATTTTCTTGAACTTAGTCATATTGTGAGTAGAATTACAGGGATCTGAACATATGTATCATGTTTGGGTCTGTCTCTATACTCAAGGTGTTTCCTCCAAGTAAATTCTTCCTACTCTAGGTAATAATCAGACTTTGTTTGTGTGCCTTCCATGAAACTTTGAGTGAGTGGAAAGAGATACTCAAAGGCACTGTTTCTCACACTTTAGCCTCCATCAAAATCACTTAGAAGTCTTTTTAAAACATGGTTTGTTGGGCCCACTCCCAGAATTTCTGGTTCAGAACATCTGGAATAGAGGCAAAGAATTTGCATTTCTAACAAGTTCTGGTGATGCTGATACTGCTGACTCAGGAACCACCAAGTCACTGTTTTATGATGGTGGTTTCAAATGTGGTTACACATTAGAATTTCCTCGGGAGAATTAAAAAAAAAAAAAATACTGTGCCCAGGCTTCATTAACGGCAAATTGAATTAAGATCTCAGAGAATGGGGCTTTTCCGATGAAAAGAAAAAAGATGATCATCCAGAATTCCTCAGGAGATTTCAATATGCAGCTAGGATTGTTCTACACAGATGAATAAGTGGAGTCTTGAAGATAAGAGTGTGCTTGCCAGGAAGGCAGGAAGCTAGGCCAAAGCAATGGCTATAACCTAACAAGCAAGTGTGAGTTAGGTAGCATGTTTTGCAGTTTACTGTGCTCACAGTTAAGGTGTTTGTGTTAAAGTCTAGGATGGTGCCTGAGGTACTATTGGTCTAACAAGTTTCTAGGTGCCTGAGGTACTGTTGATCCAACAAGCTCCTACATCCATGAACAACACTGATTAGCAAAGAGTTTGGATATCCATTTAGAAATAGGATTAGGGTAAGCAAGGCATGAGACAGGTAGATAGAGACCTGAGACAAGGAAAGTGAAATAAAGCTGGAGGACGCACATCCAATAATACTTTAGAAATTTAAAAGTAGAGAAGAAGAGCATGCTGAGAAGGTTTTTTCCATAGAAAATTACTTGAAAGCCATAGGTTTAGACTTTAAGTAAATTTTTGGAGAAAGCATCCAGTCTTAACAAGACTGGCCCAAACTAAGTATGTAATGTGTACCTGAGGAGACAGGCATGTGAACAAAAAGGCAAATGCAACTTCTAGAAGCCCTTCCTAACAGAGCCCCAGAGAAATTTTATTAAAGCCCATGAGCTTTCTCTGTCTTCTTAGTTGCCTTAGTTGAGAAGGTAATTTCCATTGCAAAAAAAAAGAAAAAAAAAAAAGAAAGAAAGATTTCACTTTATTCCAAGTAGTTGATGTTAAATCAGTCCTATAGAACATGTTTGGAGAACAACTTGATGAGCAGAAATTGTCTAAGCAGCAGGTGCATCAGATTCATTTAATCATTTAACCACACTCCCTGCACATATTTCAGCTTTCTTAGTCGAGTTGACTTTTATTTGCAAAACACCTATGTGAAGATGCATTATAGTGGATGTCTAATTGATGGTGCCTTTCGGATTTTATGCTCTATAAATGCCAAGTACATTTTGCCTCAAGTATGCTCTTCCCTGATGCATTTCTCTAAAGTAAGCATCTGAAAGAAATTTAATTCTTTCAAGATTCTAAGCAAGACCCATTTTTTCACTTACTTTCAAGCTCCTGTTTAGAGTGGGGAGGGGAAGTATACCCTCCAGACTCAGCATAAGTCCACTGTATTCAGACATCTCGCCTAGAAGAAATATGTGAGCACAAGGGGGCAAGCTCTACTTTACTAATCTTCTCTTTCTCTTAGAAGAATGTGTGTGTGTGTGTGTGTGTGTGTGTGTGTGTGTGTGTGTGCTTTTAGTGATTTCAATGTTGACCTCCCAAAAGATATTTTCACATCCTGGAAACTGTGAAAATGATCTTATTTAGAAAAATAGTCTTTGCAGATGTAATTAATTTAAGGATCTTGAGATGAGATCATCTACTAGGTTATCTGGGTAGGTCCTAATTGCAATGCCTTATGAGAGAAGAGGAGAAGACACAGGGAAGGCCAGGTGAAGACGTGTCAGAGATTAGAGTGATGTAGTCACAAGCTGACAGATGCCTTGAGTCCCTAGATATGTATGAGGGGATAAAGGGGAAAGGCAAAGAGTAGAATCTCTTCATGATTTTCAGACTTCTGCTCTCCAGAGTTACAATCAACTGATTTTTGTTGTTGTTGTTGTTTTCTTGAGCCACCCAGTCTGTGGTAATTTGTTATGGTAGCTCTAGAAAAATAATACACTAACCAATAACCTGGAGCGAGGATTGTGGAGGGAAGAGGAGAAAAGAAAAACAAGTCCTAGAACCTTCTAAAGGTTAGTTTGTTTAAATTTTGTTTCCATGTGTGGGCTATGTCTTCCAAAGCACACTTCTGTCAACAGTGGGTTGTTAACAATCCTTCCCTAGGTAGAGCCTTTCCTTACTTCTACCCTCACCTTGAATCCAAATATGGCTTGGTGGGGCCTGAAGTTAAGGAGATTCTCTGTGGGTGGGTAGTGAGGAGTGGTGTGTTTGCATGTAGGACTGTAGCCAAAGTCTTCAGGTTACAACAGACTTCTGTGCAGTAAACATTGCTTGTGATTTAAAAGAACATTTTCTGTGGGATTCTCTGTATATCAGCATCTCTGGTTAGTGAATATCATTTTTTCTATCACAAAATAGGCAGCTAGAAAGGTATTAAACTTCTTGGGGGAATCCACAGCCCTCCAGGTCTATTTCCGATAGTCTGGTTGATGTTATTAGTGTTAACACAGCATTTCTCCCCCATGTTCAATCTTATTGTGAAATCATTTATTTTTCTCTCTTAAATATTATATGGGAATTAATAAAAAATAAAAATGATTCAAATCTACCTTACTTTTTCCTGCCCTTACTAACTTACTGCCATTCAGACAATGAACTGCCACTTCTCTGCTTACAAGTGAACTGTGCTTGTTATGAAAATCTAGATCTTTCTGCTGCTACTTGGGTTCCCAGGCAGGTAAGCAGCCTAACTAGACTGCAAATGAGCTACTTGAGTTTAAATGATACACTCAATTATATAACATTTGACTCATATTGTTGTCTTGAATATTTGATGCTGTGTTAAAAAGAAGGGGAATCTACAGGCTATTGAGAATGATTTGTAATAATATAAAACTGGAGAAAAAAGCCAAGAGCAGAGTCAAATTTTGTAAAATGTAGTATAAACTGGAGGAAAATTTATCCCATGGAAGCTAGCTTCCCAAACCATGGAGAGGACAATCAAGAAATCCTGAAGTCCTCACGAGTTGTGGCAGAATTTAAAGTACAGGATATCAATTGGCAACCTCTGTGCCAGGCCTCACTTGTACATTTGTTTTTGAAAAATATAACTAATATTCAAAAAGCAGTCTATTTCACATAAGAGTATAAAATTTTCTCCTTTAAAGATTTAGACAATCTGGCAGCATTGGCTCTGCATTCCTGCCTTGCCAGAAACTGGATTATGACTGCTCCTTTCAACTGAGAATGTTGTGTAGGCCCATTCTGTAGCCTACCTGGCCAATCATAGTAAAGCCAGATGTAGTTAGAAGAAGAAGGAGCATTTGGACTGGAGTGACTGGATAAGACCTTGGACAAGTTTATGAGTTAAAGTATCATGAGATAAAGGGAAAGGATACTAGTATGAGTTCCATTTTCTAAGAAATGGATGTGGAGTTCTAAAATTAATGTTAATTTTGGTTCTTTTTCCCCAGCCCCTCCACCTTCTAGCCATTCTATAACCACTAATTTTGTGTTAAATTTTAGATGTTACTTAATATTCCTGAATCTCTAGTGCCCCATAAACAAAATGGAAACAAGTATAATACCTACCGCATAGAGATTTTGGAAAGACAGAGTAAGACAATATACAATAAGCACGTGACATAATGACTGGGACCTAATAACACTTACACAGAGGCTATTATTGTGATTATTATTATTAACAAAGTTGGTCCAAGATGGCTCTGCCATGTTCCAAATCTGGAAGATAAATGTGTAGTTTTAATTTCCTGGTAACTCTTCAAATGCCCAGATCTATACCTATTTTAAGATTCAAAAGAGATATTATAATGAAAAATTTATTTAAAAATTTGTAGTATAACCAATTCTAATTTTATTCTTATGTTCTTTCTTCTTGTGGTCTCTAACAGACATTTAAAATAAATTGGATCTTTGTCAGTTTTAAATTCCACATTGAATGACCCAAAATAAGATTTTTTTTTTCTGTATTATGTTTTAATGACAACCTTTCAGTGTACACTTTTCTAACTAGTAATGATTTAGCTTGATAACTTAAAATATTGACATATTAATCATTACTTATTATTTTCTTTTCTCTATAATTTAAAAATCATAAAGTAGAAAGAATTTTGCTCTCTATGCATAGTTTAAGAATAACACATTGTGAGAAGGCATGGTATAATTATTATCTAACATGTTTATTTTTGCCAAATAACATGTTTCTAAATTTTATCAAATTTCTCTGTACTTGATATATGAGACCAACTCATTAAGCAATGACTTGATCAAATGTATTACTTTGTGAAAAAAATGGTTAAGCTTATTTTATGAAATGTAAGCATAATCTTATTTATATATAACCAGTTTTGGCTTTAAAAATCCATACTTTTTTACTCTGCAAATATTCTTAAAGCCTCTGTTATATGCAAGACACTGTACTAACTGCTATAAAGTTTATTAAGATAAATCAGGATTCAATTTATTTTCTTAAAAAATTTATAATCTATCATATAATACACACACACACACACACACACACACACACACACACACACACAGACAAGTATATGACACCAAAATGAAAAACATAAGACTTTCATAACAGATATAAAGGGATAGATTGAACATCACTAACCTGATGTATCCCATAGTTTGTGCCATCTGTACCCTGTATTGGTGCCTGATACTGAATGAAATTATTATATCGTCTCTAAATTGAGCAGATTCTGATTAGTGTCAGATATCTTGAAATGTCTCTGCCCAAAGTGTGTGTAGCAGGAGGGTCTCAGAATCCCATTTGGGTAAGTAGATATGAGAAGAGATTATGGATAGTTTAGAATTCCTAAGTAAATAAAACTTTAAAACAAAAAATTCAAAGGTAAATGTTCCAATGAATTGTAATAAGGGTGATGAAAGGACCTACTCGCCATGGACTATTGTCCTATCTCTTCCTTGGGCGTACATGGCCAGACACATTAGGGATGGTGTCTCATTTCTGACTTTTAAAAAATCCTTGTATCAAGCCAGGTTTGATATTGTACTCAGCTTTACTATTTTTATTTTTTTGTGTAAGCTGGCTAAAATTTCTGATTAGTTCAGAAAAAAACAATCCAATAGTGTGTCTCTTATTTCTTGCAGTAGCGTTCTCTTTATTAAAAATAATCTCTTTAGGAACTGTACTGGGTAAAATTGTGTTTCCCAAAAGACACATTGAAGTCCTAACCTGCAGTACTTCTGAATGTAAACTTACTTAGAAACAGAAATTTTTCAGATGTAATTAAGTAAAAATGAGGTTACATTAAATTTGGGTGGGCCCTGAATCCAACAACTGGTATCCTTATAAGGAGAGGGCAATTTGGAAACACATAAGCACACACATATGCAGAGGAAGGAAGGCCATGCTGCAAGCCAAATAACACCAAATATTTTCTGAAATCAACAATCGTTAAAAAAGAAGCATGAAAAAAATTTTCCCTCAGAGCCTTCAGAGAGTGTAGCCTACTGATACCTTGACTTCAGAATTCTATCTCCCAGAACTGTGAGGGAATAATTATTTGTTTTAAGCCACCCAGTTTGAGCTCTAGGAAATGTATTGGAGCAAAGAAATAGGGAAGGAAATAGGTGTTCTATATCATGTTTCCTGCTTGACCACTATCTTAATAAATAGACATTTATGTTAGGATATTTTATGTCAAATGTGCTTAATAGTAAGAGCTGGCATGTATCAGCTGTAGAAAATTATAATGGAATTTTCTAAAAAAAAAAAAAAGGCTTTCTCATTGCCTTCTATTTAGATCTTCTGGAAAAGGGTATCCATGGGAATATTATATCTTACTGAAAATCAGTGACACATTAGGGATGTGTCACCCGCAATCCCTGATCTGGGGCTTTGGCTTGATGTTGGCCAAGAGATATTAGAAGGATTTACTCAGTATCCAGTATGGATTGGCTAAATGTAGAAAGTGCAATGGACTTGAAAACAACAGACCTTAATTTGATCCCCAACTTTGCAACTTATTAGAAAGTGACCTTATCCTTGCTGAGGAAACTCTCCAGACTTCATCAGTTATATGAAGGTTTGTAGGAAGTGAACTTTAATGGTCTTTTTAGCTTTCTGATTCAATGATTCAGTAGATGACTAATTTCCCTAAAAAACTTATAAAGATTCTGAGTTATGCAACTAGCATTTATAGTTTACTCACCTATAAGTATAAGCTTTCAAATAATTTTAATTAGTTCTTTTTGAATTATAAAGTGTATTTTATTTGTATTTTGTTATAAATGAACTATAGCTCTTATATGATTTTGCTAAGAATAAAGGGAAAGGACGTAATTTGAATTTCAAATTTCTAGCCCATCAAATATGAAATGAATATTTAAAGATGAACAATAAAATTAGGCTACATTTTTGAAAAATATTCCTACTTGCTGAAGTCAGAATTATACCGCCACGACCTTTAAAATAAAGTACAGAGTTTCAGATAAGTGAAATAAGCGTAGGTTATAGTTTCTGCAGAATTCTGCCCAAAGTGATACATGCCCATTCATCTTTCCTTTCAAAGAACAACAAAAAATTTTTGAGTTAGATGAGTGTTCTGGAAGGCTAAAATAATATGAATAGTTTCCACTCTTCCATATTTATATAGATTCTCCCCAAAGGTTTATAATCTTTGATGCCCAATCATGCTTGACTTGGCATTTTAAAATTCTCCAGTAGATTTGCATTGGAATATGATTAACAACTGGGGAATCTGGGAATAACTTGGGGATGCTTGGTTTTGCTTTCTATTCAGATCACATGCCATACTAAATGGCATTTTGGTGGCAGAATCAAGGTAAATGAAGCATAAATTTTCCACAATAAATTGGATTTTGCTTGAGATAACATAATATATGTACAAAATATATGTGACAATTACTTCACAGATTGCGGTGCCTATGTTAATGTCATAAAAGCATCAATAAAAAAGAACCTGAATTTTGTAATATAATAGTATTGAGGAGGGTATTATCACAGAATTTGTATGACAAGACTGAAGGAAGGCAATGTCCCTGGAAGGAATCAGACTGTCCAAGTCAACACATAGCATTTCTCAATTTTGGTTATCTTCTTATGTCTTACCTTGCCCACATTCATTAGCTATGTAATTGCACTCCCTGTTTCATTTATGTGTATATTTTATTTTGCGGCATCAAATATAGTACAAATCAATCTTTACCTGATACAACAAAAGTATGAGAGAGATACAAGAGCTTCTTATAACCCACTGTAGACTCCTTGGCATTTGGACACTCAATAGTGTCTGCATGGTACTCTGTGAGTGTGCACATTTGCAAGATTTTTGCTAGGTGTATTCTAGCAACACCATGAAAACATCTCCTCAACAAAATGATGGCACAGTAATGAAGATTGCTGCTGCATAATGAGCCCAGGGGTTAACAAAAGAGCTTAATCGTTAAGAGCTTAGACTCTCCAGAACCAAACTACCTGGATTTACTCAGCAATGCCACTTACTAGCTGTGTGACCTTGAGCAATTTACTTAATCTCTCTGTAGATTGCATGCCATAAAAAAATAGAATGGGAATGATAAAAGGACCTTCCTCTGAGGACTGAGTTAATATATGTAAAGCACTTGGAACAGTACTCTTAACATAATAAGCACTTAATAAATCATAGCTGTTATTATTAATGAGAGTTTAAAGATGGGTAACTAGAGAAGTAATTTTGGGGAAGGAGCATAAGTGTGTATCATCTACAAACATCCCAGGGAGCAATTATATAAAATTTTTAAGTTGAATCTTGCAGTTTGAATATTTTAAATTTTGAGTAGCAAGTTTGAGATTTTCATTGTGATTGGCCAAACAAGAGCATATTAAATTGAATTTTGAGTCTATATTTTTGCATTCATAGCTAGTTGATTCAAAACTGCTCTGTGAAGCTCAGGCAGCACATGGAAATTAAATTATAAACTTTTTTTCTTCTGCCTGACTGAAGAATCATGTGGATAAATGTAAACCTAGTAGAAGGGTAATAAGGACTTTTAGTGACTCAAGAGTATAGATGAGTAGGAAATATCATCTCATTGGCAGCATTTGTAGCCACAGGGACAATCAAGAAATGGAATGGAACAGTAACATAAGGGCAGACAAGAAACCACATGGGTATTGCAGAGCAGGGTCTAGAGTTCCCTGAAATAGCATAGGTCTCCTATAATTTCTTAAGTACCATGTATCATGACATAGTGGTCAAGAAAAAAAGTATGTTGAAAAGTACCTGAATGTTGCTACAGAACTTTACCCTGTTGGACCTGGCCTTGTAAATGGACCTCATTAACCAGAGAAACCAGCCCAAATTTAGAAAATTTGTTTTTCTGTTTGAGATAGGAAATGAGTCTGTCATTCATTAACCATCTGCCCAATAATATGACCAAGTGTAGCCCCAGCACACCTTTACCTATCTCCTTACTTGCATATTATCTCAGCCCAAAGGAAAACAAGCTTGTTCTTTTTATGCACCTTTTTCCTTCTTTATCATTTCTTTGCTTGTGAAGCTGCCCATGACCTCAGCAAGAGATAACCTTCTTCCCAGAGGTGATGTTGCTGTGCCTATTGTTGCTTTCTTGCTTCTGAGCAAAGGTGGAGGTGACTCATGACTCTTCATATCTGACAAAGAAAGAAGAGCAGCTATCTTTCAGAATGACAAGACTAAACTTATGTAAGACAGAGCTTACAGAAAAATCTTTCCTATAATCTGATTAGAGGAATTAGTTTGGAAGTTATCTAAATAATAGGGACACTGACACTGTTACTGTGAGCTGCAAGTCCTAGAAACAAAAGCTCTGTAATACCAGATGATCTCAAGAAAATATGCTTGCTCCAATAGAATAGAACCAAGCAGACTGGTGCACTGAGGGAGTGATATGGCCCAATCGCCCTCAGAGCCATTACTGTAGTGCGTTCATACAGTAATGTATTTTGAAATTTTGGAAAACACTAAGTGCAGGTGAGTTACTTTTGTTTTAGGAACCTAAATAAATAGCATAAACTCATGTTTCTGGCCATCTGAGACTCTATATGTCACTAAACTTAAACATAATTAGATATCTTGCTGCACTGATGCACTGATCAGATAAGAATATAGTTAATGAAACTTATTTGTTATCTTTGGTATTTAGAATTTTACTCATCACTGAGCTGTTCATCAAGGTCTAGTATCTATCTCACTGGCATTTCTATCCCTAGAGCATAGCTCTATATTAGGTATTAAGTTTTTTTATGAGTAGATGAATGAATACATGAGTATAAAATAATGGTTCTACTTATATAAACATTTCAGTGAGCAGATTAAAAATGTAAAAAGTAGGAAAAGTCAAACACATTTTTATTTTTTATTATATTTTATTTCTGAAGTTGACATAATTTGGCATCCAAGAAAAAAAAGACCTAAGGAAATAAAATGTAATATCATCTCCTTTTAGCAGAATTTTTTTAAGAATGAAAACATTAGTGAAAACCTAGACCTACCAGTAGGGGTCATATTATGGGGGTTTAGGAAAGATATTGAGTTTTGCATTTTATCTGTATGAGAAAAATTTAGAATGTGCTCTCTTAACTGTCCTCAAATATATTAGAATGAAATAAGAGAGCATATTTGCAATCTCTAAAGTCACATGTATGTGAAAAACCATGGGAGGGAGACAGAACCAAAAAGGGCCGGAATCAGAAGCATCTTACAATTTATCTACATGAGTCTTATTCCCCAAACGTGAAAACTGGGTCAAGTGACACAACATATATACACAACAGAATACAGTTGCAGCTATTAAGAAAAGAATGAAGACTGCAGCTCATCACAGAAAAAGGCATATAATATAGTAAATAAAAAGTAAAATACTAAACTTGTATATGCTTTAATAAGTACATAAAATTATGCTCATGGAAAAGATGACCAGTTTTTTTTTTTTTTCCATTTTCAAGCATTGTCTTATGCAAGATTTAGGAAACATTTTTTACAATAGCCCAGATGGCAATTTGTTTTGGCTCTGCAAAGTAAGAGGCCACATACTCTCTCTTTGCAGTATGAAAGTAACCATAGACATCATGTAAGTGCATGAGCATGTGTGTGTTTATGGACCATGCAAAATAAGGGATGGCCAGATTTGATCCAGTTTGACCATCCATGCTTTATTCCTTTAACAAATATTTATTAAACAAATATTATATGCCAGATATTCTGTTATATATTGAGATAAAAAGGTGAATAAAATCTGATTCTTATATTCAAGTATGTCACAGTCCAAACTATGGTTATGGTCTTATTTTTACATTAAATGGCATTCATGAATTAATTTTCTTTTTATCACATTGATATCTTTCTAGTTGTTATAACCTGAAAGATAGGCCCCTTCTTTCAAAATGCCAAAAGAATCTAGGGAAAGAAGAAATGCTGATGAGTAAAGTATGCTCTGTATCTATATGAATGATAATTCTCTACTGAATATAATTTACTCTCATAATATGGGGTTATTATTATCACTTAGTTTGAAAAGGGGGAACAGAACTCTGTTAATGTTGAAATTTGCCTTCCGAGACGATGGAGTCAGTGAGCTAGAGAATCCCTGTGATCCTTTATGGAATATTCATTTTTGGCAAATCCCACTCTGTGTACTATCATTGCTCAAAGAGAGCTCAGGGGATATTGAGTAAATGCTGCTACAGAGGAGATAAGACTTCAGAAAAGAGTGCAAACAGAAATGTGAATTTTTACAAAGAACTAAATTGTGTGAGTGCTAATAAGAATACAATCTAAGTTTAACCAGAATGCCTTGTAGAAGTGAGGTAGTACAAATCTGAAGCATTCTGATGGCTTTGCCAGAGGATGTTGTACATGCTGGAACTTGGACAAAAATTCTTATCAAATAATGTTGTGAGTTTTATAAATATTCAGTAAGTATATACTGATTATCTTTTGTGTCCTTAAATCAGAGACTTTGTGATGTTTGAGGGAGAGAAAAAAATTTTTTTCCTAAAAGATGGTCCAATGGAAAGTTAACAATTCTAGAGAGTATTCATCATGAGTTTCCTTTTTCCCATATAGAAATTGTGTTAACTCTAGATGAGATGACAACAGATAGCAGAGGAAAAACCACCACAAAAAATCTTTTTCATCTCATGTGAAATAATGTCTGAAAAATGAGCCATATATTATAGAGACACTGCACTTAGAGACACATCTGCTAGTTAAAAAGCAGATACATTTAAGAGTCCTTCAAAGTGATGAAGTGAGGCTTAAGCCAGATGATCCTACCATGTTTTATATAGCTAGACACACTCTTCTCCTACTTAATGATTTACCTTGTGTTTGCCACTTGTATCCTTTTAATATTGATAAGTTTATCTTTGGTAAAAGACCCTTAACCATTCAGTGCTCACCACTCTTCTGTAATGTTGTTTCCAAGGAACTTAGAGTCTGTGCTGACTCACCTGTTTCCACTTTTATGACCTTTGACTTGTTGCCAAACTTCTCTATGCCTTGTTTCCTTTACCTATAAAAGGGATAAAAGTAGTACCTACTCTATGGGGTTGCTAGAGTAAAGGAAGACAAGGCCCTTGAAGTATCTGACAGATAGTATCTTTCATAAAAATTTAGGAATTGTTAACAAGAATAGCAATAGAAAATATATATGGTTTGCAACTCAAGTTTAAGCAATAATTCTGTCCTTGTGCTCATTCTAAAATTAATTTCTTACTTTTCTTGAACTAGTGGCAGGATAATAAGGCATTGGATATTGTTAACAATCCTGGAGTCAAAAATTTGATCACTTAAAAAAATGTATTTTGTCATAGCATAATCTATCACTAATGATTTTTAGTTTAGAGGTAAAGTTCATCACATAACGTGTGGTCACATCATTTAGCAATTAAGTAGAGTCATTTGAAAAAATTAAAAGGGTATTAAGATATTTAAATTTGTAATTTTTAGAATATTTATTTAGTGATTAATATATTAGATTGTCTTTATATAATAATTTTATTCAAAAACTTATTTAGAAATAAAATTTAAAAAATAAAAATAGCATATCCATTTTATTAAAGCAAAATCTACTTTATATTGATTATATGGATGGTCTGGATAGTAAAAATATAGCATAAGCAATTTAATTATTCTTGATACACATTTCTTATTTTAATCAAATTTATATCTTATCAGTTTTATAGCATATTTATGATATATTTATTTCTGAAAAATGTATATTCACTTATTATGTGGTCACATAATAAGAACACATTATTTAAAAAATTTTTTTAATATGAAATCTTAAAAATATGTAATCTTCAAAGTTGTATTTTATAGTTAATAAATTGGAAATTATTGACACCTTCAATTGACTCCTGTAGAGGAGTCAATATTTTTAATTGAGAAATACTATTTTTACATATGTTAAATTCCCTTCTAAGCTCAGTAAAAATTCCATTAAATAGAAAATAATACAATTTCTTTCATTTTAAAATATAAAAATATTTCAACCCAATAGTTTTCATTAGGTTTAGTTTTTGTTTTGCCTCTTTTCTAACCTTTTCAGCAAAGATATTTATAAAACAAATTTTCTGTATTAATAATTATTTTTCTCTAAATATTGATATTTCAAATCATTGGAGTTCTCATTTTTTATTTTACTGTGGTATAGAACATAAATTTAGCAATTTAAAAATAGATTCTCTCTGTAAAAAAGTAGATTCACTCTATCAAATATTTTTTCTACATTTCAAAGTACAATTGAAGAATTTTAAAATTAAATCATATTTTCTATGCTCTTTATGTCTACTTTATGCAGTACCTTTCTAATTTTTATATGTTTAAATTTCAATATTTTTTGTTTTCAAGCTTTGTTTTAAATACTGAAATTTATTAAAAGCATCAAAATGCTATTTTTTTATTTGTTGGATGATTTTACTCAATGTCACCAAATAATTTCAAACTGAAAGCAAAGTACAGAGAAAAACAATTTGTCTCCTTTCCCAAATTAGAAATTGGTAGTATCATAAGATATTTTGAATAATTTACAAGTAACTCTTTAACAGCAAACATTTTAAAAATCTGATTGAAGTTTAGACTCCAAGAAGCAAGGCCAAATAACTACTTCCAAGTTTAATGTAAACTTTTGTATTCAACTTCATTAATATGAATTGTGTAGTTGAGTTTTTAATAATTATGGCTTCCCATAACTTGGTAAAATATTTCATGTAATTTAAGCACAAATATAAATGATGTATCTACTATGACAAATTACAAGTAACATCCTGTAATAGAATTACTAATTTAGTAACAACATTTTTTAAGCAAAATTTGTATTTATAGTATTATCTTCAATGTTCATTATTTTAATAGAAAATAATAACATTCACAAGATTAGAAAATGGTTTACTTTAGACGTGATAATTTTAGCATTAAATTGTCTGGACTACAGTATTCATATATTTGATGAAACATTATTCTAGATGTTTCTGTGAAAGTTTTTTTTTTTTTTTATGAGAGTAATATTTAAATCAATGGACTTTGAGTAAAGCAGATTATCCTCCATATTGTGAATGGGTCTTATTCAGTCAGTTGAAGGCCTTAGTAGAACAAATTCTAGCTTCCTCCATGTATTAAATTCTGGTCTTCATGTATAGTTATCTTAAATTAACTATAATACCGAAGCCCATGGAGATGTTTTGTTAAGTAGACTTACGCTCTTCAGTTTTACTATTACCAGTGATATCGCTATAGTTCCCAAGGTGAATGGTGAATAACAACATATATTTTGTGTACATTACATCCCTAAATCTTGAGAAGCAGAAATCCAATCACTCATTTTTTATTAAACATGTACTTTTTAAAATTACTGTTCCTAAATAGTTTATTGGCAAATAAAAATAATATGAGTTGCAATTTTACACCATAAAACAATGCAACAACCATGTAGCAACAGATATCAGACTACTCTATCACTGGATAAGGCAGGGCTTCTTGGCTTCTATTTCCCACTCAAATAACACATATACCCTTCCAATATTTTCTACATTTTCTACTGTCTTGCTGACTAATATTTTGTGGTTTGGGCCTCTCAAGATCATGGACTTGGCCATGGCCATGATGAAAGTGGATGGTTGGATGGTATATCAAATGGGTCAGTAGGGGGAGTGGCACTAATCCTTCACCTATCTTTGAAAGAGAGCTGAAGGGGTTCTCAATGTTCTTTAGTTTATCAGCAAGACTTCTGTGCGCTCTCTGTTAAAAGAGTTAAGTTAGTTACATTGCATTTGAAAAGAGTTGGAGAAAGAAGTAAGGTATTGTTGTTTATCTTTATATTTAACTACCAGTGAAAGGGAGAATTCTGTTTCATGAACATATCTCACATACACTAAGAGAGATCATGGCAGAAATTTATAGTGCAAAGTGGAGAACTCTCAAACTCATACAATGTTGTTTAAATGCAACTATTAAAAATAGCATTGTTAAAAAATAAAAATTCTGTGACAAACAACAAATCAGAAATACATTGGGGTAACAGATGTAGATTGAGACTGTCCCAAGCAAACTGGAACATATGGTTAGCCTATATATGAATCACCACCAGACCTCTGAATTACTGCTACTCACAAATAATTTATTTGCTATAAATATGTAAAATACTTGTCACTTTCACCACTTTCAAATTTAATTTTCTCAACTAAATTTAATTTTCATTTCTATAAAAATTACACTCTTCATATATATTCTTAAAATTTTCTTACTGCTTTCTTACTGTTGGATATCATGAAAATAGCAATATGATTAAAAAATCTTCGAAATTAAATCCAAATTCAGCAAACATAAAAAGCAGACTAAGCTATAATCTGATGGTTGTTCATGATTCTTAACACCAATGGTTGGTGTGGGCAGAATTAATGTATTTTTGCTATGGAACATGGCTTTATGCATATGTGTGAAAGTAAATAAGTTGACAGATCTCTCGAAGGAAAAAATCTTGTCTTAATACTACTGAGTAGCTTATACCAAAAAATTTAACCCACATGAAGTGGATTGAATGAGAATTGTAAGAATATGAATCATTGAAGAGATGCTCAATTATAGACCTGTCTGTGTCCACAAACTGAAAATCAGAACTTTTAATAGTAGGGAGAAATTTTGCTAGCTTTTTCTTTCTCTGTTGAATAATCCTTCTGCACTTGCCTGGTAGGATTATTCTTATTGTGTTTCAAGTTTTGAAAGTCATGCCTTTTATTACCTACTCCCTCCCCTATATTTTCATCATTCACTTTGTACATGTAACAAATTGGTCATCACATTCTCTTATACATTCTCTTATACTTGTTTATGTTTCTGTCTTTCATAACACTCTGTTCAGGACAAGGCCATATTTTAAACATTCCTTGTATCTAAACATTCTCTTAGTCTTATTTAAAACATAGTAATTAGCTAAAGACATTTCTTTTGAAAAAGCATCAAACTCCATTTACTTTCTGGCCATAAGTGTCTTATGAACCATCTTTAATGATTGCCATTTTTAAATTCAGATTAATTTATAACATAAAAATTTCATTGATCCCAGTATGACAGTTAGAATTCTAGTAACTATACCTTGAGATAAAAACAGTATCAAAAGCTATTCTATTTACAGCAATATATTCAAGTAAATATATATGCAAATAGCATTAGTATAATTTTTAAAAACTAGTAATGCGCATATGTATGTGTAAGACCAATTGTCCAGCCTATAGTAATTGGTTTAAATTTAATTACATAGAAGTTTCTAGAAGCCTGATAATAAATAAATTGCTCTTTGGTATTGTGGGTGGGAAAGATAAGGTTATGTCAAAAAAGGAGTTACACTTATCTGTAGAAACTTTGTTTCTTTCACATTACAGATCATCAGATTCAGTATTGGGCTTATAACATCATACTAATGAAGAGCAATTTTCACAAAAATATTTTATAAAATACTTTCCTCTTTTTACTTACTATCTATGCAAGAATACAATTCATTTCATATTTAAAATTATTCAGTAATTTGTCATTAAGGCTGCCTTTAAATCAACATTTTTGGTAAGTGAAACTGGCTTTCTCCTATAACAATGGCCATTTTTTTTAATATTATAAAGAACATTGTGTGTTTCATAGAGAAAACATGGCTAAGACATCTCCATTTGTCAACATTAGGCTTTTTCTAATTAGAGCCTTAATGTCTACAAAATTTAATGTGTGTTTTTAAGTGTAAAATCTATACTTACCAACATATAGAACCAGTTGTGTTTCTATTTCAAATAGAACCAGTTGTGTTTCTATTTCAAGGGAATGTTGTGTTTACCTTATTATCTATCATTGTAATACCTGTCTGAATTGTTGTTGTAAGTCATTTGTCATCTTAGAAGTAAATAATTTTCTTGATGTATTGTAGGGAAAATACATCAATTCGGAGAATGACGATGGCATGATTATAGTAATTATCACATGCAACACAAGTAGTTACTACCATTTAATTCTGTTCTAATTTTATAGAGCTAGTAAAAGTCACATTAGAGAGACTATACAAGATGAATTAACATTAAATAATTTTTGTACATAGAAAATTTGAAGAATAAAAGGTTTTAAAGTAATTTTTATTTACAATTTTTTATGACTAACCTCTTAGACAAATTTTAATTACTTATGTTATGGTTGTGAGGGGGATTAAAGTAACCTTCAACTGAGAACAATATTATAAATAGTCACCTGAAAGAATGAGAAAGGGCTTTTGTCCCAGAGAATAGGTTATTAAACATTTATTAATGTACCACCAGAAAGCATTTGATAAATGGTGAATGAACAAAGAATGAATGGATGGTAAAAATGTGACATTGTGTAATTCTGTAATAATAAAAAGAAATACAACCCTCTTATGAAATAAACACCCAGCACAAAAGAAGATAAAATATTTGTAATTTGGTGTCAAACAGGCTTCTATTTCTAGTTTGGACTCCAGCACTAACTAGTTGTGTACTCTTTTGAAAGTTATTTACATTCTTTGAGGTTTAAACCTCTTCCACCATATGAAGATACAACAAGTCTGCAACCTGGAAGGGAGCCCTCACTTGAGCATACTGGCACCCTGGTCATGGACTTCCAGCCTCCAGAACTATTATGAACCAAAGGTCAACAAAAATTATTACTTTAAAGTAGATAATGTTGAAAGTGAGCCTCAATTATCTTTAAGAACAGCCCTTTACGAGCTGATGCAAAGGATGAATTGTACATAGCTGAAGCAGAGAATGAATTATGAAAACAGTCCAGTTAAGGTAACACTAGCAACTTTAAAAATATCTCTACAACCAGTGGTTCCCCTTGGGGGCTTTGAAATAATAATACCACCTGTGGTCTTAGAGATAAGTGTGTTTCAGGGCTTGTGCATATTAGTTGACAACACTTTTTAGCTATAGAGGAAGAAGCAGAGTCAGAAGATGAAGACAAAGGGGAGGTGAAACTCCTAAATATATCTGAAAACTGATCTGCTCCTGGAAGAGGTAGAAACATTCCACAGAAAAAAGTAAAACTTGCTGCTGATAAAGATCATGATCATGTAGATGATGATGATTTTAATGATGAGGAAGCTGAAGAAAAAGATATAGTAAAGAAATCTATGTCAATACTCCAGCCAAAATGTAAAAAAATCAAACCAGAACACAAAATTATTAATACTAAGATCAAAAGATGAAGAATCCTTAAAAACAAACAACACAAAAAAAAACAAACAAAAAACAGAAAAACTCCTAAGACATTGCAGAAATCCAGTTCTATAGAAGACATTAAAGCCAAAATCCAAGCAAAAAAAAAAAAAAAGTAACTCTCTTTCTAAAGTGGAAGCCAAGTTCATCAATTATGTGAAGAATTGCTCTGGATAACTGACCAGTATGCTATTCAAGCTCTCTGGCAAAGAGGAAGTCTTTTAAAGAAAATGTTTTAAATGGTTTGTTAGAATGTTTTGATTTATTTTATTTCTGTAACAGTTGGTATATGGCTATTCTATATAAAATACAGAATGAGAACTTTACTACTGTGTGTGATAATTGTTGTACAGGTTCCATTGCCAAAATGTGTTGTCCGAAAAGTCTGTTTAGTTTTTAAAGACGCAACTCCACCCTTTGCTTGGTTTTAAGTATGTGTGAAATGTAATGATATATTATAGTAGTAGTAGCAGCAGTTAGACAAATGGAAATTGTGAGGATACAAAAATTCTGTGTTTTAATAAAGTCAATAAATAAATAAATTCTTTGAAATTTAAATAATTTGTGTGTGTGTGTGTGTGTGTGTGTGTGTAAAAATTGAGGTTAATAATATTCACCATATAAAAATATAATGCAAATTAAATATCATGATTGCTTAAAATGTATGAGATCAAATTAGAGGAAATTGATAGTTTTATAGATTAAAAACAAATCTCAGTTCTTTTATATGGCTCCACCTTTATAGTAGGCATGTAGTAAATATTTGAAAGGATAAAGAAGGAAACAAAAATAAAAGAGGTTAAGATAGAGTAGAGAAGATATCAGCATTTCATTCAATAAAATTTTTTTAACATGTCCATTTACATCCTGCCCAGTCTTCCAGTTTATCAAAGTAGTCAGTGACTTACAAAACAAAAATTAATGTTCTTACAATTTGACATAAGGCATTGGAGTCCCTATAGATGCCTTCTGAACTGCACTACGTATGTTTACCACAATTTAAATGGGTAATGTGTATTAGTATATGTAATACTTTGTCAGTGTTAGTTCATTTAGCTATATTTTGGGGACCATGTTAAGAAACACATTTTTACCTCTTTATATAGCTAGCTAATTTTAAAAAGCAAATCATGCCTTTTATAAAAAAAATGATCCTAACCATGCTGAAGTTTAAAGTGGCTATATATAAGAACACATATAAATATTACTTAGAACATAAATTAGATCACAGTGTAGGTCCTGTTCTGCAGAATGCATTTCAAACTAACAGGCATGCCATTGACATCTTTCTATTGAATTCATAGAGGTTTATTTTATTTATTATTTTTTTAATGTAATGTTTCATTGTATGAATAAGTCTAAGTAGCCAAAATCTCTCACTTTTGGCTTTCATAAACAATGCAGCAATGTTCCTATATATATATTTTTGACAAATGAGCCAAAAACATACAATGGGGATAGGAGAGCCTCTTCAATAAATAGTGCTGGGAAATTAGAAAGCCATATGCAAAAGAATAAAACTAGACTGCTGTCTGTCGTCATACACCAAAATTAACTCAAAATGAATCAGACTTGAATATATGACCTTAAACAACAAATTTTATAGACAAAAACATAGGTATTAAATTCATGGATCTTGGACTTAGAAGATTTCATGAATTTGACCTCAAATGCAAGGGAAGTAAAAGCCAAACTAAATGAATGGGATTATGTAAAATTAAAAAGCTCTGCACAGCAAAAGAAACTACTTTTCCAATTATATATATATTTATATTTATATACACATATAATTTATATATTTATGTTTAAATCTTTGATCTGTCTAGAAATTATTTTGGTGAAATGAGTGAGCACTGGCTTTTTTATTACCTAATGACTGGAAGTTATCTCAGTGACATTTAATGAATAATCCATCTTTCCCTTGTCCGTTTGAAATACTGCTTTCTCATACTCTAATTGTCAATGTATCTTGGATATATTTAGATTTTTAAAAATTATTTTCCAGTGATTTATTCTAGTCCTGCACCTACATCATCCTGTTGTAATTTTGGTTGTTTTAATACATGTTTTAATGTTATTTAGGACTGATTCTCTTTTATCATTTGTGCGTGCGTGTGTGTGTGTGTGTGTGTGTGTGTGTGTGTGTGTGTGAAATTTACCAGGCTGGTTCTTCTTAAATTTTTCTTTGTTAGATAATTTTTAAAATATTGACAATTTCAAACTTAATCTCAGAGATAGAGAG
The DNA here is from genome assembly GCA_004027375.1 of Macroglossus sobrinus. Taxonomy (NCBI): domain Eukaryota; kingdom Metazoa; phylum Chordata; class Mammalia; order Chiroptera; family Pteropodidae; genus Macroglossus; species Macroglossus sobrinus. Next base: position 509,048 of record PVKZ01000558.1, read on the forward strand.
GCAGACCCATATACATACACACACGTTAAAATTTTCATTGAGTATATACTAAATTTATTGATTGATTTAGGGGTAACTGTCATACAAAATTAAATCTTTGTGTTTAAGAACAATAGCTTTCTTCATGTATTTCAACCTTATTCCTGCTTTGGCAGTTTTGTATCTTTATTCATATGAGTCTTACATATTTTTAATAAGTTATTTTAAGATGTTTTTTGCTGTTACTATTATGAATGAGATATATTTAAAGTGCATTTTCTAAGCTGCTATTGTTTGTATAGTAAACAGGTAAGATATTTTGTATATTTATTTTTAACTTTGTTACTATTTTAAAATTCTTTAATAATTCTGATACTTTTTTTACTAGTCTCTCCTGCATTTTTCCATTTTGCTATTGTTTTTTATGTATTATACATTAAATACCTTCTATCTTTCTCTAGTCTGATTGGCATTGGCAAGCAATTTCAGAATAATATCAGAAAAAGTATATATCTGTATCTTAAAGTTGATTGACTACAACGATTTTGGGATTTTACCAATAAATAGGATATGTGTGGACCAGGGGGATGTATTGTGTTTTCTCAAAGTGCAGAATCAATCAGTTTTTTATATTATTTAAAAAGAAAATAAATAATATTACATCTTTCCATACACTTTTCTTCTACTATTTTTAAGGAGTAATAATCACATTTCTAACAAGATTTAGGATGTATTCCTATTGGTTACATTCTACTGTTCTTTTAATATGCTACTAAAATTGGTTTTTAATATTTTTAATATTTTGTTTGGAATTTTTGCATAGATATTTATAAGTGGGAAATATTTGTAATTTTCTCCTTCAGTCATAGCTTCTAAGTTTCTCTAATGCTACTGTTATGATTTTGTAAGAAAGTATTGGAAATATTTTTCTCTTAATTTATATCAGTGATTCTTAACTCTAACTCCATATTAAAATTTTAAAAACCATGAATACTTGAATATTACTAAGGCCTGCATCTCACCCCAGATCATTTACATGATGGGGGTCTCATTTATTTCTGTATAATATAGCCTGATATTTCTTCTCTTTTTGTCTTATGTTGACCATGAATGCCACTTGACTCATCCTTTATGACAGAATAAGAGTAAGGGATGCAGCATGGATCAACAGCCAAACTAAGCATCTTCCATCTTTCTCTGGAACAGAGCTAGGAGAGGTTATTCCAGGTATTAGCCCTTTGGAACTTTCATAAAGCATCTATTACCCTCCTGTAAATGGAATAGTTAATTACACTAAACTATTAGGATCTTGATGAGATAGCATGTTCTTCTATTTGAATGTGATTCTGAACCCTTTGTTTTCCTAGCCATTTCTTTGTCTATATACCTCATTTTTTTTCTGAATTGCCTTGCCAACTCCTCTCTTTTCTAGAGTGAACTTGATCTTTCATTTCCTCTTTAGATTTCTTCTCTCTATAATAACAAATTTGCTACTCTTCAATAGTCTCTTTCTCACGGTTCTTATATTCTATTTTCTTATTCATATTCCAAACAACCCTCCTCTGCTGGCTGTGGCTGCCCTATACTATCCATTGTGTCTCAGAATTCATCTCCCAAGGACAACCTTGCCATCCAATCACTGCTCCTCACTCCCAAGTTAAGTTTCATTTTCTCTATGTATGCTTCTGTTTTTTGGATAGTTACAGTGAAACCAAACTCTTGAGAACTTTCACTCATTCTCTCATTCTTATTCAACACTATCTTCTCATTAAGAACTGACTTTAAATTTTCTGGGGAAAAGCATAGCCAAATAAACTTACTATTCTTAACATCCCTGTTGCCACTGGCCACTTTGCAAAATATAAATCTCTAGGGTCATCCTTACATTTGTGTGTTCACATTCTCACTTGCTCCAAAGTTCACCACTAAATTCACATTATGTTGTTTTCCTCTAAATTTTGTTACTGCTTGGTACTATGTGTTGTGGCAAAAACATACACAAATAGATTCAGTGTAAACAAATGTCCTCATATTCTCAACCTAACAATGTTATTTTCCCTCTGGCCTGATTTACTTTCTGTGTGCTTTCTCATACTAAGATTTCTCATTTCCCAACCCTTTGTATCTCTGTGTGAGAATTTAAATAAAACACTTTCTCCACTTCTATACACAATTCATTAAATTTCCAACTTTATCTAAAAAGTTTTGCTCATCTGATGCTTTTATCACCTATTAACCATCCTTAATGTTTCTCTCTTTATTGTTATCTGTCAAGCTCCCAGACACCTCTCAATTCACTAAATGTATTAGCTCTTAGATTATGCCGCCTTATTCATGCTTAGCCTACCTATATTCTGTGTGATACCTGTCAACTAATGGTCATTGGCACTAATTCAATGCCAACAGGAATCTCCAGCTAGGAGTGTAGTGAAGAAGGAAACTACTGAGTACAAAGAACTTGATTGTGATACAGCATGGCTGTGAGAATAGCATGGCTGTGGAACACTTAATAGTCTTACAGCTCAATTAGGAAGCAGCATGACTGTGAGGCAGCCTTAAGATGAGATCCCTCTCTGGCTAGACAGCTCTGCTCCGTTCTGCTATTGTCCAGTTCACTCTGCCTTGCCCTGGTCTGTTCTGCTCTGTTCCTGCCAGACATCTTTGCTGTTTCATTTTCAGTGTTTCAGCTTCAGCTGAAGAAATGCAAGTTTTAGTCTCAAGGGAAAATGAAAAGTGTACTCTCTAGCCAGAGGGGTGCTGACTTATATAGAAGTTCCCGTTCCTGGTCCCTATTTGGTCTGTCCTCATGCACATGAGAACTCCAAGTCCTTGCAGTTTGATTGATCCAAAAGCACTGTTCTGATTGGTCAGAATGAAGTTACTCTGATTGGTCATTGAAGATGCTGATGGGGAAACAGCTGTATAGTTCCGATTAGATTACAAAAGTCTTGGAGGCAGCAGTTCAGTGCAGGCTTCTCCTTGAAGTACAGTTTGTGTGAGAAGTCCATATGTAGAAATGGCTACTAGGCTCTTTCCTTTTCTTTTCTTTTTAATTTGAGCCCAGTTAGAAACTTGGAGCTCTCCTTCTTTTTCAGAGTCAACATGCTTCTTCTCAGAAACCACCAATGTGACCTCCTAAACTTCAATAACCTTTATTTTCATGAAGACCAATCACCCTCATCAACTTTTAGTCTCATGCAACAGATACATAATTCTAAAATTCTACATTTAGATATTCTACTTACCTTTCTACCCTTCCACTTCTCTACTTAATTACATTTTTTCTCAATTATTTTGTTTTGCTTTTCACATCAGATGCAGAAGCAAGTCTTATTGGTTCCATTTTCAAAACTTCCCCTGCATCCAACTGTTTCTTACAACTTTACCACTACCGTAGTCATTCTGATTAACAGCATATCTTACCCAGACTAAATCAGATTATTTTACAACCTTCTTATAACCCTCCTTTGGCTTCATATTGAAATAGAATAATATTTGAACTCTTCAAAGTGCTTTATAATCTTTTTCTTGACCACCTCTTAGATCCTATACAGTCCAGATAGATGGACCTTCTTATCTTCTTCCTTTTAAGATGTCAAGCTTAGTTCAACCTCAAGCTTTTGTATTTTTTTCTCCTGACTAAAACATGTCTCTCAGATCTTTGCCCAACTGCCTCTTTTGCGTTATTTAGATTTTAGCTCAAATTCCTTCTTCTTGGAGGGTTCTGTTAAAATATTAACCAACCACTTTCTTCTCCCAAAATTAAAGTATTAAAACTTTCTTACATAGTTTTAATCCTATGAAAATTTAACCTTCCATAGGTTTTTCTCTTTTGGGTCATCATGAGGCTTACATAAAACATCTTATAAGTCTATTTTAAGCTGATAAGAACTTAAAAAACTGCACTTATTTATTCTTCCACAATTTTGCTATTGATTTCATACTTTACATCTTTGTATATTGTGCATTCATGAGCAAATTATTGTAGCTATAGTTATGTTAAACATTAATATTTTTAACATTCATGCTAGAGATAAAAGTAATTTATATACCCCTATTACAATATTAGTGTATTTTGAAATTGGCTGTATATTTACTTTCACTGTTGAGTTTTATATTCTTATCTTTTCATGTTATTTAATGTCCTTTTATTTCAATCAGAAAAAACCTTTTTATTATTTCTTGTTAAGCAGGTCTAGTGATAATGAGCTTTCTTAGTTCTTGTTTGTCTTGGAAAGTCTTCATCTCTTCATCATCTCTGAAGGAAAGTTTACCAGGTATAACATTCTTAGTTGGCAGTGTTTTCTTTTAGTCCTTTGAATTGTATTATTTCATTCCCACCTGGCCTACATGCTTTCAGCAGAGACATCTGCTTATAGCCCTATAGGGGTTCCCTTGTATGAGTCATTTTTCTCTTGCTGCTTTAAAAATTATTTCTTTCTATTTGCCTTTTAACATTTTAATTATAATGTGTCTTAAAGTAATCTTATTTCAGTTTATTTTATTTAGGTTCTTTGAATTTCCTGTACCTGGAAGTATATCCCTTTTTCAAGAGTCGAGAAGTTTTCAGCTCTTATTTTCTTTCCCTCTCGAGTCTCCTTCTGGGACTCCCCTGATACAAATGTTCATTTGTTTGATGGTGTCCCATAATTCATGTAGAATTTCTTTTCTTTCTCTTTCTTTCTTTCTTTCTTTCTTTCTTTCTTTCTTTCTTTCTTTCTTTCTTTCTTTCTTTCTTTCTTTCTTTTTTCTTTCATTTAACTGGCTAATATGAAATAATCAAAGCTGTTGTTAAAGCTCTCTATTGAATTTTTCAATTCTCTCATTCTTCAACTCCAGGATTTCTATTTGGTTCTTTTTCATGGTTTCTATTTATTTAAACTTATTTTGTTCATGCTTTGTTTTTCTGGTTTTGTTGTCTGTGTTCTCTTGCATTTCACTCAGTTTCTTTAAAATGCTTATTTTGCATTCTTTGCCACGTGAATTATAGATCCACTTACTTGGGGTCAGTTACTGGAGCTTTGTTAGCTTCCTTCCTATTTCTTTGTGATCCATGTAGACTTGCATAAGTGCATATGTATTTTAAATGAGCAAACACTTTTCCAGTCTTCATAGACTGGTGTTAGCAGGTAAAGATCATTTTCTCTTATTTCCTGGGGCTGATGGAATTACCCCAAAATTTTCGATCATGCTGTGTTGGCACCAGATTTGAGGCTATTGCTGAGTCTGCAGTGGGGTCCACAGATGGTGTGCTTGCTACTGGGGCTTAGGCAGGTGTGGATTCCATCTGGTACCTGGATCATTGGAACTGCCTTTAGTAGCTTGTTCAGTGGAGTGAAACTAGGACAAGGGTCCATTTCAGAGTCCACAATGGGGTACTCAATCAGTGTGTCTATTAGCAGGTATGTGGAGGGATGTAGCCTCTGGTAGATCCCTGGGAGGATTTCTGCCTAGTCACTGGATGAGACCCTGGGTAGGCAGTAATGGCCTTGGGGCATATATAAGAGAGACTAGAACAGAGACCCAGAGATATTTCAGTTTCCACAGTTAAGATTTAGGTCTCTAGACCTGATTATGGAGGCAAAAATGAGTGTGTTATCCATCATGTTTCTGGGTAAGCTGGACTGCTCCCTGATTGTGCCTGGAGGGGCTGTAGCTGTGTATAGGGCCTTTTCTAGATCTTTTGAACTGTAGACATGAGTGTTCTCACTAGGGTGCCTGTGACAGCAGGACTGCTCACAAACCGTGGTTGGGAAGGGCTTGAACTGACTATAAGGCCCTTCAGGATCTTTGGGATTGCAGAAAGGATTGTCTTCTGCTGGATGCATGGGTTGGCAGACTTTGGATGTCAGAGAACTAGAGCTGAATATAGGGGCTTTTCAAGATCTCCAGGGTTGCGGCCAGGAGCATCTTCTGCCAGATCCTTGTGCCAAATGGCTATTCACAGACTGCAAATGGTACAGGCTCCAAGACTCTTTCAGAATCTATAATCTACTTGGACTTTGGTCAATAGGAGCTGACACTGGTTCATAGGCTACTTCGGGGTCTAAAGCTGGGATTAAGTTTTGAATGCCTATTACCCAATAGGTGTGAGTTTTTCCAGTCTCTTGGTATATGGTGCTTGTAAAAGAACCAAGCCAAACAACACTGTAGCTGAGTCTTCAGGGGTATAGAGTTGTTTCTAGGTATAGAGCTGGGACCATGATCAGAAACTAAGCCAACTGGGTGCAAGTCTGCCTTCTCAATATTGCTCTTTCTGATCTTGGATAGCACAGGTGTTTCTCAATCTCTTAACTGGATCCAAAACCTTCCAGGAAAGCACTTTTTTCTGTGGGTGAGTGCCAAATTATTGTTGTTCTTAGAGTATACAAGAGGAGGACATCTTATTTGACCTTGCAAACGTCACTCTATTTTTATGTATTTTTTGTGTGTAGTAAGTTAAAAACATTCAAGCTTATTTTTATTTTCCAAATAGATACCTTATTTTTTAAATATCATATATAGAAATTATATCTCTTATGTTTTTTTATAGTTATTGGGATTGTGGGTAATAGTCAAATAAAACAGATGAGGAAAAAATTGAAAGAAAAACATGATTTATAGAAATGATATAATTATATTTTCTTTCTGCAAAACAAATTTTCTGTCTCTTTCTCTTTCTCTCTCCCACTCCCTCTCACTCTCTACAAAAAAAAAAAATGTTTGATAGATAAATTAGGTAACTGTTCTTTGCATGAGTGAATTGTTTGCATTGATATTCAGTAATTATATATTTATGTCAATGCTTTACAATTATGTTCCATTTGTAAAATTTAAAATCACAAGCTCAGTCCCAGCTCCAGGAGATAACAGATGAAATATGAGGCAAGGAAATGAAGAGGATGTCATGCTGATTGCTTTCTGGAAGACTCAATTTGTAAACTAGTGGGAACCCATATTTTTCCCAATTGACCTTTTTTTGTTACACTTTCTGTACTCTTTCTTCTAACACAAAAATTATCATGGGGATTCATGGGAGATTGTTTGATTCTTAGAACTGCATATGTTACTTTGTGAAATTTATAGTAGCTTTCAACAAATAATTTATTAGTGACTGTTGTTAAATGCCCTGTGAAATATCTACCAGTTCAAACTCTAACAAAAATATTGAGACCTTCCTTACACATGCAGATGCTATTTTGATTACATTTAATCCCAGTACTGGGCTATTTCTAACAGAGATGTCAAAGAGAATGGTGTCAGCCCTTTCCTGTATTCCTGGGTTCTTCAACCTCCAAAGACATCTTTCCATTGTATTACCTGCTGTTATACAGTGAATTATTAGCCATCTGCTACTGGCTTAGTACTGTGATTTAAGTATTGTATCAGGTAGTTACAAAGGATAAGAAGATAAATGTTAAACCTTCTTTTTCTCAGTGTGCCATTTAATTTGCTTGACATATTACACTTTGCAAATTCTTGTGTCTGTTAACACATCCTCTCTACCCCCATGATAACTTGCACAATAAATCTATTATATGTTGTTGTTTTAAATATATACCCCTTCTATAGATTCATATAGTGTCTAAGATGGGCAGATAGTTTCTAATTCATATGTTGATTCAGATTGAAAAGTAATGGTAATTGACTTTGCTAGGAAAAATCTGAGGCCATGTATTTGCTACTCAGCACTTACCTAACAGGGAAGATTTGGTGACTGGTGATTTGCTTTCTCTTTTTGTTATCTTTTCTAGTGTCATACTAAAAACATTGATTTTCATAAATATAAAATTACCCCATTCTGTGAAAATACACTCATTTAGTTATAACAAGTTAAAATCATCATTGAAAGCAAGTTCAATAATGAATTTATTGCATATCAATACTAGGACTTATGATTTCTTGAACTTGAATTTCGTGAATGGCAATCATTTTCCACTGTGACATATCAAGATACAAGGAATCTTGAATAGGTTTGAGTTGTAAGATTGAGAACAGAAGGTGTCTTGACTTTAGTTTGAACTTAAACTTGAAAGCCTTTTATTTTATTTTTCTAATAATTGAAGCTTTTCATGAAATATATTCAAAAATTTGAAAAGTAAAGAAAAAAATTTAAATGGAGAGAAAGTTTCTTTTAAAATCCTATCATATTAATATTTTGGTCACATTGTTGAAGTTTTTGTTATATATGTACATATATATGTTTTTACAATGTAATTAAACTTATATACTAAATAAATAATATACACTATTTCACCTATCATTAAAATATAAGCATTTTTTATGTTTGAAAACTCATCATAACATTATTTTTTATGGATTAATAATATTCCATTAACTGAATGTATTTACTTACTTAAACATTTTGAATATTGTTCATTTTCATTGATTTTCTATTTTTATCAGAATTAGCAATGCATCAATGAATGAAGCAACATATTTTAGATTATTTTATTTTACCAGAAGTTAAATTTGGGAGCAATGTAAAAAATATTTAAGATTATTACAAAAAAAAACCCTCTTTTAAAAAAATAAAGTTAATGTTGCAAAATACATCTGTGCTGTGTAGCTTTCCAACTTTGTTATTTTCCTAAATAAATGAGTCATGCAGGGTGGTGGTAATTAATGTCCCATTCTGGCAGATCATACATTTTTAGGTAGCTTTGTACTGGCCATGATTCTGAACTAGATGCACTTTTGAGATCTCTTGTTGTTATAGGTACTGTGGAAGAGAGAAAAATATAAAGAAACATTTCTATTGTTGGAGGATAATTGTTCTAGTAAAATGCAGCATTACATTTCAGACTATATATTGAATAGGGTGTTTATTAAAATTACTCTTAGAAAAGATGGGACTAAAAATTATGAAATAATTTACTTAACCTTATATTCTATAAACTTTAGGTTATAGTTGCAACTATGTATCATTATTAGAAATTGGCAAAAAATAAATTTCATTTTTCACTGTGTTTTTCTAAGTTCAAAATTAACATACCCCTCACTCTAAGGATGACTTTTGCATCTTTTTCATAAAAGGGTCCTTTTAATAGGATCTTTCAATACATCAGCAGTTTTCTCAAGGGCCTCTTTCTATTTCTTTTGATATACAAGTTATTCTCCTTTGAACTCTCTTCTTTTGATATCCTCCATCAATTTTCTGAAATTCCTTTCTTGCTAACTGGTAAGCCTCTATCAGAAAGTCATTTGTCAATGGCTTTGCATGTGATCCTTCAACATCACCTTTATGAAATACTGGATCACTTGCAGTAAGGTAAAGTTCCATCATTCTATTCAGTTCACTTCTATTTTAAACATCTGATAAATATTTTTTAATGTCAAAATAGGGAGAGATGTCAGTAGTAAGGAAGGCAAATGTTTGAATGAGGATTGATTTGACAAATCATCAATTATTTCACAAATATTTTTGTATTTTGAGCCCTAACCACTATCATAACTTTAGGATTGTGGCTAATGAATGTGTGAATATAAAGGGCCTCACATGTGTTCTGGTCATTATGCTCGATCTGTCTTCTCAACCTAGTGTCGAAGTTTATATTTCATAATCAGAAGTAAACAACTTGATGAAGATATTTTTTCATACTAATCATGAATCTTAACTCTATTGAAAACAACAGTTCTCAGCTTTGGCTTTACACTAGAATTATTTGAAGAACTTTTTAAAAATGCCAATGCCCAAGAAACATTCAGATGAATTAAATTAGAATTTCTGAGAGTGGGACCCAGTCATTAGTATTTTTCTAAGTGTCTTTTTAAAATAAAAAACAAATATGAGTATGTATTCCCCATCTTTTGTACCTTAAATTTCTAAAAATTCTGATTAACTGCATTTTGGAATTTGATGCCTGAGATTTTGCACTTACAACTAGTCCCTATATTATTATAATATAAGTTGTCTTGGAAAACATTTTTTAGACAATGTTGATCTGCTCAGATAAGTAGTATATAAAAAGGCAGACTAATCTTACCCTGTGGAATGGTAATGCTAAATTATTTTATTTCAATTTTTACTTTTCATTTTCCAACTAATATCATCAAACCCTTATTTTCAGATCTCCACAAGACAATGAGTGGTTATTTCTGTAGATAACAACTAAAACTACTTAATGTACCAACTTTACCAGTTTTATAGTCATCATTGTTGGTTATAAAAAATTTCGGTTCAACTAATCGAATATTAGTTCATTATGTTTTATTCATATGTGTGTGTGTATATATGTATATGTGTATGTGTACGTATATGTATATGTATGTGTGTACGTATATGTATGTATATGTATATGTATATGTATATATGTATATATATTTACACACACACTGTTGTAGCCATAATGCATGGAACAATTACAGTTAAATGAATCTCTTCATCAGTGCTTCTACAACTTGGTTGTGCATCCAAATTATCTGAAGATCTTACTAAAATTTCTATGAAGATTCTGATTCATATGATTGGAATGGGGACTAAGATTCAGCATTCCCAGGAAGCTTCCAGGTTTTCTAATGCTGCTAAATGTGGGACGAAAATTTGAATAAGAAGGGTCCAGGCTAGTGTGTGTGTGCGTGTGTGTGTGTGTGTGTATCTCATAGGATGGATCATTCTCTTGAAATTAACCCTTTATAAATAATTACCCCATAATTAAATACATTTGAAAAATATATTTAATTATTTATTAAGGAACTTTCATGGACAGAGTACTAAATATCAAATATCAAACACATGACCTTATTTATTATATCTACTTAACTGAAGCTCAGAAAGAAAAAGTACTTTGTCCAAGGTTATACAGTTTGAATCCACAGACCAGAGTTTGTGTTCAGATCAGAGTCTATAATCTTAGCTACTAAACAATAAACAATGTTATCTTTCTCCGGTTCATCTGTTCTCTACCACCTTCTTTAGCTGACCTTTTAACTTTGTTTTTATAGTAATGATCAAAGATGTGTGTTGAAATTCATTGCAGGCTACACCTTGCACATTGAAGATGGCTATCTAGTCAAGATTGCTAATTACTAACATCATTGTGGAATAAAAAAGCAAAATATATAATTGTTATTTCACCATTTGGGTGTTACTTTCCTCTGTACTCAGGTCCTTATATATTTATTGGATTAGGACTTCTTATAGAAAAATGACACTATACCTCCATCTTTATTGTTTAATAAAAAAATAAAGGAAACACATAATCGGTTATTTAAGGAATGAAATAAATTTTATAGCATCTTTTCTAATAAAAAATATCAGTTACTGATTTCTTATTTTGTGCTGGGTGTGTCCTAGTTACATCATGCATAGATCATTTTACTCATTCCTCTCATGCCACTAAATTATTATCTTCTACATTTACAGGTGATGAAATTGAAAATCAAGAGTTAAAAGTTTTCCTGCAGTTAAAAACTGCTAAACACTGGCAGCAATGTTTGTCTTCTTAGTGAATCAATATAGTTAAAGGAATATAGTGTTCCTTTCTCTATCAACTGCAGATAACAATTTGGAATGCATTAGATGAAGTTATAATATATTTGTTCCGTGCTAAAATATTGTCCTAAAATAGATCAATTTTTATTTTAGAACAAAGGAAATCATGTTTAATCTGATGATCATTGCAATTACTCTAACCTGATTGAGATTCATGAAAGTGGTTATTTATGTGAGAAAGATAAAGTAACATTTTGCAAAAGGCACAACAACCACCAGTATTTTTATGTGATTTATAAAGTGAAAGCTCCTAAAATGAAAGATATGGAGTATTTTATATGTTGTATTTTAACATTTCTAATAAACCATAGCGTGATAAATGAATCAGGTTATACTGATTAGGTTTTTGCTACAGTCATCATTTTACTTTCTAAATACTTATGCTTGAGAGTGGGAATTGAACAAATGGCCTAATTACGTGTTAGGAAATATCTTTCAACTCCAACTAGTAGCTATGAGAATTAAAAAAATAGACATATTTTATTGATAAATAAGTTTTAGTTATAATAAAACCGTAAATATATCTTAAGCCTGCATATTGCTACTTTTGGATTAGGTCAATTTTCCATGTGAGTGGTTGTTTCTTTTCAGTTGTTATTATCATTTTGTTTTGTTTTCTCTCTGAAAATTGCTTTCACTCTAACCCTATAGTCCCGTAGGAGGTACATGTTCCAACTATGGAATAATTTGCAACTTTACTAATCTTGGCTTCTCTTGCTTCACCAACTAAAGATGAGTTAGGTTACCAAGGTCTCCCCTCCAGCATGTGTGCTGGTGGTCTTTTTCCCTTCCCTTCTGTTCTCTTCCCTTCCCTTTCCTTCTCTCTTTTCTCTTCTTCTTACCTTTATTTCATTTCTGCTACTATATTGTAATTATTATTTACAAAATCTTTACTACATATAAGCCCTTGAGGGCAGCATATTTTTCTTAATATTTAAAATTCCAAGTATAACACAAATATCAGCACATAATAAGCTCAGTAAATATTGGTGGAATAACTATTAAATGCCCAAGAAAAAATATGATTGAATGTTATTAACAAACTTTTTTCTAATTCGGGCTACACAGTAGTAAAATGGTAATTCTCTTTTCTTCTCTACTCTTGTTCTCAAATTTATCATAATATAATTTCTAGGGAAATTAACTGCATAATAAAAGTAGTCATTTTAAGGGCAATTCCTTGTATTTTTATTTGGATCAGGCACATGGATATACCTCTTTAAAATAAGTCTATTCTTAGCAGGTTTTTGTTTTGTTTTGTTTTGTTTTTTGGAATCCATTCGTGTTCTCAAACAATTTGAGACCTTCATTTTGCTTTAGAGTACAGGTTTTCTGAGGAGCAGTGGCCACAGTGATATTGTACACAAAACCTGAATGTGGTATTTAAACAAGATCTGATTATACCCCTGTGGTTTGTGAAACTCTAATGCAGGGCAGTTGTTTCAAGCATTTTATTTGTGAACACCTCAAATGAGATTTCTAAATTTTATTTGCTTGGAACAGGGATTGAAATTCAGGGAGGGGAAGATGAGATCCTTTGTTGTAATGTGCAATTGTATCTTGGCTTCTAATACAGAGAACACTTCCAAGGAGAAATATAAATGGCCTGTGGAATTATTCCTTTTCCACCTACTATGATAGTAAAATAATTGTTTTCTAAGAGGCCCTGCTGTTATTGTAATGACACTAACTGATATTCTTTAGGCTTCTCTTGTTTATATGATAGTATTTATTTAAAACTAAATGTTAGAGGACTCTTGGGCTATAAAGTCAATCCAGAATTGAGGTGTCTGCATGTTTTGTTTAGTTAGCTTCCCAGAGAACTAAAAAATTATAATTTTAGAAAAGTTTTTATTTAGTACTAGAAAGAATTTGGATTTTGAAAGAAAAAAAAATCTGAAATCAAATTACAGCTGTCCCACATACTAGTTGTGTGTTGCTAGATAATTTTTATAAATATTTTGGGCCTCTATTTAATTAGTAAATTGTAGATGACAGTATACTAAGTAGTATGAAGATTTAAAAAAATATGTATATATACCCCAAAGAGCCTACTTATATCTGGCACACTGAAATATTAATAAATATGATAGTCATTTCTATGGCCAACCACTGTACACTATTGGGTATTAAAGGATATTTACTGCAACTTATTGATAAAATTAGATTATAATTAAGTTATTTACAGAAATGTGTTTGCATCATTTTGATTAAGAAACACTCGATTTTGACAGCTATAAGTGACCAGAAATTCCAGATGCATTATAACACTTAGACTATAGGTCGGGAATCAGTAAACTTTATCTGTAAAGAATCAGATAATAAATATTTTAGATTTTGTGAGTCACAATGTCTCGGCCACAACTATTGCTCAATTTTGCCATTATATAGCATAAAAACCTCCACAGAGAATTTGAAAAAAAAATTAGCATAGCTTTACTCCAATAAAATTTTATTTAAAAACAGGTGGTTGGTCACATTTGGCATAAGACTTCTGCAGAATATCATAGGTAGTATAACTACTCATTATAGATTATTAGGTAGAATTGCAGTAAAGAAAGCATTACTGCATTGATGAAGGGAGGTGTGTGTGTGTGTGTGTGTGTGTGTGTGTGTGTTATTTTTGAGTGTGTGGGAGTGAGTGAAACAGAGTAATCTATTAGTCCTACTTCCAATGACAATTAAGACAACAGGAAGAATTTAGAAAATGCATCATAAATTACTTCTTGGAGATTTGTCTGTTAGATTGCATTTTTAAGAAGAATTATGAAATCTTATTTTAGGGCTCTCTAGATGATTACTATATTGCTGCAAACTCTAATATTGTGCAATTATAAATTTTTTAAGAATCGAGAAGCTGGATCTCTTTTTATTATAAGTGTCTGTCGGAAAGCAAGGTCTGGAGCCTCAATGTAGATAGTACCTAGCCAAGTAAACTCAAGATATTGAAATACGTTAAGTAAAAGATATAGGAAATGATTCTACAATTCAGGACAGAATTCTACATAGGTATTTTTTAAAAAACAATTCTCTTAGGATATTTAAGATAGGATATAGTTGATGGAAATCAATTTGCAGAGTCTTATCTACAACACATGTGTTTAAACATATGTACTGGATATTTTAATGGAATTGTCACTTGAGGTTTATATATTTGAGGACATTAGTGTCAGGCAAAAAGATATGAGTTCCAAAGTGCATGTTTTAATAAAAACAAAACAAAATAAAAAAACGTTTGATGTTTCTGCTGCTGACTTCCCTTCTGGGAAATTCATGTGACATTATTCCATGGTTTCCATGATTTTTATGATTTTGTGATCACTCCAGCCCACACTTTTTTTCCCTGATTTCCTGATATTTTATGTGTTTATTATCAAAACCACCTTTTCCAGTGTTATTATCCTGGGTCCTTAATTATAAGAGCCTCAGGAGAACATTTCAATAATGGGTTGTCTCATCACTGTGGTTCCTCATTGTCCATTCTGTCTTAGAAATATAATTTTATACTTTAAATACTTACTTTTAAAGAATTCAGTATTTTGACTTCTTTAAAACCTATTTGTTCATCTCTTTAGTCTTTATAATGTGGTAAAGTGAATTAAAATGTGTGTTAAAAGATAAGTGAAAACCTGATTTTAGGGGTTATACAAATGCAGAGAAGTAACTCTCTATAAGTGTCAAGTACCAATAAATATAGTATGAGGAGAAAAGCAAACTGATATTTTTAAACTCGTTAAGTCCTTCTCCCCCAAGGTTGTTTACATAAGTTATTCAAATATACATTTAGGGGCCATTCAGTCAATTACCTTTTCATTAAACTAAGATTATGAACAAGGCACTGTGCTCAGCTTTAGAAAAGCAGATATGACTAAAACATGATCTTAGCATTAAAGAAACTTAGAAAGGAGATAAATTTTGACTACTATGTAGTAGTGTCCTCTTATGTGGAGAAATCATTCCATGTTTTCTGATTCTAAGACTCAATCTCTTTTTATATTGTTCATATTATATATTCCATATTCTATACTTAGATCATAATAAATTTTAATTAAGCTGTTTTTTCCCAAAATTTCCATCCTAATCATGCACAAATTATTCCATTCCTACCCATTTTTAAGTCCCAGTTTAAATTCTGCTTTTTGTCAGAAGTCTTTTTCTAATGTTTATTATATCAGCCAAACATGCTGCTTTCTTTGAATTGTTCCAATGCCATAAGAAACGTCATCAGACTACCAGATAGTACAAAGTCCATTACAGTCTAATGTATAAATAAGTCCTGCATGACCAAAGGTTCTCTTGATTCATTTTGGTTATTTCACACCAAGAGTCTTGGGTGTCATAGGAACACTGATATACTATAATCATTTTCATATTTCATTTGCTTTTTCGTATGGATGTGGTAAAGTCTTCTCCTCTTGATACTTCCTACCTTAAACATTTATCATCTATTTCATGGGGATCAGATAGAATCATAAGTTTATATGAGGAACAAAACTTTTCATTAAATCCACCAGTAAGATCTAGTTCAGAGATTTTTATTGCTATAACTGTATTCTGGATTTCTGAAAGGCCCTTTAAAAGAATTGTCTCCAGTGGAGGCTCTGTGTGAGCTGACTCTGTTGTAAAACAGGAGGGAATATCTATACATTAACAAAAAATTACTTTGAAATAATACATTTTATGAAGACTATAGTGATCAGAGTAGATTGAGCATGACTCGATGTTAGAGTTTAAAATTTCTTTGGGAAGAGGACAGCCTGTTTTTATTTCTTTGTCATCTAACATTGTTATCATGAGAAACAATTAATTTGCTGTATTTTATTTTCCTGTTATAACCTATGTTGTGTGAGAGAGCTGTGGTATTTTGTTGTAATGATAAAAAGAGATAAATAGCACTATAGTGCTTAGGGAAAATTATAGTATTTCTAACTATGGACAGCCTGGGAAATTTAACAAGTGCCTGAGCTGGTTTTTAGATAATGGCAAAACTTAGAAGAGAGGACTTAAAGCATTATCAACTGTCCTGTCTCATTTCTTCAGTGGAAATGCTGAAAACTAAGGCTCACGTAACTAGGCCCTACTGAACTCTTTTCCAGGATAATATAATTGACATTTCTTAGAACAGTAAACAAGACTCTTGGATTGTTTCTCTCTGTCTCTCTGTCTCTCTCCATCTCTCTATCCTTCTGTCTCTATCTCTGAAGAATAAGACCTCTTCAGAACTATTATTCCATCAACCCAAATCCAGGTTATTCTTCAAGACTTCAGACTGGCATATATCTTCCCAGGATTCAGGTGCCAGCTGAAGTTTAGAAACATAGTTTCAGTCAATCCTGATATTCTGCAGTTTCACAATATTCTAGTTCACCTTGATCTTTCCATTGTTTCTATTAAATATTTCCTATGTGAAATAGTCACTATCGATTATTTAATTATAACATATTATTTTTTATACTTTACACAAGCCCAAGTCTAAAATGGAATTATCAGATTATTATTAGAATAATGATTATTAGGCTTTCAAATAGTTTTTTAAAACTAGGTGTCTTTCCCTCCTCCCCAACTTTTTAAAGTAAAAAGCCTATGCAGATGTTTGAATTGGGTCATTTTAGCCTTCCTTATGATACCATCTTCTTAGGGGATGGAGATGTATATATATATATATTCATAAAGTGTAAAGGGCATGCAGATACTATATCTTACCTGTGTTCAACCTTGTAGTGAGATTATCTTCATGCTCCAGATTATGTATGACTAATATCCTAGCCCTTTAATTAAATTTTTTTTCCATTTTAAGCTAAAAGATTCTATACTTATAAAACTTTGTTAATCACTGAAATGGCTAACATTTATTGGGTGTGTCTTATGGACTAAACATGCTGATAATTACAGATATCCTTTCACCTTGAATCCACTCAGACACTCTTTGCTAATGTACAATATTTTTTTCTCATTTTGAAGATGAGAAAAATGAGATTATGAGATCTTAAGCAACTGACTCAATGTAAGGTAATTCTTCCTATCTTATTTACTTCTTTGTATTTCTTTTCTTTTGTTTATTCACCAAGTTGATTTTTCCTCTTATGTGCCAGGTATTGTGCTAAACACTGAGAAGACATGAGTGGGCAAAAACAGAAGTAATCCCTGTTTTTATGGAGTTATCAAACAAGTAAGTGATGGAAGTAGAATCCTCATTCAAGTCCACCATGCTCCAGAGATGAACTCTTCACTACCTAGTGTGTCCCTTTTAAAAATTGTTTTTGTTTTTCCTGCATTATAATTAAGGATGGATCCAATGAGCAGGAGAGAAACTGGCTTGAGTTCTGGTTAACTAACTGGCTTCTGTTCCTTCATAGCAATGCAGCTCTTCTATCTTAGATTCCCTAAGCCTGCTACTCTGACCTGCAGAAAGCCCAGAGCATGGGGCTGCTCTAGTGGTGACATCCCATCTTCCCACATTTATTCTCCTGGATCTCACAGACAATATTACTTTCCAAAGTCTCCTCATAATATGTTCAAACTCACTGCTTAAATGAGAGGTGATTGGTGCTACTATTTCTACATCATGACACAAATACAAATACTCTTATTTGTATAGTACCATGGAGTAAAGGCCAAAGCTACTTGTAGCCTGTGATAATAGGCCTAAGGGTTCCATTACCCTAGATGTCTTCTGGCTACCCTGAGCAGGAAGAATTCTTATTCTTGTCTCCACACCTTGTAAGCCATTTTTAGCATTCCAGGTAGGGAAGAATTTTGCTAGGCTATTTTCAGCTTAGATTGGCTTTAATGGATTTTATTTTTCAGGTAACCCAGAGTAGGCCCTGTGAAAGCTGGAAACCAAGTGAGCCTTCCTGACAGTTACATAGAGAGATAGCTCTGAGGAACTTCTTTTCCCCCTTCTGACCACTTTATGAGAAATGGAAGTTAAAGGAGTTGATTTCACTCTACCTCCAGTTCACTGTAGCTCTCAATGTGATATGTTCATATGGTGTTCAAAGGTTAGAAAGAAGTGGATTCTGTAGTACAGAGAAAAATAAAACAGGCAGAGGCAAAAGCAAGACAAAAAGTGAAAACAGGATGAAGTTATCACATGAAAGTATCTTCTTTCTTTTCTTCTGGGCTGATTTCACAATGCTGAAACACCAGGGTGCCTGTCTTCTTCAGTACTCTGTTAAAGGTTTTCCATTGGTTAAGAAACTTGACTGTATTAGCAGACATCAAATATCCAGCAAGCCTTTGGTCTTGCTTAGATGCCAACAGCTGGCCCTGTGCTTCTGCTCTCTCATTCACCACATTTTGCCACAGAAGTCTGGTTTGCTTCAGATACTCATTTACCTATTCTTTAAAGGCAAAAGTTTGGTGGATGGAAACAATAATCATTTTTACAAAGTAAATGCAAAAAGGACCTACACTCTCTTCTGTTATAAGATACCTGTGCTGGCATATTTGATTCATGTGCATAGGTATAATTTTTTAAATTTCTGTTATGTTTTCAGCATTCTTAACATTGTGTTTATAAAAGTGAACAAACTCTACCTACAGAAGCCCACAGAAACACATGGAGTTTCTGTGACTGATTGTGAATGAGTTCTTAACTAGTGAATATCTCTTCACTAAATATGTTTCTACCAAGGTCTGTAAGAATTTCCCACTGACTGAATCAAAAGGACATATTTTATTTTTGTTCTTATGTAAATTCTCTGCAGTTCTGACACAAATAATGATTTCCTCTTTTCATATACCCGAGTTTTCCTTCTTCTAAATCTCTGGTTACCCTTTCTCAAACTTTTTATTGGATCCTTCATTCTTATTTAGTTCTAGAATATATTACTTACCAGGTTCCTTCTTCACTTCACCCTTCTACCTCTGCCTACTTCTCTGTTCATTTCCCTACTCCCATAACTCATAAGATAAAAGTAAAACTTGGGTGTTAAGTGATTCCCTGGGCTGGGACTGCTTTACTTATTTGGCTGCTGACTCAAGAATCAACACCTGGTCCCTGCTACTCTAAATTTCTACTGTCTTTTTTTTGCCAATGATCAAAAAATGTTTAGCTATAGGGAGGCATAGACCTAAGGGCCATTTTCACCCCAAAAGAAACATCTCTTTCCAGGCTGTAAATAATGGCTTTCAGTTTTCTGTCAGGTCGGTGAAACAATTCTCTTAAACTCCAGACTAGCTATCTGCTTGCTAGGATTTCCCATTTGATAGCCTATAATCAAATATACAAATTTAACTGTCCTTTCTTCACACAACTCTAGCCACTATATATATATTCTCATGTTCAGTGAATGCTATCATTTATCTACATACTTGATTAAAGAGATATAAAAAATTATTTTCTGACATGTTCCTTCTTCTTATACTTTTTATACCCAGTGATTCTGACTGAATAGTTTATAGACTATGGCTTTGTCTTTGCCATCAATCTTCACCTTAGTTTATACTCCATCATCCTTTGTCCACATGACCATAGAAATTTCCTATCTGGTCTTTTTGCGTATACTGCTGCCTTCTTCCAATGCATTATCTCCAGTGCTGCAAAACTTATTTATTTTTCTATGAAATAAATGTAGCTTATTTTTTTCTTGCTATGTTCTTTAATATTGTCCCCATCATTAACTTTCACATCCACCCCTACCAGAACATTCTATCTTCTTCCTTGAGTGGTATTTTCAGTTTCTACAATAAAACATGAACATATGTCTCTACTCACCAGAACAAATGCATCTTTCCCTTCTTCTCTACCTCATCAATTCCTAGTCATCTTCAGAAGACAATAAAGTGCAGGAAAAAAGATATGCACTCTGAGCCCAGTCTCAGACCTCATTTTTCATCTCAATTCTAAAACTTCTGAGCTAAGTGACTTTGGAAAATTATCTAACTTTACTGGGAATTAATTTCCTTAACTGTTTTACAGATAAAAATAGTAATAGCTAATTTAAAAAGATGTGAGAATTGAGATGCATATGCAAAATTCTCTATTGTTTGGACTTCTTTAAGTAGCAACAGCTAAACACCAACCAATCGAAATAAAAAATTGTAAGTAAACTCTATGGTACCTCACAAATTAAAGAATGCAAAAACAAGAATAGATCCACAGATACAATGAAATTAAAATGAAGATATCATAATGCTAGGACATACCCTTCCTCTTTTTTTATTTCTTATCTCTGTTTCTTTCTAAATTGCTTTCAATTATTAGTTTCCATGACTCCAAGCTATAGCATTTGCCCTGTTAATCCCATCAGAAAAACTAGGGTAATATCTCTGATTGGCTCAGCCTGGGTCATGTGTCTAACATTAGACTCATTCTTTTTGCTGATATTATGAGGGGCTTTAAATAGCTCATCTTGACTCACATGCTCACATATGTGATAGATGGCCCAAGCAAGGGAAAAAATGTAGCTACTGAAGTCAAGCACTTGTTTGCCAAATGTACAAATGCCCCCTCAAAAACAATTCTGAGAGTTTCTATCTAATATAATTTAAGTATCACACATACAATCTCTTTCAAGTAGTAGATAATTCAAAATCATGTTCAACTACTGTAACCAGTCCTAAGTTTAAGGTCTCTATGATGTGCATTATTTTAGTAATTTATGCATTTGACAATCATTATCTTGTAATGTACAAGATATATTTAACCAGTCCTTAGACACTTATTACACAACAATGGTGTAGAAATAGGAAAATATCAATTCCCATGAAGAAAAGGGGACAGAGAAATGAATCTCCACACATCTGTCCCTGGTTAAAGAAAATATTGTATACTAGTGGACAGGGACAGTAAGAAGTAATCATTGGCTGGCTCGAGTGCTTCCACTGCATGAATTCCTGATCATTCTTTTTGGCTTCCCACATGCCCTTTATAGTTCTCCTCCTGAACATTATTATTTTTGGCCATACTTGAGGGGAAAGTTTAGAAAGGACTACCACTGAACCATACTCCTTTAGTGGTCCTTTTCTGGTATGGTCAGAGGGTCTAGAAATTGTCTTAGAAGTTAAATATTAGCAGGTGTATCTTTGAAATACGTTGAATTTATTTGGTTATTCAATTACTTAAAAATAAAATTGGTCTACAGCCATGCTATCCTGAAAGAGCCTGATCTCATCTGATCTCAGAAACTAATCAGGGTCAGTCCTGGTTAGTACTTGGATGGAAGACCACCTAGGAAGATCAGCTGCTCTAGGAATAAAAGATTTAAAAAAATAAGGAATTGTAAACTGACAAGGTCCTTGCAATCTGTGAGGTCAACCAAGGATTGCCTTGCCTTAAAAAAAAAAAGAGTAATTACAATTAGAGTTGACATGTAATTGGATGATATTTAGGTGGGAGGCACCTGCCTTCCCTTCAATGAAGCTAACATGCCTCTTCCTAAAATGTCATTAACATTCCAGAGTAATACTCATTTCTCAACTCAGCCTTGTTTTTTTCAATTCCTTAGGTGTCTCCATTTTATTCAAGAGGCATTTTATAATCTACATGCAGAAATAAATTTAATGCTTAATGCATAACATTTTAAAAAATATACCTACCACATAATTTAGAAATTCTGAGTGTGTTTGTGTTTCTCTGTGTGTGTACTCATGTAAGATGAAGTCAAAGAAAGTGTATGCTAAAATAAAGGTGAGTAATATTAATTTCTTTGTTTTTTCCTTTAGAGCTTAGCCCAAATAAAGGAATATCAGAAACATTTTAGACAGTAGAACATGAACTTCAAATAAGATAAGAGACTGAAATCTTGGCATTGCCACTTAACAATCAAACCTTGGAAAAATTATCTAACTTTCTTTGAACTCAGTTTATTAATTTTTTAAAATGAGAATAATGAAAGTACTTTTCTCATAGGACTGTTATGAGGATTAAGAGAATTATTAATATAAAACACAGCCCATAGTCAAGCACAATGAAACCTCAATGGATTTTATTTCATTTATTATAAAACATCGATTCCTGCCCCCACCCACACATATTTTAATATATCTGTAGAGGAGATATATCTTACCATTTATGCTGTCTTATAGTTAATTTTACAGTTGATGAATCATAGTATTATTATATAAACATATAATTAATGATTAAAACAATGTTTAGTTTTAAAAATGTTAGAAGTCAGCACTATGAAATCAGATACCAACTATCATTGGGTATAGTTTGCAGTGAAGGATAAACACATGACAAATTTGTAAATTAGAATGGAATTAATATATGCTTTCTCCATTTTGAGTTTATTTATTCTACAAACATTTTGTTGATTCAGAAACCATGTGACAAGTTCTGTGTAGGTCAAAGATCTAAAAGATAAGTAGAACATGATCCTTGTCTTCAAAGATCTAACAGATGTCTCATGGAAGATAACAGAACTATATAAATACAATAACAGACATAGGTACCTAAGCTAAGAGTTTACATAGAAGAGGGATATAATCCATAAGAGAGAAGAGGGTAAGAAAGAATATGATTACTGGATTAATTCTCAGTAGACTAGTGGAGTAGGTAGACAAAAGGTGAGGGAAAATGTGTTCTAGGAAGAGAAAACATATAGAAAAGACTTGAGGAGAAAAAACTAGAATGGTCTTTCTGGCTTGGGAAACTACATGATGTTTAATTTGGATGAAATAGTTGAGGAAGGAGAAAATAAAAGTTAGAAAGGTAAGAAGAATCAGCTCATGGAGGACACTGCATAATCTATTCTTATAGACTTTGACTTTATCATGAATTAACTATAAATATTCTGAAGTAAATTAAAGTGGAGGAGTGGAATAATCACAATTTTATTTCCAAAATACTGCTCAGAATGCATTAAAGTAAACAAAGTTGTTAGAAACTTTAATAATTCTTAATAATGGTTCTGTGATGTAGTAGAATGGGAAGATTTGAGACATTATTAATAGGAAGTAAAACCTATGAGACTGTGATTAATTAGCTATGAAATAGAGATAGGTGTCAAGATTGAATTAACACATCTCAGTTCTTTGGATGAGTTTGTACATTATTTACATGACTCAAGGTACCTAAATAGTTGTATGTTGGCTGATCACCCATTCCTCTAAAAATTCTGTGTGTAGTTCATAGACAAATAACCATAGTAAATTAATATGTGGTTATTAAGAGAAAAAATATTACCAAGTTAACATTTTAAAAATAATTGTCTAGAGTGGATTTTTAATTTTTTTCCCCCATAACAACGTGATGACTTGGAATATAACATGACACCAAAAATAGCAAAATAAAAAGGATCTTTGAAGCAATTCCTTTTAATTTTACCTTATTTTTAACAACATTTCTCTGTCCTAAATTCTTTATGGTCCTGGGAGAATTACATTTCAAATTTCATAATTGCACAGAAGAATTGGAGTCCTATAAAAATGTAGAGTACTCTTTTTAAAGGCACTTTTTATTATCAACCGAACCTATGCTGTAATGCAGTCAAAGAGATTGTTTAGAGCATCATTAAAAGAACCTCTTTAGTATGACTGCTGTGTCTTAAAAAATGTAGCATGCTCTTATTTAATATTATCATATTACTACAATCAACTGTATATTTGTTGAAAGTCTTATAGTATGTTATTTAGGGTATTGAACCAGCACAGAATATACATGAACTTTATCACTTTTCATTTTCTCTTTACAAACCAAGAACAATATTAAATGACATTTTATGACATTTGATGAGTATTTAAAATGTGTTATTGCGGGTATTCAGTGAACCATAAAATACAAGAGTAACTGGTTGTCTGTGTTTCCATTATGAGAAATGTAAGCTAGAAGCACTGAATTCACCATCCTACAATACGTGCTCATTTTCCATCAATGTCTTGCTCCTGACCCTCTGCCAAGTTCATTATCTCCTCTGTGTCTAAATTTGTCCATATGAAAAATTAGGAAAAAAGAAAAAGTAAGTTAATACTTGCCTCCAAAATGATCTGAATTCCAGGTATAGTAAATCTTACATAAGGTTAAAAGACTGGTTTATCAATGGCTACCTTCATTTGTTTGAATGTACTACAATGTTCTGTAGGAAAGCTGAGAGACTGCTGTAATAGTCCTCTTTGAACCTCCTAGCCATAACGACGGTTCTTTATTTGTAACTGAAGCTATTATCTCCAGAGCCTATGGTGTTTGGTGCTTTTAATGATGGAAATTTTAAAAGAGAAACAGCAAATAAATGTGAAAATGTCCTCTGAGGCATTATTTTATTATTAAATGTCTCCTATCATTTAGCAAACTAGATGCAATATGAAAAATTCAAAGTTTGTTAGTGGCTAGTTGGCAAAGAACCACATATCAGATACTGAAAAAATAATACTTAGCTAACTTAAGTAGTGTGAGTATGTGTGTGGGCATGTACGATAAGGCAAGTTAAAGAGGTAAATTAAAAAAAAAACGTCATCAGGGGAAAGGCAAAAGCAATTTGGCTTGAAAAAGCTGCATGGCATTATGGAGTAAGAATGGGCTTTGGAGGCTGGCAAGCCTGGGTTTGCATTATGGTATTTTTAGTTTATTATTAACTTATGAGCATTAATTTATTCAATTAAAAATACATGATTATACTAATAGCTCACAGAGTTTTTTTTTAAATTAATTTTTATTATGGTGACATTAGTTAAGAAAATCCAGTAAGTTTCAGGTGTACAATTCAACATTTCAACATTAAGGCATATATATATATATTGCATTTTGTGTTCACTGACCATAGTTAGATTTCTTTGTGTTACCACATATTTGACCCCTTTTACCCAATCTACCTCCCTCCTCTCCCTTTCCCCTTACCCTCTTGTAACTAGTCTATTGTCCATGCCCATGAATCTCTGTTTGTTTGTCCTGTTTGTTGCTTTTAGGTTTATATCTCACATATAAGTGATATTATGTGGTTTTCAACTTTTTCTGTCTGATTTATTTCACTTAGCATGATTATCTCAAGGTCCATCCATGTTGTCACAAATGGCAGTATTTTATCTCTTCCAATGGCTAAATAATATTTCATGATATATGTACTGCAGCTTCTTTATCCAATCTGTTTTGGGACACTTCGGTTGCTTCCACGTCTTAGCCACCATGAATAATGCTGCTACGGACATCGGTGTGCAAACCAGTATCTTTTTGGATATAGGTTTTCAATTTTATAGGGTAAATACCTAGTAGAGACATTGCTGGATCATATGGTAAATCAATTCTTAGTTTTCTGAGGAAACTCCATACTATTTTCCATAGTGGCTGCAGAGTTTTAAGAACCAAGTGAGTCTATGAAAGTAAAGCAGATATGAAGGTATAAGCTATACTGTTGGCACTCAGAAAACTGCATTTACTCTCTTTTTATTTATGGAAGCTGCTGACAAAACAAAGGGTACCAAGCAAAGGGTACCAAGTAGAGCACTGTAAAGATAGCTTGCCCATCCTCCCAGCCACCTTTTGAGATAATGGATCAGGCTCTTTGTTGATGTCTCTTTCAGGTGAGTATGCTCAAGCTGCCTTGAGGGTGGAGAGAACCTCAGGGTTATAACTGATGTGTAAAAAAGCCACCAGAGATAGCCTTTCAAAAATCACCTTAGTAAGCCTACAATATTCAGTCCTGGTAGGTTAACTTCAGTAACTAATGAAGTGGTTGAGTTGCAGACATTGATCAGAAAAAGAATCTAATGCATTAGAAAAGGAAAATACCAAGGCCAGTTAGTAGAAATAAAGCTACGTAAGTTTATGGTAACATATAGGTAAAAGAGATCAAATTACAAATCTTTAACTAAACAACGAGGAGACTACAAAGAGACTAGTAGAAGTGAATCTTTACTGCAGTAACTTCAACCTAAACATACTTCATTGCTTCCTATTAACTGGAAGTCACATTCCATCCCTTACAGAAAAGGCAGTTGTGGACTCTTTGAAATACACTTCTTATAGTTTTAGGTTTGGTTTATATATTATCAACATTATATAAATATTTATAATTTCACTGTGACTTGTTTTACTATTTATATAGTTGATTTCATGTATTGTATATTTTATAATCTTTTATATTTTGAATGTTTATAAAATAAATGTCCTCTTACAGGGGTTATATCCTATGTGTAGATATCTGGGTTTCAAATTAGAATTTAAAGAGGAGAATTTTTTTTAGCATGAAGATAGGTGTAATACACTTCTAATACCCAGTTATTGTTCTGCAGAATGAGTCAAGCCTTGTGACCCTACTCTTAAAGCATCATTAACATAATCACCATAAGCCTAATGATTATATATAAAACACTCATAGTTATCATTAAACTTTACCAGTCATCATGATAGTGCCCGGAGAACCATCAAAACTTTCTCTAGCAAGCTGGATTTTTTTTTTTTGAGAAATGAAAGTAAACAAATGGACAATGGTAGACCTTTATCAAAGGTAGACTTTACTCTATGCAAAGTTCTGAATATTTAAAGTTGTAAACTCGGTCAAGTCTCTCATTGTCATCTGAATATGAGTCCTCAGTCTACACTTAAGCTTTCTTTTTCTTTGAAGATTGTATCATTATTGCTTTTGGGTTTGATATAACATGGTGATCTTAAGTATCATATCAAGACTTCATTAATGGTTTCACAAAGCCTTAGTCTGCTTGAGTATCTAGCTTAGAAAATATAAACTGCTACCTCCCTATTAGTGAACTTTTGGGATTCTAACATATACTTTTCCTCTTCCAGATAGCTGATTCTTTTAAAAAATATCAATCTTTTATCTTTTAGCATTAAGCCTTTTTATTTTTAAAGATATTATAACTTATTCTTCCTTTCCTTTCCTATGTATTTTATAGTCAAGAATTCTGGATACTACTACTAGCAGCTGTTCTTATAAGATAGCACTAATGATAGTATATTTATAAGTCAAACAAAGCCTCTAATCGCTTATTCTTTTATTTATTTATTTATTATATTTATTTAATTTTATTACAAAAAATGTAGTAAAGTTGGAAGATACCAAACTACAGAAGAAAATTAGTCATTATTTCAGAATTTAGGAACAGATAATCTTACATTTTTAAAAGCATTTTAGATGTATTATTTATATTATAATTTAGATACCTTCATCATAGTGTTTGTTTTAATCCATTGCTATCACACAATTAAAAGTTCAATATTTTGCCTCTTATGAAGATAGCAATTTTTACCCAAGTCCACTATGATGTTTATAAAACATGACAATATTTTGAAATTATTTCAGAAAAAAACATTTTTCAGAGATATTCATTTCCCCTCCCATCAAAAGGTAATGAGAGTTAAGTAAGAGATGGTGGGCCTGTGTGGTAGAAGTCTGAACACACCAACAGTGTATGGTGGCCAAACTCTCAGGATGCCTTTAGAGATATCCATCTTCAAGTGACCACATCCCCACACATTCCCCTTCTACATTGTGGGGCCAAAAGAATATGATAAGACTAATGGTATATTATTTCTAAAATTAGGTTTAAGAGAAAATTCAGCTTTCCTCATTCTCTCTCTTGCCCTCTCATCACTCTCTCTGAGGGAAGCTGACTACTATATCATAAAAAAAAGAAGCCCATATAAAAAAAAAAAAACAGACAAACCTACGGCCTTGTGCCAAGAGCTATGTGAATGACTACATCTTGGAATAAGTGATTAAGAGGCTTTGTTTAACTTATAAATATACTATCATTAGTGCTATCTTATAAGAACAGCTGCTAGCAGTAGTATCCAGAATTCTTGACTATGAAATACATGGGAAAGGAAAGGAAGAATAAGTTATAATATCTTTAAAAAATAAAAAGGCTTAATGCTGAAAGATAAAAGACTGAATTTTTTTTAAAGAATCAGCTATCTGGAAGAGGAAAAGTATATATTAGAACCCCATCCAACATCTTGGCTGCAGCCTCATGAAAGACCTTGAAATATAAACACCCAGCTAAGACTCTGCTGGTTTCCTGACCTCAGAAACTATGTGAGATAATTGTTTATTATTATTTTCAGATGCTAACTTTCAGAGTAGTTCATTATCTACCAATAAAGATAAATATAGGAAGACCAAGGGATCAGGTACTTTTGCTATACTCACAACACATAAAATCAGAAAATAAATAGCAACCCATCTAGAAGTAGAATTAATTAGATCAAAGTCAGAAGAACAAGACTCAAATCAGTCAAGAGACCTAGGAAAAGGAGTGAAAGTTTGAAGAGTTGAGGACATAGACATAAAAAGTGACCTGTGGTCTGAATGAATTCCAGAGACCAAGTGTAACTGCCTATCTAGATCTTTTCATGTTCTCAGCATGCATTTAGAATTATCACCTTGATGTATTTAAATGAATGAAAGCAAGAGGGTCATATTATGTTCTGAATGCTGTTTGCATAAGTAAGTCAGGGATGGCTTCCGATATAATTGTCCCCCTTATGCTAAATTTCTTGATTACTATCTTATCATGTTTACGAAATAAATGTCATACTACCTTAAAGTAGAAGTTCCATTGGAAAGAAAGAGTCGATTCCCATCTTTAAATGTTCTCTCGTGATACATTCAATAATCAGGTATTACATTCCAGACATTATGTTTTTTTGTAAACAAAGAGTTTTTATTTTAAAATAAATGGATAAGTTATACCTTATTGTTTACTTTAAACCTACAGTTATCTGATTCTTTGGGTATACAGGCTGCTTTAAGTAGGAAGACATGAAACTACAAATCATTAAAGTGAAATAAATCTAAAACATCATATGAGAATAATATAATATAATATATGTATATATACACATATGTGTATGTAATATATGTATATGCGTGTATAATATGTGTATATGTGTATATGTATATATACTGACATAATATATATGTATATATATATATATATACACACACACACATATACATATACATTATATTAAATATGTACAGAGAGAGAGACAGGGAGAGAGAAGATAAGTTATGATAACTCCCAGGCATAAAAGTAAAATGCAGATATAAGAAACTTTCACTTGCCATATATTTAACAACATTGCTCCATACTCATCTTCGAAGAACACAAATATGACCATGTTATATCTCTATTTAAAATTCTTCAGTAGCTCCCTAACACATAAAGTAAGTATCCTTAGCCTGTACTTATGAAGCATTGCAAGTTCAAAGGCCTTTTAGGGAATCTTTGATCACACTGCAAACATTATTATGGTAGAAAAAAATTTTTTCTCCTCATCTCCATATTCTCGTTAGGAAATTATCACCTTTCTTTCATGCTCTTGGCTTATATGTAAGTATAATGAAGGAAACCTTAGCAGTCTTTGCTAGGCAGAGGCTGTTACCATTATAAACCTTAGTATTATGTTTTAAGAGAAAGTATTAGCAAGAATATTTGTTTATTAAGACAAATGAATGAAACAACTGAATAAATGCAGTACCTAAAGACCTCCTAATACTCTCCCAATTCTATCAAGGTGAACGTAATTAAGTAACTCAGAGCTGAGGCCATGCAGTGTGAGAAGAGGGACCGAGAGAGAGGGATAAAAGAGAGAGTGCAAAAGAAGCACTGTCTTGAACTCTGTCTAAACAAAGAGAAAAGTACATATCTATTTTTTTGCAATGTATTTTTCAAGATATTGTTGGATACAATCAATCAAAATTTAATTCAGATTTGTTCAACTACATAAGGGACTTAGTGGCTGCCATAAGGAAAGCCCAGCTGTAGATGGACATCAAGGCTTATTGATTCTGTGACTCTAAAGTATCAGTAAGTGCCAAATTCCTTTTCATAACTTTCATTCTGCCTCCCATGGTACCAGCTTAATTATAAAAACTATCTCCCTATCATGGTCACAGAACGTGACCAGCAGTAACTTCTGGATCTGCTATGCCCTTAATCATATAGAAAAAAAAAAAGAAAAAAGAAATTGTGCTATTTGCTTCTTGAAGCCCTCCCAGAAAAGCAAAGGTTCTCATTTCCCAGAAGCCTTCAGCAAACCTTTTTAGTAAATTACTTGGTCAAATAAGTTTCTAATGCTCTACCCTGAATCAATAACTGTGGCCAAAGGGTGGAATTTTGGTCATTATTTTAACTGGAACCACATATCTTACCCATAGATTGAGTCAGTTTCTCTCAAAGCATTTTATGTTATATAGAGGAGAAATAGCTGTTCAAATGAAAACTGGATATCTCCAAAAAAATGGAAAACAAAAAACAAAAGCTGTTGATACTGCTGAACCATTCACCTCACCCATTACTATTTCATCCTGTAGAGACTCCACGTGCTTGTCTGATGGAGCAAGAATAATTTTTTTCCTGGCTATAGACTTTACTTCTCATATTTCCAGTATTGAGACTATATAGACATATATTTTTAAAAAGCATATATGTATCTTTTTCTGAAGAAAGATTACATAACATTCACTTGAAATAGAAAGAAACTATGATCCTAAAATGTTAAGAATCATTGAAATTTAGGTAAAATTTCTAGATAAGCTGGTTCTTGCTTCAGTTCTATTGTTTCCCCAACTTACATCCACATCATTGACAAAAACCACTCCAATCTTTCTCTTTTGTCATCCCAAGCATTACATATGCCATCATTTCCTCTTCTATTTCTTCTTCCTGGTAAACCCTAACTCTGCGTTCAAGACTGACTTCAATTCCAACTTCTCCAGTGAAACTTTTCTTTATTGCTCTGTTTGAGAATAGAGTTGATCCACCTCTTTTGTACCCTAAGCATATGATAACAATAAATACATACTCCACTGCACTGGTACTCTTTGTTTGCATGTCCCACTCCTTTATGAGACCATGAGCAACTTAAACACAGGATGTGTCTTTACTATTTATCTTTAGATTAGCCGTTCTGGCTTGTTAAACCCTTTTTCAGTAAACATACAACCATTGGTAGACTTAGTTTTAGCAGAGTGGCAGTAGAGAATTGTTGAAGCTTTGTCATGGCACATTATTATTATTATTATTATTATTATTATTATTAACTTTAGAGAGTCTTTTCTCACTTATCGATTAGGTCCTAGGACAATTTGGTAAAGATAGATCTTCAGATAAATTATGTGATTCCATTTAAATTCTTGGGAAGTCACACATTATTCCTTTAAATCTAGATAACAAATATAAATTTTAAAAGTTGACATTTATTGAATACTTTCTGTATGCTAGGCATAATACTAAGTTTTTTACAAATATTATTTTATTTGATCTTTACAAAAATCTCAGGAGGTAGATTTTATTATTATTCCAACTTCATTAATGAGAATGGTTAGGTTTAAAAAAACTATATAATTCTACTGTTACTATCTGTAAGTACATGAGATGAGATTTGAATTCAAGTTTCTCTCTCTACAATTAAGTACTTAAAGATCAATTAAAATCATGCTTTAAGGTATTTTTTGTGTTAGATATTTTATCATCAAATATTGTTTAACTTATAACAATCCTGCAATACAGAAACCATTAAATGAATTTTAAATGTGGGGAAACTCATATTTTACAAAGATAACTAAATTTTCCAAAAGAGCATAAATTTAGTAGAGCCACATTTGGACAGTAATATACTCTACTCCTGAATATATGCAGTCATTTTTTAACCAAAACCCAGGAAGACAAAGTACAGGCTACATTTAAGAAATTATTTTGTGTGTATGTCTGGAAAGCCAGGCTATTATGAAAAGTTTCTGCTTTGTAGAGATCTGCACTGATGAGATAATAAAATATAGTATTATAAAATATCAGAGTTAGAATGGCTACTTGAGGTCATCTAAGAAAATAATATTAAAAGTTAAATACCAAAGAAAAATTTAAATAGCAATTCAGTACAAGCCTAGAAAGATATCTCTGGATATAGAGGTATTTAATTTTTTATTCGATGAATAATTATAAATATAGTGAAAACTTTCTTTGTGAAAACTACTACTCTGAAAGTTTGTATGTAACCTTACTGTGATATAATGTGATTGTCACTTTTTTTGAGTTTCAGTTCTACTAGACTATAAGTTACTTGAGGGAAAGTACGAACCATTTATTATTGTAGTTTTGTTCCCAGAAGTTAACTCTATTTGTGGTACGGTACTCAGTAGGTATTCAGTGAAAATTTATGGCACAAATCCACCATCACTCCAACTATGGGAACATGGTCAGGAAAACAATGACATAAAATACACAGTTTGAAGTAGGCAAGGTTTTTATAGGTTAAGATGATGTAGAAAGGTGTTCCATGAGAGTAAAATGATGTGAGATAGTTTATGGTGTCAGGAGAGAATCATAGTGGATGTTTTCTGCTCCCAACTTCTTAATAAAAAAAGAGTAAATTACTTTTCATTTTCACAGACAGAAGTTTATTTCTAGGCTTGCCAAAATGGTCTGGTATACTTGTTTGAATATGATTTCTATTTGCCTTGATATTAAAATTAAAGCAAGTGAAAAGGTCAAGTTTATTCAGAAAATTGTTAACTATCCTTGGGAAAAGTATGATTCAGCATGTGTGATTTTATTCAATTTTCATTCATTGTTAAATTTTACACAAATTTTAGCTTGATGTTCATGGGAAATAGAAATAATGGCTGGTTTTATAGATATAATAAATATACCTAAATCTAAAGTCCTCTAGACAACATTTTTTAATAAAGCATATTTATCTGGTTCTATAAAATAGAAATGTTTAAATTAGAAGAGCTTCTTGCTCAGATGGTAGGTTAATAAGAGCATTTCAATTTGCAGTCTTCATTATTTATAATGCCAAAAGGGAAAATTGACTTAAACATGCTTTCTGTGCTGTAAATCGAGTAGTTACATAATGTCTGGGGAAGAGACATCTCAGGGAAGAACTTGGAAGTGAGAAATCAGAAAGAAAAAAGAAATTTGGCCCTTTCCCTGCTGCTATCTTGGAATTGGGCTACACCACAAACTTTTCCAAGTGTTTAGTTAAATCCTCACCATAGTGCTGGGGACCATGAGGGCACTAGGACAAGGCTTAGTCTTTTTATGGTATGATAAGTATTAGGAGTAGGGTAAAACTCAGAATAATGTATTTGAGAAAGTAATTAATGTCCATAAATACAAAACAGATAAACATGAGATTAAGCACTGGAGCCATAAAAATGCTAGAGATAGATGTGCTGGTGATAGAAGTTCTGCTTATGATAGAGGGTTAAAGATGAAAAGGAGGAGGATATGGCCTGGAATATTATAAGAAGGGTTAAGGTGGGGAATAGGTCTTAGCCTGAACTGTAGTATAAGGGGAGGATTTGAACAGACTGATAGAGTGAAATGATAATTCAGGCCTTGAGAAATAAGGTCTTAAGTAGAGAGACAGGGATAAAGATGCTGTGTGATAGAACTGTGCAGATACTAGTTTATTCTACTATGAGCAGCGTGTATATATGTGCTGGAAAGTTTGATTGACTAAGTCAAGTTAAACCTGAATATATAACCCAAACAAATAATAGCTATCTCAAAATAAAATGTTGACTAATTTCAACTATTTGCAGGGTCATTACAACTAAACATTGGGAATATTGCCATTGGTGTCCCCCAGTAAGTAGTAATATTCTTTTGTAAATTGGTTTTAAAAACTCTCTCTTACCTTCTTGGTAAGTGTGTGTGGGTGTATGTGATGAGTTTCAAGCATATAATATGCCTGCAAAATGAAGAGATGGAGTTGACAAAAAAAAAAAAAGAGGGATGTTACATACTGAATTATACCTCCCACCTCCCAGAAAGCCCTAAACACCAATGTGACTATATTTGAAGATGGGGCCTTCAAGGAGATAATTAAGGTTGGATCAAGTCACAAGGATAGAGACCTAATCTGATAGGACTGATGTCTTTATAAGAAGAAGTGATACCTGGAGTATGCACCGTGGTCTTGGACTTCCATTCTCCAGAAGTGTAAAAAAATTAATTTCTGTCATTTAAGCCACCAAGTTTGTGGTATTTTGTTATGGCAGCCAGAGCACACAAATACAAGGGACCATGGTCAAATAGAAATTACCCAATAACAGAAAATCAAAAGGCAAGTTGATCAAGATTTTTTCATGGACTCAGATGGAGAATTATGACTTTGTCAGCAGAATGAAAAAATTTTAATCCTGACTTGTCATCATTTTTTTCTCCTAGTAACATTTAATTGCCTTGCTATATTGTGTGCACTATACATATATGCTAAATTTATTGTTTTAGTGAGTGGTTATTCTAAATCCCATTTTTTTATAACTTTTTGGGGAAAGTAATAGAATGTATATGTAAGAACTTTATTCTGTCTTAATTTTTCTATAAACAATTTATAACTTATATCTATCTTCTCATTTTACTTTCCTTGATCATCATAGTCTATGATTTGGCAAAAAAATGGAAAATACCAATATATCTTATGTTTATACTAAAAACATTTTAGCAAACTTGTTAGAAATAATACAATTGAAAAAACAGCAGGCCTACAATTCAACAATGACTTAATAACTGTTGAATTTATAAATTAAAAAGAAAAAGAAACAGAAAGGACAAGATAAGAGAGAATACCAGCTAGGATATTTTCAGTGGCAAATGATGAAATATTCACTAAAGCAAACTTAAACGATAAAGGTTCTTATGTTCTAATTACTGAGAAGATTGAGAGTATGCATAATTCAGGTGTGGTTTGCTCAAGGCACCAACTCTATTTCTATGTTATTTTCTTAGTCCCATGTGTCAGCCTCATCCTTAAGCTGGCTTCTCTCATGATAGAAAAATGTTGATATCAATTTGAAGTCTTTGCATGAGTACTGCATGCAGAGAGGAAAGAGTCCATTGTTATTAGTTGTGATCCTCACCTTAAGATTATCTATGATGTGTCTTGAGACAATAGTTATTTAAATTTTACATATTTTAGAAATGTGAGCTGTCCACACTGACCTTACAGATCATATTTTTAACTTTGTGCAGACTAGCCTCCTTTAGCATCTTTACTATCAGCATCTTTACTATCAGTGAAACTTCTAGGTCACTGAGAGAGATGCCTGGCCATATCCTTTGATCTTAGAGTTAGGTAAAAAAAAATCTGGATACAGTTCACAATTTGGCTTAGATATATGCAAGCTTGTGTTGCTGGAGTGTGTGTATTAGAGGGAATTCTTGAAGGGGCTAAATTGCGAAGAGAGGCAATAGAACCTTGCTTTAGTTCTTAAGGTTGTGATAACTAATTTCCACAAACTTCATGGCTTAACATGACAAAATTTATTCTCTCACAGTTCTAAAGCCCAGAAGTTCAAAATCAAGGTGTTGGCAAGATTGCTTCCTTCTAGAAATTCTAAGAGAAAATGCCTCTCTTCAACCTCTAGTATTAATAACCCTTGTCATTCCTTGGCTTGGAGGTACATTACTCCTTTTTCTGCTTCCATATCTTCACATGGCCTTCCCCTCTGGGTCTCTGGGTTGCCTCATTTTCTGTCTCTTATTAGGACATGCATTATTGAATTTAGGACCCACTCTTAATCCAGAATGGTATCATCTTGAGTTCTGTAATCAAATTACATCTGCAAAGACCCTATTTCCCAATCAATTCAAATTTATAGATGTAATGAGGGTTAAGACTTAGATGTCTCTTTTGGGGTTCACTTTTCAACCCATTGCAAACTTCTTGGAGAAAATCATCATGGGTAAAACCCTAGGTAATGGACCAGCAGAGTTTTTGGATACACATTAGATCCATGCCTGATATTCTGGCAAGGGGAGGATTGTGGCTTAAAGCAGTGGTCTATCAAGTGGGGAAAAGTGAAAATATCTTGTTACTTCTATTTATAATAATTTTGTTTATTTGAAGAAATAAGAAAGGAATAAAAGCTTTCTAATACTGAGCATATAAATTGACACCATGTCTCTCATTGGGTCTGCTGGTCACACAGGCAGGCACATATCATGGTACAAGTGGCATCCTGAGTGTGGAAGGGGTTCTACACTGATGAGGCCATAATAGTCATGCCTCACTAGTCTACTTGCTTCCCTTCTATTGTAACTCATTGCTGTTTATATAGGCCCTATAAAAAGAGTTATGAACACTTTCTACTTGTAACTAAGATGACCCTTACCAAAAAAACAAGTGCCTTGAAATACTACTACTACTTGAAGATATTACTAATAATGAGTGATATAAAATAAATAAGAAGAACTGACACTTCTCTTAGCATGATATCTTATCAGTCCAAAGATAAGGTAAAATCATGGTAATTTAATCACATCTGAAAAGCAATTAGCCACAAAACTCTAAATTATTAGACAGTAACTATTTGTATCATAAATTTATATCCACTGTTAGTTGTGATCCTCACTTTAGGCTGATGATGTGTCTTGAGATGACAGTTATTTAAATTTTACATATTTCAGAAATGTGAGCTCAAATATGTTGTATTGTTAAAAGAAAATTATTTATAAAGTTTGGGGTTACTGGTTTAATAAAAATAACTGCACTGTTTGGGTTTTAATAGCTCTGCTTGAGAACTCCTCTGGGGGAAAAATGGGTCATGAGAGCATGACTGGCCTTTTGGATAGCTGAAAACAGAACCATAGGTTAGCAGCCCAGGATGGATTCAGAAAGAGTGTCCAGCTTGGTGTGTTATTCTCTTGTCCAGTGTCAATCAAGCAGAACAAAGGCCTGAATAGTGGACCCACAGATTTCTGCTGTGACCATTAACTATCCCTACCTGCCAATTTCTACTCCCATCCTTATCACAGAGACATTTATTAAAACACACACACACACACACACACACACACACACACACACACACACACACGGGACAGAAAACTGAGCACCCTACTCTTCATTGAAGTAAGTGCCCCAGAGCACCAATACCTGTAGTTTGATTGCAATTATGACTCAGCTGCACATAGTTGCACTGAAAAGAGAGAGAAAGGAAGGAAAATCAAGATAATTAAAAAGGGAGATGAAGCTAAGCCTATGTGATACGAGAATCCGTAGCAACATTCTTCTTTAACTAATTTAGTCAGCAAATATTTATTCAATGATCCCTTTGTACAGGTCCAGGGAGAGTGCATATATAAATAAGGCACATTTGGTTTCTCAAGTTTAATGGAGTTCACATCAATGTCAATGTATTTCTTCTTATCCTCTCACCATAGACCTTTGTACTGGTCTATGCATGTTTGTCCTTAGATTCATTTTTTCTTTCTCTACTCTGCCCTTGATCACAAGAAGCTGACCCATCAGGTTGTTTCCCAGACTTTCTTGTCAGTTGTTTTATGACTGTGTTCAACCCTGAGGTAGGCATAGTCAAAAGGCTGGAAGGCCCAAGGAAGGGAGAAACCAGGGTACTTTATTCCTCTCTTAAGCCTTAGGGGCAACTCAGCACTGTATGCTTAAAGCAGCCTCTTTCTTCTATAGTTTATTAACTTCTTAATTATCTTTTAAAGATGTTCTGCCTTGAATTTCTTCTATTTAAATACAAATAGTAGTTTCTGTTTCCCTGGTAAGGGACATTAAAACACACTTTAAATAAGAAGTAAATAGGTGACCATTATTGAAATATTATACTTAACCACCTAGTTGCATAGTGTTTTGCATCTATGATTTTTTTCTTAGCCAAGATATTTTCTATACACTTTTCTCATTTGCCTTAAGAATTGCCCAGAATTAATTTCAATTTTGATATTCTAAAGGGATATTATAAGAAAATATATAGAGTTTATTGATAAAGCAA
Source organism: Macroglossus sobrinus (assembly GCA_004027375.1). Classification (NCBI taxonomy): domain Eukaryota; kingdom Metazoa; phylum Chordata; class Mammalia; order Chiroptera; family Pteropodidae; genus Macroglossus; species Macroglossus sobrinus. The sequence goes on from PVKZ01000558.1 coordinate 547,157, forward strand.
AATCCATTTATAATTAGTGAATTGCAGATCAATCTATATGATGAAGATAGGTCCTAATAAGATTTTTTCCCCTCATTTCCTCTTTGCAGAGAGTTTCCTGAAAGCCCATTATCTTTAATAGAAAATTTTTATTTATTATCTTTTAGAGGTTTGGAAGGACAAGAGCTTTAAGGGGAAATTGAGAAGAAGATGAGATTAGAAAAGGATTTCATGCAAAGAAAGAGAGATATATAAAGTAAAGCACAGTACAGTCTTTACATATGCAAACCAAGTAGCTGACCTATTTTCAGGAGGCTGTATTCTCTTGAGCTTTTCCAGTAATGGTTAGGTTTTACTGATAAATTTATACTGATATATTTATACCCACAAAATCTACCTTTTTGTTTCTAGTAAAAATGCAGAGCAAGCACTACAGTGTGGGAAGTGGTAAATACAAAAGTTGACAAACTACTGTGGCCTGTGGGCCAAATCTAGCCCGTGGCCTGTTTTTGTAAATAAAGTTTTATTAGCACAGAGCCACTGTCACTCATTTGCTTTCTGTCTAGAGCTGTTTCCATGCTTCAAAGGCAGAGTTAAGTAGTTAAAAGAGACAGTATGACCTACAAAGACAAAATGCTCACTATCTGTCCTTTTATGAAAAAGTTTGCCAACCTCTGCTATAGAGTAAGTTGCTTGTTTTTATGGAGGTCGTTTGGACCTCTTTATTTTCATAAAAAACATTTCTGGAATGCTTACTATATGTCAGGTACTGTGCTAGATGCTATGTAGAATAAAAGCACAGTTAAGGAATTCATCAGGTAGTAGGAGAAAGATGACACCTGCACATATAGATAAGACAAGGAAGTAAATTGCTTCTAGCAGGGATATAGACAAGGACTGTTCCAGGAGAGAAAGAAATTGCTTCCAATTAAGATGGAAGCCAAACATCAAAGAGAGGGACTTTCTTTTCAAACCAAGAAGATATAGGGCCTCCTGGGCATACAGAGAAAACAAAGAACTGCACAGTTATTTGTGCTTTAAGCTCAGTTTGTTGAACTTCACATACTTCTGAGGAAAGCTAAATGAAAGAAAAATAAAAATTAGAAAAAAATAATTTGGATAATTATTGATTTATTTATCAATTTACTCATTAATATTTGAGTGCCCTCTCTTCCAGACACTGTATTAAAATCAAAACAAAACAAAACAAAAAACCAGAAAATAGACATGGCAGAAGAGTGTCCTCCTCCCCTCAGGAGCTTATATTTTAGTGGGTAGGTATTATATATACACCAGCTTAGCAAACTGGCAAGGATTTCCATACAAATTAAGTAGAAGCTTCTGGAGGATCTTCCAATCAAGACATAAAAAGAACGCATAATAGTGCTGATGATTCAGGAAAGCTGAAAGTTGGAGAACATGGGTTCAGGATTCAAACCTGGCTAGGACTGCATTAGATTGCCCTTTATTAGCTGTGTGATTTTGGGAAAATTACTGAATACTCTGTCTCAGTTTCCTCATCTTTAAAGTGGGGATGATAATAAAATCTATTGTAAGATTGTTGTAATGATTAACTAACCACATATTTGCAAACTGCTTAGAAGGGAGGGTGCTGGCACATAGTAAGTGCTACGAGGTGTGTATTAATATAAGAATTAGCCTGATCTTTTGATTTTACTCTTAAATTGCCAACATTTTTCTTCTTTTAGAGAAATCTTTTGAGATGGCTCTGATAGGATGAGTGAATAAGTATGAGAGGAGAGAAGTATTTTTTCCTTTATTTATATTTTAAAGTACTTCAGGCTTAGAAAATCAAGCTAGCATGAAGCTGTAATTTAATTAGCATGCTATGCTTTCTCTACTTCATTTTTAGTAATTCACATCATATATGCATGAAAAATAACAAAACCAAATTATAATCATCATCGTCATCTAACATTTACCGAATGGCTACTATATACCAGTCATAGAAGTTGGTCTAATATGTTCAACTCTTTTATTGCCCATAGAAATTCCATAAAGTTAATGTTTGTATCCCCATTTTTTAAATGAAAGAGCTCAGGTGGTCAGATAGCTAATGTGATTTCCCCAAGTCACATGTGAGGCATGAGGCAGAGTGAAGGCTCCTTCCTAGGAAAATTTGACTCCAAACTTCATGGTCTTTCTTCCCTGTTTATGGTGTGGTCTCAAGGACACATAAGCTTAAAAGTTAACATCTAGAACACCTAGCATATCTTTGTTTAATAACAGCATTTTAGTAAGCTAAATTATGTCTTTTTCTATCACTAATCTGTCATAAAAGCAGTAATTTCAAAATTACTGTAGTAATTTTGAAAAGTTTAGAAAACTATAAAGAAAATATATATCAACCATAATCCTACCCATGAGAAACATCCATTATTAATGTTTTTACACAGTCTGTTAAACTTCTCTCTCTGTCCTTTTATATAAATATATAAATACATACACACTTATAGATGGTTTCTTATCATATTACATCTTAATTCAGATTTTTTATTGAAATAGTTATAGAAATTTTGTCATTTTTATTAAAAAAATTTTAATATGTGCATAGTATACATTTGCATGTCTATAGCACAACAGCATTTCACCAGATAATTTAAATGCTTTAAATTTTTTACAATAATAAATAATTTTCTAATAAAAATTTGATGCAGTCTTTAACTCTCTGAATAATTTCCTTACAATACATTCTTTTAACTAAAATGGCTGGTTTAAAGGTATAATTGTTTTAAGACTACCAATGTATAGACAAATTGCTTTTCAGAAACCACAATTAAGTCAATGCTAATTCATCTAATAACTTATTTGAACACAGAACTGTATACACCCACATATATATGTATATGTATATATATATGTATGTATATATGTAATTTATCTAATGCCCTATTTGAACACAGAACTATATATATACACATATATATAGTGTAGTAGTATAGTGTAATAGTATCCTCAACAGTAGCCAGAGTTTTTTTCCTGGAAAAATATTAGCTTCCTAAAATACAGAAGTTTATGTATATTTAGGAAAGAAATAATCAGGTCCTGGATCATACATCCCTGATACCCTAGTCAGAGGTGATGATAGCAGAGCTAGGCCTTTGACTTCATGACCCCCACAACAGTCAGGGAGAGAAGTAGAGAATACCAGAAAGTAAATCAGTCAGTTGTATTGATGATTGAGCACCAGAGAAAAGCCAAAACAATGCATATAAAAAGAGAGCGATGAGCCTTCTTCACCCAGAGGACTTGCTTGACTCCTTAAAAAATTTTGAACCATGTTCTAGTTTCTGTCAAGTATATTTGGGGTCTGGCTCTTCTTCTTCTTCTTCTTCTTCTTCTTCTTCTTCTTCTTCTTCTTCTTCTTCTTCTTCTTCTTCTTCTTCTTCTTCTTCTTCTTTAAAGAATATTGTTAAGGTTTTTTTTCTGAATTTCTTTGAGATCTAGATGTTTGTAAATCTTCATTATTTGTAGATGGTATTATCTCCATTACTTGGTACATTCTCTGTAAGCCTCTATTGTTTGTTATAAAAATAAGCTAATAAAGCACAATAAAATTTGAATGATTTTTGAAATATCAAGCTTTTTTTACTCTATGGGTTATCATTAATAGTTAAGAAGACAAAAAAGAGAGAGAAACAAAGAAAAACACAGCAACTAATAATAAAGAAAAGAAAAATGTTGATCTGATTTAATAATGATAGCTGCCTCCCTAGAATGATAAATCATTCATAAGGAACCTTTTTAATTTAAAAATTATGAGCATAGTAATATTGTAGTACATCCTCTAGCCTGTACCTATCTGAGCTACTGAGAACCATGTAGATATTTGATAGAGAAAAAAATAATAAATGTGGAACTATACATCTTTCTGTTATCTATGAGCAGAAAATGGCCTTATGAACGGGATTGCAAGAGACACTGATCCCACTTGAGATTAAGACAATAATTAAGCACCAAAATAACAGTTTCAATTGAGAAGAAAATGTCCTCTAGTGGAAAATTCTCACTAATTCAATTTATATTGATATAAATAATCTTTCCCAACTTTCTTTTGAATGATATATAATCTCTTAATGGCCAAGTTGTCAGTGAGAGGAAAAATTTATGCTTTATTCATTGAAAAAGGTCAAATAAGAAAAAATCATTCTCCTTGGCTGAAAGTGCAAAAAAATTCAATATTGATATGTTTAAAACATTTTTTTCATATTTCTTTGAAATAACTTTGAATGTCTCATGAAAGACAAATATTTTATTCTATAGCAAAAAACAATTTAAGACCTTTAACTATTAATAATCTGAAAAATGTTAGAACTTAGGTGTCACTATCTTTATGTTGAAACTTCTAGTATGAAAAACATTGGTAAAAATTAAAATAAAAGCTAATTATTAGAGCAAAGCTATCCTAATTATTATTAATTAGAATTTAACTGATCAGAATTTTTATTTAATTTAATAAGTTATTTTATTCTGGTATAAAAAAGCAGAACACACACTCACACAAACACTCAGAGATACACACACACAAATGAGGCTAATACATTAATTGGTAGATAATTATTAATATATCACTAAGTATCCACATATATATAACTAAGTATTCGATACACACAATGAATTTAAGAGAATACTTTATCTTATAGTATGATCATGGAGATGACAAATTTAAATGATAAAATTAGAAATAACTCAAAATGCTACTGGATTACCAAATAGGTGGTGTAGATGCCTGAATTTCATACTGGACTAGTTATATATCAAAAACAGTGTACTAAGAGTAGCAAAATTCTTAATGAAAATGATTATCTTAAAAAATTAAAAGCACTCAAGCCTTTAATTAAAATTATACTATTATCACTGTTGATCCTCAAAATATTTTTAAAAAGAAATTAGAGTTACAACTGGCTTGCTTAGAATTACAAACCAAAGTGTTTTTGACATAAGAACTAATGCTTTAGTTATGTGTGACTTGGTGAAAAAAGTATGTTGCTCTTTGGTATAAACAGAAAATACAGGAGTACAAGTCAAGATGGCAGAGTAGGTAACACTGTGCTTGCCTCAGCTCATGACTACATCAAAATTACAACTAATCGACCATTATTATAATGACCATCATTGATAAATGCATGAATTATATCTGAAAAAAAGTTTCATAAATGAAGATAAACAGAAAAGGTTAACTTGACACTGATAAAAAGGGTGGAGATGCAAAATGGGCAGACCCCACAAACATGTGTGATAGTTAAAAACTGGGAGGGACTTCTCAGCTGTGGAGGTCTGCCTAAGGAGTAATGGGTCCCGATACAAACCAGACACCAAAACCCAGGGTTATAGTGTCAGAAAGAAAATTTCCAGTAACTTTGACTGTGAAAATCAGCAGTAATTGTGGTTGAGTAAGATGGAAGGTTGCTGAAGTCCTAGGTGCTCCTCTTAAAGGGCCTGCACATGGACTTACTCATTGACTGAAATGACCATTAGAGGAAATTAAAGGGAATCAACTGCATTAGGTGGAAACAACAGTTGATTAGATGAAACCCAAAATCAAATCAGTGTTTTGGAAGATAAAATAGGAGAAAACACCCAATCAGAATAGCAAAAAGAAAAAAAATACAAAAAAAATGAGGATAGTTTAAGGGTCCTCTGGAACAACATCAAGCATAACAATATTTGCATCATTGAGGTAACAGAAAAAGAAGAGAGCAAGGAATTGAAAACCTACTTAGAGAAATAATAATGGAAATCTTCCCTAACCTGGCAAAGGAAATAGACATACAAACCCAGAAAGTACAGAGAATCCCAAACAAGATGAACTCAAAAAGGCCCACGCCAAGACAAGTCATAATTAAAATGCCAAAGTTTTAAGACAAAGCAAGAATCTTAAAAGCAGCAAGAGAAAAACAGTTAGTTACCTACAAGGAAGCTCCATAAAACTGTCAGCTGATTTCTCAATGGACACTTTGCAGGCCAGAAGGGATTGGCATGAAATATTCAAAGTGATGAAAAGGCAGGGAGTACAACCAAGATTATTCTACCCAGAACAGCTATCATTTATGACTGAAGAACAGATAAAGGGCTTCCCAGACAAGAAAAAGCAGTTCATCATCACCAAACAAATACTATAAAAAATGTTAGAGGGACTTCTTGAAGAAGAAGGAGGAAGAGGTGGATGAAAATATGAATAATAAAATGACAGGAACTAAATTTTCTGTCAACATTGACTTTAAATGTAAATGAATTAAATGCTCCAATAAAAGACATGGGGTGGCTGAATGGATAAGAAAACAAGACCCCCACATATGCTGCCTACAAGAGACTTACTTCATACTGAAAGATACACACAGCTTGAAAGTAAAGGGATGAAAAAAGGTATTTCATGAAAGCAGGGTGGGGGAGCTTAGGTACCAATACTTATACAAGACAAAATAGACTAAAATAAAAGCTATAGCAAAAGATAAAGAAGGACCCGCTAATGCCACTTCTGGGTATTTGTCCAAGGAAACCCAAAGCACTACTTTGAAGAGACATATACATTTCTATGTTTATTGCAGTATTATTTACAATAGCCAAGATATGGAGGCAATCCAGGTGTCTATCAATGGATGAATGCTAAAGAAGAGGTGGTACCTATATACGATGGAATATTACTCAGCCATAAAAAGTAAGTGAAACCTTGACATCTTCAACAACATGAATGGAATTGGGCTGTGTGGTTGTAAGTCAGACAGAGAAAGGCAAATGCTATGTGATTTCACTTATATTTGTCATCTAAAAAACAAAGTAAAAAAAAAACCATAATAGGTACAGAGAATATTTTGATTATTTCAAGATAAAATGAAGTATTACAGAATGGGTAAAAAGGGGGAAGAAATTAAGAAGTAAAAATTTGTAGTTACAAAATAGTCATGGGTTTATAAAATATAGCATAAAGAATACAGGCAATAATATTGTAATAATTATGTATGGTATCAGATGTGTACTAGATATTTTGTAGTGATTATTTTGTAAATTATATAAATGTTTAATCACTGGGTTGTACATCTGAAACTAACATAATATGTCAACTGAAATTGAGCAGACTTAATAAAATACATAATCTAGTACAAGGAAAAATATGGACCACACCTCTGTTATATAGTAACTGCAAGTGACTTGAAAATTGCCCTTCTTGAGCATTCTGGTTAAACAATGTTTTACTGTATAAAAATAAAATAATAATCTTGATTTTGTCCCAAGTTGGTTTATCTTTCTTATTTAAAAATAATGAGCTACGGTGGACATTTTATAAGTTCTCTAAAAATCATGATATTTTAGAAGCATAAAGATATATTCTGTAGGGAAGTGTGATAATTAGCATCATTAATTCTATTTCATAGATAACTAAATATATTGAAGAGACTTAGCTAAAATAACAACTACCATATTTATTCAAATATAAGACATACACACATTTAAAAACATAACTCCCACCTGTCAGTTGAGAAACAGAGATGAGAGTTGTGACAGTTATTGTTGCCTCAGCCTATGTCCATGCATGTGGGTGGGGGGGCTCATTTAATCATCAATGCATTATTTTTCCTTGGTAGCACATCAAACAGTAATATCTTAACTTATTTTTATATTCTTACCTTTGCATTAAAATTTCTTTTAAAATTTTTATTAGGAGATTACTTTGTAATGAAAAGTCACTGAACATAAAGTAGACAACATGTCTCATGCTGGGCAAAGCAGTAAAAGGCAATTGAAAATGTTTGATCCTACTGAGTAAGTGTGAGAGTTCTCAAAGATCATTTTGAGATTAATCCATGTGTCAAAAGACTAACTCTTAGTCACAGAACATCATTTGTCAAAAGCATCTAGCTGATATTCTAGAAAAGCTATGTAAGTTTATTTTTGAATTATATAATTCAATCAAAGAAAAATAAATAATAAAATATGAGTTTAAGCAAATAAATAAAGATGAAGCCGTTTAATTATACTACGACTTCTAAAGAGGTTGAAAGATTTAAGATGTTGAGTTTGGGAACTAAGAAGTAGCTTTCACCTTGAAGGTTTCGCCAGATCCACGAATGACAAAATTATTTATGAGACTTGTTAGATTGCACATGTGGAGAAGTTTTAGAAACTTAAATGTTGCTACTGAAAAAAATGGTAGCCTATGCAAACAATGCTAAAATCATTTAGCTAAAATTTTTTTTAAAAGGGTCTTTCTTCTCACAGTACCTTTTCTCTCTCAACACTGTTGATAGAATAATAGTAAATTTTACATTATACAGTAATCTAGAATTTTAAAAAAAGTAATTTATGATAAAAATGGAATTAAAAATTCAGAGCTCCAAATTTCAAATCCAGTAAACTACTAAAGACTCTTAAAGTTATTCATTTGTACTGCCGCTATCTTTGCAAAGAACCTTAAGTAAATATCTTAAATCTCTGATGAAACATATTGTGAGAAACAATCGCTATTTTTTTAGGAAAGTTTTGATATTTGTTTAACAGATTTAGTTACTATTCTAAGACATAGAGCTAGAGCTTGAGAAATCTTCACTCCTTTCCTACTTGTCAAAAGACCTGCATCATCTCAAAATAGATTGTTACCTAAAATCTAAAAAGAGGAGTCCACAGTTCCACATGAAAATGAAAGCTAGTGTTTTTCTGAATTCATGCATTAAATTAGTATTATTACTTCTTGATTTCTTTTTCATCATCCATATTATATACATCTCCATTCCTACGCATTTTAGTATGGTATCCAATAGCCACGACTAACTGTTTACATTGAAATTAGTTCCTCTGTTGCACTAGATGCATTTTAAGTCCTTGATAGTCACATATGACTAGAGGCTGCTGTATTAGACAGATATAGATTGTTTCCATCATTACAGAAAGTTCCTACTAGATAGTACTGCAGTTTAGTTCAAAAGATAATCTATGCAAGGATTCTTGGATGCTATTTAAAATGAGCATTGAAGAAAATGATCTTGCCTCAGGTTGTAATCAGTAGATGTAAGCATTTGCATGTTAAATTTGTAAGGTGAGCTAGTGGTAACATTTTGTAGCTGTAATTTACTACATCTCCTCTTATTTTACTGTTGTGGAAACTGAGGTACAGAGAGGTTAAGTGTTTTGACTTTGTGACAGAGTTTAATCATCAGTATTGGCAGTGATGCACAGTCATAAATTTTAAAATAAGGATATAAAATTAATTCTTGCACTGAAACCTGGTGGTAGAGCTCCCACTTGAACAGATCCAACCTTACTAAGTGCCTCAAAAAACCAAATTCAAAGTTCCAGTCTGAGAACTGTTGATTTATTATTTTCATTCAGTTTTTTAAATCATTCCTGTGTTTGATTAATTCAAGCAGAAATCTCCTCTAAATGTGCCGTAAAATGCTGTCTTCATCTTTAGCCAAGTAGTTCACTTTTGTGAGGTGTCTATTTAGCTAGACTTGTGATTGCTTGAGGGTTGAAGATCTACAGAGCATAAAGTATTAAGGGAGAAGGAAACTAAGTTCTAGGTTAGGTGTTGCTCCTATACTTTCCCTCATTCAGCCTGATACTGAAGTGTCAGGCAATTTTGCTCTTAAATCTCACACTGACATTTACCAGCACTATGATGCAGTCCCTTCAGGTTACTATAATGAAATACTATAAAAGGGATGGCTTATAAACAACAGAAATGTATAGCTTACAGTTCTGGAGGCTGGAAGTCCAAGAGCAGGGTGCCAGCATGTTGCATTAGAGCTTGTTTATGGATCACAAACTACTTGTTGTCTCTTTACAAAGGGGCTAGAGAGCTTTGTGGGGTCTCTTTTATAAGAGCACTAGTTAGATTTATTAGGGCTCCTCCCTCATGATCTAATCACCTCCCAAAGGCCCTAACTATTCATACAACCACTTTTGGGGGTTAGGATTTCATCATATGAATTGAGGGGTGGAGGCGCAAATATTCAGACCACAGCAGTGACCTTGCACAAGGTTAGGCATATTTATTGTTACCTGCCTTCCCACCCCGCTTCCTTTGGGAAGATACCTTGCTCTTGCTCTTGCTAAGTCAAAGGGTCCATGTCCACAACTTCTCTGCCTTCTTTAGCTCGTGCACAAATACATACATCTATGAATAGCGGGGTGCCTAATCCAAGGACAGCTTATCAAATGGCATAGAATTTACATGGCCTGGTTCACAAGAATGAAGCAAGTATACAATATTTTGAAATTTGCAACTAGGATGTTAAAGGAAAAGTCCAGTTAGTAGTGAGGGGAATGGCCATAACTGAGAGATGCCGAGACACAGACTAGTGAATGATTTCGAGCTATTTATTTACAAGCAGAAATGATTAAGGGTTCAGAAACCGAAAGCAGAGAAAATCAGGCAATGGCAGGGGATGGAGGACAAGCATGTGAAAAGAGAGATTAAGAGCAGAACATGTTTCTTCAGAGAAACTGAAAATTGCTCACAGGAGACATGATAGCCCATGAGTGAACAACCGCAAATTCTAAATGAGGCCCGGTTCCAGTTTGTCAGTAGTTTGGTTTCCTGGTGACCTTTTCTATTTGAGTTTCTATGAGCTTTTGGGCTTCTTTAACATAATTTCTCATTTTTAATTGTTTTTAACTTGAGGTCATTTATTAATTTTCTATAATTTGCAACCAAATCCTCTTATTTAAACTGAGGCTAATAGTACCAATTTCAATAGCTCGTTGCAAAGGTTAAAAGGGACAATAAAGATGGTACCTCCTAGAAACACTGTAATTCTTTTCTAGGTAGCCAATTATATATGGAAGAAATGAGGTCAAGTCAAACAAGTTATTTTCTCTAAAATTAATTTTTAAAAATACTAAGGTTAAGATAACATTAGAGTTTTCTGAAATTTCCAGGATCTATTATAGTGTATGGAGGCCACGTAATAGTAGAAAGAGGCCATCGGGAAGTCTAAGTTTTGGACCACTTCGCTGGTGAAGATTACTGATGCCCATCCATATCTGATTCTTTTCTACTTTTGGACACAGAAAACTACATTCCCCATACCCTTACTCAAGACCACATTATTGTTTCTGGCCAGTAGACAACAGAATTTACATATGTCATTTCTGAGCAGGGCCCATGACTAGCCTTGGCAACCTATCAGATCTCTTCATCTATCACAGTTATACTAAAAGGGACATGATGAGATGATGAAGCCACAAGGGTCTATAAGTTCATGTCTTAGAAAAAAGTCATGTCTTAGAAAAGAACTGCCTCGGTGAGCTGCCCAAATTGCAGCAGAGTTTATATAAACAAGAAACACTTTTAAAGGCTAAGGTACTGTGATATTGGGGTTTATATATTACACAGCATGACCTGTTATGTCCTGACTATGTTAATTCCCACTGCCTTGGTGAACAAGTCACTGCTTTCCCTGTGCTCTGACTTCCTTATACATAAAGTAGAAGTTAGACCAGATTGCCTCCAATGACTTTTCTAGCATGTCTATTTATTCTGTACTTCTTCTCTAATGCCTGCCCTACTTTTTTGCAGATTTGTTGAGAATATGCTTTGAAAAGTAACAAAAGCCTTACCAAGACATTCTTATAAACAAAAGATGTTGCTGTCAAAGCTGACAGCTTCCAAAAGACATCTTGCTATTTCTGAATTAAGCATTTGGAATGACGTTAATTTTAATTTTTAATTTGGCGATGTGTGACTTTTTTTCCCCTTTCGGTGGGAAGATCTGAATAGACTTTTCCTCCTTGTTTTGCCAGTATTTGGAAGCACTATTTGAAAATACAGAGAACCATAACTGACTGAGCAAATCTGTTAACTCTGCTATGGCTTTTCAATCTTATTTTTCTCTGTCATTCAATTGTGAATCTTACCTCTCATGTCCTTGGCTAGTACTCTGAATTTACAGATTAATCTTTCCCAAAAGTGCCTAAGTCATTGTCTTGACTTGCAACAATATGCTTATATCACAATGCATAAGTATAGTCATGGTAGGGAAGGATCTACTAATTCCTTCACAATCAGTAGCACATGTCAATCCCAGAGAGACTGAAGATGAAAATATCACCTTGGAAATCTAGGAACTTTCAGCTTTGAAATTAGCAGTGGGATGGTGAGCATATTCAGTGATTTGCATCTAGAACAACTTAAGGCCTCACTTCTGAATCGGTCACTTTCCATCTGGGTGACTTTGGGAAGGTTACTTAACTTCTCTACACCTCAGCCCTCTACTTTGTAAAAAGGGTTAATAACTACTTTACAGTACAGTTGAGAAAGTAAAATAAGAGAGCTTATATAAAGTACCCAGAATAATGTACTGACCCATAAGTAGCTACAAATTCCAGTTCTCTCACTTCTTTGACATGGGAAAGGTGAGGAGAGATTATAAATGGTACGGCTCAAAGAAAAAAGCCTAACTAGTGTTATAGGAGTAAAGCTATCATAAAGAACTTGAACATGGAGAGGAGAAGCGAATGAGAGAACTCTTAATTTTGTCCTGGACTGAAATTATACTATTTTTATCAAGAATGATAATTAAAAAATTCTTACCTTGGCACAATGCTTTTTACAGATTGTTTTCCAAATGAGTTTTAAGGAGAAGATACCTAATGATCAGAGGTCTGAAAAAAATATTACCCCATTTTAGGGATAAGCCCTGAGAACTCTGAAAATGTTTAGCCTTTCAACTAGTTAGTAGACAAACCAATAGGAAAACATAGGTCTTCAAACAACCAAGCTAATAAACTATTCCTACATTTAAAAACTTCTCTTCACTAGGTACCATGTCATGTTGACCAGAAGTTACATAAATTATAACAAGATATTTCCTCCCCAAAAGGGGATAAAATCTGATGAAGAATGAAGTCAAGTAAGCTAGCAAATTAATTCTAGCATGATAAGTACTATAATGGAAATAAACAAAGGTTGTTGGTAAAACTCACTGGACATCTAAACCGATAATGAAGTGTTTGTATAGTTTGTGGGAACAGGGTGGGAAATTAGCAAATCTTCCTGGTGCAAATGTCCCCTAGTTCTTTCTGGATAGATTTAATGTTAGGCAACTTTCCCAAGTACTTGTTCAGGTTTTCTGACCATCAAACCTCTCAGCCTCTACAATGAAAGATAAGAATGTTGGGTAAGACCTTAAAACACTCAGTGCTTCTAAGCCTAGAAATTCTCAGGCTCTTAAGTGTTTTCATTTTCAAGAGAACTTTGTTAAAATGCAAAATTCCTGACAAATGTTTAACTTTAGTATCCTGTATCTTATTAGAAAATAATAAACCTTGCTGGAGTCTGGAGATAGGGAGTTAAGAAAACATTGTGAGGAATGTAATGGTTGGAGAGATGTACAGCACCAAGCAAAAACTGTACTTGCTTCTCTTTTGAACCAAGCCTGGACAAGGCTTATGTCAGTCAGTTCAGAGAAACTTTGGTTCAATTCAATTGGGTCCAAAATGTAAAGTGAGAATGTCAAAGAGTCTTGTTACCTTAGAGCAACTTAATTGAGAGGTTCAAAGCACCCATATCTATTTTTTAATTTGATAGAAATCCTAGTTGAAGCCTTGCAGGACAGTGATTGGGTCTTTATTGATCCCAGTTGAGAAGTGGAACCCAGTCTGACTACTCTTCACTCTTTGATGTATGTGCTCTTTCTCTTCTTTGATTGCTTTTCTGTTTGTATAGTTCTCCATCCTCTCCAACAAGAATTTTACAAAACCTTAGGAAGAGAACTACAGACTCACAATAAACATTAGTTAATGACTTAATGTGCTGTGTCCAAATAAATTGTTAATGACTAAATTCACAACAATAATGACAGCATTTGAATACTTGAAGCAACAAACTTTAGTCATAGACAAATCTTCATTTCTCAAATTTATATAGAAGAATAAGTTCAACAAAAGTGATGAATATGGGTATTATAAGGAGATATTGGCCATGGGACATGAGGAATACAAGAAGTACTCTCTTCATGGGTTGATGAATGGCTCAACTACCTACCAAGCCACCTAGCTGGAAAATCAAGCTATCACCAACCTCCCTACCCACTCCATTGTCCACATCCAGACTCATAACAAGTCTGCATCTAATAGTGCAACTGCTCCTTCAACAGCTCCACATCTTCTATAGAAAAAAGTCTGAGCTCCTCTCTATGGCATGATAGGATAATGATAAAGATGAGAAAGATGACTAACATTAGTATTTTTGTCAGATACACTCCACTAGATATTTTTATGTATATTATATAACTTAATCTTTTAAAATTGTTTTCTGGAATAGATATTATTCCTCTTTACAGAAGAAAAAACTACATTCGAAGTTTGTTTACCTGGCTAACAAGTGTAGGGAAAGAGAATTGATCTAAGGCCACTTATTCCCCAGAGTATGTGCTCATAACTACTATGTTATACTTCCTTATCTATCCTAAACCAAACTGACAAACAAGAAGAAAGTCTCCTTTTTATCTTTTAAGAGGTCCAGTGTGTAATTGAACCAAAGTGGTTTCAAGCAAAAGTCCTACAATTTACTTAGCAAAAGCTAACTAGTTAGCTAAGTGGCTCAGATGAGCCAGTGATTCCTTAAATCAACATTGAAGTCCCTGTGGTATGCAGAAATAGGGAGCAGTTTTTTGCTTTTATATACTGACTTGTTCAACTTTTTATATAATTTATACCTTTATGGGTTATAGAATGATACTTTTAACCTCTCTTTTGTAGATCAAATACAGATTCCCAAAAACCACTGGTGAATAAACATTTTAAATTTGACCTGGTAGCATTGCCTTTCAATCAGTAGTTCTACATCATCATTATCTCATTTTTGTCTGTACTAAAATATGTGTGTCTGTAACTATTAGAAAATTTTAGTTTGCTTTATTTATTGCTCTGAATTATTTTTTTTGTTTCAATTATATTAAAAAAAGAAAATAAATGTACTGAAACATATTTATGTCAGAGACAACAATGGAAGCCACTGGGCATGCCGATAGCAATGCTTTAGCCTCAATTGGAACTCCTTTAGAATTACGCAGGTTACCTGTGCTTTGAACTATTAAGGAAAAAGAAAAAGATCAGCCGTATGCTCCTATTCCTGAAAATGTTTTATGAAAAGATGTGCTCAAAGATCAAAGTATGATTAGGAGTCTTTAATATTATAAGCTCTGAAAATGGAGACCCTCCTTTTTTCACATACAAATATGGTTTAAATAATACATAGTCTATCTTCATGAATGTTTTCAGAGACATTGCTTCTGATTGCATAGGACATAGATCTTTCAGGTTTTTTGCATGAAGAAGAAAGAGATTCAAACGTTCGAATCCCTGTTTTCTCAGCATCATCCTTTTCATTTACTTAAAATTTCAGTCAGAGAACAGTTTGTTTTTCATTCCTAATAGCAACAGTTGTCTTGGTGCTTGATTTGCTGTGGAGCCAGTAGGCAGGGTTCTATCTGAGGCGACTGATTAAGCAAGAATTTAGGGACCAGGTGGATGGCTGGGAGAGCTAGTAGAAGAGAGCCCACGAGGAAGGCAGCAGAAGCAGACAGAAGCTTAGCCTGCCTCTGGTGACAAGGTCTTCAGAGACTCTTCCTCCAGGCTGGGTTTGCAGCTGGGAACATAAATCTCCCTCCTGACCAGGGGCTTATTAACATTCTAAGTATCACTTTTAATTAAATTTCTTAAATGCTCATTTAGCTTCTAGTTAATAAGGCAGGATTGGATGTCATGTATGATCCAGCAGGTTGTTTTTAAAGAATAAAATAAAATAAAGAAGCCCCGAAATAAGTGGCAGACTGTTTCTGTGCCAATGTGGTGCCCAAACCACTGGCCACTGTCGGCTTTGCAAATGAACATAGGTCATTTTTTAAGTTACTTTTCCTGATAGATGAGTTCAAATATTTATTCCTAGGAAAATCAACATATTGTTCTCTGATGACTGCACAAATTCAATCTGCTTTTTAAAAATTTAGTTGAAATTGTTTCAGATTTATGTAGTAAAGTACTCCCGCAAATAGAAAACAGGTAGTTCTAAGATAGTTCTGCAGATAGGATCAGTCAGGCTCTGAATGCCCTTTCTTGAGGTGATAATGTTAATAATAAAAATAATCACAGTTAGAGTCACTATTTACTGTCTATTACCTGTTTGTCACTGTAGTCACCACTTCACTTATAAATCCTCCTTTAATTATTACATCAATCCTGTGAGAAGGACTAATATCCAATTTAGATGCTGAAACTGAGACAAAGAATTTAATTTGCACATGATCAAAGAGCTAGTTTGCGTTACTAGAGAAGTGGCAATTGTATAAATAAGAATCAGTCTTTCCTCTTTAGTTCTCTTCTCCATCTCAACTTCTTGAAAATCTGAGAACACAGTGTAGAATAATAACCTTAGCATTGAACAGACCCAAGAGACTTACTGGCTTAACAATCTGTTAATGTGAAGGGGAGGAAGGTGGGAGGCTGGCAAGAAGAAGGATCACAGCACCGTTATCACATTGGAAGAGACATGAGAAGATGCAGAACATCATCACTTTCCCCTCAATACCATGTGTTCATGTTCTACTGACACTTCTAACTCAGGACAGCGGAGGATTGTAGAAAGCTAGGTTTTGTAGTCAAAACCTAATCTGAGCCTCAGTGATGCCTTTTGCCACCATGTTAGACACATTGACCCTTGGTCATGGGTGTGGGTACATGAACCAGGCTTGGTCGGTCATAGTGTCCCATTACCATGGACACAGATATGACCTTTGGATGCTTGTAGTCTAAGCCTGTCTAGAGACGTGAATTATGTTTGAAGAGAGTCGTAGCTCTGTCACTGAATAATGCATGACCTTGAGCCAGAATTTGACCTTTCTTTCTGAGGTAAAATTATATAATAGGATTAGATTAGGTTTTCTCTTTCCAACAAGCTCCGGTGGTTTATTACTCTATTTGAAAGAAAATACACTCCTAGTCTTTTATTCGATAAGTTGGGTTCTATAAAATATCAGATATGGAAGGGAGTTTTTTTGAGGCCAAAAAAAAAAAAATCTCTTTTAGGTGGCTATGAATAGCTAAGACAAAAATATTTTTTAAATGAGTTTTTTTTAAAAAGACTGTGCATTGGGATTTGGAAGTCTCTTTTGAAATAGCCTTTGGAAACTAACCCACTGACAAATAACTTTGTAATTTTTGGTGCTTTTTTTCTGACACATGACTCTAGACTAAATGGAGGGAGGTTTTATGAAGACAGTGTTTTTAAAATGCTGAGAACCTGTTATTACAGCATAAGGACTTTGAATAGAATTGTGCTAACAGGAAACAATAAATGGCTTTTAAAATAAGATGCCCAAGGGAGAAAAAGAACTCATGAACAAAGCATGTTAAAATAAATACTTGTTGAGTACATAATACATTCAACAAAGAATAAAACTTTTTAATAAACATTTTCTATTGAAAATCAGAAGGTGGCAGCACTGCTTACTGAATAGACTCATTTAACAGCTCCAAAGAAACCTGCAGCGAGTATAAGCCATTTTGTAAATTAGAAGTAGCAGCTCTAAGTCTATTAAAAATGAAATGATTATTGATAAATTGCACCTCTGGGACCTCCAGGCATCTTTGGGAGTTTGGCATACTAACCCAGGTATGAATAGTTTTTGCTTCCAAGGATGCAATGAACCAAGAAGCTTACCAGAATTAAGAGTGAGGCTCTAGACAGTTTCTGGTTTTTGGCCAAATTTATTTTCATATGGAAAAAAAAAGTAAAAGCCCAAAATGTGGTCCTCAGATTGGTAGCATCAGAATTATTTGATAATTTGTAAGAAATGCTAGTTTTCTAGGCCCACCTCAGGTCTACTGATCAGAAGTTCTGAGGGAAGTGTCCAGAAATCTGAGTTTTCTAAGCATCTCACTTGATTCTCATGCACACTAAATTTTGAGAACTAAAGGTATAGGGCTTGAGACTACCATTGTTATTCATATTTTAAAATACAGGGCAAATCCTAAAATAATACCTTGCTGTAGGATTTACCACATGTGGTCTTTGTTATCACTTTAAACTTTAAATAAGCTTGAATAATAAATGTGGGAAAAGAAGAGTAACCTGAAAGAAAGTAATCTCTTAAAAATAGACCAGAACAATCAATAATAAAGGAAGAAACTAGACTTTTTACTACATCATTTAAATTTCTCCCTATTTTACAATAGCAAAAAGTTCTTCAGAAAAAAATAATTTTATTTTATTTCTAATATAATTTTCTATATTAGAAATGTTTATAGCTTATTCCTTAATATATTGAGAAAGAAAACTTTAAAAATGACTTTTAATTGTTCTCAGAGAGAATAAATACATAATAAAACTAGAACACAAGTTAACTGTTCAAACAGGAGAAAGAAAAAAAAACTGAAAGTAAAAAGTCACTTATATTTAAAAAGCATAAAAACTTTTGGAAAAAGTAATTTTGCTACTATAATTGGAATTGACTAAAGTCTAGTCCAAACAAAATTTATTTGTTTTATTAATTAATTTGTGGTTTTATGGTGGATGATAGATAATGGAACCATTATTCCATTAAGTAAAAGATCACAGCATAGAGAACAAGACCACAGGTGAAACACCCAAAAGCGGTGGCCAGCCATGCTCAGAGGATGTCAGGACAAGCAATCTTTTGATGTGACCACAAATTTCCAAGACTCCATCCATAAAGTTTATTAAGGCACGACATCCCGACTTGATCATTCCCTCAAAGAAGGTCTTTTTAACCCAAACCACAAGAGACATGTTAATATTACCTCTCATGCCTTTTTTCCCCCAATTTACTATGAGCAGCAGAAGTAAAGAGTCACCCAGAGAGTTTGTTAGCTAATCTATATGCAGTCTTCTCAGAGAATCTAAATGAAGCATCAAATTAAAAAGAAAAATGTGATTGATGATCATAATATCAGATCACAAGAAATTAGTGAGGTTTTAATATCCTAATGCATTCATCTCCTCTGTGTGGATACACTTGTAAAACAAGCCTCCTATTTGGGTTCATGAGTCACAGCATTATTATTTCTGCTTCTCTGACTGATTTGTCCATGTTTTAGGCTAAACTTCTCTCCTTCCTCTGCTGACACTATATATTTTTGTGACATGTTGACATGATTTACTAAGGTTTAGTTAAGTGTAATCACATTTCCAAGGATGCCTTGGTCCTGGGAAATATTTTTGTCACTGACTCACAGCACAGTAGTGCTTCTCTTTCTAATAATAACTCTCATGGTCAAGTGTTCCCTTGTGCCAGAACCTTAAAACACCAGCGTGCTTAATTTTAGACCTCCTAAAGTTTACATTCCAACTGAGAAAACAGCCAATGTAACAGGCAACTACAATTCAGTAGTGAGAGACAACCAAAAAGAGGAAGATAAGTGGGCTATGGTGCACTAAAGGGACAGCTAGCCTTAATATTAAAGTTAAGGAAGTCTGGCTTTGTCATGCCTTGTATCTCTTGTCTAGCTGTCTCAAGCCCGGCATCAGCGGCAGAAGGCCTCACATTGCAGCTGGTACTATTGAGGCACCTCCAAGCCCAGTGCACTGGCAACCAAATATGGATAGCTTGATGACTCTTGTCAGGTGGCCCAGGGCAGGGCATAGGCTAAGGCTGAACTTGGCCTGTGGCAGGTCCCTCTCAGGAAGCTCCAGGGCTGACACGCCTGGTGACTGGCTTCGAGCCAGAGCACCATCTAGAGCGTCACTGGAGGACAACACATCCAAAGGACAGACTGGGCAGGTACCAGAGTCCTGCTGAAATGAGTTCTGCTCAGGGCCATTCTCCTCCTCACAACCAAGATAGCCAGAGGGTCAGTCCCTCCCACTGATGTTCAAACAGCAACCAAGGCTCAACTATCACCAGAGGACACACACAACCTATACAAGGGACACACCTGAAATACCTGGCTCAGGTGACCAGGAAAGACTGTACCATTGGGCTTCACAGGACACCTACTATATTAGGCCACGCTACAAGACTGGGAGAATTAGGAGCCCTACCTGATACATAAAAACAAATGCAGGAAGCCAGCCAAGATGGGGAAACAAAGAAGCATGTCCCAAATGAAAGAACAAAACAAAGCTTTAGAAAAAGAACTAAACAAAACAGAGGCAATCAATCTACCTGATGCAGAGTTCAAAACACTGGTTATAAGAATGCTCAATGAATTTAACAAATAGATATAAAACATAAAAATGAAGATAGAAAGCATAGAAAGAACCAGTAAGAAATGAAGAATACTATGACTAAAATCAAGAATATATTACAGAAAATTAACAGTAGATTAAATTAAGCAAAAGATTGAATTAGCTATTTGAAACACAAGGTAGCAGAAAACACACAACCAGAATAGCAAAAGGATAAAAGGATAAAAACAAAGGGGCCTCTGGGACAACATCAAGTATACCAACATATGCATCATCAGGGTACCAGAAGAAGAGAGCAAGAAATTGAAAGCCTATTTAGAGAAACGATGATAAAAAAATTTCCTAACCTGAAGAAGAAAATAGACATACAAGCCCAGGAAGCACAGAGTCCTAAATAAGATGAACCCAAAGAAGCCCACACCAAGATACATCATAATTATAATTAAAATGCCAAAACTTAAAGTCTTGAAAACAGCAAGAGAAAATCAGTTAGTTACCTGTAAGGAAGCTCCCAAAAGACTGTCAGCTGATTTCTCAACAGAAACTTTGCAGGCCAAAAGGGATTGACACAATATATTCAAAGTGATGAAAAGCAAGGATAAACAACCAAGATTACTCTACCCAATAAAACTATTATTTAGACTTGAAGGATAGATAAAAAGCTTTCCAGATGAGAAAAGCCAAAGGGGTTCATCACCACCAAATCAGTATTACAGGAGATATTACAGGGACTTCTTTAAGAAGAAGAAAAAAGAAAAAGACATAAATCTGAATAAGAAAATGGCAATAACTATATAGCTATCAATTGTTTTAAATGTAAATGGATTAAATGTTGCAATTAAAATACTTGGGTAGATGAATGGATAAAGAAAACAAGACCCCCACATATGTTGCCTACAAGAGACTCACAGAGACTGAAAATAAAATGATGAAGAGATATTTTATAAAAATGGAAACAAAAAAGCTGGGGGTAGCAAAACTTATACCAGACAAAATAGACTTTAAAACAAAGGCTATAAGAAGAGACAAAGAAAGACCCACTAATCTCACTTCTGGCTATTTATTTGAATAAACGCAAAATGCTCTTTGGAACAGACATGTACATCCCTATTTTCACTGCAGCAGTATTTACAATAGTCAACATATGGAGGCAACCTGGGTGTCCATTAATAAATGAATGGATAAAAATGATGTGGCGCATATATACAATGAAATATTACTTAGCCATAGGAAAAAAATGATATTTTGCTATCTTCAGTGACATAGATGAACCTAGAGAGTGCTGTGCTGAGTGGAGTAAGTCAGACAGAGAAAGACAAATGCCATATGATATCACTTACATGGGGAATCTAAAGAACAAAATAAACAACAATAAAAAAAAAAAAACAGAAACATACTCATAGATACGGAGAACATTTTGATGTTTGCCAGATGAGAAAGAGGTAGGGGTGGGTGAAAAAGGGAAGGGATTAAGTAGTACTAATTAGTAGTTACAAAATAGTCATGGGAATGTAAAGTACAACATAAGGAATATAAGCAATAATATGTAATAACTATGTATGGTGTCAGATGGGTACTAGATTTATCAGGGAGATCACTTTGTATGATAACTGTCTAATCACTGTGTTGTACACCTGAAACTATATTATATTGTCTACCAATTGTAACTGAAAACACTTCTAAAAGTAGTAAGAAAAACTATTGCAGTCAGGATACGAACTCAGTGTGTGTTCTTACGTGCTTTTATCACTGCCTTCATGCTGGAGGGAAAAATAGTCTGAACTAGTTAGTGGTAGCAGAGAAGCAGATAATGCCACACACTTGAGAGCTATTAAGGAACCAGAAAGGGCAAGTCTTTGTAATTGCTTGAAACTAGGTGTTTGGCTATGTTAAAGAAGATTGTATGAAGAAGTTTTAAGGTTGACTCAGGGTCACTACAAATTTTGCTTTCATCTTAAGTTGGACCTTCTCTATCCTTGGACAGTCTTTTTACTTGTTTTCTGGCTTCATCTCTTTTTCTTCACAACAACAAACTCAAACCTTCTCCATTCTTCTACAGATGGTGTGCTATTCCATCTCTGCTCAACTCTAGTAATTGATTACATTTTCTACTTGTTTTTAAATCTGTGGCTAAGATTGACAATAATGTCCTTTTTGTCGGGTCCAAATTAAGTGACTGGTTCTTTAACTAGATATTTAGAATATAATGTGAAGAGACAGAAATCAATAAAAAGCAAGACCTCTTGATCTTTTGCTCATAATATCAAATAATAGCATATATTTATACCCTGGTTTCTCAGCCTTTTGACAAAGAGGTTTCTGTTTATTTTGTTTTAAATGTCTGAGATGATAAGACTTCCAGCCTCAGGAGTGACAGATAGAATGAGTGGTGGAAAATGTTCATCCATGGTAGAGCCCTGAAGATCACTTCATTCTCCAACAATTGCAGGAGGCTGTGTGACTCTCTCCTTTGTTTCAGATAATTGATAGTGATGACATCCAGTAACTTTTATTTTCTCAAAGGCTAACCTTTGCTGTTTTAAAATAGAATTATTATAAAGTAGCATACATAATCATGAAGAAAGGTCCAGGTGCTTTCATTTTCTTCCATTAAAAAAACTTATATAAATTATTTCTTGAGCTAAAATGGACAAGGCCTTATGGTTTTACTTTATGAATATTAGTTTATTAAACCAATCTCTTTCCAGATACAAGAAGAATTATCACAGGAAAATGTCCAAGATCTCCTAATTATTTCACTGCTAACCTCTGTGGCATGGTACATGTAGTACTTTGTCAGAAATGTCATAAGAAAATACGACTGACTGGGTGGCTTAGGCAATAGAAATCAATGGTCTTATATTTCTGGAGAATGGAAGTTCAAGATCAATGGGTCAGCAGGTATGGTTTCTTCTTAGGCCCCTCTCCTTGGCCTACAGATAGCCATCTTCTCCCTGTGTGGCCTTTTTTCTATGCATGCCCATTTTGTTGTCTTTTCCTCTTATTAAAAGGACACAATTCAGATTGGATTAGGGCCCACACTAAAAGCAACATTTTAATTATCTCTTTAAAGAGCCTGCTCCAAATACAGTCAGATTCTGAGGTACTAAGGGTTAAGATCTTCAACATATATATTTTGGAGAGATATAATCAGTCCATAAAAACACATCCTTGTATTTATTTTTATCATTATTCAGAAGCAACAACAATAACAACAAAAAGATAAAAACACCCCCAACTCAGAAAAAAATATAGAACTATAATGACACTCAGTTTAATAACATTTTCAGGCTTGGAGACCAGTAAGTTTTCAATATTTTCAAGGGTACACTTTTTTGTAATGCTTTAGCCCTATTTTGCTTTTCTTAAAATAAGTAAGGGTACAGAAGTTTCAAGACTCCAGATAATATAAAAATCTTTCAGATGGTTTCACTTTCCTTTCTCTATTCTGAGATAAAAAAAATACTGATTATTATCTATATTAGTTCCATTCCCCTGCATATGAGTTTCTTTTTTTTTTTTTAATGTTCAAGCAAATCAGCATGTCATGAGAGTGGCAGAGGATTTTGCTTATAATCAAGAATCACCATCAAAGGAAGAAATATCCTGGCTCTTCCATAATCTTTTATGGTACTTCCAAAAGGAAATCTGTAGACATTTGAGTTGAGAAATGTAAAATCTGAATTTCTGAGAAAGAAGCACACGAATCTTGCTGATAAGTTAGTCAATCAAGTTTTTTTTTTTCTAAGATAGATAAAAAACATTAACTGGAGTAATTATTAAGGATATTTAGAATTTTAAAGGGGAATTTTCTCAAGATTCACTCCCACATATATAGTCACATCCCCAAGCCTATCCAGACCTACTCATATACTTATTTCTTCCCTACTGAACTGGGAAAGAAGTCTCTCCAGTCCTTTTTAAGTCTCCTTCAACTATTCTCAGGATTTCATTATCTTTCTCTGGGATTTTGCATTTTCAACTATCCACTCTCTAGGCAATATCTCACCCCTTCTTCCACTGGTTTCCTCCTACTAAATTATAAACATGCTCATGCATCTTCCCAATTACACAAAATTAGAATACATCTATATACATGTCTGACCAAATTCTGAATTTCTCAACTGCAAAAACTGTCACATTTATTCTGTGTCTTCACTGCTTAGCATGGTTCCCAGCATATTGCTGCTCTTTGAAAAATATCTGATGAATAAATTAATGAATGAAAGAACATTCATACAGTGCAAAACTTTCAGGCAAAAGTTAGTCAGTTGAAAACATTTTAATGATGCAAAATAATTGGATACTATTTAGAAAAATAAAATTGAGTGTTCGACTTTATTGAAAGACAAAGTCTATAAAATAAGAAAAGTTTGTAGTAAATTATCTGGATAATAAAATTTCCCAAAAGAGCCAATGCTGCTAATTTGGGTCAAGCTTCCTTTTTTCTTCACTTTACTCAAATAGAAGTGGGGCCATAAATTATTTTGCAAAAATAATGCAACATTTCACTTTCTTTTGGCTATATACTTTGTGGTACAAAGTGAGAAAATAAAGCCTAAACATCTTAGTGTAGTTTGTCTGATAACCTGAATTTTCTGTCATGATATATAAATAGTCAGGCGTTGAGAGACTTCAAGAGTTTTCAGGATCATATTTAATAATAACCCTAGACTGAATAACTTTTTTAGTGAGTCAATCTTTCAATCAATAAGTGTTTGCCAAAATCTTCCTAAATGCACAGTAACTGTGTTAAGTGCTAAAAAGAATGAGAAAACCTGTATAAATGTACCTTCTATAATTGTTTTCATTTACATTGATTAACAAAAATAATAGATGTGAAATAAATAGGAAATAGTAGAGTAGAAATGTTTGTGGTCTTTAGGAATTATTGCAAACTAAAAAACAAAACAAAACAAAACAAAATAAAACCAAATAAAAAAGAATTATATTCTTTTCATACTGGTGACTAGGACAGTACTTACAATATGATAAATATTAGTTTTTACCTGCTTATCTAACTCAACTCATTGAATTTAATCAGACAAGTCTCCATACAGCAGAAAAAATGCACTCAGGCTTTGTCCTTTCTTGAGCTACATTGAGGTTCTTGACAGTGGTCTGAACTTCTGTCTGAGTGAATAATGTTTACAGGTGTCTCCTCCATCAGTCTGATTCCAGAAGACATCTTTTGGTTTACTACAAGTTTTTAAGGAAGGATGCAGTGGTCTGTGCAAAGGCTAACATTTGTGCAGTAGAGAGCCTTCTGCCTGACAGATAAACATCACTCCAGCCTTTCATAAGCCTTTTCTTTTGTAAAGAAAGCTTGATGGAAAGGAAAATCTGTAAGACTTCAAGGAGAAACAGTGGCAAGATGTAATCAATAGGAGGCATACTTATTCCCATCTCAGGAAATCCAGATATCAGTGTGTTTTTATTTCAGAAGGCTGGCATCCAAGAAAGTCACTTGCAATTACCAAGATCCCAAAGGACAGCACAGGGCATGCAAAACAAATGAAATGGAGAATCGAGTGACATGGGATCTGCTCTTAGCCCTGTCAAGGACTAGCTCTGTGACCTTGCGCAAGACACTTCCTCAGCTATGTGATGCAGATTGTTTTACCCACCTCACAAGGCTTCTTTAAGAATAGAGTGAAATAAAATATATAAAAGCACCCCACACAGTTCTTGGCACAGTATAAGAATTAAAACCATAGCTAATGTTTGAGCAGGCTACCTGCTTGGATGATTTCAGAAAAAATAAAAATTCATTGCTATGGTACACCCCCCAAAACATAACAGTTTCTCAGCTGATTGCTTAATTGTCTTCATAAGGGACAAACTGTTTATTCCACCCCAGGTGGAAAAAATTAAGACTAGAAAATAGAGTTGAAAAGATAGCCTATGTTGGAATCCCTCTTTCACCTCTGCCCAGTTATATGAACTTTCGGGTGAGTTAATATTTTTGAAGTTCAGTTTCCTTTTCTGTAAAATTAAGAGGTAGAAATGTAAGTTAGAACATTTGAGTTGGACTAAGATGAAAAAGAAGGACAAGAAGGACAATTAACTGCTTACTGACCCCAGGCTCCTTCAGTGGCTACTCTACCCATGAAACACACATTCATCACCTCTGATAAAGAGACATAGACTCATAAATGTGTGCGATAATTATCCAGGAATCTCTGCACTGTTTTTTTCTCTCTCCTCTTATGAGTCTGTTCTTCCTGCCATATGTGTGAGATGTTCAGATTGTCTTTTGGAAGCCCAGAAGCCCACTTCTGCAGCTCTCATCCTAATGCAGGACAGGGGTCTCCCATAGAACCACCTTTCTTTTTTTTAGAAATACAGGCTCCCTTCTGAGTCATCTCCAGTTTAGTTTCCCTGTTTCCTAGTTTGTGGTGTCAGAATCTCAATTTACCAATAAGATTAAAACATCAAAGTAACATAATCCTTGATCAACATCTGATAAATCATTGCTTTGCTACAAAAGTTTTTCTACATGTTAGGAAAATCTACACTAATCAAAATAAAGAAATGTTCATATGAAAAATTTTTTGAGAGATTTAGGTCAGGAATCTTTCTTTCCTAACATACCTTCTACTATCTTTTCTACCTGTTCACAAGTCCTTTTAGAAACAAGGCGAGCTGTCATTCATTCAGTTAATACATTTGACTAAGAGTATGAATGACAATTGAAAGTCAAGGTAAATCTCTGTTCTTAAAATGACAACACATAGACATCTGTCAATTTTACCTGCCAAGTGTTCATTTACATTCCTCTAGAACACTTAGATTGTCCTTCTCAGTGCATGCAGTTCCATTGAGACTGTCAAATTAAGACCCTTCATTCCTAGGCTAGGAATGGGCAGCAACTCAACTTTGCTCAATCAGACTATTCTCAAAATATGTTTTTTGGGCCAAAATGAGACCTGATTATTTATTCATCATGAAGGCTTGGATGTGCATCTGTTCTTGCTGCCTAGATAATCAGATTCTTACCCTATGATCAGGTTGTTCAACAATTCCTCTGATCTGTAGGCTATCCCCTTCTTTCCAATGAACTTATTTTTTTTCTAAGCCAAAATACATTTCTATTCCCTGCAACTAAATAATCTAAGTAATACATCTAAGAAAAATATAGCACATTTAGAAGGCATGATGTTGGAGGCATCATGTAAATGATGAAGAGAAATGTAAAGGGAGAGCTGGATTGGTGCTGAAGGTTATAAGAAAGAATGTTAAAAAAAAAAAAAAGAGTAGTAAGGCCTAGGGACTCTTGCTTGAAATTGCTGGAGGATAGTGAATCCTCTCTTTTTTCCTCACCTTGGCCTATGAGGGTAGAGAAGAGTCAAACTTTTGTTATATGCTCAGTATATAACAATATTCCCCAAGATATTCTTGGTACCTGTGAATGAGACTTTATTGGGAAATAAACATTGCAGATGCAATCAAGTTCAAATGAAGCCATTAGGGTGTGCTGTAAACAAATATGACTGCTGTTCTTAAGGAAAGAGCAGGATACCATATGAACGCAGACATACAGGAGATGATAGCTATTTGAAGACAGAGGTAGAGATGGAAGTTATGCTACTACAAACCAAGGAATACTTGAGTCCACCATGAAGTGGGAGAGGCAAAGAATGATCCACTTCTAGAGGTTTCAGAGAAAGAGCATGGTCCTGCTGATAGCTTGATTTCTGATGTCTCTCCAGAACTGTGTTTTTGTTGTTTTAAGCCACTCAGTCTGCTCGTTTGTTACATCAGCCTTAGGAAACTGATACATTCCTCATCTGCATTCCTTTCTTACCCACTGAAGTATTAAGGTAGAGTCTGAGGCGTAAATAGCCCAAGGCCAAAAGGGAAGGGAGAAAAGGGAGCTCTCTCACCACCATCAAACTGAAAGATTATTTCAGCCACACAGGAATGTCTGGAACCTGACTTAGCCAGTCCAATAACATTCAAATCAAGACAGGCCTGTTGACTTCCTAAGTGAATTATTTTGGAGCTTGCTCTTGAGGCTCTGTGCCAAGTCATGATATGTGAAATGCAGGTGAGTTAATTTGCCCCAAAATCTCAGCATATTTGTGTTTAGATACATGTCAAAACCCAATCCATGTTTATATAGCGCTTCTAGGATACTTAATAGTGATTCCCCATCCCTATCCAGGAAGAACCAATGCCCTATTATGAGTTTATGGATGACTGGGAGAGAACAACAGAAAAGTCAAATTTGTTTTAAGATAATGTTTTCATATTCAAACCTGAAGTTTACATAAAAAATATAATTTAACTTGTGAAGTTAAAAATAGGAGTAAAAGCAGGTAAGATGGAATTTTTAAATCTCAAGAAAACAATTATTTTAGTAATAGTCAAGTATAACACTGTAGAACAGATTATAGTTTTTAAAATAATTTTATTTCTGAGGATTTAGTTTCTAAACAAGTGTATTCAATACTAAATACATCATATTCTGACCGAGGAGTTTTCATTAAGGCATAGATATAATTATTACAACTTCTATAGGTAAAAAGAACAATATGTATTCCAAATTCTGTAAAACATAAAAATATATTGAAAGGTTGTCCAGTGCCAAAACTAATAGCTCAGGTATCCAAGCTTTATTTCTGGGTTTGGATGCCAGCTCTGCAACCAAATATCTGTATAATCTCTATGCCTGCTTCCCCATACTTGAAATAAATATTATATAACACTCCAACTTGCTGACATGTAAAAGATATGGTTGTAAAGATTAAATGATTTAACATTTTTGAAAGGTATAAAACACAAAAGTTTTATAGTGCCACATAGAAAGTGCTGGATAAATATTAACTTTTGATGATGGTGTCTCCTCTGAGTAGAATCGATGGCTTATGTCTTGGTGGTAGACATGGTGATAGAGTTTTGATCTTGCTGTCAGATTATTTAAGACTAAAGGTAATGATTATTCTAAGCAAAACACAAAGTTCTAGACTACAAATGCAGTAGAGAATATCTCTGACTGAGAGAAACCTAGACTACTTCCCAGAGATGGTGGCATTTGAACTGGTCTTGAAGCAGTCTTAACTAAGCAGAGTTCTGGATCCACTGGCACAATCAAAGCACAAAACAGTTTAAAGATTCAGAGCTGGCTGCGCATGAACACACAGAGATCAGTAATTGGATATGCTTTTAACTGGAAAAGTCTGCTGGCAGTTGTATCTTTACCAAGGAGCTTGAACCTTATTTTTACAGGCAACAGGAAGTCATAAAAAAATGTTTGAACAAAGAGAGACCAGATTATATAGTTTCACTTGTAAAAATAATGTATAAGTAGACTATATTAAAGGTGTGGGAGGTTACAGAAAGAGAGAATAATTTGAAGGCTATTTTTAATAATCAAGTGAGAGGAAAAAATCAGTGAAGATTGACTTGTAGTTGAATTTGGTGTTGGAACGAGCGATGATTTGCATGTGCTGTAAGTGGGAATGACCTGGAGTAAGACTGGCATATAATGCTCAGGAAGGGCATAATTCTAATCAGGAAGTAGGAGAAAATGATAAAGAGAGCTGTCTACACTGGAAATCAATTTGAAATAGAAGCAGTTATCTAGAGAATGCAGGCTAATGAAAGAGTTTTCATGTAGGGAAAGAGTGGGCGAACTATGGCCAAATGGTCATATTCTGTCTGCTGCTTGTTTTTGTAAAGTTATATTAGAATATAGGCACTCTCACTAGTCTATGTTTTGTCTATGGCTACTTTTGTGCTACAAAGGCAAAATTGACTAGTTGTGAACATGTGGACCCAAAACCTAAAATGTTCCCTCTCTGGACAGAAAACACTTGCTAACTCCTAATTATGAATATCCTGATATTGAGGTAAATTTCAGAAATTGATTTAGCTCACGTACCCACCTTGCTATTTATTTTTGAGGTGTAATAAAAACAGCCTCTGAAATTTCAAGCACTTTAATTAGAAACTTAGGAACTAGCATTTTTTAAAAAGAAACATGGGTGGAGAATACATCTACTTCAAACCAGCATTTTTTACTTTATTGAAAAAAGGCTTTCACATAAACCTATGTACTAATAGGTTTTGGTTTGTTCCACTAGAGAGAGGAAAATAAAAGGAATACCATACCAGATTATTTTAATTCAGTGGCAGAAATTTTGAATCAGACCTGCACTCTAATCCAAGTTACTGAATGAAAAGTATAAGGAAATACATGGCATGGTGATTGCTTTTAGGAATTTTTAAATCTCCATAGGTAAATGTCAATATATGAAAACCAAATGAAAACAATGTAAGTCAATATTGACTTACAAAAAGAGAATTAATATGTGAATTAATTTTTATTTCTTTCTCCTTTTTGTAGAGTTAGAGACAAAGACTAGTGTTCATAGAAACTAAATAATGTTTTGAAAATGAGCATTTTAGATAATGTCTGAGGTTTATCTAAAATATGGAGTTTCTCTTGAAATATCTGAATATCTGACAACACTAGGCTTGCTGACCTAGCAATACAGAAGTCCCCTGGAGCTAGGTGTTGGCCTCCCCTTCACATGAGAAATATGCTCTTCTGTTCACACAATTTCTTTTATTTCTTCTTGTCTCTTGCTGAACCAGCTTCACTTATTTATATTACCCACTGGTCTTTTAAAGCAATTGATTTGCAATCCTTATTTTGGAAGCACTGTAGACTTCTTATTGGTGACTAGCAGTAGAGAAGAAGAGCTCTAATAATGTGCCTACCTGTCAGTTCTTTGACTACTTTTATGCCATGTCCCATTGCAGTTTCATTTTATCTTTCCTTTGCTTTATTTTTGTCTCTTTGTTTCCACCAACAGGAAATAGACCAAAGAGAATTGGACTATTGTCTCTCTTTCTAGTATCCATTTCTTTTCTCTTTCCCTCTCTCTCACCAAATTTCTCTTATTCTGATCCTTTACGTAAATGTCTTGTGAAGTGCCAATAAAAATAACCATAGTGACACAAAGCTCGATAGATGTCCCAGGGGTTCAAAGAGCAGAATTCTCTTTGGCTTCATACACTGGGTTCTATTTTTGCTGAGCCAAGTGCATTTGATTCAATCATTCATTTGCTCTGACCCCATTATCTATCTTCCTTTTTATCCATCCTTTCTCTACTCATAGGGCAAAAAATATCAATATACTTTTAACAAACTTAAAAGATAATTTAAAAATCAGTCAAAAAATTAGAGAACTCAAGTCTCAAATGGCTAAGTGACCTGCCCATAGCTACAGAATGTAGTCATAAAAAAAAATCTCTCTTCAGGAGAGGGAAGCCTGTGGGACTGAACCTGACGTTTCTGGTGCCTGGGCCCATTGCAGAGACGAAGACAAAGGCATCCAGAAGCCTGTGGAGGGTGGCCTGAGAATCATGCTAGATAAGGTGTCCACAGCTTCTATTCCTCTTTGTATTTGATGAGCAAACCCAAAGGAACCAGGAGAGACATTGTCATTAGAACTCGGAATAAGGAATAAAAGCAAACTGCTCTAAAGGTTTTGCAATGACAAAATGAAAATGGAAATGGGAATGAATATCATAAAGAACAAGGTATTTTATTTCTCTAGCTGTCTCATACCCTTCATTTTTTGTTAGTTCTGTATAATTTGCTATGCCATTTTAGAGTAAAGGAATGTGGAGTGTTCCCTCTTTCTCTCATTAAGAACTGAAACATAAATAAGAGAAGGATAATGGTAAGAAAGCCCTTTCCCAGCCCCACTCCTAACATCATTTAGATGTTCATCTCTCTCTCTCTCTCTCTCTCTCTCTCTCTCTCTCTCTCTCACACACACACACACACACACACACACACAGTATTATTTCTTTAGGATACATCTTATCTGACAACTTCCCTTTAAGAATAATAAACTATGCCCTTCACTAGTAAAAATGAGTCTTTGGTATGTCTTTGCTTTTATCAGTTGTTTATTCTTTGTAAGGGAGATAAGTATGATATTTTTTATTGCAGTGCTGTTGAAAGAAATTTTAGACACATAATATACTTTTTAATATGAATTACCAAAGTCATCTACAATGTACATTTTTCCATCACATGGTTGCATTCAATTGTGTTGATATAGAAACATTTGTCACTTATAGTTTTAACAAACATTAACATATAGGTGTGTTGTGGCCAACATTAAACAGACCAAACCAAGTATGCTCTCAAAGGCTGTTTATTAGCTGGCAGCTGTTCTTGCTAGGAGCAGCCCCGAACAAGAATCATGTCCAGTTTATATACAGTTGATTGTTTATGTCATGCAAGCAAGCAGGGTGACACAAGCTAAAATTGACAGTTAGCATATAAGCTCATTGTTACATTGTTACAAATTTCATGATTAACAGAAGGCGGTTAAGGGTTCTGGGAACTAGGCCTTTTTGCTTTAGTTAAATGTTACTAAGATATAGACTTCCTTTGCCTAGTTTTCAGGGTTTTTTATTAACTCTTTTCTTATAACATTTCAGCAGGCTGTCACATTCCACACTGTTTTTCAGGCATATACTAAATCTTTGATTCCCCATCAACTGGGGGTAACTGAGGTACCCCTGTTACTTGAGTAGATAACACCATCAATTTAACAGCCTGGACTCTGTTTAATATAATTTTTAAGGTAATTTAATATACATGGTCTAAACATCAGGCCTAGAAAAGCTAATATTAAAGGTCCTGCAACAGATGAAAATAAGGTTGTTAACCAAGGGGCCACATTAAATAAACCTTCATACCATGACTGACCTTGTCATAGTTGTTCTTCTCTCTCCTTAACTCTTTGTCTTACTAAGGCTAGACTATCTCTAATTATGCCAGAGTAGTTGGCATAAAAACAGCAAGTTTCTCCTAAGGCTACGCATAAGCCACCTTGTTTTAGAAATACAAGTCTAAGCCCCTTCTGTTCTGTAGTACAACTTCAGCCAATAAATTTAGGGACTTCTCTAAGCAATTAATAGATTTTTCTAGGGTAAGTAGATCTTCATTTACCTGATGGCTTAAGGCCTTAAAGTTGGAGTTTCCAGTTACTAGGGCATCTGTTTCTACTGCTGCCAACCCTGCAACTCCGAGTCTCACTACGAGTGGCGCTAGGATGGGGGCTCTCTTTCTTTCCTTTCCCATGTTACTTGTAAATGTTCCCGTCCCCCTTCTCCAGAATAGAAATATACTTGTGGCATCACATGTACCAACACACAAAACCCCGTTCTATTATTCCAATAGTGTAGACTTATGCAAGGGGTTAACCCGGTGTCGCAGGCAAACCAAGTCCCATTTGGAGCTGCAAGGTAATTGCTGGAGTGCCCCTCAACCTTTACAGTATTATTACAATTTATATAATATTGTGAGTTATTTACAGCATAACTAGTACCCTGCCCCTGTAAATCACCGAGGGTTAACTTTGGGGAAATTTCCCATAGGCAAACAGTAGCATTGGGGCTAGTGACATTCTGATTATTATTATTATTTCCTAAAATGGCTACAGTGTCAAGTCCTACATAATAAGAGGGGGGGTTGGGTTAAGACAAAGCTAACAATCACCTTTTACATTAGGGTTACTAGAAATAGCAAAAGAATAGACTGTGTTTAATATATTTAAAAGAGATGCCTGTGGGGTTGCAAAACTTTGTCCTAGTTTTTGGATTGGTATGGGGACAGAAACACTCTGAGTGGCTACAGTTATTGGCCCTTGGGGTATAGCTGAGCTGGGATTTAGTATAGGATTAGGCCCAATAGGTTGGGGTAAAGTCTTTACTGGTTTCTTCTGTATAGTTATTAAAAACCCTGGGTCTGTACCTGAGATATATAGTCTAAGGCCCCATGTTTTCCCTGTTAGCCAGACAGGATCAATCTATTGTTTTGCAGTTTATGATAATTGGGTTACAATTTCCTGGTGTTTGGCATCCAGTCTGAGTTGGGTGGTTAACGGTTAAGAAAGGGTCTGTATTTTTCTATGGTGCAACAGTTTCATAGCCCCATCTGGCACAGTAGTACTGGTTTGTCCCAGTGCAGTAAGCACTATCCATCTGAGGGGACATATATAGTTGCACATGTTATAAACCCTTTTCATCCCAGTCTAGTCCACACCCATACCTGGGGCCCTTTAAAAAACAGGACCCAAATCTTGATAACAAAATAGTGTTAAACATTTTTCCCAGTATATCACATAAATCTACCCAAAAAGAGGACTGATTCAGGGTAGAGTTACTGGTGATATTAGTCTCAGTGTCAAAACGGGTTAAGTCCCATCTAACCAAAAAGGGTTGGTGAGGATTAGCAGCATCACAAGCTGCAAGTACAAATATTAAACACGTGAAAGTCTTAACTTGAGGGGATCTCCAGCAGGCATTGCCTTCTATCTCTGGTCAGGGTCCAGAGGCTGGGCCACTTTGAGTCAGGTATGGTGGATCCAATGGTGTCGTCCAGCAACCTTAACCACTGTTGGCATTGTTAAGATGACAGGAACCAGGCCTTCCCACTGAGGGTCAAGAGCAGCAGGTTGTACTTTCTTTATCCAGACCCAGTCACCTGGTTGATGAGAGTGGGGCTGGGGAGAGAAGTGCTTGTCTTCTCTGGTGGCTGACACCAGGTGATTTACATCCCTACGGGCTAACTGTAAAGTCTGCAAAGACTTAAGCAAGGACAGATTATGTACTTCTATTTCCTTTCTACTTCCTAGTTTGGACAGTAAAGGGGGTAGATGCCCAAACATTATTTCATAAGATGTTATTCCTTTTACAGAGGAGGTACATTTAACACGGAGAAGTGCAAAGGGAAGGAGGTTTACCCAATTTTTGCCAGTTTCCAATTTATGCTTAGTCAATATTTCATTTAAAGTCTTATTCATCCTCTCTATCTGGCCTGAACTTTGAGGTCTATAAGCACAGTGCAATTTCCCTTCTATTCCTAATAATTTTGCCATAATTTGACTAGCTATAGTGATGAAAACTGGGCCATTGTCAGACTCCAATATTATGGGCAGGCCAAATCATGGAACTATCTCTGATACTATTTTCTTAGCTACTACTTGCGCAGTTTCATACTTAGTGAGATGAGCCTCAGTCCATCTAGAGTATGTGTCAATAAAAACTAACAGATACTTAAATCCAAAAGTTCCAGGCATAACTTCTGTAAAATCAAGCTTCCAGTGTTCCTCAGATCTCTTTCCTCTGAGTCTCATTCCTTGTTCTGTGGAGGTCCTTCCTTGGTTTACTTGTGCACATACTGCGTGCCTATTAGCTACGTCCTTGGCTAAACTCTTCAGTCCTGGAACATAATAATCCCTTTTAAATAGTTCAATCAATTTAGTTCCTCCCAGATGGGTGGACTGATGTGTTTGTTAAGTCCACTAACGTCTTTCCCAAAGCCTGAGGAAAGAACAGTCTTCCATCAGGGAGCTTCTCCATCCTTGCTCTCCTTCTTTTCCTCCCAGTCTTTCACTTAGTTCTAAGTTGAATGGGGCATACTCAGGCCTTTCTTCAAAGGTCGGGGGAAGGTTCAGAGGCAAAATGTCTATGAGCCCCACTGGTTTTCTGGCAGCATCCTTTGCTATCTGATCTGCAAAGGAATTCCCCTGTGCCACCTCAGTCTCTGAA
This sequence comes from Macroglossus sobrinus, assembly GCA_004027375.1. Lineage (NCBI taxonomy): Eukaryota > Metazoa > Chordata > Mammalia > Chiroptera > Pteropodidae > Macroglossus > Macroglossus sobrinus. Next base: position 582,885 of record PVKZ01000558.1, read on the forward strand.
TTTTGATGCCCAGGACAATGAATTATGGCTACCCTTTTTGGTAGCCAAATGGCTTCTAACAGGGCTAAGATCTCTTCCCTGTTTTTAATTTCTTTGCTTCCCAATGTTAAAAAGTCCCCTTTCCTTATATAAGGCTCCATGTATGTGGGCAGTAGCAAAAGCATATCTACTGTCAGTATAGGTGTTTACAGTCTTGTTTTTTCCCCACCGTAAAGCTTGGGTTAAGGCTATAAGTTCAGCCTGCATCTGGATTAGGCCAAGGCTCATCCTTCAAGTCCAGCCGTATTCCAGTCACCTGCTCAAGGTGCTAAATATAGTCATGTAATGGAGCCTGTGGGTCATCATCCAGGAGCAGCATGGTGGGGTTCAGGGTTGCAATTTTCAAAAACTGGATCTGTGGGGGGTTAAGCAACAGTACCTGGTACTGAGTGATCTGGGCGTCGGAAATCCATCTCTCAGGAGGGCTGTGCAGCATGGCTTCAGCCGCATGTAGGGCCACAATCTAGATATTTTGACCCAAGGTCAATTTCAAGGCTTCTCTGGTCAATATGGCAGTAGTGGCTAGTACTCTCAGGCAGTTAGGCCATCCTCCAGCCACAGGATCCAGTCTCTTTGAGAGAAATGCCACTGGTCGCTTTCAGGGTCCCAACGTCTGTATAAGGACCCCTTTGGCGATCCCTCTTACCTCAGTCACAAATAGCTGGAATGGTTTTTCCAAGTCTGGCAAGGCCAGGGCTGGGGCTGAAATCAAGGCCTTCTTCAGAGTCTCAAAGGCCTGTTGTTGTTCAGCTTCCCAGGTTAGTTTTTCTTCCCTTTCCTCTCATGATCCTTTTCCTTTTCAGGGCACTCATTTTTCCAATGGCCTTTCTTTCAAATGGCACACTGATCTCTTCCTAACCTGGGTATTCTACTTTGTCCATCCTTATCATTAGGTTTCCCCCTATTGTTAGGAGATTTCGTCCAAGGGGGTCGGTTTCCTTGTTGCCCCCCAAACATGACCTTCTGCACATCATCCCTGTTATTAAATACCTTCTGTGCTATCTCTATTAGCTTAGATAAATTCTCACCCTCAAATTCTTCTAATTTTTGTAGTTTCTTTCTGATATCTGGGGCCGACTAACAAAAGCCAAATTAATTGCCCATCTATTGGTAGGGTCTTCTGGGTCTATAGGGGTATATAAGTGATAGGATTCCAATAATCTTTCTAAAAAGGCAGATGGCGATTCATTCTTTCCCTGCACCAACTGACTTACTTTAGACAAATTAATTGGGTGACAGGCAGCCATTCTCAAGCTCTGGAGAGTCTCCTTACCTTGAGTGGTGTTGGGGTCCCAGTCAGGATGAGTACTGGGGAACACATGTTGCATCTGGACAGAATCCGTGGTGGGCTGCCCTATAGGTTCTAATACGTGCTTCCTTCCTTTTTCTAAAATTTTACCTTTCTCCTCTGTAGTGAACAAAATCTGTAACAACTGTTGGCAATCATCCCAGGTGGGCTGATGAGTAAAGAAAATGGTCTCAAGTAGAATGTCAACCCTTGTAGTTTTTCAGAAAATGGAGGGGTCTGCACTTTCCAATTATACAAATCACTAGTAGTAAAACATACAACATCATGGGGATGGTGTTTCCAGATGGCATAATCTCTCAAGAGTGCCAACACAGGCACCAGGGAAGTAGTGGAATCAAGAGGAGGCTGGTATTGCAACCTAGTATGGGTGATTACTTGATCCTCCATGTGCCTCGAATCCTGAAACATTCGGGCATGACTATAGAGGGAGAATGGCCAATTCAAGTGGATCCTCTGGTGGGGCCTATAATACTGGTGGCTTTTGTGATAGGCTGGTTGGAACTGCTGCCATTACTGATGACACAGCGCTTTGGCACATTTTTAAATATTTAGGGGCATCCGACACGATGTCAATCCATACATCAATATAGGGGGCTTGGTCTGGGTGGCCTGGATTCCCATATATTACATTTCTTACCCGGAAGGCCGTTTGCAAATCAAAACAAACTATCACTCGACTATTACTCCAAAAGTGGGCCAATCTGGCAAAATCGCTGTAAGTCAAAGGATGTTACCGAAGCCCCATATCCTTGTGCTCGCCATCTAAAATCTTTGAAATGCTTCAGTAAACACTGAAGTGGTGTTGGTTTCCCAGATGTTTGCCCCATTATTACACAAAACAGAGCAAGAGTGAACACAGACAACCAACCAGACAAACAGACAAACGAATAAGCACACTCAACACCAAACCTAGGTGGGGGTCTGTCATCATAACCCCCACTGGACCAGTGATCTATGTCGTGTCTGATTCACTAGGTCCCCTGGGCCCCCTGTCGATACAGTCCTAGAGCATACAGGTAGTTCCCCCTTTGCCGCTGCCCAGAGGAGGGATGATTCTGGCCCAGGCTGGGTAAAATCCCCAGAGGCCGCCCCGAGCACACGAGATTCCCCTATCCCAGCTGCAGCACCAAACCACCCACACAACCAACAGATCTCCTTACCCGAAGGTGCAGAAAGATCTCTCTGGGGCCTCCAAAATGTTGTGGCCAATATTGAATAGACCAAACCAAGTATGCTCTCAAAGACTGTTTAATAGCTGGCGGCTGTCCTTGCTAGGAGTGGCCCCGAACAAGAATCATGTCCAGCTTATATACAATAGATTGTTTATGTCATGCAAGTGAGCAGGGTGATACAAGCTAAAATTGGCAGTTAGCACATAAGCTCATTGTTACATTGTTACAAATTTCACGATTAACAGGAGGCGGTTAAGGGTTCTGGGAACGAGGCCTTTATGCTTTAGTTAAACATTACTAAGGTATAGACTTCCTTTGTCTAGTTTTTGTTTTTTTTTTAAATTAACTCTTTCCTTATCACATTTTAGCAGGCTGTCACAGGTGTATGTGTAGCATTGTTTAATTATAAAATACACAGAATTGCCTAAAATTTATAAGTACATTTTGATAAATTATTCTAAGGAGAAAACCTATAAGACTATTGCTAGCTCAAGAAATAGAACATTTTTTTTGAAAAAATGTGTAATACTTTATGAGTTTGCCTGTCATCCTTGTGCAGTTTATGCTTTCTTCTCTGAATCATTCAAATTGCAGATCATGTGCTTTTCAGCCCTGTGTTTTTAGCATTGGTCTCAACTTTACTATAGTCTCACTGGTTATTTCACTGTTACCAAATACACTTTGCACTTTTGTTACACCTTAACTAGGAGATTTTTATCCCCATTCTAACACTAGATTATCTCATTTAGCTAACTGTTACTTGCCTGCTATGAAATTGAGTATAGAGATTGAGAGTAAGCTCTTAAAATATTTATGGCAATTGGTCAAAAAAATTTTCTGACTCTTGAATCTAGTAATAAAGAATGGGCTTTGTATTTTGTTATTTTGTTTCGTTTTTCTAGAAATTTATTTTTATACTATTCTACAAAAGTATATATCCATGAAAAATTGGAAGTAAAACAAAATAAAACAAGCAAAAATCTGACTCTTCACTGGAATAGTTTGAGAGGCACTGCTGTAAAGAAACAGAAATTGCTTAGAGAATACTTCTCACTTAGTGGTTTCTGTGAGAAATAGACACCTGAAGTACTGGGAATTTTTTCAGTTAGGATGATGGGAGTTTTTCCATCTGAGCAAAAGAATTTGGCATTCAAACTGTGTCTATTTTGAAGATTCACTTACAGTAAGAATGGTCTGCTGTATTTGTGTTTTACCAGTATCTTCTGCACTCATGACCACCAACCCATGAGTGGTGATTAAGAATTATGAGATTTATATTGATATATCAAAATAAGGAGACTTATCCTGGCACTGGTTTTAAGAGTGAAAAATTAAAAATACATAAACAAGAAAGAACAAGGGTCAGTCTACTAAATTATGGTGCATACAATGATGACACTCCCTTAATCATCCAAAAAGGTTGTGGTAAAAGAATTATAATTTATCATGGATACTCTATACAATGTTGTGCTAGGGTTAAAAAATGTATAATATAAAGAGGTATATATTTAGTATGACAAATTTTGATAAAGAGAACATATATTCACATGTAAAGAGACATACATAAAATAAGACAAAGTATGTGGGAGGCTGAATGGAGAAGAGGAAAATAACATGTGCAATGACACCAGAATTTTAGAAGTTGCTAAAAAAAAACTAACAAAAAAATGACTGAGCCTAACCTTATACCAGATGAATTGGTAACACCTCCCAAATAATTCAAGTTTCCCACTAGGTTTCAGAACCACTGGGATAGATGATATAGTTCACTTGCTCTACCAAATTAATCCATGTTGGTTGGCTGGCTGGCTTTCAGGAACGAGAGTTGCATTATCCCAAAGCACAAGGTTGAGAATAGAAATAAGGTATTTTTCTCTTTCACAAAAGCATTTTCTCCCCTCAGCGCTGGTGGGATAAGGATGAGGATTATTTGTATGTGATTACAAGTTCTGGAAATACCAGTTGAAATCATCTAAGCATTCTGAATTTTAAAAGCTAATTATTTAATGAGGTAAAACTGTGATCTGGAAATTGAATGGCGAGATTGCTTTAGGGTATATAGAGCTGCATCTAAGTCAATCCTCTTGAAAATGTTAATTAGCATCAAACAAAGAACAATGGAAGATGTTTGCTTTCTTCCTTGGAGACCAAGTTCGGAAACCAACCATTTTGTGTGTGAGCAGAATGTAGAAATGGCAAACAGTTTTAAATAACGAATTTTAATAGGTTCATCCCACTGGGAAAGACACTTTTGATTATCTGTGACCTATACCAATTATCATGATTCTCCCCACCGGCCAACCATAATTTTAATAACTAATCAAACTCAGCTTGCAGGTTCCGTGAAATGCCAAATACACGTGCAAGTGCTTTTGCTAGTTATAAAGCTAGCAGTTCTTGCTACCTGACCTTTTTACAATTTCTCCAACTACTTATTCGCACTCTAGCCACATGTTTAAATGCTCAGAGTTATTTGGTTCTTATTGATCCCAGGCACTACCTGTTTGGGCTGAGAAATGACCTTATGCAGACACCTAGGGAGGCCTGCCCTGCTGTGAGAAGACTTCCAAAAGAAGATTGGTTGGAAATTCAATGCAGATCTAAAATGGTGGCTAGTGAAGATTCATGGGGTGAATGAGATACAATAAATCCCTGGTGGCAGTCTAGGCCCAAGCAAGTATCTGACAGAGCAAGATTAAGCAAGAAGCTAGCACGAGGTAATGAGGACAACCAGACTGAAATAGGTGCCTCGAGCTCTAAGAAGGCTTCCACACAACTACCTCTCTTTAGGTCCTAATGCGTTCCCTCACTCTAGCATCATCTCCCAAATTAGAATTTACAGGTTTGTAATTTAGGCTGAAAACCTCATTAAAATCCTGTTCATACTTCTTCTGTTTATGATTCAATTTTTGCATCCTTTGCTCTATGCCAATGCTTTGAAAACTTTAACATGTTTACCAATCACCTGGGGATTTTGTTAAATGCAGATTGTGAATAGGTCAGTGAGTTCGTCATTGGCCTAAAATTCAGACTTCTAATAAGCTTCCATGTGATGCCTCTACTTATTGTGCTAGACCATACTATGAGCAGCAAGGCCCAGCAGTGATTCTCACAGTGATTAGTACATAAAACTACCTGGGAGTCTTGCTGACACTCAGACTGTTGGATCCTACCACCAGAGTTTGTAATTGAGCAGTCTGGGGTAAGACCATAAATTTTCATGTGTAGCAAGTTTCCAAATGATGCTGATTATTGGGGTCCACACTTTGAGAAACACTGCCTCACACTAAGGTGCTCCCAACTAAATTCATCTGTAACTACTCAGAAGGATGGATTGTCGCCCCTTCCGCTAAATGTGTGCCCGTCCCTCCTCTTTTGGCAGTTTATTCAGGGATGACAATAGAAAGATAATAATCATCTTACTCTTCAGCCATCTGTAAAATAGAAAACAAAAAGACTCCCAACCTTTTAGACTGAAATGTTATAACAATAGAGAAGAAAAATAAAATGAAACAAAGCAAAATAAAATTATGCAACCACTAATCAGAGCCTAGAAGAAAAAACTGAGATGAGATATCTCTAGCTACTGTCATCACGCAGTCTGCACCATTGGTGCCTGCTCATCATCCTACGTCTACTCGTACCTGATTTCAGACTCAAACTGCTGCCTGTAGCTTCATAGTAAAGGACATCACTTTGTTCCCTACTGTCAAAGAGCCTTAAGAGACAGGACTCAAGGCCCTGTCTACAGCAGTGTTTCTTATACTTTTGCAGGCATCAGAATTCTCTGAAAAGCTGTTAAGGCCCAGATTTTGGTCTGGGATGGAGCCTGAGAATTTGTATTTCTAAAACTTCTCAGGTGTTATTAAAACTTCTGGCCCCAGACAACTTGGAGAACCACTATTTTAAGGGATCAAATTAAAGGACATCCCTGTTTTATTTGCTTATGTTTTTCACCAATTAAGAAAAGATAGAAAATTAAACTAAAATGTTACTTTTGCTGATGAAGCTGATATTGGCTTTCTTAAGGCTAACCCAGAATTAGATAGATGTGTGCACCCATCCACAGGCAGCACTGAACCCCACAAGCATCCCCTTTGGGGACCTGCCCTTGAGAAATAGATAACATAGAGAAGCAGAGCAAAATGCATGTTCTCTGCAGGTAGCTACGTCCTGAAGATGAAGAGAGAATCAGAGGTAAGCAAGTTCAGTTCCTTCTGTCAAGCCCACTAATCAAGTAAATAACTTCTCACTCCCAAGGAAAGCAGAAAATGAGGGAATAGAAGGAGGCCAGAAATGATGAGCTGATGGATATCCTTACTCTGGAAACAGACGTGGGTGATGGATTATTAGTCCCCTGAAAAAGAACCCAAAGCTCAAGCTTGCCAACCCACTCTCACTTCAAATACCAGGCTGTTTTCCCCTGCTTAGTTTAGTTAGTGACTAAATTGAGTTCAGATTCTGTCTTATATCAGACTAGTTAATCACTCAGCTTCATTTTTACATCTACACAATGAAGATATGAAATCAAATCTCCAAAAATTATTGTGAGAATTAAATAAGGTATCACTTATATCTAGAAGGGACTCTCTAGAACAATTTTTCTTCTCTTTCTTCATCCCTTAGCCATGTAAATTAATACAATAAAATATTTCATATTATACTTGACCTTGACTAACTCATAATCTTGAAGTAAAAAGTACAGATATAAAAAGTTAAAAACCAAAAAGCCAACGTATGGGCTAAAAAAGAGATTACTGTTAAGAGTAAAGGCAATAATATGTAAAATGTCTAATGGAATGCCTAACACATAGTAGTTTCTCAGTTCAAGATTGTAAATATATATATATATATATATATATATATATATATATATATATATATATAGTTTAGAATCTAATGCCTGATGATTTGAGGTGGAGCTAAGGGGGTGATGCTAGCTCTAAGGAGCAATTGCAAATACAGATGAAGCTTCACTCACTCCTCCGCTGTTCACCTCCTGCTGTGCTATGAGGCCCAGTTTCTAACAGAACATGGACTGGTTCCAGTCCACAGCCCTCGCCCCACCCCCCCCACCCCAGGGAATGGGGTATGGTTGCAGGATGTTTGGAGACCCCTGTTATAGTGGTTTCATTGGAGCATCATGGCTTTGGTTGGCTCCAGGAGGAAAGGCAGCATGTTAACAGCAGAAAAGGGGAAGGACATTTTATTGATGGAGAAGGACACGAACAGAGCTTAGCACAGAGGTTCAAGGGGCCAGTGAAACAGGTGGCCAGACTTGGATGAGATTAGTTGTTCTGCTCACAATCAGTTTTAGTCCTGAGCCAATCATGGCCTTAGCAGGTCTCCTTGCTCCAGTCTTTTATATCCTTTTCTCATTCAGGTTGCCATCACTGAGAGCACAAGTAGCAGTAATTCCTCTGCTTTTAATGTATAATGGCTGGATTGATTTGAAAGTCAGGACAACTCTCAAAGTCTGGAGAGCAAGCAGTACATTCTCTGTTCAAGTGTAGTCCCCCCCGCCCCGCCTCTTTTTTCTTTAAATCATTGATTCTCAGCCTTGGCTGCACATGAAAACATCAAGAGTGTTAAAAATAGAAAATTCCTTGACTCCACCCCAAATCAATAATATTCAAATCTCAGAAGGTAGAGTCTGGTATCTGTTCATTTTAAAAGCTCCCCAGGTGATTCTAATTTGCGACCTGAGTTAAGAAAGTCTGCTTGAGACCAAGATAATCTGCTCCCTTGTGTGAAGATGGCATTTCTATCATTGATTTTTTTTCAGAATGATTATGAAACAATTTACAAGTTAGGCAGACTGTGAGTATCCCATGAACAATACCTGTATGGGATTAGGAAATAAAATTACAATTAAAAACATGTTTTTAAATATAAACTGAGATTCCCTAGCAAACAAAGTGACTGTTTAAACGAAGGTTAGATTTTATGTTAGTAAATTACACAAGTTACTTTGAAAAAAAGATTGAGAATACAATAACAACTTAATAAAAACATTGATGTGACTATTTGAGTTTGAATAGGTTATTTAATGCAGATTTATCTTTTTTAATGAATAATAGCTCTCAAATCAGACATTTTTGTTGTTAAGGTGCTAAGTTGTTTAAATACATGTATAGGCAAAATCTTATTTTAGTTAGCAGGATTGAGAAATGAATCTGTATTAATGTCCAGACCCTTATTTTCAATTCACTTACTCATTTGTTCATTTATTCCACAAATATTTATTGAATCAATTTCTTTGAGTACCTAAGACTAGACTAAGAAATTGTTACAATATTTTTAATTAAAACAGATTTGGTTTCTGACCTTTTAGTACTTACAATTTAATGGAAGACAGACAGTAAATAAGAAAATAAATGATAGATCATACTAAATGCAACGAAAAAAAACACATACGATTTATTGATTGAGGAAAACTGTGTGTGGGTGTGTGTTGAGGGAAGGGTGTTTCTACTGTGATAGAATCTGAAGGTCTTCTTCACCCTCTCAAGATGGCAAGATGAGATGGAGCCAATTGTAAAATAAGGGAAACTGAGAGGCGGAGGGCACTGAAACAGGGAAAAACTTAGAATGTTCAAGATGGGGAAAGAAATACAAGTCAAAATAGAGACTTATTGCAAACATGCATTCATTATCATTTCTTTTATTTCTACCTATATTATTTACATCTCTTGTCTGCCTTGTTTTTTCTTTTAGCATTAGGTGAAGTCAATATTTATTATTTCCTATGTAGCAGGAGTTTAGGATAGGCTGTGAAGATGCAAGGAAGAAAAAATATAGTAGTAGGAGGAATTATGATGTAAGAGAGATATTACATACAAGATATCAAAATATGTTGGTTCAGAAAAGGCAAAGAAAGATAGGTGTCTAGCATGACTTGAGAGTCTAGAGAATTAGGCATGTAGACTAGAGAATTAGTCCACAAGGCCCTTCTCTTGGGACTTGTAGACTCTGAGGAATCATGATCATGATCCAAGATCATCTGGTTGGTGACAATTGAAGTTGGAGGGGCGAGCACATGCATTTAAATAGCAAAAAAAAAAACACAAAAAAAAGTATTTACACCTATATAAGAAAGTTACCAGTTCAGCTCTCCATATTTGTGACCCAATCTGAGTATTTTTCTAAAGTAGGTCACAATCAAAGCTGATTTCTTAGTGGGTCTCAGCTCTGGCTACATATTAGAGTGACATGGAGAGCTTCACCAAAACCCTGGTATCTAAGCTCCATCACAGACAAATAAATCTGAACTTCTATGGGTAGAGCCGGGGAATGACAATGGGGATTTAGAATACATTTAACAAAGATTATAAATCACCAATCCTGCCCTCAGAATGCATCAGTCTTTATAAATTGTCAACCCAATATGGCAAGAACACAGTGTCTACCCTGACCCTCAGCTTCTTCATTCTTCAGCTCCTTTCATCTCTAATTGTCAGACATTCAGAAATTTCTAAGCAAATGCTCATGATGCCATTTTCCTTGTCTGAAACACCACTTTTTTTCCCCTGACTTGGAAAATTGTATATATTCTTTAAAAATCATTTCAAATATTATCTCTTAATTCAAACCTTTATTTATACTCCTAAGAAAAATGAATTATTCTTTGGCAAAACAAAGTGAAGAGAGCTCTGTTGAAGTACTTCTCACACTGGTTATCATGTGATTACTCTGCATATCGGATTAGAAATTTCTCAAGGGCTTGGTTATGTGATATGCATAGCACCTGGCCTGGTATCTACACTACCTTAAGTCTTGATTACATGGTGGAAGAAGGAAGGGAGAAAAAGAAGGAAAGAGGAAAAGACACAAGTATGTAAGAATGAACAAACCAGTTTTCACACTGTGGTGTCTTGGGAAGCCAGAGGTGTACAGGTACCAAAAACATCTGAAAAAGGGTATGCAAAGGAAAAATAGGCATGCCATGGAGCCTTTACTTATATGAGTGCTTTCAACATTTTAAACTTATTATTTGACCTTTTTAGCTTTAGAACTCTTATTTGGTGTTTCAACACATATAATAGAACTTGGTAGTTGTCAAAGTGTGATCTCCAGACCAACAAGTGTGGAACTTGTTAGAAATGCAAGTTCTGACAGTCCTCTTCAGATCTACTGAATCATCAGATCTAGGGATGGAATGTAGCTTTCTGATTAATAAGCTTTCTCAAGTGTTGCCAATGTGTGCTCAGGCATGGATACAAGTGAAGTTACTTTGTTTGAAACATGGTTGGCCATATCCAATCCAAGCCACATACCCCAAATACATTTCTGTGGAGACTCTTTCCACAGAGTCCCTCGGTTCTCACAGAAGAAAATCTAATAAACTGGTCTTGTAGGTTTGGACCCTGTCTGTGTTAAACACAATTCTTGGTGGTGTCTGATTCCAGAGTTCCCAGGGTTCTCTGCATGGGTATTTTAATAATTATTTCTATTGATAAGTTTTAGATTTAGCCTTCTGTCAATTCACACAACTACATATCTAATGATTATCAGAACTTTCACTTGAAAAAAAAAAAGTTAAAGCAATTACTAGTTTGATATGTGCAGCCAGTTCAACCCTACACACTTTCCATCAAACAATTCCTCTGTAACATTGCAACCTTTATGACTGGACATCCACATTTCTGCACTTGCTGTTAAAATAGCGTATGCTGAAAGGATTCTCAATCTACCATTCCAATGAATCACGTATTAGTCAGTTGTAACTATTATTGTGAGAAAGGGTCTAATCTGAGGAATTTTTCCTCTTCTACTTAAGAATTTATAGCTGTGTTAATTTAGCATTCCTCCTCATTACACAGCTTCTGAGTAAGTTATATAGTAATGATGAATGATAAATCAGATGGCCAGGCCTATATTACTCATGACATTTTAATAGCATTAATCTGGGATAGTTTTTAATTGTCCATTCTACAGCATTTAATGCTGAGAAGATAAAGGCATTTTCATTATTCTAATTGTATTTCAGATAAATGTAAGGGCTCAAATATTCCTCTAACTCTATAAAAAATAAAATAAAAGGCTAAATTAGAGATGTCTCTATGCCTGAAAAATGAATTATTTTACAGAAAAATTCTTGATTAATCACACTGGAAAATAGCAGGAACCTCAATTAACTGTACAATGCCTATATTTCGCTTGTTGGAAAATGACTTAAAGTATAAGACAATAAAGTTTCATAAAATTTTTAAAAATTTAAAAATATTCAAAGCACTCACCTATGCCTTTTTACATCTATAATCTAGTTAAGTGAAAACTGTTATTCAGATAACCTGTGGTCCAATAATATCTTTAGCTATGAAACAAAAAGTTAATTATTTTTAAAGGCTCCATTTGCAAGACAAGAAATGGACTAATACATTTTCAAAGGATTTTCACTAGGACTATTGTAACAAATTGGGTTAATTTTGAAGTTATCAAAAGATCGCTTTTCAAGTATTCTACTTAATCAGACCTTTATTACAGTAACTACATATTTTGATCATATTTAAGAGAAAGAGAGAGTGACCCAGAAAAACGAAGTTTTCATAAAATTGATGTTTTAAATATAAAGTACCAAAACATGTGAATTAACCATTTGGGTTGTGATTGAACTGTTTATGGCCTGATTAAACAGGACAATGACTGTCTTTAGGTGTCTTGATGTTAGTATCATTCATGAGAGTTAATATAATAGTAACTAGGCTATAAAACATTCTTATTCTTACAACAATAAAACTCAGTATATTTCTTTGTTTCTGTACTAAATAGTACCAGACCAGTGGTCTGTAAATCTTCAAAAAGAGAGAAAGAGAAAAAGAAAAAGAGGATAGGGAGGGAAGGAAGGAGGAAGGAAGGAAGAGAGGAAGGAGAAAGAAAGGAAGAATAAAAGGAAACTCTTTAGTTTTATCTCCTCTTCCTATTGTCTCTCATGTCACTATGTTCTGGAACAAGATTTTTTACAAAGTGATTAGGGACTTAGTCTGAACATGGTTCTGCCTATTCTACTTTACAACAAGAAGGTTGTGTAGACAATGCAAGTAATTTGGACCAGAAAAGCAGAACACAGAAGATTTATAAGTGTTTAGGCAGCAGGAGGCCAGAGGGCAGGAAAATACGTTGAGATCAAGAGTAGAAAATGAGATCTCTATGGGCTATGCAATTAGACAGCACCTGGGGAATTGCCAAGAATTGGAGGGTCAGAACAAAATGAAAAGTCAAAGTGCCAAGAAAAATAGTTAGCAACTAAAGAATTTGTGGGGATTGAATCTGATAGAAGAATTTTAAAAGACAAAATAGTTGGAATCAGATATAAGGAAAGGACATTAACAGAGAGGCAATTATCTTAGCTTCACATTCATTATTTTTTAAATCATACATCCACCCACTTTCTACCATCTGATCCCTCTCATATCTGAGCTATCATATCTCTTCGATAAATTCTACTACTCTCCTAGTCTCTCTAACTGGTCACCCCATGCAGGAGATGCTGTTGCTGGGCCACCCAGATCCTATTTACCAGGCAGGTGTGCCCACCCTCAGTAGCTGTGAGCAGTGGCTTCTAATGATCTGCATTTGCATCTTTCCCCTAAGACCCATTGTCAGCATACAGAGAAATACCCTCTGAGTGTATGCTTCAGCCATTGTCTGATACTAAAATATACAAAAGTCCAGCTCCTTTGCTGGAAGTGATATAAACCTGTTGTGCTATGCAGATTCCAGAGTTTCCTGTGTGATCAGACTGAGTGAGGCTAGATGTTAGCTAAACCAGGTCTTTGTTGAGCTTCTAACCTGTCAGTGTTCCAGTGTCCTCAGTTCCTTACAGTTTTTATTTTTTTATTTATTTTTTTTATTTTGAGCCTTTTTCTACTTATACAATTTCCTCCTTCTGAGACCAGCTCTGGGAAACCCAATATAAAATACACTGACAGCACAAGTCAATATAGTTATTTAACTTAGAATAATGATATAACATGCCAAAATTGTGTTTTTAATTTTATTCATATCATTAAAATGAGTAAAATTTGTATTAAAAGAAAAGGACTTCGAATTGTTTTTGACATTATAAAGGTTGAATATTATCTTGTTTCTTACTGGATATATTTGGAAAATGTTTGAGAAACTCTGTGAAAATGAACAAATATATAAAACTCTGTGAAAATAAAGATATTTTAGAAACAAGTTTTTTCTTTTAAAGAAGTAAAGTAGGGGATACTAACAATTCTTCTTAGCTACTTTGATTAGTTTGGGGGTACATAACATGACTAAATTGTTACTATATTTTAGTGTTTTTTGTTATTTCCCCTACGTTACAGTTTAAAACATATAGGGTCATATGACTTAAGAAATTTGCTAAAGATCGCATAACTAGTAAGCCTTAAACGCTTCTTTGAACCAAGATATCTGATTTCAAGCCTTTTGATTTTTCCACAGGTGTATTTCAAAGAGCATTCTAAAAATTGTTAACTGAACAAAATGCTGAAGGAAAAAAGACTAAAAGGAAAGAAAAAAAGGAAGGAAGGAAGGAAGGAAGGAAGGAAGGAAGGAAGGAAGGAAGGAAGGAAGGAAGGAAGAAAGAAAGAAAGAAAGAAAGAAAGAAAGAAAGAAAGAAAGAAAGAAAGAAAGAAAGAAAGAAAGAAAGAAAGAAAGAAAAATATAGCAAAAGAAGGAAGAAGAAAAAAAAGAAAAAGAGATAAAAGGTGGAGAGTAATGTTAGTGGTTCAAGTGAATTTTGAAATCCTGTATATTACATCTCTGTTGAGTGACAATTCTCCCTGGATTTCTCATGTTTTTATACAATCTTCTAAGCAAAAGCACTTTAAGAATTTTAAAAAGTCAATTTAAGAATGTTTGTATAAGAAGACATTCCAGGATAGGAAAGCAGAAACGTTTCCTTTTCCTTTTTGCTCATATTCCTGGGTAATAAACATAATGTCTGTCTCTGTAGGAGAGGATAGATGGATATGCTAGCATTTTCTTGTAAGACTGGGAATTTTCTAAGCTCAGTGTCCCATAAATGTATCACTCACATGAGACTTAGGGGGCAAGAGGAACAGGAGCATGGAGCTCCTGTTGCTTGCTTTGATGGAAATAACAAACTGTGTAATTCATTTGAACCCATTGTCTCTTTGGTTGCAAATCAGTGGAAGTGTGAAAGCCAGCCTAGTAGCTTCCCACCATGCTACTGCTTAGGACTGCATGATCACTTGACAATTCCCCTCCTAGGAATTCACAACTCAAGGGAAGAGCTCTAAAAGTCTTCTAATAAGGAAACACATTCATTTTATATTTTATCTAATGTGCCTTGTTTTCCTCTATTGCACACTGACATGGAATGCAGCCCCACAGTGACAGAAAGGCAGACAGAGCTGCTTAGGAGATCAGAAATAACATGTTGGCTGCTACTTTCTGCCTCACTTGAAAGCTTATTCTCCCCTCTCCATGCACAAAAAGAATGCATGAGGCAGATGCTCCTTTGAGTCACAGCTTTTATTTGCTTTTCCTGTATCAACCACCTTCCTAGTTTTAATGTCTTGATACATTCTTGAAGTAAGGGTAAATTCATAACAGAGACTTTCTCCTTTTAAACAATGGCTCTGGAGGAAGTCCTAAACATTAGACCAAGAACACATCTGGATGTCTGCTTCTTCTGAATCTTTTCTTCTCTTACACTATTTGCTTTGCAGTACCTCTAAAATAGAATCTGACTTTCTTCTCCCTCCTGTTGCATTCCTGGGGTATAATAGTATAAACAACTAAGAAGCTGAAATAATGTGATGTGAACTTGTCTCATAGCTGGTCTGAGAATTCTGCAAGAGGGACTATCAAGTAATAATAATAATAAAAAAAAGAACTTAGCTGGGAACATACACTGGAAAAACAAATTGAAAGATGGCTTTAAATTTTTTTGAGTAGTCCCAAGGAATATAAAAGGAAGCAGAACACAGAAAAAGATAAACAAAACTTTCAGAGCTAACTCAGTAAGTAGCTCTTAAAATAGCTATGAGTTTCCCTTTAAACACCCATTGGGCTGCCAATAACCAGACAGACAAATCGAACAATTAGCGGCTATGAGGCAGCATCAGAACAGGTATATAACATAACATTATGAGTAGAGCCTTAACTGTTGTCTAAATAAAGCGGTACAGGGCACAAGAGATTATTTCTGACCTGGACAGAATAGCAGAAAAACTGAAATGTACTCCTTTTTAAGTATCTCTGATGTGTCTGAGAGTCAAATGTGTTCTGGGGATGCTGAGATGAGCGATAAATTTTTCCAAAATCTAGAAGAGGAAACAGAGGAGTAAAACAGCTTATAAAATCTGGTTTGGTGAGGGTCATAAAGGCAATGTACATGTGCAGTTGGGAGAACAAGGAAAAAGGCATTTCACCTATATATGAAGGATATAAAGGGGTCAAGTCCTTCTGGATCAGTAGAAATTTTTCAGGTAAACAATTAGAGAACAGAGTTTTTAGGAAGTTACAGTGTGTTCAAGGTATCAGGCTATGAAAGTGTTAGTGCTTTTGGAGATAATGTAGACCACTTTTACTGGAGTGTTGAAAACACATAAGAACAGATTTAGAAATGAATCTAGACATGAAGAAGAGGCAAGATAATGAAAAGTCTTTGTGAGAGATACTAAGGGACTTGGATTTCACCCTGAGAGGAAGAAACCACTCACATGGTTTACAGACTGGCAGTCTGGTACTAGGTATCAGGTATTACTTTTTATTTCCTCTTATAGCCTTCAGGGGGCTCTAACTTGGTTAGCTTAATGGCCAATTCAGAATTGATAAATCAAAATATTCACTTCTGATAAGTTCTAAAATTAGTTAAACTTTTTTTTTGGAGGGGGAACATAATTTAAAGATGAAGAAAATATAAATTACATCCTGGTTACAGGATGTAATTCCTAGAAGTTAAGATAATAATTTTTGTATTTTACAAAGATTAAAAAAAATGAAAGTAGGCTGCATGGTCAACTATAAATGAAAATAAGCTCCACTCAAGAAAAATTTGTTGGTGTTAATAAACAATCCTGAAAACTAAAGAAAGAACCTGTTTAATTGGCACATTTATAATTCCACATATCACAGTGGCAGTGTAAACAAGGAAGAGACAATTGGCATCAGATACCTTAAAATTTGGCATATGTGGACTCTAGCCTTAGGAAACTAATCATTTTCAGCCAAGTTTAAGTATGGCAGCCCTGGCAGCCCCTTCCCTCATCTTCCTTCTTCTGTAGATTATTATTTTAGGTAGTCTCATCATTGTCACTTCTCTGATAAGATTTTGGATGCTGCATAAATTTTAATCCAGTGTACTCTTTCTTTTTTATTGTCTCTAAAGGCCTGGCTCTTTTTCAGTAAGACATTTTTAAATCTGGAACACTCCACAGAGCACATCAAATACTAAAAACTGTTTTGTGAGAATCAAAGACTTACTTCTTTATATAACTACTTTTGGTAAATACTGCTTAAGTAGTTACTTGAATGTCTCAAACTGTATTACTAAATGGTATTGCAGTGAATATCAAAAAATGAAAGGATAGTTTATTTAGTCTGAAAAACTGCATGTTTTTATATTATTTATTCTGCAATGCTTGACATGTCTCACTGTTTTTTACTTCTTTGCAATTGCCAGCCTCTTAAATTGCTTTTTTTTTTATAATGTTTCTGTTACATTCAGATTTCTTTCTAGTTGACTTATTCTGAGGGAAAAGAAAAACAATTTTGATCTCAATTTTATCGACATAAAGAATCATCTGTACAATTAAAAGAAGTTCAAGTTTATGCCTGGAGAGGAATTAGAATACTTTCAGACTTTTTATAAGACCAAATTTCTTTAAGTCTATACCATTGCTTAAATTTGTTAGCAAACTAATGTGTTGGTATCATTAAATTTCAAGTGCTGACATTTCTGTTTACAATGTAAAGGTTTATTTAATTTATAATTTGTCCCCATGAGGGGCAATAGTGCATCAAAATTCCTTTTTGAGAAAGGAAATGACAGTTAAGTAAACCATGAATTAGATTGAATAAGAAAGTATTTCAATCCTATACCTATCAATGTAACACTTCTGCTTCAATTTTCAATTTATGTATGTAATTCCAGAGAAAAAAAGATTGCACTCATACTAAGTATAATGGGAATATTGGAGAGGAAAAAAAATCCCTATCTGCTATAACCTTGAAGAGTTAGGCTTTTGTAAAATAACAAATGCACAGTCTAGACTGTAGAGGTATGATTCTAGCTTTTGAATGAACATGTTTTAAAATGATTTTTTTACAATGGGTTATTTATTTCAATCAGAAATTGCCAACTTTATATAGTTAAAAGGTTAGTGGCCTGCAACATAAAATGCTTTAATTTTTTTTATTTTTATTGTTTCAAAATTAGATTAAATTCCAACTATCATCAGCCTTAAAAATATACTTGACATTTTTATCTATTTTTACCATGAAATAATTGTATTATTGTTGTAGTAAAATAATATAGATATGTGTGTTGGAAAGTATTTATAAAACTGATATTATAAACACCATAGCTTTACTGTTTTATTGAAGAAAACTTCCTTAAAAAAAAGGTATCTAAATATGATCTTGATACATCTAAAAAAGGTTATGA
The DNA here is from genome assembly GCA_004027375.1 of Macroglossus sobrinus. Classification (NCBI taxonomy): domain Eukaryota; kingdom Metazoa; phylum Chordata; class Mammalia; order Chiroptera; family Pteropodidae; genus Macroglossus; species Macroglossus sobrinus. The sequence continues at coordinate 601,033 of PVKZ01000558.1, forward strand.
ACGGAATCATTCTACTAATTTTCTACTAATTATCATTAATCATTTTTACTAAGATAAAATAATAAATATCTACTAATTTTATTAATTAATTATTTTTTTCATTCATTAAGTGAGCAATAATGAAGCAATACTACGGGGCAACCATAACAAATATGAAAAATGAAGCCAGGACATTTGCTTCTGGCAATATGGCAGAAGAGATGATCAGAAAGATTTTTCAACATAGTCAACAAAACAAAACAAATAAACAAAAATCTTAGGTCAATTATAATAAACATACATTTTACTAATTTCCTAAAATTTCAAGAGAGAAAGGGAATACTTCAATTTCAATGGCCTAATATATTCAAAACAACAATAATTAGCTAAAACTTAAAAAAAAATCTTAAACAATTTAGAAATCTCAGTTTACTTTTGGACATTTATGCTGTAAGTACTGAGACTGGGAAACTAACATGTTTCCCAATCTCAGTACTTACAGCATAAATGTTGCAGATAAAACTGAGACTGTCACATTTTGTTGAGGCCCTCAAATTGGTCTAAAGTCATCCCAGGTCAGTAGCAACCTCTGCCGGCCAGCATGAGCATTCTAAATCCTATCTAGAGGAAATCTCCATTTTTAGCTCTAAATTATTTTACAGATTAAATTTAACCACTGTGAGCTCACAATAAAAATCAAAACAATAAACATGTAAAATATCAACAGCCTCAACTGAAAGTCTGCAGAAATAACAAACATATTTAGACTTTTGAGGATTTAAGAAACTAAAATTATTAAATATGAAATATAAAATAATACATATAAAATGGTTAAAAAAATAAAAATGGAAACATAAAAATGAGCACAACATAATAAATTATTGTGAATAATTAAATAGATTTGGGAAAGACACAAATAGACATTTTTTAAAATTATCATCACTGAAATTGTACACTCTTGGTTACTACACACTTATTAGAACAGCTTAAATAAAAAATAGTGATAATATCCAATCCTTGCAAAGATGTAGAGAAACTGGATTTCTCAAACATTTTTGGTGAGAATTAAAAATAATACAGCCTTTCTAGAAAACTGTTTGTCATTACAAAATGAAATATGCAATTATCATTTTACCAAGGAATCATACCCTTGAGCACTTATCCTGGAGAAATGAAAACTTATGTTCATACAAATATCTGTTCACACATATTCACAGCAATTTTACTGGAAACAACCCAAACATCCTTCTATAGGTGGATGGTTGATCAAGTTCTGGTTCAGACAAAGGAATACTGTTCAGCATTTAAAAGGAACAAGCTATTGATATATGCAGTGACTTAGATGGGTTGGTTATGAGAGTATTATGCTTCTTGAAAAAAGTCACTTTTAAAAAGTTACATACTGTATAATTCCTTGTTGTAACATTCTTGAAATAATAATAATAATAATAAAATTATAGAGATGGAGAAACAAAGAGTGGTTATCAGGAAACAGGCATGAAAGCAGAATTTGAAAATAAATGCAGTTCCATTCTTGTGATGAACAGTTCTGTATTCTGATGTGGTGTCGGTTATGTAAACATATATATGGGATAAAACTGCAGAGCCTTACACACACACACACACACACACACACACACACACACATACACACACACACATTATATATTATGTTACTTATGAGGGAAATTGGTGAGACACTTAAGGTACCCTATGTATCTATATTGTAACTTTATGTGAATCTAAAATTATGTTGAAATAAAAAGCAAAAAAAAAAAGACCTTTGTGGGTGGAATGAAAGCAGCTAAAATTTTTCATAAATTGAAAACCTGATAGAGTTAAAGAAAATAACAAAAAGAAAATTAAAAAAAATATAAAAGTAGTGTTAGGAGGCATATATGATAAAATGAAAAGGTGTAACCTAAGTCTAACTGGTGTACTAGAAAAGTAAGTAGGGAGAATGGAGGAGAGGCAATATATATATATATATATATATATATATATATATATATATATATTCCCCCAAAATGATAAAGAATGATATGACTCAACAGATAGGAGTAGATTATTAGGCAGATAGGAAGACATGAGCAACAGAGGAATGAAAGTCTAACTCAGAAAACTTCCTAAGGATTTCCTCAAAACACCCATTTTATGGTTAAAGATTACCATTACATCCTAAAATATAATAAAGTAAAAACCACAAAACTAACTGCTGATTTAGTCTAGCCACAAGTGCCTGCATAGTTAGTACATATACTTACCTTTCTTAACCTTAGTCTCATTATACCCGCCTTATAATATCATACATATGCCTGGAAGTTCTCGAATCTAATTATAAAAGACCAAATTCTGGGGAACCACATGCGTAGTAGACAAAGGGTTATATAATAGCCAAATGTCAATCTAAATGAATTTATGTGCCAATCATCTAGCACCCTCTATAACCACCCATCAAAGGCCAACATAAGGTTTACTTCCCAAATTTTATGGGGCTGCAGCCCTCTCTGACATAGCCTGTTTCTCTCTTGAAATGCACTTTAATAAATCTTACTTTTTCTAAATTTCACTGATCTGTAATTTTTTACTGCATTGACATAAAGACCGAGGCCACCTCAGCGCCACCGGAGCAACAATGGATTTGAATATCCCCTAATAGTAACAAAAGGATGTTAATGATGTAGAAATGTCCTAGGAAAATTGTAGAACACCAAAAGGTGGGGGGAAGAAGACATTAAAAGCATTCAGAGATAAGAGGGACCACCAGAAAAGCAAGAACGTTTAGACTAATGGTTTTTAAAGAGGGCTACACATTTTAATTACCTCCTTGGCTAATTAATTAATGTAATTACCTACTTGCTTCTAAATATCTAATATCATAGTCATTCCAACTAAAGTAGGGTCTCTTGGAGTGTGCCTAGGCAGCAGTATTTCTTTTAATACTCCCCATGTGGTTGAGAACCATTAATTTGCCCTCAGATCAAGCTTTCCTAATGTAAACAGCTAAGATAGAAAATAGTAGAATATTACTATCAAAGTTCTCAGAGGGAAAAAAAATCCAGAATTATACAGAGAGAGAGAGAGAGAGAGAGAGAGAGAGAGAGAGAGACTGAAATAAAGACTTTTTAAGGTAGACAAAAACTGAGAGTTTTTAACCTCACAAAATTTACCAAATTAATTTCTAAAGAATATTTTGTGAAAGGAGAAAAATGATTCTAAAAAGGCTTGAGAGTTAAATAAAAATGGTGAGTAGAGAAATTGGTAAGTATGTACGTGAATATAACATGCATTATTCTTAAAAATGAATGACCTGAAACTTACTGGATTTCATTAACCAATGTCACCATAAAAAAATAAAATGAATGACCATCACAATAATAATCACTGTGTGAAGCTTAAAACAGATATATACTAAGTAATATTTCACGTTAAGTCAGAAATGACTAATCAGTGTTATTTTATAGTACTCAAATCTCTTAAGTCAGAGATGTTAGCATATAGATTGTCTTTAGACAGTAATAAGTCTGTGAAATAAACTCAGGATTACCCACTGCCTTGGTATATTAGGTTTGCCATAACAAAAGACCGTAGGCTGGGTTACTTAAACAACGATAATTCATTTTCCTACAGTTCTAGAGACTAGAAGTCCATGATTAGAGTGCCAGGATGGTTGGTTTCTAATGTGTTCTCTTCCTGACTTGCATCTAGCTGCCTTCTCTCTGTGTCCTCTTATGATAAAGAAAGAAAGAAAGCTTTCTGGAATCTCTTCCTATTAGGGAACTAATCCCATTATGAGGGCCCCACCCTCATGATCTCATCTAACCTTAATTGTTTTCTAAAGCCTCCATCTCCAAATACCATCACATTGGAGATTAGAGCTTTAACATATAATTTTGTTTGCAGGGGTGACACAAAAATTAAATCCACTAACCAAATAGAGATAAATGGGGAAATAATTTATTTAATAAGGACGTAACAAGAAATACAAAACACTGAGGCAGTACAAAAAAAAAGAAAGAAAATAGCATAATTTTTAAAAATTTATATGCTTTCTTCAGAAGATTTTAATTAACAATTAAATAGAAGTATAGCTTAGATGAGTGAGGAAAATAATGAAAAGAGATATCAGTGATATTACTGTGGGATAGAAAGCAGAGATGATCTCTTGGGAAAAAAAAATGGCTTGGGGTTGGGGCTGAAGAATGGGTTAGTTTGAATAGAAAGGGTCTTACATGAATTATCCAGAGGTGATTTCTGGCATCTGATTAAGGGGCCTGTATTAGTTTTCTACTATTGCTATTACCAATCACCATAAACTTGGCAGCTTAAACCACACAAAAAGTATCATCTTGCAGTTTCAGAGGTCAGAAGTCCAGAAGTCTCTGGGCTAAAATCAAGCTATCAGCAAGGCTGCATTCTTTTCTAATGGCCCAAGGGGAGGATTCATTTTCTGCTCATTAAAGTTATCATCAGAATTCAGTTTCTTGCAGCTGCAGTGCCCTCTGTTTTGCTGGTTGTAAAGTGAAAGCCATTGTATCTTCTAGCCGCTATTGCATTAGTTGGTTCCAGGTGCCCTCCTCCAAACAACAAAGCCAGTGGTTTGTGTGCTTTCAAATCTCATTCTGACAGTGCCAGAAAGATTCTCTAATTTTAATGGTTCATGTTATTGGATCCACATGGATAATTCAGGGTACTCTCTCATCTCAAGGTTCATAATCTTAATCACGTCTGCAAAATCCCTTTGATAATGTGAAGTAACAAATTTACATTTTCTGGGAACTAGAATGTAAACATCATTGGAGCTATTATTCTGCCTACCACTGGGGCATCTGGCAGAAACAGAAGTCTAATTTAAAGGATACAGCATAATGCATATTTACCTTTATTTGTCTTGAATGAGGACTCCAAATTCGGCAAGATAATGATACATGTCAATATTTGAACAAGTAATTTTATCTGAACCAAATCAATGGTATAAGATTATAGTGGTAATCACATTCCATATGCCAGTTGGCATTATTAGCTGCTTAAAGAGTCTGAATTTTTTTATGGTCAATTGATTGTTTTTTTTAATTAATTAATTTATTTTAATTAGTTTCAAGTATACAGTGCATTGGTTAGACATTTTATATAGTTTATAAAATGATCCCCCTAATTACTCCTTGTCTCCTCTGGTTTTCCACCTAGCCAATATATTTTGCTAACTGCATTCCCTATGCAGTGCTCTGCACCCCCATAACCAGTAAGCATCTATCAACTACTAATTTGTACTTCTTTAACCCTTTATCTCATTCTCACAGTTCTCCAACTCCCCCTCTGACAGAGAAAGATAAATACCATATAATTTCACTTATATGTGGAATCTAAAAAACAAAAAGAACAAACATTAAAAATAGACTCACAAACAAGAGTTTGAATTTTTCCATAAGAACAATTGGGAGCCTCTGACATAATTTTATACATCAAGGGCAAGACCCGCCCCCCCCAAAAAAAAAAAGTAAAAAGAGCAAGACTAAATCAGAGTTGCATATTAAAACCATCTCTCTTCTTGCCACTTGGAGAATGATCAAGAGAGGGGAATCTAGACATCAGAGTTAAGAAATCCAGTTTGAAGGCTTAAATTAGATTAAATGAGAGAGAGTACCATATAAAGAGGCAAAGAGGTGTGGCAGAATACAATTCAGGAATCAGAATAAAAAAAATTAGTTTGGATTAGTAGCTGTTTTGTAGTGAGGTGTCACTTATCACATAATTAGGAATTCTGTGAGCTGATTGATAAACTGTTGTCAGTTTGAAATCAGCTCTACAGGGTTTATTTACTCTAGGATATCCACAAATGTTTCTCTTTCTCTTCTCTCTCTCTCTCTCTCTCTCTCTCTCTCTCTCTCTCTCTCTCTCTCTCTCTCTCTCTCCTCTTCCTCCTTCCCTCCCTCCCCCACAGCCAGATTCCCAGCACACTAGTGATAAATTGATATTGAAAAAGCCTCACCTTTTAAACAGAGAAACTAATTAACGTGCTGATCCCTTCATAAAGTTGTTTTAAAGCTCAAGGTGAAAATGTGGTAGTATATATAAGGAAGTAAGGTGGTCAGTTGTTAAATTTTGCTTTGCTGCTTTTGCAGTCAGAGAGAAATAGCATCACTAGTTAGATCCCCTGAACAGAACACAGGTCTAATTATACGTCACTAATAACTTTCAATAGCTCAAGCATGTTCTCATTATGAGAGTACAATTCATTTACAAATAGAAGTATGAACACCTATGTAACAGGTGTCTTGTCTGGCTTCTTTCACTATATAGTTTAATTTAATTATTGTTATTTCCATTTTACAGATAAGAAAATGGAGGCTTAGAGAGTTTAAGCAACTTACCCTCTCTAAGCCAGGTTTTGATGCCATATCTAAAGAGAGTGATACTTTTGAGATAATGTTGATTAAATTCATTATTTGAGTTTCTGCTCACAACCAGCTAATGCTGGCATACTAGAACACAAATGGAAAGGTAATAGAGTCAGATCCACCTGGTTCTAAAATCTTAGCATCTGGCTCAAGAGGTGCTTAAGAAAATTGATGAGATGGACCCCAAGGCTCTGGTCCATCCTGCTTCTTAAAATGAGATTGAGTCAGTACGATAATTATGCTTGCTTTAGCTGAATGTAAGGTATAAGATATAAAACTTAAAGGAACACACACTGGGATAGGGAAAATTAATCCACACAGTACAATAATTACAGAGAAACCTCTCATACTGTGAATAAGGATGATATAGTTGTTTATCAGCCAAGGTATATGAATCCTTCTACTTGATAAAAGCCTGACTAAGTCAAATACATGTTGTGCTTTGGATTTCATAGAAAACAGAATAAATGAAAGAGATTTATGGCAACATACTGTAAAAAATAATTTTATGTTTCTCCTCTCTGATTTTACATCTCAGCAAAAAATGTTAGGATAATCCTGATATGAGGAGAAAATTGGGGACAAAATTTCTCTTGGGAGAAATCATTTAGACTCTAGAATGAAGAGTTTTTTTCAATAGTTAATTTTACTTATATCTACTATTGACTCTACTGGCCTGAGGATGAAGGGTGTTATAAGATGTAATATATCATTCTTGGAAAAAAATCACTGGTAGTTATTATGCATATGCTATATGTTCAGGTAAGGGAACTTACATATTTTTTAATAGTTAGAAATGCTTTATAGTTTATTAGTCTTAAATCAGATTAAGATTATGCATGACTATGAAAAGTATGCATTTAGAAGTATTCGAAAGATTAAAAATCACATGCTTTTTTTTCCAGTTCAACACAAAAGTGGCTTTAAACAAGTGGGTTTCCCCCTGTGCTAGGATGTAGTGTACTTTCTTATTTCCATATCTATTGACATATGGATGCTATCTGTAAGATAAAAGGAGATCCTTTCAGCAATACACTGTTTTTGTATCTAAGCTATTGTTTTCATAAAATTTATTGCATTTTTTGAAGAAGAAGCCACTCACTGACTCTGTCTTTCTGAAGTCATTTATTCTTATAAGGATGGACTTCCTCTGGGGATGCTGGCTGCTGAACTGGGAAGCAGATTATAAACCAGACAGGCAAAACAATGAGGGGACTTTAGGTGGCTTAGCTGTGAGAAAATAGGCCAGGTAAGGAGAGTTTAATTCTGAGGCGGACTGCTACCTACCTGAGCACTGGCATTTATGGGTCACACTATAAACCATTGCCATTGGATGAAGGTCCCAAGCAACGAAAATCCTCAATGAAACAAGTTGTCAGCATCTTCTTGCTTAATATATAAGATGTGTAGAGCCAATGCTCTGACAAAAGTTCAGGAATTCAATTTTCCTGTTTTCACTGCTCACAGATTTTTTCCTCAACATATTCTAAATGAATTAGCTCTGAAGAATGACACTCATCATCTGCAGTCTCAACAAAGTGGGTAAGTATTTAGACTAATACACAAATTAAACATAACATTAATACCTAAAGTTCTCTAGAGTATCTGACACTAAAACATCTTTCCCTATTGCAGTAATTTTATTTTATTTAATTTCATAGCTCTTTCTTGCTAAAGGCTATCAAGGAGACAATGCTGAGGCAAAACATTTTTTTCATAATTTTTGAATATATGAGTAGTTCCTGGAATTCCTGCTTTTTTTTTTTTGTAGAGAAATGACCTACAAATGAAAGAAAAACAGCAAAATCTCTATAAACTGAGTTTCAATTTATTATTATAAATAAATTCAGAGCTGAAGAATAACATTGCAGTTCAAGGTCAAAGTTATGCTTCATGTAAAAGATTCTTCTGTCTTTTATAGCTTATGTACTTCTTCCCCGTTCCTGAATTACATAAACTTGCAAGTATTATGTCTTTTGTTTATGTTTATTAGCTATTTAAATATCAATTAAAAATTTTAAAGTGGGATTATAAATCAAGAGGAAAACACATTTTGGGTTTAAAAAATATACTGCTATTTTTCTTCTGCAAACGTTAGGATCAATCCATACTCTTACCAACATCGTGTGAAAATTATTTCTCATATCTTCATCCCTCCATGTAGTTGAATCATTATTATTAACATGTATGTAGATTCTTATGCTAATAAAAAATTGATTTCATTCCTGAAAATAGTTAAAATAACACTACAATAGTATTATTGGGAATTTTACTTTCATAATGTAAAGCCCCCTTTTCTCCATTATGATGTAGTCTTGTAGTACAAAGTCCCCTCAGCTAACACTTAACTACTGCACTAGTCTTGCTCCTGCTCCTCTCCCTCACTCACTCCTCCCCAGGGAATAAAGAATGTTTTCCATATGATTTGCTGACTCTGGTGGAAGGAACCAGGTTAAGTGTTTTAGTGTTTTTCCTCTTTGTCTTCTAGAACCAGACTACTAATGAAGACATTTGCATATAAGGAGCTATGTAGCCTGCTACTGTATAATTTCTATATGACATTACTGAAAATAAAAAAAACCTTATGCATAAATCAGATGGATGGTTGCCAGTGACTGACAGTACAGGTAGAATGTTGACTGGAAAGGGACACAAATAAAATGTGTGTGTGTGTGTGTGTGTGTGTGTGTGTGTGTGTGTGTGTGTGTGTGTGTGGAGTGATCTATTTGTTGTCTACCCCAATTTTTGTGGTGGTTATACAACTATATATATTTGTGAAACTGCATCATGGACTTTTACATTATGTAAATTATAACTCAACAAACCTGATTTTTTTTTTAATGAACATATGTAATGAGTTTTCTACATGATGCAGGATCAATAAACATCAGTTCTTCCTATGTCTTATTCTCATAGGAGCTAAGCATAACAGATCTTAAAGTAATGTCGATTATCTTATGAGGTATAATTGACAACCAAACAAATATTTTCATTGTTAGCACATTTCTAAGGCCTTTGCATTTTTATATGAAGCAATGAGGACTTTATATTTGATTTTAGAAATCTGAACCTTCTAGGCCCTTAAAAAAATCACTATAAAAGCCTAAAATGTACCAAAATCCATTCATATTCATTTTGGGGAGTGAATCATAAAGATATAATCTCTATGTTTGTATCATTTGTTCTTTAAATAGTCATATGCAAGTACACACACACACACACACATACACACACACACAGAAGAAAAAATGAACATCAGTAACTCACAGTATTGCAGTGGTTAAGAAACATCAAATATTTATATTTATTTATATTTATTCATTCGATATACCCAGTATGGGTCATATTCTCTTTGGGAGTTAGGGACCAGGGATGAATAAATAAAATTTCTGTCCTCAAGGAGCTCATTCCAAGAGATGTATGGAAAATTGACACTTTTTTGATTCCCAATTAGTTCCTAGGTAAGTAAATGCTCTTCATGTACTGCATTCCTAAGCATAAAAGTGAATGGGACCTTGAGACCTTGTTTTTGATGACATATTTGTCAATAAGGAACATATTTGGACCTCTGACAGAAAGAAAAAACACCCTAATTTTACGTTATTAGAGAAACGAGTAGAATTGAGGTAGGAGCGGAAAGAGTTTGGGAAAACTTTGTTAGAGTCAAATAATTTTATTTTAAGGAAAATAAGTTTACACCCTAATACTGGCTTAAAACTTTTACAAGAAAATTGAAGGAACTTTTACAAAATTTTAGATTTAATTTAGATGGTCAAAAGTTAACTGTGAAACAGAAAAGACTATAGTTATCAGTATTGCAAATAATAATATGTGCTCTATAAGTGCATTGCAGTGGTCATTGACGAGCAATAATAATGACTGAGTAACATCAGTAGGCTAAAGCTTCACAAGAAATTTTATGAAGATAGTAGAAACACTACAGGACTTAACTTCTTTTCCTGAAGCATGAAATTTAATAACTTCTTTCACCTAATGCTAAGCTATCTCTCAACTTCCTCTCCTATTAGTTATAGGCCTGACTATGTTTTACACTCTTCATCTCATATAATTTAATTCTCGCTACAATACCGTGGTAGTTATCATTATTATTCCCATTCTAAAAATGTGATGTCCAGATAGGTCAAATGATTTACCTAAAATGACACAACAAATAAGTAGAAGAAATGAAATTTGATCTTAACCAATCTGGTTCCTGATCCTCACCTTTGCTGCCATGTAATACAATGATTCCATAAAAACCTGGATAGAGATATAACTAGAGGGCAGACACTATATATTTATCATCTTGTTTAGTCCTCACAAAACATCATAATTTACATATTATTATTATCATCTCAATTTTATACCTGTAGCAGTTAAAGGTCAAAGCACATCCAAGGAAAGATTAGTAGTAAGTGGCATATATCAGGAGAATCCACCTTTAGAGTTCAAGCCAGTGTATTACTCAAGTTGAGATGTGCCAGTGTAGATACTTAAAAGTCCTTTCCAGCCCTAAAATCCATTGATCTTAAAAGGAAATTTTTTGGTTTCTATAGCTGTGGGGTTCCAAGTTTAGAAATGTCCTAAAGACATACACAGAAATTCAAGGAACAGCATTTCTATCCCACTTCTGGGCATCATGAGAATACTTCCTTTTTTTTTAATCTGCCTTGCTATAATCTTGCTCCAGCTGAGTTTAACTTGAGTGGATTTTAGCCTAAGGGAAAGTTTTAGCAGGCTGAGGGGGCCCAGTAAATATTTATTCTCTAAGCAATGTTAGTTTGAGCTCTTAAGGTATATTTCCTTTGAGTATATGGCAGCAATAATTAGAAAGGTAAACCCAGAAAACAGGATATTAACATTTCCAAAAACTAGAATCTCAAGACTCCCTTTATTTAATGTTTGAATTACAATCAAGTAATATAACACAAATTCAATACGATTCACAAATATTGGATACCTCCTATATATCATACACTGTGCTAGGACCCGGCAATACAAACAATGATAGGTAATCCTAGATCTTAAGTAACTACCACTTTGGGTGACAAAGAGATATCCAAGAAAATAAATTTACATTCTTGGTAAAATGCACAGAGACACATGAGAATTACCCCCAAAGAAGAGAAACTTCACTGTGATTGAATGCACAAAGCAGGAGAGAATGAAAGTGAAAGGAGAAGAAATCAGGAATATCTTCCTAGAGTTGACAAATGAGATACATTTTAAAGACATGATAGCAAAACATACTGATTGTAGATATAGTTGTAAAATTAGATAAAGTTTTACAGAAAAACTTAGATGCAGATACATCTTAGTTGTCATTGAGTTTATCTACTTGAATGAACAACTAGGCAACAATTAGGACACAAAAAGTCCTCCATGACCTGATGCCTGATTACCCCTCCTATTGCACCATTGGTAAACCATCATACCAAGTTACCTATCAGTGTCTCTGAACTCACCACTCCATTTGCTTAAATGACATTTGCTGCATATGTTGAGAGAAAAACATCCACACTCATCATCAAGGTTGCAGAGCTTCAAGTATCTTGTCAAAAAACATCCTTAAATTCTTTTTCTAATAACTGATTTTTCCTTCTCTTGTGAAGTCCCTGTTTCATTATAGCAATTATTACTCAACATTTAATAATTTTCTTAACTTGAAAGCCTGTCTTTCTTATCATGTCTTAAGCTCCTTGTGAGCTGGCACTAAATCTGAATTAACACTGCTAGTGGTATGAGGAGTTGGCATGTACAAACTCAGGAGAACTGATTTATATCTACAAGAATTTTGTGAGCTATGGCAGGAGTATTTATACCATGGAAACTGGCAAACATTACAAATCAGAACTTTTTCTCAGAGCTTTAATTTACCAGAAATCAGTAACTATATTTCTTAGGTCTTGCTCATTATGATAAACAGGAGATTGTTCAAAAATGTTTGGTGGATAAATAAATTGATAATAGAGTGATTTCTAAAGTAACACATTGAAGTTTCAAAATATAAATTAAATAAAATTAGTGCAAAGTGTAAGAATAATGACTAGTGGAGAGGCAGGTAAGTAGAGAAACCTCTCTGGGCCTTGTGAATTCTGAAAAAGGGATCTAAATTATCAGATAAAAGATAGAGTAATAATTTTACAAGACATTGTAGTAGCCAAAAAGACTATTTGAGAATCAGTTTTCATTTAATTAAAAAAATAGATGTAATAATTCTTAACACAAAATTTTGCAATTATTGGATTTAAAAACAGTTGATACAGGCTTTATACACTATGTTAATGTATTCTTTTCTTAAGCAAAGAATTTGCTTAAGCATTTATCCATACTCTTTGAGAATGGGTAAATGGTGTTGTTTCTAATTACCATATGCTTATCTATTTTTAAAATTATTTTTAATATGAAAAAGAAAAGACCAACAAGTCATGTTTAAGTCCCACAATTCTATGCCCTAGGCAATACTGCACTGTGCTAGAAATGGTGCCTCTCTTCTTGCTCCAGCTTTCCCTAGGACTTCCCATGGTTTTACCTTATAAATCACGATGCTTAGAAATATGTCACCCACAGACATCTCTGTAGCAATTTCTGTCTTTGTTCAAGTTGCTATAAGTAAAATATTATAAATGAGTTGGCTTAAACAACAAACATTTATTTTATAGTTCTAATGACTGTGAAATTCAAGAACAAGGTGGCAGTAGATTTCATGTCTGGTGAGAGCCCAATTTCTGGTTCATAGATGGCTGTCTTCTCACTGTGTCCTCACATGGCAGATAAAGTGAGAGAGCTTCCCGGGGTATCTTTATCAGAGTGCAAATTCCATTCATAAGGCGGCTTCATTTCCTAATCACCTCCCAAAGGCCCACTTCCAAATGCCATCACATTGGGGATCAGGTTTCAACATACGAATTTTGGGAAACACAGATGTTGAGTATACAGTAGTTTTTTAGATCCCTCTCTTTTTTTTTTTTTTTTGAGCATTGCATTTGGATATATTATTCCTACAAAATTATATTTCTTCTAGAAAAGTTTTGGAAACTTGGTGATTACCCCATTTCAATCTCTAATATGAAGTCACCTATTACAAGTGGCAGCAAATAAAGAAAGGAGTTTGACTAGATACAATTGGCTGGGAAGAAGCAGCCATTTCAGAACTACTGTCTTATGCTGAAATCTTTTATGACAGAGCTTAAGAAATAAATATAAAATAGTGTTTAATTCCTCATCTCAAAGCTGCTGTCAGTAATAAATTTGAGGCCAAAGCAGTAAATATTTAAATGATGACTTTACATCTTTTAAGTGCAATATAATGTTCAGACTATATGGTAATGACACCATTAAACAGAAATGCCTTGATCAGCAGTAATAAGATGTTTTATAGTAATTTCTGTCGAGTGACATACCCAGAGTTTTCTGCCCCTTAGGTAGACTCATGCACACCCATGATTTGGTGACAAGTTCTACCTAAAAAATTGTAAGGTAGAGGTAAAGCATGGACTTTAGGGCTGATAATCTAAAATCTGAATTTGAATTTTATTAGTTATGTAACATTTTCTGGGTTTCAGTTTCAATACCTTTAAAATGGAAATAATAGTGTTCATCCTGAATATGTCTGAGAGTGGGAAAATAAGTATACTACAGGATGACAAATCAACAAGGTATTATTGATATCATTATCATTATCACCATCAACTATCATAGTCTTTCTCATCATATTTAAATAATATTAAGGGCTTATGTTTGTAGACTATCATACAGTAGATTATCTTACTTTTAGGTTTAGAAAATCAAAGTTGATTTTCAAAATGCAAGACACTAACGTGAATTATATATGCAAAATGTTTGGCTTATTAAAATGAGAATGCCATTGGCCATGGTTGAGATTGTCACTTTTGTATAATGCAATTTGATCATATAAATTATATTAAAAATATCTGTTGATTTATACAACATTAGTTGCAGTGAATAAATCTGTAACAACCTCAAGTTTTGGTGGCTTAATTAATAAATAAAGGCTTATTTCCTATTTACACTATAGCCAGTTTAAATTGAATAGGGAGGAAGATTCTTTCAGATCCATGCAATTATTTAGGGTTCTAGTCTTATTCCATCTAAAGGCTTTGTTAAGCTCTAGAATCTTGGAGTATTCCACTGGACTTGCATTAACCCAACTGAAAGATGAAAAAAAAAAAAGAGAGAAATTGTGGAAGATTGAACAGGAGAGCACATGAACCAGGCCCAGAGTGGTACATGCAACTCACTCCCATGCAAATTCTATTAGTTCGAACTTGATCATATGGCAGCACCCAATCCCGAAGGGGACTGGAACACGAAGTTCAACTACATGCTCAGGTGGAAGATAGAATAGAGATTTGGGTTTTGCCAGCCTCTGGCACAGGGTTCTAAAACAAATTGTGAACTTAATGGAATGAAAGACAATGCACAATTTAATAGTGTCACTTATAATATTTATAAAAATAATATATAACCTATACTCCCATTTTATAGACATGTTTCTATAACAATAGCAGCACTTTGGTTAACTCAGTGGCAGATGGCAGCTATCTTGGAGTCCATGTATGTCCTGGATCTCTATTTTTGGTCTAACCAAATTGGTACCTCGGGACTTAAGACAACCAGTGTTGCAGAGTAAAGTGTACCTCAGTTACAACCAGAGTGAAGTCTTCTAATTAGTATATACCCCTTAAGACTTGGCTTTCTCTCCTGAAGAGATGTGAAGACTAAACACTCTTCCTGTGAATGAGGAACTCATTGTTCCATAAATATTAAATTCACATAAAAAATTGTTTAGATTCTTCTGAGGATCTCTCTATATACAGATATATACATAAATAAAGATGTTCCAGTATAACTTTTAGTGTTAACAAAATAAGAGCCCTCCCTCTGGGAGCTGGCTAAGGTGCTAAACAACTTCTCATGAAAGTTAAATCATATCTAGGGCATCTGAAGGCTCCCAGTTTTTGTAGAGGACCTACTGCCTTCATAACTTATGAAACTTGACTCATGACTGAAAACTTTTAAACACACTGCTACTGTCCAGTCTGATAATAGTTCACTCTTTATATTCATGCATAAGTCTAACTTGACCTTAAATCCCATTCCATTCCAAGGCTTGTTCATGACATACCCTGACCTGTGATAACAGCCCCCTTACCACATTCTAGCATTGAGGATTCCCAGAACTGAACTAAAATCATTTGATAGCATTCTGGAATTGTTATTTTATTATGGAATTTAGTCATTCACACTTCTGTGACCATGGTTATTAAGAATTCAAAAACTGTTTTCTCATGAGGATAACATGAGAAAGAGGAGGAAAGAAAAAGAAAGAAAGGGAAAAGAAAGGAAAGGAACAGAAAGGAAAGGAAAGGAAAGAAATGGAAAGGAAAGGAAGGGAAGGGAAGGGAAGGGAAGGGAAAGGAAGGGAAGGAAGAAAGAAAGGAAGTAGGAAGGAAGAAAGAAAGAATCAATTTGCCCTGCCTAAATCATAGGATCAAATGAGACAATGCAAATGTTATTGTTGTGATAATGTAGGATGTTTTTGTCATCTAATAACATCAAACATTATTATAGCTTTGCTTTGAGAAAATAAGCACATGACAAATTATCATACAGTAGACCCCCCTGATGTGCAGCACAGTGGATGCCCAAAATTACTGATAGTACGAACCCTATATATGCTATGTTTTTCTCCTATATGTACTATGATAAAGTTTAACCTATAAATTAGGCATAGTAAGAGATTAAAAATAACAAATAATAAAATAGAATAATTATAACACTATATGGTAGTAGAACTCATGTGAATGTGGCATTATTAAGTAAAATAAGGGTTACTTCAACACAAGCACTGCAATGCTACAACAGTTGATCTGATAACCTAGATGTTTACTAAGTGACTAACAGAAAGGCAGCATATCCAATGTGGACACTCTGGACAAAGAGATGATTCATGGCCTGGACAGAACAGAGTATAAAATGCAAGATTTCATTACGCTACTCAGAATAGCACACAACTTAAAGCTTATAAAAGGTTTATTTCTGGAATTTTCAGAATTTAATATTTAATGTTTTCACACTGCAATTGACTGGGGTAACTGAAACTGCAGAAAGCAAAACTTCTGATAAGGGTGAACTAATTTATGTTCTTTGGAGGATCTTAAAGGCTATAATCAGTCAAAGCAAGCATCAACCTAAATATCAATCTATTTTCATAAATTTTAGTTATTTTTTTCATGCTTTGGGGTACAAAAGAGAATTTAGATTCAAGAGAATTTAACCACTCATATTCTCACAAGGGGCTGTATATTTGTTAACAAAAATAGTTGAATAAATTGAAAAATAAATGAATAAATAAACAAACACAAGATAACTTTTTATAGAGAGGGCATATCAATACCAGGAAACTTCCATTAAATCAGCAAAATCTCTTTACACATAGAGTTTAGCAGCAAAAAGTTGTGTTTTTTTCTAAATCTCTTTGTTACATCACTATTACCAGTTTGCAGTGCAGTAGTGACAATTGGAAACGCTCACATAGGGCAAGTTGCTTTTAGCTGTGAATGAATCTCCAAATATTTGAACATTTCCAAATGAATTCAAAATGCTGTAAAATGCCAGTAAATGATTATCCATGAACTGTGGAATTGCTGGCTTAATATTTACACATTTATTTATTTATTTATTTATTTATTTATTTATTTAATGCAAAAGGGCACAGGTACACCTACTCTTTGTGACATGTTGTGCAGGCTTATGAAGATTTATTAATTTATAGCAGTTTTAGAGCAGATGATACAGAAGCCCATGGTTTTGTTTTTTTTTGTTTATTTATTTATTTTTTTTCATCAAGAGATATGCTGGAACCAACAGAGTTTGACATGCTGGGAAAAGCATCCTGATAGAACCCCACTGCTATGATAGTCTATATATATAGAAAGAGAGACACAGGGAGGTATATGTATATAAATATATAATAGTATCATCCTGCTAAAGAAAAATGATCTTTCAAAAAAGGGTCAAGTCTTGTGAGCTCAGACTCCGGTATGTGTCTGTTTTTCCATTGAGTTATCTCAGGTTGCAGAGCTCCTTCTTGTCAGCTACTGCAAGGAAGAAGTGAATGAGTTTCTGGGGCCATTCACATTATTATCACATTGCCTAATTTCTCAAAATTCTCCATAATTTTTATATATTGCTTTCTTAATAGTAAAAAAATATATATTTTTGTTTTTACAAAACATAAATTCATGTACATTTTTATTCTCTTAATCCCTTTCACAAAGTCATTAGTCCATTTTATTCTCACAACAAACCTCTATAAGTAAGGCAAAACAGATATTATCTTGACCTGTAATCGAGGAAAGTAAATTAATTAAAGTAATTAAAGTTCCCCAAAGTCACTCAGTTCTTCAAAGTCAGATCTTGAAGCTAAGTCTCAACCTACTAAATTATGTGTGTGTTTTACATTTCCCATGGAATCATCTTACTAATTATGAGAATTACTGGTATTTTATTTTTCTACTTGTTTTGTAAATGAGCAGAGATGATTAAGTTACATACATATATGTGTGCACATATATATATGTGTACATATCATTTATAGCATATATATCTAACCAATTCACAGTTTCTAATTCAGTTTCTAATATTTACATTTATCTCCTGCAAAAGGTCAGTCAAAGAAAGAAAATTTCTTAGTATTATAATATTGAGTTTATTGAATCTGTAGACAATCATTTGAGCAGGGGAGAAAAATAAGAGTTATACTGACAGCTTCTGAAGGGCCATGGAAGTCAAATGGTCAACTGACTGCAGTTGTTGTCAAGACCACTTAACCTCTTTTCATTTTATTGTTACACTTACAGATTTATAGCATTGACAGCCATGCTAAAAAGATTATGCAAAAGCAAGTAATTAAGTGGATAGTGACTATAGGAACATTTCATGTTAACTACATCCTTAAAATAAATGTTACCATATCCCAGATTTTCTTGAGAATTATTTTAATGATTTCAAATTAGTTTGTTTAGTAATTTCACACAAAGCAGCCCACATAGTATAGT
This sequence comes from Macroglossus sobrinus, assembly GCA_004027375.1. NCBI lineage: Eukaryota > Metazoa > Chordata > Mammalia > Chiroptera > Pteropodidae > Macroglossus > Macroglossus sobrinus. The sequence continues at coordinate 619,493 of PVKZ01000558.1, forward strand.
AGAATGAACACAGGGTGAAGACCAGTGGACCTCAATTTGAAAACACTCCTCAGCTTATTAGTCTCAAGAAGAGGGAGGGAGTGAAGTTCCCCCTGTCATTTCTGCCACTCAGTATCTCAAATGAGACAACATCAATAAAATATGCTAATCTGAAAACATAAATCATTTCTTTGACAAGGAAAATTAAAGATTGGAAACAAAAAGAATCTCTGAGCAAAATCGTTAAAATTAAAAGCTTAGTAAAGATTTAAAGAAATTGAATGATGTAATATAAAAACTAAATAAAAACATTTAAAAGTAAACAAGATTAAAAAGACTCTTAATTCAGTTTTGAAAGTATAAAATTGCATTAAAATAAAAATAGTAAAAACAGAGGTAATTGAAAAAAGAAAGGTGCTTAAAGAGAATTAAATTAAAACCAGTGATAAACATACTAAAACAACAAAAGTAAGCAGTTCAAATTTAAAATACATACAAAAAATATATTAAAATATAAAGGCAACTATTTTTGTTCTTTCATTTATTCAACAAATACTAAGAACAGGTATGACAAGAGAGTCAAAACAGTCTGCCTGCTCTCACAGAGCTAACTTTATAGAGACAGAAAACATATTAAATAACTAAAAACATAAACATAAAATATATGCATTAGGCGTTTCTTTTGTGCCATTTAAAATATCCCTATCCTACCTTTTACTCCAGTCTCTGCTATAGTGACCAGCTGCATGAAGACTTTAACCACTTTCAAGTACAAACTAATAGCACCTTGTACTTCTATGTGCATAAATGATGTGCAGGGAATCGATGTCTGTGGGGCTGTCCTTGACCAGTAGTGGTCTGGAGCTGATGTAGATATTCCGAGATATATTATACAAGGGTTCTCAGAAAGTCCATTATGATCAAGAAACTCCTGCAGTGATGGGTAACTTAAAAATGAAGCGTCATTTGGCTTTCTTTTCTATCCTTTTCAACTCCCTGTTCTATCACTCACTTTACAGAAAAAATCATCAGAGTTCAAAAAGGTTATGTAATTTATTCAAGATCACCATGTTTATAAGGAATAACTGTCTTAACTGCCTTCCTTCAGAACTTGAGCCTGTTTTTAATTTTTTTCTTCTTATATTTTCTTAAATTTGCCTTCTTCTACCCCTCCAGTGACTTCAAGACATCCATGCCCCTTCTGATGTGAAGATATCAGTAATGATTGCTTATATTAATGTTTTCAAGTATAGTCATATGAAAAAAATATTATGCCAAAAATTACAAGGTTGATCCAAAGTAGCTAATTCTAATAGCAGAATTCTAAGCATTTTTATTTCTGAAATTGGTCAGGTCTTTCTTTCCCCAAATTTATAACCACAGTATGTAGATGGTAGTTTCACAGAGGCACCTATAAAACCTCCCTGATAATAAAAATTAAGAATAATAGTCACTCCCATCTCGGATTAGTTTTAAGTACATCAATAGAACAACTTATAGAACTGTCATATTTCAGGGAATATTGCAGAAAGCAGTGTTTCCAGTCACTTGCTAACTGAGCCAGAAATTATAATGGCATGCCAAATTAGATGGTGCTGTAAAAGGAAGATATTTACATTACTCTTCTCTGCCCTTAAAACATGCATAAGACTCTAAAAAGGCAGTATTATTATTTTTTTTTTTGTCCTTACTAAACTTGTTTCAGGTCTTTTCCAACCTGGGAGGTGTTTTTTGCTTAATTTATTTTCTCTTTCATCCAATCCCTTGCTGTTATAATAACTTACTGACTCTAGGGAAAGTGGGGCCTGACTCCAATCTGGACCCTCAATCATTGAAGTAAATATATAACTGAATGTTTAACTCATGCCTCATCCCTCCTCCAGTTGTATTTTGAGTCCTGTGTGTTTTATAAAGTTTATAAAATGAAGAGCATGCTCCTAATTAGGTAGAGGCAGTAGAAACAGGGCATATTTTGTGTGTTTGGCTTTTTTCCCCTGAAGTTTCCCTTACCAATTTGCCACCTGGTCTGATGTGAGAAATAGCTGTCTCTCACTATGGTAGGTTTCCTGCCTGTTATTACAGAAGTTGTTGCTGGCAGCTCTGCCCTTGCCTAAGTTCCACTGTCTCTTCCTGAGAGCTGACACCCAGTGTGATCCTATGGTTTTTGGCATGGGAGCGGCCTCTTCCATGCAGGACAGTAACTGAGAGACAAATGTTAAATACCATCCTGAGCCATGTGAATTGCACAGACATAAATACTCTTTAAATTAGAAAACCTGAAACAGGTTTCAGGTTATGAGAATTTGTGCCCCCAAATCACAACACTTGTGTTCAAAAGTGTTTACTGAGAATATACTCAGGAAAAATTTACAGGGCTTTGGAAGTCTAGCGATTAATAAAATGAAGTCCCACCCTTGAGAGATTATCATCTAAGGGGCTAAAAAATTCATAACTGGATTTGAAATTCAGAATGCACTCTGCTTTATTAATACCATTAGGTTTAGGGTCTAGTTATTCCTAATTAACTTATGAAAGTTGCCTTAAACTGTAAAGAAATTAAATAAACCACTAAGAGCTATAAATTATAGATTCTGGCAACAATAAAAAAGTAAAAGAAGGTAATCTCATTTTCTTTTCCTGAACTCAATGACAATAAGCAAGATTTAAAATGATAGTTTGCTTCAGCATGCAAAGCCTTACTTTCGTTTTCAACTACCTCCTTCTTATTCCAATATGTTGTGCCCAGGCTCTCCTGTTAGAGAACAAGAGCAGTAGCTTCATGATAGAAAATGCTGTTCTTTTTCTTCTTTCAAGCAAAGCTTCCATTCTCACAGAGTAGCTGGTCCCAGCTTAGCGTTAGGAAAAAATAAGATGATTAGGCAAAATCACTTTATAGCTTTAACAACTAAAGGAACCTTTGTTCTAGTGATATCAGCATTTTAAATGCAGATCTTTCTTTCCTATCTTTTTATCTCAGTGATTCTCACACTTGTATTTAGTGCATCATCATACCTCTTTGCAAGGAATACATATTCAAAGACTCCTGTAAATACATCTATAAAAATACAAGAGTTAGGGAAACACTGCTCTGCTTCATTGATTCTCAATGTGAGGGAGCGAGGAGCAGTGAAAAGATGTCTGCTTGTGACATGTTAAAATTAAGCCAATGTGTATTTTGAAAAGAATTAAAACAATATTAAGCTGTAATATATTTAAAAAATTAAAAATAAACATAATTTCTATAATCCATTTTACCTAAAGTAAATTTTTACTTTAAAAAATCTTTAAGAATAATGCAAAAAAAGCACAACAGTTCTCAAATAGAGAAATGTCTTTTTAGAGGATTATTACAGAATCTCTAGAAATTTGATTGTATCAAAAGTGATACTAGCCAGTGTTGAGCACCCATCTGATTACTAGTTATTAATTCATGTCAAAGTGAAGTGAAACAAACCAATAAATAAAAAGGAAAAAAAAAGCAATATGGTGCTTTTGTCAAGAGACCTACCTGGGTCAGTTCTGTTAGGGACTCTACAAAATTGGGGCCCATGGGTTCTCCAGCTTTTCACTACTGCTCCCCACAACCATTTGAAGCACAGAAATGAAACAATTTAGACCACTCTTTCATGGTGATCATAACGTTGATTCAACAGTGTATCGAGTATCTACATGGCAAGCACGGTTCTAGGAATTGGGGATGTGTCCTACTTTCTTTCATAAAGTTCACAGATGAAAAGAAGTGTCCGATGGCAATATGTACTATAAAAAAAAACTGAACATAAAAAAAATGATATGAAAGGAAGTGATTAGAATAAGAGTAGGGGATTATTTTGGTTTTGCTGGTGGTTGGGGAACTCTAAGGAGTTGACATTTGAGCCCATGACAAGGACCTAGCCTTGCAAAGAACAGAAGAAAGAGTATTCCTGGTAGAAGGAGCAGCAAGCACAAAAGCATGGGGATAGACATGAGTTTGACCCATTCTAGAAACAGAGAGAGAGCCAGTGTAAATGAAGCAGTGACATTGGAGAGACAAGCAAAACCTAGTGCCTGAGCACCTTGTAGATCATAGTAAGAAACCTAATTTTTATTCCAAATACAGTGGGAAGCCACAAGAGAGTTTTTAGCAGTGGAGTAACAAGAGCTTACTTTTCTGAACACACTCTTTATAATAAATTAAACACTTATATACCAATGACTGCTCAAATACTATATGGATTTCTTGAGAGAACATATACCTGAAGAACAAGGCTATCTTACTGTTCTCTAAAGTGGTGAAGCCAGTGGAAAATTTACCTTTATTCTCTGGGTTACTGTCACCAAGCTATACTTTGTGTGCTTGAGCTACTTTGCACATGAGCCTCTCAGATTTCAAAGGCTGAAAACTCTCTCTCTACCTACTTAGCATGAATGCTGCAGTTTCTCTATTTTATGGGTTACCCACTTTGCTATAATATTTTTTTGAAGTATTTTAATAGATTTCAGAATAATGTTAAATCTCTGCTTTGTAAAGACTTTTTCCCATCCTCAAATTATCTTAATTCATTACATTTTTGCTATGATAGTTTAATTGAGTGTAGGATATAAAGCTAATTTAGTTCACATTTTTGCATTTAATAGTTTTCCTTTTTTATTGAAAAAGTAATTACTGAATTCCAATACAATAACTGGAAATTACTTTTTCTAATAATACATATTATCAAATCACCATCAGCAGAAAATGCTTTGAAGTAACCCCAACTTTGGCTTACGGAAAATGAGCTAAAAATTGTTAATGTGGGAAAATTGTTAATGGGTTATTTAAACACTGGCCTTTTTATTTATTTATTTCACAAATACACATTTGCTCGTGTTAATTGAGAGAAAAGTTATAAAAAATATAGTAACAAAAAATATAATCCCAACACTCAGATAAAAGTACTATTAACATTTGGTTGAAAATCTTCCTTATATGTTTCCTATGTACATATGTGCACATGTCAGTGCATTTTAATGGTATGTTGATATTTTATATATACTGTAATTATTAAATTGAACCAAATGAAAGTGTCTTTTTTAGGTCATAGATGATCAACTACCAATTATTTCAGTGTAGTTCAACATAGTAACATAACCATTTCCAATATCTTCAACTTTCATTATCTTGAGAAATGCCATTTATATACATACTTGTTTATCTAAATATATCTATGTAAATTATATTTGCACATTTGCCTAATAATTTCTTTAGAATAAATTCTCAGTAGTTGAACTGGCAGACATGGTAAAGAGCAGGCATATATCTAATGCATGTAACATATATTTTTAAATTTGCCTCAAGCTTATTTATACAAGAGCAATATAGGATGCTGCTCTTATCCTCAGCAATACTGAGCATTATTTTTTCACTGGACAATCTTATAGGAAGAGACCAAAAAAATATTTTCATTAACATTTATTTGATTTACTAATTAAAAGTTGAGCATTTTTCATAATAGCTTCCCCCACACACACTGCAACTGGTCCTTTACTCTTTTTTAGTGGTATCTTTCCACAGGCTTTATGGATCCATACACACTATTTCATTCACAAACCACTTCCAGGCAGTGTCATTCTTAAGATTAGAAAGTGGGTTAAGTAGGTGCTATGTAGTGTGAGATAAACTGTGGGGGTCAGAGAAGGTTCGCCATTGTAAGTTTGGAAATTAGCTGCAATTGAGGGTCACTAAAAATCAACCAGCCTGAAACATAGATTTCACCAGGCTCTTGTCTACAAATTCCCTAGAGACTTTCAGAAAACAAATTCTTCACCAGGTTAAGACATTAAGACATCTGGGTACAGAGCCATCAGGTACGAATGTTTGGGAATAGTATATCTGTAAAATACATAAGCATTCATGATCCTCTACCCTAAAGCAAATACTTGGAAGACTATATTCTCTTAACTTAGAGAAACAGAAGAATACATTTTTGCCTGACTAGAGTTTTACAAGCTTTATAGAGGAGAAAGACAAAGAGGAGTAATGGTATTTGTCTACAGAGCAACATGAGAAAATGTGGGCAGGTTGGGATTTACTTTCATGAACTCATCCACAGGTCAGGTTTCTCAGTTCTTGTCATATAGTCAAGAGAGTAACTGAGGATAGAGGGTAAATGATTCATTTATTTGTTCACCTTGTTACTTATAGTGAGGTTCCTGGATCAGCAGCATAGCATCATCTGGAAGCTTGTGAGAAATGCAGAATCTCTGAACATGCCTCAGATCTACATTTTAACATATTCCCAAGGCATTCATACTTATCTTAAAGTGTTAAAATTCCTGATTTAGGAGGTAAAATTTGAAGAAACTGTGGTAAGTAAAATATGGAAAGTGAGAGAGATCATGGGAAAACAATCTACCAACTTGCCTTTCTGATAAATAAATGTATTGTCTAATAACTAGTGAACAAGTGGCTGGAGATGAGAGATCAGGTAATGGTCCAGAGCAGTGTAATGTACAACAAATGAATGTGCAATCCAGACTCTGTGATTCAGAACTTCGGAGGTGTTCTGATCACTTGACCATGAGTTGCATTACTTTGTCTTTTTTTTTTTTTGCTAAGTGATTCCCCCCAATTAGCCTAGTACCCGCCTAGTACTATACATAGTTATTACAATATTGGTGACTATATTCCCTACGCTATACTTTACATCCCTGTGACTATTTTATAACCACCAATTTGTACTTCTTAATCCCTTCACCTTTTTCGCCCAGTCTCCTTACTCCTCCCTACAATCTGGCAATCACTGGTTTGTTCTCTATCTATGAGTCTGTTTTCATTTTTTGTTTTTTGCTTGTTTGTTTGTTTGTCTTTGATACATTCAGAAATGTTTAAATAGTTTTCTCGGCATATTAAATTAAACTATGCATTTCAATTGCTTACAACAATACCTGGCACGTTATGTAGACTACTAACTTTACCTATTATTATGCTTATTATCATTGTCATATCAGAGAACAATATTGTGCTGATAAAGGCATGGTACAATTATGTAGGCCACCTTAATTACTAAAAAAATATTCTTTTTAAAGTTGTCACTTTTTAAAAACTCAGCAACAGAATATCCCACATCAGCACTTAGTGGCTATGCTTGCAATTAAAGCCATGGTGTGGAATTCCTGATTACTCAGCTTTTGCAAATTGAAGAGATAATAAATAGCTCAGAAAGGGAAATAGTTACTTCTTCAAAGATATATAGAAACAAACATCTAATTTTCATGTTATATTTGTTTACTTAGGTAATTTACTGGAACATATTTATCGGTCAGAAGTATAGATAATAGGAGGCTCTTTTTCACATATCATGAGTATTAATTTATACTATACAAAAGGACTTGCTGATTCTCACATACCAATGCTGGTGATTAAAATTTACAGACAAAAGGCATAAGCATGAGTATAAAATATAAGAAAAAAATAGAATGGGATAAAAAACTATATTTAAAAAGAATGGAAAGTAACATGAAGAGTAATAAAAATAGTGGTGTGAGATAGTAGCAAATTGGTGTCCTGGGAGTAAAGAAACCTAAACTCAAGTATGAGTTCCCACCAAACAGCAAAGAAGACTTGTATATGTAAACTTACGTCTCTGAGACTCCTTTTCTCTATCTCTGCGAAGAGAGTGGAGCGTGTCCAAGCCACCTTAAAAACAGTGGAGAAGTTCAAGGGCTTTGATGTCAGATCAACTTTAATCTTGTTCATCCACTAAACTAGCTCTGTGGCTATGATCAAATTAATGTTTTTGCATATTAACAAACAAACTGATGGCAGGCCAAGTAGAGTAGTAAATGGTACTCAGATTACTTTCTAGAAAGCTGCCGTTGTGCTTCAGAAGCTTGTTGCACAGGAAAATGAAGAGAGGAAGTAAGTGCAGCATTGGGCTTCCCCCATTGTTTTGTATTTTAGCACCTCTGATTTTTACTTTTTACTTAGACTTTTAAGTGAGAGTTTGTTTGAAAATAGATTTCCTCCAAATAAATTTTAAAAGTACAGTACTTATTTTTAATATCTTACGCAAAAAATACTCAGAGTCCTCAATCCTCCTGAACATGTCATTCTGTCTTTACTGAGGAGAAGCAGATGACTAGATTCCTAAATGGGCACTATGGTTTAGGGCAACATAAATGAAGAATAATCATTAGTAGTCAATGGAGAGAGACATTACAAACTGCTGCAACATTCAAATATACATAGGCGGCAGGTGTATTTTCTGTAAAGTGCGACAATGTTTAGTATTACAACTATTATTTAGAAAGTTAGAAAACAATTCTTCTGATAAGATGTTAAATATCTGGATATCTAAATACTTATATCATTGAATTAATATTTTCACTTTTCATCTAGCATTTAATAACATCTCTTCATTTCTTTAAGTTATCAGGTCTTTATTGAATTCTTTATAAGAGAAAAGTGTTGGCAAAAGAGAGACAACTTTAAATTGACATAGCCTATTTCTCTGACATTTTATTTTATTTTTACAGATTAATAATTTATTTATTTATTTGTATTTTTTACCATTTTATTTTTTAATTTTTTCCTCCTTTACTCGATCTACCACCCCATATCCTCTCCCCGCTATCCTCTGGTAAATATTAGTCCATTGTTCATATTCATAATCTCTGTTTGTCCTGTTCATTTGTTGTTTTTAGGTTTGTATCTCACATATAAATGATATCATGTGGTTTTCATCTTTTTCCATCTGGCTTATTTCACTTAGCATGATTATCTTGAGGTCCCTCAGGTTGTCTCAAATGGCAGTATTTCATCTCTTCTTATGACTGAATAATATTCCATTATATATATATATATATATATATATATATATATATATATATATATATATATATTATACCACAGCTTCTTTAGCCAATCATCTATTGTAGGACACTTCATTTGCTTCTATATTCTGGCCACTGTGAATAATGCAACTATGAACAATGGTGTGCAAATATCTTTTCAGATATGAGTTTTAAGTCTTTGGAATAAATACTCAGTAGAGGGATTTTTGAATCATACGGTAGATCAATTCTTAGCTTTTTGAAGAATGTCCAAACTATTTTTCATAGTGGCTGTATCAATTTGCAGTCCCACCAGCCGTGTATGAGGGTTCCTTTTTCTCCGCATCCTCGCCAATATTTATTACCTGTCCTATTGATTTTAGACACTTGAACAGATATCAGATGGTATCTCATTGTGGTTTTGATTTGCATTTCCCTGATAAGTAGTGATGTTGAGCATCTTTTCAAATATTTGTTGGCCATTTATATGTCCTCTAGAAGGAAGTGTCTGTTCAGGTCTTCTTCCCATTTTTTGATTGGATCAATCTTTTTTTGTTGTTATTGAGTTGCATGAGTTATTTGTATATTTTGGATATTAGGCTCTTATCAGAGGTGTTGCTTGCAAATATATTTACCTATTCGAATGGTTAGTCTCTTTATCTTGTCAATGATTTATTTTTCTCTGCAGAAGCTTTTAAATTTGATGTAATCTCATTCATTTATTTTTGCTTTTACTTTCTTTTCCTTTGAGGTCATTTTCATAAAATCCTCTTAAGTTCAAAGTCCTTGACTTTAGCTCTTATGTTTTCTTCTATGCATTTTATTGTTTCAGGTCTTATATTCAGGTCCTTAATCCATTTAGAGTTAATTTTTGTGTGTGGTGATAGACAACAGTCTAATTTCATTCTTTTGCAGGTGGCTTTCCATTTTTCCCAGCACCATTTATTAAAGAGGCTTTCCTTTCTCCACTGTATGTTTTTGGCATTTTCTCAACAATTATTTGCCCATATAACGATGGGTTTACTTCTGGACTCTCAATTCTGTTTCACTGGTCCGTGTGTCTGTTTTTCTGCCAATATCATGATGTTTTGATTAATGTCTCTTTGTAGTATAGTTTGAAGTCAGGCAGAGTGATGCCTCCAGCCTCATTCTTTTTCTCAGAATGGCTTTGGCAATTCGAGGTCTTTTGAGCTTCATTCCATACAAATCTGATGACTTTTTGTTCTATTTCTTAAAAAAATTTCCAACAGGACTTTGATGTCATTTGCATTAAATCTGTATAATGCTTTAGGTAACAAGGTCATTTTAACTGTTGATTCTTCCAGTCCAAGAACACAGAATATTTTTCCATTTCTTTGTATCTTCTTCGATTTCTTTTTAATAGGGTCTTATAGTTTTCATTATATAGATTCTTCACACGTTTCATTTGATTTATTCCTATATATTTTATTCCTTTTGTTGCAGTGGCAAAAGGAACTGTTTTTTCCACTTCTTTTTCTGACACTTCATTATTAGAGTATAGGAACAATATGGATTTTTTCACATTAATTTTGTATACAGAAACTTTACTGTATTTGCTTATTGTTTTTAGTAGTGTTCTTGTGAAGTCTTTAGGATATTCTACATAGAGAATTATGTCATCCACAAATAGTGACAGTTTTACTTCTTTGTTTCTTATTTGGATGCCTTTTGTATCTTTCTCTTGCCTAATTGCACTCCAATGTTATAATGAATAACAATGATGATAGTGGACAGTCTTCCCTTGTTCCTAATTTTAGAGGGAAGGTTTTTAGTTTTTCCTCAGTAGGTATAGTGTTGGCTGAGGTTTTGTCATATATGGCCTTTATTATGTTAAGGTACTTTCCTTTTTTTTTATCAATTTTGTTAACTGTTTTGATCATAAATGGATGTATCTTGTCAAAGGCTTTTTCTGCATCTTTTAATATGATTATTTGATCCTTATTTTTTAATTTGTTTATGTGGTGTCTCACATTAATTGTTTGGCATATGTTGAATCATCTTTGTGCCTCTGGGAGAAAGTCCACTTGATTGTGGTTTATAGTCCTTTTAATACATAGCTGCATTTGGTTCACTAGTATCTTATCTACGATTTTTGTATGTTTTCATAAGAGATATTGGTCAGTAGTTTTTTTGGTGTGTTGTGTGTTATCTTTACCAAGTTTTGGCTTCAAAGTAATATTAACCTCATAAAATGAGTTGGGAAGTATAGCTGCTTCTTCAATTTTTTTGGAAGAGTTTGAGTAGAATAGGTATTAAATCTTCTTTGAATGTTTGGTAGAATCTACCAGTGAAACCATCTGGTCCTCAACTTTTACTTTTTGGTAGATTTTTGATGATTGTTTCAATTTCCATACTGCTGATTGGTCTATTTATATTTTCCAGTTCTTTTTGATTCAGTCTAGGAAGGTTATATTTTTCTAAGTACTGGTCCTTTTCTTTTAGGTTATTTGGTGTTATATAATTTTTCATAGTATTCTTGTATAATCCTTTGTATTTCTGCAGTGTCTGTCATAATTTTCTCTCTTTCATACCTGATTTTATTTATTTTTGTCCTTTCTCCCTTTTCTTTAGTGAGCCTAGCCAGAAGTTTGTCAATTTTATTAACTTTCTAAAAAAAACAGCTCTTCGTTGCATTTATTTTTTTCTTTTCTTTTTTTTTGTTTTCAATTATATTTATTTCTGCTCTAATTTTTTAAAATAATTTATTTATTTAAATTAGTTTCAAGCACATTGGTTAGACATCTATATTGTTCATAAAACGATTCTCCCAACTGCTCCCTCCTTCCCCTGGCCCTCCACTTTGCCATCATATGAATGCTAACTGCATTCCCTGTGCATTCCCTTTTTCTTGCATCTTCGTCAACACTTGCTGTTTTGATTTATTGATGATAGCCATTCTGATAGGTGTGAGGTAATATCTCATTGCGGTTTTAATTTGCATTTCTCTGATGAAGTAAAACTTTCATTATATGCTGATGATATGGTACTATATAGAGAGAACCTTAAAGATTCCACAAAAAACTGTTAGAACTGATCAATGTATTTAGTAAAGTAGCAGATTACAAAATAAATATACAGAAGTCAGTGGCATTTTTATATGCTAATGATGAACTTTCAAAAAGAGAAATTAAGAAAACAATCTCCTTTACAATTGCATTGAAAACTATAAAATACCTGGCAATAAAATTAACCAGGAAGGTGGAAGACCTATTTTCAGAAAATTATAAGTCATTGAAAAAAGAAATTGAAGAAGATACAAATAAATGAAAGCAAATATCGTGAGTAGGAAGAATCAACAGCATTAAAATGGCCATACTACCCAAGGCAATCTATAGATTCAATGCAATTCCTATCAAAATACCAATGGCATTTTTCAGAGAGCTAGAATAAATAATCCTAAAATTTATATGGAGCTATAAAAAACTCCAAATAGCCATGGCAATCTTGAGAAAGAAGAACAAAGTTGGAGATATCACATGACCTGATATCAAACTATACTACAAGGCAACACTAATCAAAACAGCATGGTACCTGCCATAAAAACAGATACATTGATCAATGGAACAGAATAGAGAGCCCAGAAATAAATTCTTGCCTATACACTCACTTAATATATGACAAAGAAAGTAAGAATATACAATGGGATAAAGACAGTCTCTTCAATAAATGGCGTTGAGAAAATTGGACAGATACATGCAAAAAATGGAGCTGGACCATCTTCTTACACCGTATACAAGAACAGACAAAATGGATTAAAGACTTAAAGGTAAGACCAATATCATAAAACTTTTAGAAGAAAACATAAGCAGTAAACTCTCTGATATTACTAACACGAATTTCTTTTTAGATATATCTCCTTGGGCAAGGGAAACAAAAGAAAAAAATATGGAACTACATCAAACTAAAAAGATTTGTGCAGCAAAGAAAACCATCAACAAAACAAAAAGACAAAGGATTGGGAGAAGATATTCACTAGTGATATTTTTCCTCTAATTTTGATTGTTTCTTTCCTCCTGCTGACTTTAGTCTTCATTTGTTTTTCCTTTTCTAGTTTTTTTAAGATGAAGCTTTAAATTGTTCATTTGGACTCATTATTATTTTTGCAGGTAGGCCTGTAAGGATTTGAACTTGCCTTTTATTACTGCTTCTACCATGTCCAAAAAATTTTGATATGTTGTACTATTACTATCATTCATTTCTATGTATCCCTTAGTCTCTCTTTTTATTTTTTCTCTGACCTAGTTATTCTTTAGTAGTATTTTGTTTAATCTTTATGTATTTGTGGTTCTTCCCACTTTCACTTTACAGTTGATCTCTAGTTTCAAAGCATTATGATCAGAGAATATGGTATGATTTCAGCCCTCTTATATTTATTGAGACTATCTCTGTGTCCTAGTATGTGGTTGATTCTTGAGAATATTCCAAGTGCACTGGAGAAGAATGTATAAGTAGCTGTTTTGGGAGGAAAGGACATAATGTCAATTATGTCCAGTTGATCTAATGTGTCATTTAAAGGTGTTATTTCCTTATTGATTTTCTGTTTGCATGATCTATTCATATCTGACAGTGGGGTATGTAGGTCCCCTACCATGATAGTGTTTTAGTCTGTTTCTCCCTTTAGTTCTGTTAGTAATTGCTTTATATATTTTAGGGCTCCTTGATTGGTAGCGTAGATATTAATAATTGTTATGTCTTCTTGGCACATAATTCCCTTTATCATTATGTTCCTCAGTTTCTTTCTTTACCTTTTTAAATTTTGAAGTCTATTTCATTCGATATGAGTATGGCTAATCCCACTTTTCTCTGAATGCTGAAATATCATTTTCCACTCTTTCATTTTGAGTCTATATTTGTCTTTGGAGCTGAGATATGTCTCCTGGAGGCAGCATATGGTTGGGTTTTGTTTTTTGATCCAGTCTATGACTCTGTGCCATTTACTACTGAATTCAGTCCATTTACATTTAAGGTGATTATTGAAATATGAGGTCTTCTTATAACAATTTTATCTTTTGCTTTTTGATAGCTCAGTGTTTCTATTGCTTCTTTGTCCTTATGTTTCTATTTTCTTTATTTTGGTTGGCTTTTGTGGGTTTCCCTCTGATTCTTCTTGTTTTATGTTACATAATTCAGTTTTGATTTTTGATGAGTGGTTACCATTATGAATATGTAAAGAATAGTTATATATCTACAGTCATCCATTTTCTTCTGCACATAACTTATCTTCATTTCCCTTTGGGAATTTGGATATTTGAATCCTCCCCATTTCAGTCATTGTTATCTCAATTTGTCCCTATGCATGCTAAACATTCACTACTATCTTGCTATAGCAATTCTCCTCTTATCATTTAAGATTATAATGCCCTGATCTTAGAAATGTTTGCACTCCTCTGCTTCTATCAGTCTGTCACCTTACTCCTAAACGTGTGTGTGTGTGTGTGTGTGTGTGTGTGTGTGTGTGTCTGTGATTTTGTTTTAAGTAAGTTGACTCCTTTCAGTATTTCCTGTCATACAGGCCTCATAGAAGAGAATTCTCTCAATTTTTGTTATGTCTGAAAAGGTCTTAACTTCTCCTCCATATCTAAATGAGAGCTTAGCTAGATATATTATTCTTGGCTGGTAGTTCCTTCAGTTAATAGTTTGAATATTTGATTCCACTTCTTTCTGGCTTGTAAGGATTGTCCCAAGAAGTCTAATGATAATCTAATGGGTTTTCCTTTATAGGTTACTATCTACTTTTTCTTGGTTGCCCTGAATATTCTGTCTTTAATTTTTTATTTGAATACATTGTGTCTTGGTGAAGGCATTTTTGGGTTGAGATAATTGGGCATTTTTGAATTCCAAGTTCCAGCTCATTCCTTAGATTTGAGAAATTATGGTCAACTATTTGTCTGCAAATGCTTTCTAATCCCTGCTCCTTTTCTCAGCCTTCGATAATGCTCATTATTCTTATGTCTCCTTATGTATCAGCTAGTTCTTGTATTTTTCTTTCCTTATTTTTCATTTCTTGATTTCTCTCTTTTTCCTCCTGATTTATTTGTAGATTTATGCCTTTGATATCACTGATTCTTTCCTTCTTTTGGTCAACACTATTTCCCAAACTTGCTATTCTATTTTTCAACTCTTTCAGTGTGTTCTTTATCTCCAGGAGTTCTATTCAGTTCTTTTTTAGGGTTTCTATCTCCGTGCTAAAGAACTCATTCTGCTTATCTAATTTTTTTTCTTTTTTCAGTTTCTGAAATTATTGATATGATTCATTTTGGATTTCATTGATTTTTTTCAGAAGTATCATTTTTAATTCTCTGTCATTTAAGTCACATATTTCTATGTCTGTACGCTTATTTTCTGGAGATTTTTCTCTTTCTTTCTGAGATGCCTTGTCACCTTGGTTGTTAATGGTATTTGAAAAGCTATTTCTCTGCTACGGCATTAATGGAAGTGTATTCTGCTTTTTTTTTTTTTTTTACAGAAAGATTTATTATATTAAGGTCTCTCTTTGGCCTGCTGCAAAGAAAGTGATTTTATTTTGATTTCCAGTAGGTGACATCTAAGCTTTTTGGATCCCTGCTTTATATAAAGTCTTAATAATGCCTTTATTTTTTTTTTCTTGTAGATGTTTAATTATGCTGGCTATCTCAGTCTCAGTTCCTATCATTGTTAGCAACAGTTTTAGTAGCTTTTGCTCAGATGTTCTGGGGCTCTGTGGTATTTGTTCTTGGAGGATATAGGGAAAGGAGTCCTCTGGGTTGGGAGTTGGGAGCTGCAGCTCAGCCTGTTTCGCAACTGCAGTTGGTAAACATCAACTGTTGTTTCTCTGCCATCCCCGATTCTCTGCTTTCTGCCCTGATGACTGTGCACTGCCTACAGCCATGTGGTGCTCATAGCTCTGCCAGGCAGGGCTGTTCAGGGAACTCGCTGCACCTTCTCTCCTCCCTTTTTTCCTACAGGGTGCTCTGGCTGAGAGAGGAAGCTTCTTTGTTTCTCCTAGTCTGCCACCCAAATCCCAGGGTTCTTTCCTGTGGTAGCTCTTATGTGCAGATCCCATGCTCTGATGTGCTGGTGTGAAATTTAGGTGGTTTTTGTTGATTTTTTTATGTTCGGCTTAATGTTGTTTCAAGAGGAGAGATCTAAGGATGTTTCTCACTCCAACATGTTTCTGACATTACTTTTTGCCCTGGCATTTTAGATTACTTTGCATTTGTTGGTCATTGAGGTCCATTTTCAGTTTATATTTTGATTTTTTACATACTATGAAAGAAGAGCTGTTACTATGAAATTGTAAAAAAATAAGTAGATTGAATCTTTAGAATGTTGCTTCTGTATGAGAACACAGCACATGGAGCATCATTCAAACTCAGCATATGGTAGTAGCTCACACAAGGACTTGTAATGGGTGATGATAGAGATGGTGAGATGACTTTATTTTGTAAATAAGGTACATCTCTCTCTGAAGTCTTTTCATTCTGAAAAGTTAAACACAATGAAATTAATTAAGAACCCACCAAATATCTCTTTAGAGCTGTCATCTATACACAAAATTGGATGTTCCAAAAATCAAAATTGATAAAAATTATTGTGCAGAAAAGCTAATATAGCAGGTCTGTGTCTGCTATCCTTAGACCTGATTGTAAGGTGGGCCTTTGGCCGGCTTCTGGGAACTTAGATTTGTAGACAGGGTAATAACCTGGTAAGAACTGCTCACTGTGCCTAACTTATTTATACAAAAAAATATGCTTTATGCTGAACCCATGCTTTTTTCCTTTGTTGATTTTGCTTTGCAGTCTTTTAGGATAATAAAATTAAGGAAAAGTTCATAAGCACAGCCACTGTCACACAGGTTTCATAGAACTTAGAGGTTTGGAGAAAATGAAGGTGTTCTGTTCCATTGGTTTTGCTTGTTTATATCTTCCTTAATGCAATATATATATATATATATATATAATATATATATATATTATATATATATATATATATATATATATTATATATATATATTTTAGGCTGAGAAGCCAAGAGACAGCAATGGGTGGTAGGGGCATGAGAGGAGTGAAGATCTGAAAAGGAAATTTAAACTTTCAGTCACTTGTCAAAAAGATTTGAACAACTTCTACACCCAGATTAACGAGTAAAGAGTCTTTGTCAATAATTGGATAATCTATTTCTCTACAGCAATAATCAATCCCCCCAAAAAAGTTTATAATTTCATGTACCACCTCTCTTTTTCAGTACTTTTATGTCCTTGGGTGAGAAATGAAATGAGTGTGTTTTAGAACAGAATGTATAGATCAATCAATGCTTTAGTGGGCTACATTTATAAACACATTCTCAGTCCTAAGTCAAAATTACAGTTTTTAATTATCCTTTTTTTTTGCATCATTAAACATTGTTCAGCCTTCACAATGATGAAATGTATTAATTATATATCAGAAACTGATAGCGTAAGTTCTAAGTACATTGCTTGAGGAATATATCACTGCTAATAATCTGGAGTTGTATAGTAGTCATTAATATTTTTGATCCTATGATACTGTCAGAATATTTTGTATACTATTTAATTACCCATCTTTTACTTGCCTGGTCTTGATATGAAAAATTTTTAAATTTATTTTTATAACTTGTTCCTATGTTTATAGATTTAATAAAAATTTGAATTCATTGTTGTTAAAATATAGAGCTTTTTTCTTACCTTGAATAAAGAAATATTTATCCAGAATTGAGTGAATGACAAAGAGCATGATAAAGAATTGTGGTCTCAATGTAATTGCAAGTTCTTTGATTCTGTGTTAATTTAAGCAGTGCACTGTTCTAAATTTGCAAGTATAACATTATATGAACACTGCAGACATTTTGCATACCCCAATATAAGCATTTTGCTTCCTGCATTTAGGAAAAGTACATTTGACCATTGAACAAAGAGAGGGTTAGGGGAGCTGACCCCTGCATAGTTGAAAATGTGCATATAACATTTGACTCCCTCAAAAGTTAACTATTAATAGTTTATTATTAACCAGAAGTCTTTCTCTAATTAACTATAATCAATTAACTCATATTTTTATGTTATATATTATATACTGTATTCTTACAATAAAGTAAGCTAGAGAAAAGAAAATGTTATTAAGAAAATCATTAAAAAGAAACTGTAATTCACAGTATTGTACATATTTATTGAAAAGAGAAAAAGAAATCCACATGTAAGTGAACCAGAATAGTTCAAACCCATATTATTCAAGAATCAACTGTATTCTGACTGTTGTAAACATTAACATCTGCTTTCTGTGTAAAGTAATAAATTTTCTTATGACTATTCCAACAATTTGGTCAACCTGATTTGAGTTGGAATGCTTTGGCCAGCTAAAAACAATACCTATTTCACTGTGCAACTGATAGACTGGAGTCTCTGGGAAGTTATCTCCTGAAAGGTAGCAATCTTTCTGTTAGCTAGAATGTATAGCCATGGTAAAAATAGGGAAAGGCTTACTTAGCTTGTTTGCTCGTAGAACCCTATTTGAAGAGATACATAGCCCAACAATCCAGATACCTGAAAGCATAAAACAGATTGAAAACTTAAAATAAAATCAAGATTACTTTTCCATGACCCCAGCATGCCACAAGAAAACCTGAGCCCAGTTTCCTCAGTTCCTTAATTATTTCAGCTTTCCGAATTAATATACCACCAAGGGGCAACAACCTCAATTCTCTTCACAGAGGCACCAAGGCTAGGGATCTGTTTTGGGGTCCGTTACCTGATGTTTAGTGTTAAAATTCTCCTTTTATGTTGGCCCTAACTGTCTTGTGAGGCAGGTGGTATACTGAGAGTGAGAGTTTCTGGGTTTAAATGTTAGTTCTACTGTTTTTTCTCTGGGTAATCTTGGGCAAGTCGCTGAACTATTCTGAACCTCAGTTCTATTTTTAAAATAAAAGTTAGTATTATTAGATAATGTTCAAACATTCAAACGAATACCTATGTCAGAGAGTAAGAGGACAGTGAATGTAGTATGTCAAAGGGATACAGAACCAACTTGAATGAGTTTCTAAAAACCCAATTTAAGCAACAAAATAACATCACATTTGACTATAATCTAAAGTATAAAATAAATACACATGAATTCATACTAATATAAAAATGATTAAAAATAAATAAATAGATGGTAGAGAAGTAACAAATTGTCCTTATAGGAAAATTTCAAGCAGCAACATAGGTAGATGTTGTCTCCTGCAAGTAATGGAATTTAATTCTCATGCTTCATCTTCCTTGTGGGGCCTGGGCTTAGTGACTCTCATCCAAAAAATATAGTAGAAAGGATGGGAGAACATATTTACAGTGGGAACATATTTATAGGCAGATACTGTTATGACCAGAATGATTAAGGTTATCACCGGTACGAGTCATGTACTCTCTGATATTATGTACTCCCTGATGTGATGTGAAGAAAGGAGGACTTCATCTTTGTGCTATCCTCCTCTCCAAACCCACAACTTAAGTCTAATCATATGAAAAACATTAGACAAACTTAAATTGACAAACATTCTATAAAATACCTGACCATTATTCTCCAGGCCTTTTCAGTCCTGAAAAGCAAGGCAAGACAAAGATATTGGCATAGTCCAGGGGACTCTCAGAAAACATGATGACTAAAGGCAATGTGGTATTCTGGATGGGATCTTATAACAGAAAGAAAAAAAAAAAAAAACCTTAGTGGAAATCTAGTGAAATATGAATAAAGTCTGCATGTTAATGTATCAATGTTAGTTTTTTTAGTTTTGATAATGTATCAGAAATTTTATTATTAGGGAACAATGGTGGGTACTGTAGCGGAAATCTCTGTACAGGTTCCATAACTTTTCAGTAATCTAAAAATTTTTCCAGAATAAAAGTTTGTTAAAGTACGAGAAGGGGGATGAAGAGGACAAGGATGAGGAGACAGGGAAGAAGAAAAGAGAAAAGTAACAAAAAAAAAGTCAGTTTTTTTTTTATTTTCCTTTTTTTCTCATCCTTGTTGAGAATAAATGTTCTCAGACACCAACTACACACTGATTAAATTTACATAAAGGTCAATAACAAGGAATGCTTCTGCATTACGGTGTTGGAAGTCAGGATGTCTGTTACCCTTGGTGGTTGGGGGATGATAGTAAGGGGAAGTGAGTGTGAGGAGGTTCTGGAAATGTCCTATTTCTTGCTCTGGGTTATGTTACTTGGATGTACTCCTCTATAAAAATTCATCTAACTGGATAGTTGGGATTTGTTCACTTTTCTGTCTACATGTTATATTTTAATTTTTAAGTTTATATTAAAAAAATGAATGCCAGAGGGAATGGGAAGTACAGGTTCAGAGTCTGAAGAATTGGACCATCTCTCTCCTCAACGTTTCAGTTTGTGTTCTATTGACTGCATTAAAATTAGCTCCAATCTCTTCTCAGTGTGATTTATAACACAGCACATATGTACTGCACTTCAAATTCTGGTAGAAAACCATTCATAGTGGGACCACGTCATTCCCTGGATCATACTGAAATGATTCAGAAGTTGTTAGTCCATCCTGATCACCCCCAGATAAGAGTATAGCAGAGGGTTTAAACAAGATGCACTCAAAGGCAGTTGAGACACAGTTCCTAAAACTCTGTGCTAAGTCTACTTGCATGAATTCATATATGCTTTCTTTCATGCTTTTATTTCTTTTCAGTTATTTTAAAATTTTTCATCTTAAGTAGGAAAAATAAAAGAACAGGTTTTTTTCTCTTTCTGAACAATTTAGTGAGAGAATGAGTTACTCATTTTTTTTAACATAATCTGGAGTTTTCTGAGGTCTGTCTGTAAATAGTGGCAGGCAAAAGAAAATATTGCTATTACACAGGAAAAAATATGAAAGTGGTTTATGACTCAAAGGCACAGCTCACTTAGAGCAGGTCCTAGAAAGTAACTTTAAAATAAATTAGAAAAAGAAGGGAAAAAAAGGTGGAGGGGAAGAAGAGTAAATGAAGAGTCAGCAAATGAGCAAGTTTTAATTTGAAATTTAAATTGGGAGCTAGCACTACTTGAATCATTCTGCATTTAATATAATTTGAATGGAGTAGATGATAGTCTTGCATTTTGAACAGGCAAAGCAAAACCTTGAATATGAGGAATGTACAAACCTCTATTATTTTGCATAGCTCAATCTGACACACTTCCCTTCACTACATTTAGAAGAAAATAAGGTTGTAAGTATTTTAGTTGTTTATTCCTTGTCAGCACAATGCATAAATGATGTAAGTGCAAGATTTAAACCACATGATATGAGATTCTAAACTATGAAATGAAGTTATTGAAACAAGAAAAACACAAAACTTTGAATCTGTGATTGATTAAAAAGGAAATATTTATAATATGGAAATTAAACTGGTCTTAAAAGATAGTCATTAATAAGAAAGTTATCCAATAGTAAAAGTAAATCATTTAGAAATGATATGCAGAAAGGAAAATTAATTGGCATCAGAAATATGTGAACTGATATTTATAGATCCAAGAGAATGTGCTTTATTTCACCAGAACATGGATTTTGTACATTTTTTTCAGTCAATATTCTGAATACATACATCTCAAAAATACAAACACTTCACATACAAGGGATATTAAAATTAGGACGAAAAATAGTCAAAGAACAAAAAGATGAGAGCAGAAGATTGTTAGGAGCAAAACATTCTGTCAGGCATATGAAAATACATACAATGTCTTAGACATATCATATGCATTTTGTCATCTCAGATATTTAGAGAAGGGAACTAATGGTATTGTTCTGCTGGAGAGAATAGGCATTTTGCCTGTATTATCACATTTTATCCTCATGAAGCTGAGAGGCATGTATTACTATTCCAGTTTTATACATGAAATAACTGAAGCTTGTAAAAGTGAATAACTAGGTCCAGACAGAGACACCATTAGAATCTGAACCATGGCTTTATGGGAGCCTGAAGCTACTGCTTTTGAACAACATTTTGCAGACTGTCAGTTTTCCTCAGTGACTACAAGTGAGAAAGCAGGCGTTAGAAAAATCTCAGGGGAATTTTAGTACTTACTTAGGGGGCATGAGGAAGGAAATGAGAATTTTTAAATTGCATTCTTTTCCTGAAAAGGACTTGTGATGTTACAGGAGATAAAGAAAAAGAAAAACAAATGATAAATAACATGGAAGGTACAATTGATCCTAAAAAAGCGGGTGACTGCAGGTGGTCCGATCTGGATTCTTACTCTCTTTTTCATGTACATTATTTTAATGTAATGAGAAACACACCTGAGAATATCCCTACTTGTGGTTTGTAGTCTAACTTTATCTAGATAGCAATTGTGTGAATTTGCCTGAAAACTTGTGTTTCAGTTTGTTAATATATGAAGTGGGACAGATAATGTCTGCATTATTGGGGTGCATTGTGAACATTAAGTAAAATGATACATATAAAGAACTAAATATAGTACCTGGACTAAATCAGGCTCTTAAATGTTAATTCCTCCTCATTTCATAAACTTTCTCTTCAAGAGAATTAATAAAACTAAGAGCAAAAACACAGAGGTTATTTGCCCTTCCTATGGCAAAGAATTGCAAAATCTTGCCAGTTATTCAGCATCATGTGGTTAAAGCATATAGCTTTCATTCTATCCCCCCACCTTTTTTTCTGTTCATATGCTTGGATTTATGTACATGAAATTACTGATGACTTAAGGACCAAAGATTGTAATATTCAAAGTGGAGTCGTTTGTTCATGTGGATCCAGCACTGGTTTCAAATTTCTACCTTGCTTTGTGAATGAGATTTTTGTAGAAATGTCTCCAGGTATCAGCAATTTACTCAATATACCTAATTCTAGGTATTCATATGACAATTATTTTATGTAAATTTAACAAGAGGTAGAAGAATATAAATTATCAAGTAGCCAATATCTTAAATACATAAGCTGATAATATAATCAGGCACGAGGTTCTAGGAAAGGTATTTTCACAATTGTGCATAATTTAAAAGGAGAAGGCAAGCATAAATATACGTAATAACAGACGAAGGTATTTAAACTTTTTACATATTTAAATGTGGTTTGATTATATCCCAAAACAACTGTTTCTGCCTTGTCCTTTGGTATAACTAAATATAGCCTTATATTCTGGTAGATCAGAGATGTATCTGCTCAGTGGATAATTAGCCTCTTACATTAAAAATAAAATGTATAAATATCACCTCATTAGTAAGATTGTATTTCATTATCTACTCTCTTCATGATCTGGAATAATCCATAGAACATTTAGAAATCTAATGACCAGAATGGACTATCCAAGGCTGGATTTTAGGGCTATTGAGCGGCATAGGCCAATAATGACAAGTGACCACTCCTGGATTTGAGATCTGTGGGCTCTGAAAGAAAATAAGTGAAATAAAAAGACTTTAGGATTGAGGACTTTGCTAGTTGTCTTATTTTTACTTTGTGTATATTCTTCTTAGCTTTTCTTGTACTTTAAAACATTGTGTTCTCACCAAAGAGACAATGATGAGTATTTGATTCTTAGTTCTTTATTGTCAAGTGAGTTCATAATTCTGTCAAAGACAGATGATAATACCATAATCTAATTATTCTAAGCATCATCTATGGTTCAAATTTGCTCACATTAGCATACATGTTCAAAGTATGATTGCTCTTAACCATTAGGGTGTTTAAAATTTCCCTCAGATTTTGTAGGAGTCACCAGAAAGTCCATTCAGTATGGTGCCCATCACCCAGACTTTTCTGAGTTTCACGAGAACACCAAGGCATTACTTCTGAAGTGCCAACCATTCTACTACTTTCTCCTCGGGACATAGGAATCCTCTTCAATACCACTCTGGTGCCGAAGGTACCCCTGCAGTATCATGCACTTTTTGATGATAGGGATGAGGCTTGGGCAACTCCTCTCCTTAAGCAGATTGTTCTTGATTACCTGTCTCCTAAAGCAGATGCTTGGCTCAGACATACAATATCTAATATGAACAAACTCGTTTTGTCCTCACTCTAAACCTTCTCTCATATGTCAGTCAAGACTTGGATAAGTTATACTATTCTCAAATTTCAGTGACTTAAAACCAAAAATATTTCTTTCTCCCACAAGGTGTCTATCACAGGTCAGCAAGAGAGCTCTGCTTCTTGGAGGCACTCAGAGATCAATGTAGGAAGGTTATCACCCATCTCAAATTTTTCTGGTTATGTATTTTTTTACTCTTTTCATTTGTATTTAAATTATTAATTGAAGTTTTGACATATGACATTACATTAGTTTCAGTTGAATGACATAATGATTTGATATTTGTATACATTGCAAAATGATCATCACAATAAGTCCAGTTAACATCTGTCATTTCCGTTCTTCTTTTAACAAATATTTATTGAGTTTTTACTCTCTGCACATATATCCTGGGTTGCAAAGAAAACATCATCTATGCCTTGAGGGAGCTTAAATATTTTAAATTAAATTTATCAAAGTGACATTGGTTAATAAAATTATATGTGTCAGGTGTACAACTCTATAATATATCATCTGTATATATCACATTGTGTGGTCACTATCCAAAGTTTAATCTCCTTCTGTCACCATAAAATTTGATCCTGTTTACCCTCTTTAATGTCCCCCATCCTCTTTCCCTTTGGTAACCCCTGTACTGTTGACTGTGTCAATGAGTTCTTTTTGTTTGCTTGCTTTGATTGTTCATTTCTTACTTTCTGTTTTATAACCCACAT
This sequence comes from Macroglossus sobrinus, assembly GCA_004027375.1. Taxonomy (NCBI): domain Eukaryota; kingdom Metazoa; phylum Chordata; class Mammalia; order Chiroptera; family Pteropodidae; genus Macroglossus; species Macroglossus sobrinus. The sequence goes on from PVKZ01000558.1 coordinate 644,012, forward strand.
ATGAGTGAGATCATATGGTTCTTGTCTTTGACTTATTTGGCTTAGCATGATACTCTCAAGATCCATTCATGTTTGTCACAAATGACAGTATTTCTTTCTTTCTTATGGCTGAGTAGTATTCTACTGTACTACATGTTCTTTATCTAATCACCTGTTGAAAGACACTTTGTTGGGTTATTTCCATGTCTTGGTTATTGTGAATAATGCTGCAATGAACAAAGGGGTGAATATATCTTTACGATTAAATATTTTCAATTTTGGGGGGTAGATACCCAGAAGACAGATTGCTAGGTCATATAGTAGCTCTATTTTTAATTTTTTGAAGAAATTTCATACTGTTTTCCATAGTGGGAATTTACATTCTTACCAGCAGCATATAAGGATTCTTTTTTTTCTCCACAATCTCTTCAACACTTGTTATTACTTTCCTGTTGATGATATCCATTATAACAGATGTGAGGTGTTATCTCATTGTGGTTTTGATTAGCTTGTGAAGTTGAGTATCTTTTTATATATCTGTTGGCCATTTGTATGTCTTCTTGGGAAAAGTGTTCAGGTCCTCTGCCCATTTTTTAATTAAATTGGCTTTCGTTGTTGCTGCTGTTGAGTTGTATGAGTTCTTTATATATTTTGGATAATAGGTCCTTATTGGTGGTAACGTTTGCAAATATCTTCTCTCATTTAATGGTTGCCTTTTTGTTTTGTTGACAGTTTCTTTTGCTGTGCAGAAGCTTTTTAGTTTGATATAGTCCCATTTATTTAGTTTTGCTTTTACTTCCCTTACTTATGGGGTCAAAATCATAATATCCTGAGACTAAGGTCCATAAGTTTGGTATTATGTGTTTTTTTTCTATGTATTTTATTGTTTCAGGTCTCATATTTAGGTCTTTGATAAATTTTGAGTTAATTTTTTGTATGATATAAAGTAGCAGTCTAGTTTTATTCTTTTGCATGTAGTATTCCAATTCTCTCAGCACCATTTATTGAAGAGGCTTTTTCTCACTTTTATGTTTTATTGTAAATTAGTTGCCTATATACAGTGGGTTTATTTCTGACCTCTCAATTTTGTTCCATTGGTCTGTGTGTCTGCTTTTTTTTTTTTTTTTTTTTTTTTTTTTTTTTTTTTTTTTTTTTTTTTTTTTTTTTTTTTTTTTTTTTTTTTTTTTTTTTTTTTTTTTTTTTTTTTTTTTTTTTTTTTTTTTTTTTTTTTTTTTTTTTTTTTTTTTTTTTTTTTTTGCTAATACCATGCTGTTATGACTATTGTAGCTTTGTAATGTAATTTGAAGTCAGGGAGTGTAATATTTCTAGCTTTGTTCTTTTTTCTCAGGATTGCTTTGGCTATTCAGGGTCCTTTTTGGTTCCATACAAATTTGGTGATATTTGTTCTATTTATTTGAAAAATGACATTGGGATTTTGGTGAAGATTTTATTAAATCTATTGCTTTGGGTAATATGACCATTTTAACTATGTTGAATCTTCCGATTCATGAACACAAAAGACCTTTCCATTTCTTTGAGTCTCTTTCAACTTCTTTTAATAATGTTACATAATTTTCAGTGTATAGATACTTCACATCTTTTAAATTTATTCCTAGGTATTTTGTTCTTTCTATTGTAATTGCAAATAAATTTTTTATTGTCTTTTTCTAAAATTTCATTTTTAGAAATAAAACACAAATTTATAGAAAACAAAAATTCATAGAAACACAATAAATTTTATACACTGATTTTGTATTCTACAACTTTACTGTATTTGTTTACTGTTTTTAATGTTTGGTGAAGTCTTTAGAGTTTTCTATATAAAGAATCATGTCATCTGCAAAAAGAGACAGTTTTATTTCTTCACTCTCAATCTGGATGCTTTCTTTTTCTTTATCTTGCATGATTACTATGACTAGGACTTCTGGTACTCTGTTGAATAAAAATTCTGCTGGTTACTTTCTAATGCTTGATCTGAGAGTGATACATGCCACTTTTACTTACAATTGGCCATAATTGTTATATGACCCCACATAGTACAATCCTGCTATGTGCCCTGATGGAAATAGAACTAGAAATATTTAATAAATACACTACCAATTTGCAAATGAGCTCAGAACCAGGTTAAGTGAAGCAGCAAGCCTGTTGCCTATATGATTGATCACTGTTTCCATTCTCTTCCCAGTCACCTCCATGCCAGGCCACCTCTTCCTCAAGAAATAAGCAAAATTGCTCATGTATCTCAGGAAATCAATTAATGCAAAAAGACATTTTTAGAGTTTCACCTTTTCTTTAGGTTCACAAACTAATCTAATAAGACTCAGCTAAGAGACCTGAATTAGTATTATAATCAGTATTATTTCTGAAGATGTTCCCATTACAAGTTACTTTAAAAACTGATTTTACTCTCACAAAATTATTTAAGATTAAAGTAAGCTTATTTGCCAGTATGAAGCTAAATCACAGAATGATTGAATGGTTTTCTAAAGCCTACCAACCTAATTAATGGTAAAATGTAGTTTATAATCTTCAAGTTCAGGGTTAACTATTTTCTTACTGAACTATTTAAATTTCTTCTAAAAAAAATGGAATAAGTGGAATTATATCATAGAAGTTCTAGAGAATTTTTTTCACTTTAATTGCATTGTCTTCTTTTCATAATAACTGGAAATGATGGATATAAATTTAAATTAAAAATTTCTTAAATCTTAATGAATTATTGTAAAGGTATTAATCTCTTGATAATCTGAGTAAATGGTCACCAGATTTTTATTTTTATTGTTTACTAATTTCAAATTACATATCAGGAAAACTAGGCATATTACAGTAAAACTAATACTACTTGGTAATATTGAAGTGCATAATAATTTCAGTTAATAGTATCATAATCTAACCAATTACTCATGTCAAAATTTATAATTATTCCTGAGTTTTCCTTTAACTCACCCACCCCCATCTAATCTAGCAGAAAATTCTACTAGCTCTCATGTCAATATATACAAGAACCAACCTCCTCTCACCATCTGCATAGCTTGTTCAAACCACCAGCATTTTTCTCATGGTGGATAGAAAACAGACTTCCAACTTATTTTCCTGCCTCCTTACTTGCTTATTGGATTCATTTTTTTCACCCAGAATCCAGAATTATCCTTTTTTAAAACACTTTTTTTTATTGCATAATGTAATACAGAATATAATGCAGAAAAGTGCATAAAGCATAAATATGGAATTTAACCAAGTGTTTTATGGTGAGGACTCATATAGTTACCAATGTGACCAAGAAATAGAATATTGTCTACATCTAGCAGCATCAGTATGATCAAAACCATTTTTCTCTTCCTTAGATATTTATCTTAAATTTTATGCTAATCACTTTCTCTTTTTGCTTTGTATGCACCCTCAAATAATATACATTTTCTAACTTCTTTTTAGAATTTTATGCAAACTGAATTCTGTTGTACTATTTTTATGCCTATTTTATATTTATCCATGTCACTTGTGTGTGAACTGTGGTTTTGTGAATATGGTTGTTCCGCTTCTTTATTGATGTGTAATAAACCACTCCCAAAGGCACTCCAAAGTGGCATTAAAAAAATAAAACAAAACAAAATGTCAAAACTAAATAATTTTTTAAAAACTATTTTATTATTCTCATGGATTCTGTGGGTTCAAACAAAGAATTCAAACAAGGTATAGCTTGGAGACTTGTCTCTGATACATATCTGGGGCTTCAGATGGAAAGACTAAAATGTCTGGGGACTAAAATTATTCCCATGTCTGGCAGTTGGACATGGGAATAAACATAATAAATAGTAAACAGCTACTACTCCATAGGTCAGAGTGCCTACAACTTTCCTCTTAATATGGATTGGACTTTCTTGCAGCATGATGGTGTCAGAATAGTCAAATTTCTTTCATAGCAGCTCAACACTCCCAGAGTAAGTATTCCAGCAACTCTAGGCAGAAATGTATACCTTTTAATGACCTACCACTGAAGACATATGGCATTTCCACCATACTCAGATGGGCAGAGTTGTCACAAACCCAATGAAATTCAAAGAGAGGATACATGGATCCCACCTCTTGAGTGGAGAAAGGTCAAAAAATTTCTGGTCATGTTTTAAATAACACAATAGTGTTCCATTGTATGAATGTACTATAATTTATTTCCATTTGGGGCTATTATGAACAATGATTCTATAAATGTTCTTGAGTGTGTATTCCGGTACACATCAGCATGTATTTCTAGAATATACATAGGAGTAGAATTCCTGGGTTTTAGATTATGCAATATTCAACTTTACTAGATACTGTCAATGTATTTATCCAAGTGATTTTACCAATTTACACTGCTCTGAAGCTTAAAAGTGAGAATACTTTTGACAACATAGAGTGATCTCTTTAAAGTATACTTTTTCTTTAATGCTCTACAGAGATTCCAACAGCACTTAACATAGAAGTTAAGCTCTTTACCATGGCCTGCAAAGGACTATAAGACCTGGTTTCTGCACATTTCTCTGATCTCATCACCTACCATCTCACTTTGCCATAAAACTCCAAATCCATGGACCTTCTTATTAAATCTAAAACAGTACAAACTCATTATCTACATAGGATCACTGCATGTGCTGTTTCTTCTGTCTTGAAAACTCAGAAACCTCAGTTCAAATACCTGTTTCTCAGAGAAATTGTCTGACCACCAATCTGAACTGCATCTTGATCCTTGTCCTTCATTTCTCTCCATCATATGGTTCTGTTTTCACAGATCACATAGTATCAAATAAAATTATCTTTATTTCATCATTTTTTATGGCTGAGTTGTATTCCATTGTCTATCTGTACCAAATCTTATTTAATCAATTATCCATCAAAGTATATGTAAAACTTACATAATCTTATTAACAAATGTCACCCCAATAAATTTAATTTTAAAATTATCTTTATTTTTAAATTTATTTTATATATCTCATTGCTAGAATACACAGTGACTTGAAATGTGTAAAAGACTTTTTTTAATTAATGCATTATTTTCATAATAAATTAAATAACTGAGAAGCTTATCTAGTTATTTGAAAACAAGAACTATTTTTCATATTCTCCTTACATATTTATTCATACCTAGTACAATGCTTGGGAAAAGGTAGATGTTCAGTAATATTAACAATTTGAATAATTTGGCTAAAATTAATGTTGAAATTAAATGAAATCTCATGGTCTAGACTGGCTCTCAACATTTTGAGTTATTCACCAATGGGTCTTGAGAAATTAGTAAGAACTGTGTTCATTTTTGAGTGTAAAAGGGCATTTTAAAGGATAAAACCCACTTTACTGCCATTATTATAAGTTTTCTTCTTTTAATTTTTTTTTCAGTTTCTTTCTGTTTTCTCTCCTTCCATCCTTTTATAGATAATGCTCAGTCCTCTGCTGCAGGCTATTCAGATGCTAAAATTTGATTTTTATTTATGGTTGAGTAATAGTCCATTGTATATTTGTGACAACATGGATGGACCTAGAACAGCAGTCCCCAACCTTTTTGGCATCAAGGACTGGTACCTCTTATGAGAATCTAATGCCTGATGATCTGAGGTAGAACTGAGATGGTGATGCTAGTACTGGGGAGTAGCTCCAAATATAAATGAAGCTTTTCTCACTGGCCTGTTGTTCACCTCTTGCTGTTGCTGACAGGCTGCAGACCAGTACTGATCTGTGGCCTGGGGTTTGGGTACCCCTAGAAGGTAGTATGCTAAGTGAAATAAGTCAAACAAATACCATGTGATTTCACTTATATATGGAATCTAAAAATCAAAATAAATTAACAAACAAAACAGAACTTATAGAGAACAAACTGATGGTTGCCATATAAGAGTGGGGTTGGGAGGATGGTAAAAAAAGATGAGATTAAGAAGTACAAATTGCCAGTAATAAAAACAATCACAGGGATGTAAAGTATAGCATAGACCAATAATATTGTAATTACTATATATGGTGTTAGATGGTACTAAGCTTATCGGGATGATCACTTCATAAGTTATAGAAATGCCTAATTATTATGTTATACACTTGAAACTAAAATAATATTGTGTATCAAAAGTAATCAAAAACATTTTTAATTAAAAAAAGTTGCTGAAATTTGACTTCAATATTTTTGAAACTGTGATAACAGTAGCAGATGCTAGAAAAACTGTTTTTTCAATGCTCTTTGTTTTGCAATAAGTGGAGACTTGAAAATTATTTTGGTTGAAATTTTCCCATTCAGTTTGACTGTCACATGAATGGGTCAGTCAATTATGTGAATTTAAAACTTCTGAACTGAAGATGTTTGAGAAGCTGGTATGAAGAAATTACATTGTTCTGGAGAAAAATATAAAGGGTTATCTTAGTCAGAGGCAGTCACTTTTCAGCTGAGGGTGCTTTCTTCAGTGCAGAGATTCTCAAGCTTCAGCTGTAGAGGGCTTGTGAAAACACAGATTGCCTGGGCCAGACTCTGCTTCACAGATTGGAGATAAATCTTGAGAATTTGTGTGTCTGACTAGTTTCTAGATGCTACCTGTGCTGCTGGTCTGGGTGCCATACTTAGAGAACCAGTTTCAAGATAAGCTATTCTTTATTCTCTGAATCTCTGCATTCTTGCTCTTTGATTTTCCCTAAGATTCCAAAGGCCTATGTAAAATATTCAGTTTTATCCCTAGTCCCAACCTCTTTTGGAGTGCTACTTTTACATTTCTAAGTCATCAGTAGACCTTTCTAACTGAAAGAGATTTTGACAGCTCATACTCATCAACCTTGGAAACATCCCCTAAAGTCCAGCTTTTCTCCTTCTTCTATATTTTGGTAAATAATATGCCCTTGTTTCTCATGTTATCCAGATTTAAATGTATTTTTCCACCTGCTTTACCTTCTCTTTATCTTTAATTTTTGTTTATATGAAAACCTGAAGAGTGATTTCTAGCCAGAGTAATAGTTACAAATGACAGAGAAATTTATCATGTAGACAAAATACAAACATCATCAGCTCTTTCTAAATTCAGGTACACAGTCTTGGTGGGTTGAACAAGAACCTCCTCGAGGAGTTTAAAAGTGAAACAAAGATTTCTAAGCCCCACCCCAGGTTTAAAATTTTAAATTAGAAATTGTGTGAATAGTGCCAAATAATTAACATTAAAAACAAACAAACAAAAAACAAAAAACAAACAAACAAACAAAAAAACTAGGCTTTGGACCAGCTTTTACAAACCACTAATTTAGATGGTGGTATAAGGTATTTCAGTGCTGCTTGCTTAAGTTTGTAATATTCCAAGCCTTTCCAACTTTAAAGATTAAGTTGAGAGTCACATTTTCCAGCAATACCAATATTTCTAACTCTTCTTTATTCAACATTCCATCAGTGTGTGTGCGAATAGATGTTAGTTTTGTGTTCTGCTCTGGTGTTATTTTCTTTATTCCCTGCTGATACCCTGTTTGGAACTCTGCATGCAAAACACATGGATAATGATGTGACAGAGAGAAGGGTCCTCACCTTGGGTTTCCCTCTGGGCCTCTACTGCTAGCATTCTTCAAGTTTGCCACAGCAGTTTACTCACGTAATTGATCTTATCTTTATTTGCCAATGAAACGGCCCAGAGGTTTTCCCCAGAAGACTTTTCTGATAACACAGAGCACAACAGAAAGGGCATCATGTTAAAAATAAAATAGATAATATTTTTCAGGCAAAATGATTGTCCCCACCTGTTATGTCTTTCTCATCTCAGGATTATTCCTCTGGATGCATTTTCCGCCCCCCCCCCCCAGAGATTTCTAAGGCAGAACCAGCAGGGAGGCAAAAAAGCCAATACTCTGTGGCCTATTGTGAAATTTTCTGGCACAGAAGAGGCTGCTGTGAGACCGTTTGCCTCTTCTGCCCATAACAACAGCAACAAGACAACATCTCGTATTCAGATTTCATTTGACTGGAATGGCTGATACAGAAATTCTGCAAATGATACAATTTAGTCAGTGAAGTGCAACCTTTCAAGAAAATTTAAATTAATATGGTGAAGGAAGAGTTACATCAGAGAATGAATGACTAGGGGACAATGGAGGTATTTCTGTATAATCCTCGCCTCTGTTTACATTTTCTTGCTCTATACCTTCTTTCTACCAATAGTACTGCCACCACCACCATCACCACCACCATCATCACCTTCATTATTACAACCACTTCCATTTCCAATTCTACCGCCATGCAATGCCACCACCACCATGACGCCTCTTCTGACCACTACTGCTCTGCCAACCTTCTTTTCAATTCTCTCCTGCTTGCTTCCTATTCTCCCTCTGAAGAAAAGATCTTATTAATACTAAAATTTAAATGATACAAGAGGTCTGACCCCTGTGCTGTCTCTCAACAACCAAGAGATCCAATTTTTTAATGGCCTCACATGAATGATTCATATTTTCCATTTTTCTCAGGCCACGGTTTCAAGAACAAAAATTCCTGATGGGAAAGTACATCTGAAGGCCTAGTATCTCTGCTCTGCATTTCCCCCCATGTGCAGTCTGTTCTGAGCACCACTCTGCTTTGCCCTGGGTTACTCTGTGCAGGTTTCTAAACTGAAATCAGAACTGTTTAAAATAAAATCAAAGCCTTTGTATAGAAGCAATATCAAAGGATTTTTTTTTTTTGCCTGAAAGTAGCTTCTACTTTTAATCTTTAAATATTTTATAAAGAAACATGTAAATCTATATACTCTTCAAGATTGTTGTTTGCAGGGACCAGTGGGCAGCACTGAAAGAAAATTGGAGTTAGAAAGCTTCAAGACCTTGGTTTGCTGTATTTCAAAAACTTGAATTTTTCTCAAAAGGATTATATATTCTTTTCTCTAAAATCATAACTCAAATAAAAAAATCTAGCATTGTTTTTGTTCTCCATTTCTACAACCTACTTTTACTGCTATAGTCTTTAATTTTTTTCTGTTATAAACATTCCAAGATGAAAAACTGGGTGATAGTCACAAAAATGAAATGAAAATGTTTACAACCCTGCACTCATAAATATGTGGTTTGGGGATTATATGGGCCAGAACAAAACAATGTATGCTTACCTAATGCTCCAGGGTAGAATGGTGTCTCTGTTTCTCTGGTTTATTTAGGGTGCTGTGGCTTCCCTTAGCATCAGTGTTTAATTATGTTCATGCAATATATATCATACAGAGTATTACTTATATACTATTAAGCCTCATGATAATTGAGTTACATACAGAAATTTACTCATCTGAAATGTTTCTACACGTGTCACAGTCATGACTGTGATAGTCTGGATACAACACAGCACTGCCCCAAAGGATCTTTAACTGTGTACTTTTGAAAACAAATAAAAATGTTATGATAACAAATGAACAAACACTCAGGAATTAGATCAATGTACAATTTATTACAAATAATCATGTTCCAAAAATGCACATATGCAATAGAAGGAATTATGAAAACTCATTATAGATATATTTGATTTTAAATCCTAACCAAACCTCTGACTAGATTTATAAACTCTGATGAGTTGGCTTTTCAGAGTTTTATTTTCTTAATCTGTAAAATGGGAACAAAAATACCTAAAATATAAACAATATTTGCCAAGAGCTTGGATCCATACATTGTAATCACTCAGTATAAAATGTCTCTGGATAATTTCAGTTCTGCTATGAGATTTAGTTCTTCCTCAACAACACTGCACTTAAGAAAGCAGGTCTGGTATTGCTGGTTGGTATCTGCTATACTGAATGATCTATGCTATTAATTTTTTCTTCAAAGTTTATGATTAATTCTAGTTTTATTCTAGTTTTAGGTCTTTGTGGAAAGCATGGCTGAATTTACAATAACACTCCAAGTTTCAAATCTAAACATTTATTTTCACCAATGTCTTTGGCAGAAGCATTATATATTTGGGATTCATTATTCTTCACTATAAGGTTCTAGGCTGGGGAAAAAAAGAAAACTATTTTTAGTGGGAAGAGGTTTTCTTGGCTTAGAGTAGATACTTAATATGGGGTATTGATCAGGATTATGACCATTATGACATTACTGTGTATTGCTACTATTAAATATTTCCCTAACAACAATAGCTGGAGAGGTAGGAGTCATGGTCAGTAACTTCATGCTAACATTGTTACACTGGTGTACATGTACACACACACACACACATACACACACACACACACACACACCAAGCTGTCCATTTCCTCAATAATTATCTATTCTAAAACTACTCTTTATTTTATTTTGGTTAACCAGATGATCAATATTTATTGAATGCTTATTTGTGTCATTGTTTTGGTAGACATTAGGATAGATAAAAAGAAAATATTAAGATGTGGTCCTTGCTTCTAAAGAACTTCCAGTATCTTTGAGGGAGCAAAACAAAATCAGTTGCTATCAGTTAAGAACAAGTAACAGTTTGATATAATGGTAATTTTCAGTGATTTGAACTTTCAGAAGATGTCAATTGGTTAATGTGCTATTCTCTTTGGAAAAACAATTATTGATTCTATGATATCAGAAGTCTTTTTATATCTAAATTGGAATATTTGGTGAAGATTTTTGGTTCTTCTGTTTATGTTCTAAATCTTCACCTTCCTTGATTTCCAGTTTTATTTTTTCCACTCTCCAACAATATGTACAATATGTAACTGATACAACAACACTGACACACATGTAATATGCAATTAAAATTTTTCTAATAGCACATTAAAAAAGTAAAACTAATAAATTATTTAAATATCTAACCACTATGCTGTATACCTGAAACTAATATAAAATAATATTGAATGTCACTATAATTAAAAATCAAAAAATGAGGAGAAAGGTGAAGGAGAATAAGGGGTTCAAATTTCCAGGTATAAAATATGTAAGTCATGTAGATGTGGTGTAAAATATAGCATATATAGTCAATAATATAGTGAAGCTTTGCATGGTGTCAGATGGTTGTTAGATGCATCATGGTGATCACTTCTTTAGCTATATAAATGATGAATAACTATAGTGTACACCTGAAACTATGCAATATTGCATGTTAGCTATATTTGAATGAAAATATTTTTTAAAAGTAAAAATAAGCAGATGGAATTAATTTTAGTCATTTATTGAATCTAAAATATTATTTAACCACATTGCATTAATAACATGTACTAGTAAGTGTTCAGTAGTCATATGTGCCTAGTAACCATTGTATTAGATAGAGCAGTTCTAGAGAATCACCACCGATCAACCTTGGGGAGACCTGAGCATCACCAGATCTCTTATTACAAATTAACTGACTCCCTCAATGGAGGTTCAGCTTTGTGAAAACAAGAGGGACTTTCTTCTGTCAAGGGTTTTCTTCTTTTCTTATTTTATTTCTGTTTGTCCACAGTGGTTCAGGCAAGAATTTTGTTATAGGTCTCAGACTTTCCTTCCTTCCTCCAGCTGCCACTGCTGCTGCTCAGCTGAGTCTGAAGGCAGAGCCACACCTCTGAGGAGCTAGTACAGGTTTTGTAGACAGGCCCTGGGCATGAAACATCCAGAGGGATCTGGTGGTTGTGTAATTAGGATTATGGATGTAGGAGAGAAAGGAATGCCATGGCAGGAGAAGGTGGCAAACCTGAACAGAAGGATCCTCCCTCCCTTCTGCTCCTTCTCACTTCAGTGCTCCCTTAATATGATCTGCTGAATCTCACTTTCCCACAAGGAGATGATGCTGGCAGATGGCAGGTCAAGAGTCAAGAGAAGAGAAAAAGATTAATTTGGGAATTTTCAATTTCACCATATAATTGTATTTGGAGTTTCCATACATGTTCTCAGTCAAGAAAATTTCAATTTTTGTGATCAATCTGAAATTATATGTATCTAAGATATTCATTTTCTTTGAAAACATTCCTTCATTTAAAGCCTGCCGAAGACTGAGCCAAGGATTGGCAATACAAAGAAAAGTAGGAGTTCTCTGCTCTCTAGGGTCTCTGTCACACACTGGCCAGGAAGTTTGGGGATCTCATTGAAACTTTCCAAAAGCATTTATTCCTTTATTGAGAGTGTCTGCCTGGTATAAGAACTATACTTTATCTTACCTTATTGCCTTATTTTTACTCAAGTACAGTGCACTTTTTAAATTGTTCTTTAGAAAAGTTAGCATCTACATGAACAAAATGAATAGAAAAAATTATTTTGTAACCTAGTCAGAGATGCCAAATGTCTAATTTGGACCTTCTAATACTGGAATTTCAAGCGTCACTAAGCATAAACACACAGAACATGCATTCAGGATCACAGTCTGTCTTTGTACTCCCTTGGTTATATTACTACTGTATATGAGAATGTTGGAGGTGTGAAGGCTGGCACACCAAGAACTAGCAGTTAGGAGTAAAATGTCTCTTTTTTCTCATGAAGTCACATGCCTCTTGGATTTGGGCCACTTACCTTTTGATCTCTGACCAGTCACTTAAACTCATTTAGTTTTTATTTTTCTCATCTCTGAAATAAGAACAATTATTTTATCTAACTAGATATTTGTTATGAAAAATGAGAATCAAATCTATCTATGAAAATACATCTCTAGAACATTCAACATTTCAAAAGTAAATAATAGGTTACTTAACTCTCAGAATAAAAACCAAAAATGTCTTTATTCCTCATGTAAAATAAAATCTAGTCTGCTTATCATGGTCTTGACCCTACCAACCTCAGACCATGGTCTCCATTCATTCTCTCTTTCACACACACACTTCAGTTATGTGGGCTTCCAAACTTGTTCCTGACTTTAGCACATGAACTAGCCTTTTTTTTTTTATCTTTAAGATACTCTTCTCCCAAATCATAGATCAAAGAACTTTACTTTAAAAGCTCAGATAGTAAATATTTTTACCTTTGGGAACCATCTGGTCTCTGTCAGAGTTAACTACTTAACTCTGACATTGTAGCAAAAAAGCAACTATAGGCAACACATAAACAAGTGATGATGGCTCTGATCCTCTATTCCAATAAGATTTTATCTTTAAAAACAGGTGATAAGATACATTTGGTCCACAAGCCACCATAGTATGCTGATCCCTACCCTAGACGTTTGCACATCTATCTTGTTCTGGTCATTTTTGGTCTCAGATCAAGTAGAAACTGAGATCTTTCTTGACAACACTATTGAAAGTCTCTCTGCCCCATCTCTTGACTGTATTGCTTTTTTATTGCCTTTCTAGCATGTATTTATATTTTAAATTATCTGTTATTCATTTGTTTAATGATTTATTTACATGTTGACTTTTTGTACCCACCATAATACCAGTTCCTAGAGCAAGAACTATAACAGGATATGTGGTAGGCACCCAACAAATATTTTGTTGCAGAAATAAATAAATAATTTGCCCACATAATAGAAATCCCAGATGCAAACTCCCAAATTTTAGTGATAGGAAATCAAGTTCCTTTGGGGACAATCAGAGGCCCCTGAAGTTCAAAGAGTCCTACAAATTATGAATCCCTGTACATTATCTTTCACAAACAAGATTTATAGAAAGCCATACCTATGTGAAACAAAGGAATTTTTTTATTGTTGGTGTCTGGACACAATATAAACTATGAATATCAATATTTTTTTTTCTTGCTATGGTATATTGGTCGTCATGGTCCAAATCAAAGGCATAGTAATTCTAGCTCTTTAGCAACCTGTGTGTTTTCAAATGGTTTTGTTGAAGACTTTTCATGGTAACTTTTAATAAGACAAAGCAGTTTATACCCTATGTTATTAAATGGCATTTTCAATCAAATGCCACTTGCATGGCTTTGCAGTGGATATTGAGGACCTTGGTGAAATGAGGCAGCCATTACCTTGTCTGACATTAAAAGTAATTATTGTAATGAAAACAGACAAAGGTTAGAAATATAGTGATAGCAGCATATCATTCAGTGTCCTGGCAAGTGATAAAAGGCTCACACAAAAGTTTTAACCAAAGAGAAGTTAATGAAGCTATAACAGTACTATAGACAGAGGTGTGGTCATGGCTAAAGAAACCATCTGAGGACAGTGGAGCACTCAGGAACTAACAATAGTTGAAAGTCATCCCAACCCTTTGTCCAAAAGGAATTAGGAAAGAAGATGATATTACAAGAGATCAGTGAAGGCTGGGGCCTGGAGTAGAGGGGAGCTAACAGAAGCTCTGACCACAGAGAAATGTGGCTCTCACCTCAGCAGCACAACTTTTCTTTCCTTCCACTCTGCCAAACCTAACAGGAAGTTGGAGGGTACAAGAACTGGCAAATGCAGTCTATAGAAGCCAGGCTTCTTGGCAACCAAGTAGGACCATTGAGAGCTGGGGCAAGCAAATGAAAAATTACTAGCATAGTATGTAAGAGTAGAGAAGCTAGATGATGAAATATTGTATCTCAGAAACCTACATTTACTCTATTAATTGTATCTAGTCTGTAATATAGGCATGCAAAAGAAAATAAAGGAGCAAAGAAGCCTTTAGGGGCAAGTATTGTTAATACTTAAGAAAGTAAATCAGAAGAGTTACTGTATTACTGTCAGAGTTTATTTAACTCAAACTAATCCATTTGAATGCCACCAGTCTTGAAGGGTTAAAACACAGCTTTCTACCAATGATGCCTGGGGAAAAACATTCAGAACTAAGTTTAATCTTTTGCTTGGAAAAAAGAAACCATAGAGTAAAATCCTCCATAACCAGGAAAACACGAATCCTCATTATTGCCAAAAACAAAAAAGAGAAATATCTGACATATTCTTTCAAATTAAGGAATTAATCACTTGTTAGCAATAATTCTTTTATAACTATTGTCAAACTAAATTATTTGTTTTGTCTGCCCAAACAAAGGTTATAAAACCAGGGTTTTTACAGACTGTAGTACAGATCTTTGAAAACAGCATTTTAGGACTGTAATCTCTAACAGAAGATCATTTTACTTTAACATCTCCTGGAATAAACATGGATTAGATGCTGATCCATCTCTTTACAGAATATATGCTTGCCTAGAGGATAAATATTACACTATTCCTATAAGTCTTTTCTACCATATTCACCCTTTCATTATATCAAATCCATGTCTTAATATGTGAAAATATAATATTTTGTATATTTTGCACCACATATTTTCAAGTAACTATATTTTGAACACCTATTATTAAATGATAAATTGATTCTCCCAAATAACTATTGCTTTTTGAATGGATTTAAGTGACATTTTGCCTAACCTTGTTGCAAATCTTGGTCCAAGTGGCCACTAGAGGGAAGGGAATGAGGTGCTGGACTTTTCTTTAATACTGAGATATTTATCCTTCATTATTTTCATAGTTGTCTTCAAATAATCCAAACAACTTGTTCTGTAATTCTCTCATCATAGATGCTATCAAACACTTTCTTAAAGACAAATTTAGAAGAAAAGATAATCTATGTAAAATAATTTCAATAGCTGGCTGTTTGAAATTAAAGTTGTTTTCAGTGTTATTTTGGTTTAGCAGCTAACTAACTTTTGACCTTAGACAAGCCACTTACCCTCTGTGATCCTCAGTTTTCTCATCCATAAAATGAGAGAGATGGGCTAAAGTCATTTGTGAGTCTAAGAGTCGGTGATTATGAGTCTATGATACCCCTGAAAATATCATGAAAAATAAAAATAAAACTGATTGACTTGAAAATGATCAAACATTTTAACATTGTAACATTTAACATTGTAATCATGAACTCATATCAGTTAGTCTTTTGGCTCTTTAATTTGGGAACCAGATGCTTGATTGCTTGCTTAAATCCTGTGTAAAAAGCCCAGCCCAGCCTTCTGAACACTCAAAATATTCTTAAGCAGGGATGTCAATTACATAATTTTCTAGACATGGCAGTTGATTGAAATTAACCCACAACATATTTGAAAGCCTTTTTCTTTTGTGAGCATCTAGCATATTTTCTATTGCTCTCCTCCTGGGTATACATTTGTTATCAAAACCAATGTGGCATCCAAATTGAAGTTCAATGTCAGCAGAGGTTACGTTTGTACCTTTCCCAGAAAAGAAACAAGTATTGTCATAGGAAAGGATTAATGTGTGCCCATTTTTGGTTCTTATTATAATCTTTTCTTTAAAAATGAGGGATTGGAATGTTAATGCGTTCAATAATTTATGAAATATAAAGGCATGCTGTACTGCTTTGACCTTTTCAAAATTTGGTAATTTTAATTGAGTGGTCATGTTGAGCTTGTTCTTTTTAAGAGCTTTATTACTCTGTGGGAAAGAGGAAGATTGTACAGATTTCAAAAATACATTCATCTTGAAACAAGAGTAGCAGGATTAGTTTTATTGTTCCAGAGACATTGCAGGGTGTTTTACACCACTTATCTAATGTAATCCTCACCACATCACTTATAAAACAGTATTATCAGATGAAGAAATTGAGGCACATAGAATTGACCACAATACCTCAAAGTAAAAGGTAGAGACAAAATAATCCCAGGACTGTATGATACCAAGGGACATCTATGCACTTTTCAGAGTATCACAGTCTTCAAGTTTTGAAAGTTGTAAGTATTATCTAGTGTGCAGTAAACACAAGTAAATAATCTAAAATATTGTCTTATTCTAGACTGAACTTTCAGCATTGATATCTCTTAAGCCAGATATTCTACAGGGGCTGATATTCTACAGTGGCTGATAGAGATAGAGTGATGAACAAGTCCAAAATCCCTAACCCCAAAAGAGATTACAGCCAAAGAGTGTTATAAACTCAGGGTTTAGAGAATACACATTGAATGATGAAACAACCAAAGACAATAAATTCAGGATAAAATCCTGTGTTCATATCTTAATAGATAAGGAAAGAAAACAGTGTCACTGAAGCTCAGCAAAAAGTGAATGAAGTGCTACCCAGTAGAAAGAATATTTCTGGAGGGCTCAGCTACTTCCTAAAACAAGATGCTATGGCCAGAAGGGTGAGAGGAAGAAATACCCCATTCTCTCTTTCTTGCCCTGTTCTCCTGATGCTGTCTCCCATTAGCCGAATCCAACCAGATATCAGCCATCTCAAAAACCTAGGTTGAAAAAGTCATTCTCTGGTGACTCAAAGCAGTCAAGGAATGGTGGAAAATGAACTGTGGGGAAGAATGTGGAATCACCAACGTGACTCTTCAAAATGAAGAAATACTGTGCGTCAAAGATAAAGCCATGTCTCCATTTCTTTCAAAACAGAGTAAATGCTTGCAGTTTTTAATTGATTTATTTTCCCAGCTTCTACACATCAAAAATCTCTGTGGAGTTTTAGCTAAAACAGATTTACATGTGGAATGCTGAGGAGATAAAATGGGACTTGGAATAATAATAAGAACTCAAATCAATCTGTTCTTATGACCTAAGTGTTAAGAGCGAAAAATGAAAGAAATATTGCTCTTTTTCATTTTGTTGCAGAAATTCTCATCCTGCACTCTTTTTTGTTGTTGAGATAATAGCATAAACTGATGATGAATTTGTAGATAACATTAGGATCAGTGTGTCTTTGAAAGATAGAGAGAAAGACTCCTGATACTGATAGACCAACAGAAGTGAAGATGAGATTTTGAAATGACAGTGGTAATGAGGGTTCACTATAGTCTCTAATCTTGATTCAATTTTATAGAAGGCAAAAAAATATATACATGATTCTTTTAAGGGAAGTTTAGGTAAAAGCTGATGCTGTGACATTTTCTAATAGCTTTCAGTCAATGCATTCAATAAGTGTGGGTCTTTTAGAACATTTGGTAGACTATAAATTTATGTTAGATTTTTTTATCTTAAAAATTAATTGTTAGAAGCTTACTTATGATACTGGCCAATGAAAAGAATATTAGAAAATTATGTTATTGCTAGGAAGACTCTGGAAATATCATTAATAGTTTAACAAATGAATTATGTAAGAAATCTTGACTTTCATCATTCAAAACTAAATGCTAGAGAAATATGTAAAAAAGGCTTATTTAATAAAATTTCATAAGACTAAGAGAAAATAGTCTTCTAAGAGAGCTCTATATTCTGTCTATTAAAGATGTTGACATAGATAAAAAAAGAGACATGCTCAATAATAAGCAAAATAAAAGCTCAGTAACCCATCTGCAGTAAATGCTCCAGCAAATAGTTTAGAGAGTAGGTTTTGGTTTGATTCATTCAAAAAGTATTCATTAAGAATCTTTGCTGTGCAGTTAACTTAGTGCTGTGGAAGGTATGGTATCATCAAATGAAAGATAGACCGATGAAAAGGCATGCAGTTACCAAGACCTTCAGAGAAGCACACTTTGTGCTTTTGTAGCCTCATTTGTTGGCATAAAATCTACCAGTAGTCTTCCCAGTAGACTCGAAGAAGAATGCATATCTCCTTTAAAGTGTTTTATCCAAGAATATAATTAGTATAACACTTAATATCTGAGACTTCCTCACAGGTAGAAAATGCCATGAAAAAGGGAAATACTGGGAGCTAGGAAGAAGATGATATAAAAGTTGAGAGGAATACATTTAACCTGCTTTGCTTTTGACATGAATTGTATGTGAGTTCTATTTTCTTTACTTTTGTGTGCTGGATAACTGAATCTTTGGCCAACTAGAACCCAGGTGACCCCCAAACAAATTTACTTATTTCAGTTATGAAATTTACTTATTTCAGTATATGATTGTCTTAGGATTTTCTTGGGTTGTGGAATATTTCCTGAACATAAAGAAGAAAGATTATTTCTCCTTCTTCTTTCCTAAAGACTTGCTTTCTTATGAGTTTAGGCATAAATTAAAAGAATGCTCAATTATATGTTTCCTAAAATAATTTTTTGAAGCTTTCTGTGAATTTTATGTTTCCTTCACCCTAAGCACAGACCCAGGATTTAAAATGTGTAGATGTATTCAGCAGCTTAATATAATTTGCTCTTTTTAATTGATGGTGAGCTAATCATAAAGAATAGATATCCAGTTCAGTGAGTTTGAAGTATGTAGTGACAAGTGTAAATAGTTTGCATGTGATGCTGTGCAGCCTAAACAATGAAAGGTATAAGAAGGTAAAAAGGGTAAAATTGTGATCATTTCTTCTGGTGAGGAAAAGAGCTGATTTATAGCACAGCAAAGAATTTATCATGGTGCTTTTATTATCTATAAAGCTGTTTTAGGCTTCACATGAAAAGTTACTCTTTCCTCCAAAAAAAGTGAGGTATAAAACACCTTCCAATTGCTGCACTAATTCATACAAACTCAGAGCATTTGGAAATAAACAGATCAAAATTCTGTCTTTAAAAATAGAAAAACATTTTCAATGAATAAATATTCGCTGTCTAGCATTTTGCAACATATATAAGATATAGAGTGAAATTTTTCACTGAGTAATTAAAAAGAGAGATTGGAAAGCCCATAGAAAATGTAACTGAAACTTAGTATTTAAAGTTTGAACTTTGAAATTGCAGACAAGAGACTGAGATCATTGTCTTAGTGGAAACGTGATCAAATGTGGATGTAATCATACAAGGAAAATAAATTGGGAAAACTCAAATAAGAAAAATATGTGAAAAAGTTTGAACTGATATATAATAAAAACAATTTATTTAGTTACAATGTTGATAAATGACTTTTCAGAGCTTTTATAGGTATGTAAAACATTAAAAGAGAAATAAATATGTAGGAGTTCTCATACTTAATACATCAGCAAGTATTTTTCCTCAATGCTTCAAGGAATAAGTACTTTTGCATATTTACTTTGGGAGATGTTTTTATAAGATGTATATCTGACCCGGGTAAATTCTAACCTGTGATCATTATGGTTTTTGAAATGAACAGGGTAGGTAAATGGAATCCTTTCCAGAAATTTATCTTAACACATTTGATGCACATATTGAGCAAGTTTAAATAAATTGAATGGGTTCTAAAAGTAGAAATCCAATCTTTTTAAACCGATTTAAACAAAAGATTATAAAATAAATAAAAAGATGTGTTCAGTCATTAGAATTGGAACTATGAAAAGACTGCAGAGAACAGGAAGGGGACCAGAATGTGGTCTTCTGGAGAAATGTGTAATCATTACTATTGTGGAATTAAACCACCCTAACCACAATAAATGCATGTCAGGTGGTAAAAGATATTTTATGGGAAATGATTCAGTAATGTTCCAATTATTGAAGTTTTACCTAAGAGAAAAATTATTGTAGATGCTGATTTGTCAATGAGTCTATTGAAAAAATAGGAGCACTAGCTTGGGGATATTAAATAGTAGGCACAGGGCCACAACTGAAGCTCTAAATCTAATTATGGCTAAAGGTCATCAGCTGGTTAATAATTGTGTACATCCAGTAAATATGTGTATTATACCTGGACTTTGGGTAGTCTCCTCAAATTACCTTTTCTTTTTTTGTCTACTTGTGAATTGATCATTTGATTTTCTGAGTGGGTAGATGTGTGTGTGTGTGTGTGTGTGTGTGTGTGTGTGTGTGTGTGTGCGCGCGCGCGTATGTGTTTAATCCATTAATGTCTCTTAGCATATTAAAGCTTTGATAGTTTCCTTTCCTTTCCTTTCCTTTCCTTTTCTTTTTCCTTTCCTTTCCTTTTTCCTTTCCTTTCCTTTACCTTTCCCCTTCCCTTTCCTTTCCCTTTCTTTCTTTCTTTCTTTCTTTCTTTCTTTCTTTCTTTCTTTCTTTCTTTCTTTCTTTCTTTCTTTCTTTCTTTCTTTCTTTCTTTCTTTCTTTCTTTTTCTTTCTTTCTTTCTTTCGTCTTTCTTTTATTTAAAATATGCATACCTATTCAGCCTGAGTAGAGGCAGATAGAACAAGCACATATAACAATTTTGTGAGAACTCAAGACACTCAACATTTTTATTTTCTGGTGAGCTTTTCTGCTTTTCAAAGGCCAATATGTAACTTTATTTCACTCTACTGGCAACAGTGCTTTCATATATATTATATATATATAATTAGCTTGAGTTTTACATGTTCATATTTCATGATGATAAAAAGTAGATTTTTACTCACATTTACAGTCTTTGTTTCTCTCACTTTGTAGAAAAAGCCACATTTATTTATTTATTCATTTTTATTGTCACAGTCAAAATGAAATTTACTTTTTCCATTTACTTTGACATTTCAATGCTTACATGCTATTTCTGAAAAAAAAAAGTCGCAGAATTCTATGAACAGTTATTTCAGAGACAAAGGAGAGAGAACATGGAGAATAGCACAAGTTTTATCTTTTGATAATGGTCAAATATTCTCAAAAGTCCAGTTATAAGGAAAAGTTGGATTTACGAGGGACAGAAAAAATTTATATGCAATTGTATACTTATACATAAGATTCATTATAGTGAATGTATTTTTATTAGCACTTGTTTCTGTCATTGTTACTTATAGAAATGCACAGTGATACAATTAAATATGTATATATAGTTAAAAGATAAACTGAAGTATATTAAAATTTTTTAAAGTTTATTTCAGCAAAAATCAATTTGAATTAAGCTAGCAGACAGACAGGAGCTCCAAGGAGCTGTACAGAATGAAAGACTTTTATAGGCAGAAAGGAAAAGGAATGAAGAAGTTATAATAGACAAAAAAAGAGATTGGTTATTGCAAGTTTACTTTTCTTTAGGGGATGGCAGGGACCTAACAGGTGAACTACTTAATTAGTACTGATCAGGTGATTCCTAATTTGGTTAATATTCTATTTCTGGGAGAGGAAACTGTAATCAAGTTTTGTTTTGGTGACATAAGGTTTAGAATAAGCAACCCCATTTTTGGCTTGCTATCTTGTTTTTAATATATATATATATATTTATATATATTTATATATATCTAAACACAACACATATTTATACATACATACAAATAGGGAGTCAATATTTATTAAGTGTCTACAAACCAGTTTGTGGTAGGACTACTTAGATGTATTATACACAATTTTCTATCGGTGATCTTGGAGTTTAGTTGGAGATTACTTTAAGAATGCACATGAAATCTTTAAAATAATGCCTTCCATGAATAAGGAGCTCAATAAATATTTGTGAAATAAATAAATGCATAAAACAGCATACTTACAAAGCAATATATACTGTCTGGTGAGCTAAAAATGCATTAGAAAGTTCAAGAGTTTTAAAAAAAGTAAACGAAGCCTGAAGACCAATAAAACCATTGATGTTTCACAAGCAAGTTAATCATTGAGATGACTAAGATTAAGTAGGACAAGAATGTAGGTAAGTAGGTTGGGGCAGGGAGGCTGAGGAGGGAAGGATAAGAAAGAAATCTGGGTTTGTTTGTTTGTTTGTTTAAGAGAGAAAGAGTGAACAAATAATACAAGGCATAGAAACTTTCATGCAATGGTAAAAGAAAAATGTGCGTTCAAGGGAAAATAGTTAACAGACTTGAAAAGAACAGGAGGTTTGTGGATAGGCAGAAATTACGACATAAAAAGTATATATAAGGTCTTCCTTAGAAATACACTAATTACTGAGTGTAGCTATTTACAAATTGACACATAATACATTCTTGTTTAGAGAATGACTGAAGTCAAGATATATGTCTTCTTAAAGAAATATATTTTATTTGCTTCAAAATTTTCAATATTTTTTAAAAGTCCCATAGTATGAGGTTTATACTATGTTTTATAAGACCTATTAAAAATATTGAAATAATAATGATATCTTTCTTCAACAGGAACATTCATTTCAGAACACACATTATCCTTTCTTTCTTTCCCCCCTACAACTGCTAAACAATCAAGTTGATTTCAAGCAACTACTGCAGTCTATCTTAATACACACATTTACTTCTTACTCCCACTCTCACTATTTTTGACTGCTGTCCTCTCCTGGGCTGTCTATTTTAAATGCCTCCTTTGTGATCTCTTCAAGCTAACCAAGTCTCTCCTACCTCAAATTTAATTTTCACAGCTCTTTCAGAAATTTCTTTATAAATGCTGATATGACTACATGTGTTCCCACGTTATGAGCCTTTATCACCCCTTATCACCAAAAGATCATGCCAAATTCCCTAATAATGTATTTATAATCATCATAATGTGGCTATTGATCACTTCTCTTATACTTTTCTCCATTTGTTTATCCCATTTACATCTGAAATTCAGTCAACCAGCTTTGTTTATTAATAATAATTTTTTTTAATTTTTAGTTATAGTTGGTATACAATATTATATTAATTTTAGGGGTATAACATAGTGATTAGACATCTATATAACTCACAAAGTGATCACCCCAATAAATCTAATGCTCCTCTGACATCATACATAGTTATTACAATATTATTTGCTGTATATTCTATGCTGTACATTTTATCTCTGTGACTATTGCATAACCACCAATTTGTCCTTCTTAACCCCTTCCTCTTTTTAAACTGACTTCCCCAACCCCCCAGTCTGGTAACCCTCAAAATCTTCTCTATAGCTATGCGTTTGTTTTTTGTTTGTTTGTTTTGTTCTTTCGATTCCACATATACATGCAATTATATGGCATTTGTCTTCCTCTATCTGACTTATTTCACTCAGCATACTACCCTCTAGGGTCCATCACAAAATATAATTTTTCATCCCCTTCCTTTTAGTCTGTAAGTGTCTTCTAATCTGAAGTGAGTCTCTTGTAGGCAGCATATTTAAGGGTCTTGCTTTCTTAAACATTCAGCCACTCTATATTTTAATTAAAGCATTTAAATTCTTTTTCATTTAACGTACTCATCAATATGTATGTAGTTATTGTCATCCTTTATTTAGTCTTTTGATACATATGTTTTTCTTCTTCTTAAAGAAGTCCCTCCAACATTTTCTGTAATACTGGCTTGGCAGTGATGAATTCCTTTAGCTTTTTCTTGTATAGAAAGCTCTTTATCTGTTCTTTGATTCTAAATGATAGCTTTTCTGGATAAAGTAATCTTGGTTATAATCCTGGTTTTCATCACTTTGAATATTTGTGTCAAACCCTTCTGGCCTGTAAAGTTTCTGTTGAGAAACTGGTTGACAGTCTTATGGGTGTTCCTGTTTAAACTTGGTATTTTAATTATGATGTGTCTTGGTATGGGTCTCTTTGGGTTCATACTGTTTGGTTCTCTGAACTTCCTGAGGTTGAATGTCTATTTCCTTCACCAAGTTAGAGAAGTTTTCCATCATTATTTCTTCAAATGGATTTTCAATTTCTTACTCTCTTTCTTCTCCTTCTGGTACCCCAATGATGCTAATGATATATTTTATGTTGCCCCACAGGCTTCTTAAACTATGTTCATTTTTTTTTTTTTGGATTTCTTTTTCTTGTTGCTATTCTGATTTGGTATCCTCTGCTACCCTATCATCCATGTTGCTCATTCAATTCTCCTTTTCATCTACTCTGATTCCCTCTTGTACTCTTCATTTCAGATACTGTATGTACAGTACTGAAATGTACTCTTCATTTCAGATACTGTATCATTCATTTCTGACTGATTTTCTTTCATAATTTCCATCTCTATTTTTATGTTTTGCATCTCTTTGTTAAAGTTCTCCCTGAGTTCATCTACTCTTCTCCTAAGTTCCTTGAGCATCCTTATAACCAGTGTTTTGAACTCTGTATCTGATATATTGCTTGTCTCCATTTCAGTGAAATCTTTTTCTGGAGCTTTGTTCTGTTCTTTCATATGGAACACACTTCTTTGTCTCCACATCTTGGCTGCCTCCCTGTGTCTGTTTCTGTGAATTAGTTAGGGCTCCTAAGTTTTCTAGTCTTAGATCTGCTTTATATAGTAGGTGTGCTGTGAGGACCAATGGCACAGTCCTGAAAGGGGTCCAGCTGCAGGCCAAGTTCAGCCATAGCTTGTGTACCTCCAGGGTCACCAGATAAGAGTCACCAAGCAATCCATATATGGCTGCCACCTGTGCTGGACTTATAGGTGTCTTGAGGGTCTAAGTTAGAAACCAAGGCCAGCTGCCACTAGTGTGGGGCTCAGGGCTGCTCAGTAAGAAGTACAGGGAACACCGAGGCCAGATGCTGCTTCTTTGAGATTTGTGAGACTTGGAGACATTTTATGAAAGTTTACAGCTAGAACTAAGACAACCTGTTTGTGTGGAATAAATCACTGGAGGTGGCTTGGGTGGGCCCATGTGTTGGGAGAGGTAGAGTCTCAGGGTTTTCCCTAGGCAGAGCAACTTGTGTTATCCAGGTTAATGACACTTGAGTGGCTGAGAGGAGGGCAAGCCTAACAAAGAAATATAACTTCTGCCTGTACCTCCATCTAGAAGAAAGCCGCTCCTCCAGTTTTTGCCCTGAAGCCCAACAACAAAGCACCTCCCCGTATCCCCGGTGCCCCTCCAGCCAGAGCTAGAACTCAGAGCAATCAAGTCCATCACCAGTTAAGACTGAGTGTAGGTCCTTTAAAAAAGAGGTCTCCACTTTCTGCAGCCCTCTGTCTCACTCAGCTTCAATCTCCACTGGTTTTCATGGCCAGAGGTTGTAGGGACTTTTCTTCCTGGTGCTGGAACCCTAAACTGGGGATCCCAGTGTACATCAGCCAGGACCCCTCACTCTTCAGGTGGGGGAGGGAGCTCTGGAGCCAAGATAGCTTCTCAATTCTCCATCATCACATGCATTGTGGGACTGGGCCGTTTCATGTCTCTGTTCCTCCAACCATTTTGTGGTGACCTGTTATTTGAGGTGGCTTAATTGTAGGGCTTCTGTTCAGCTAGGCCTCAGGCAATTCCACATACTGGTTGCTCTGTAGTTTTGTTATAATTTTGGTGTGGTTCCTGGAGGAGGCATGTACAGCCTTTACCTTCTACAGCATCTTGTAAGCCCTCAATCAAGCTGTTTTTAATTTCCCAAATATCCTATATGCATTCCATCCTCCTTTCTGTTTAATCATGCTTTTTCTATGCCTAGAATATTCTTCCTTTTCTTCTTTGGTTGCAACATTCTTTTCACCTTTCAGGACTCAGTTAAAATGTCACATTCTGTTTAGCTGCTCACTGTAAAACATAATAGTTTCTTCTTTTATTCTATTTATATACCACTCTCCACACTGAATTATTTACATAAATGTGCCTCTTCCCTTCTCTTTACACTTCTCACAGATAATGCTAGGCACACAATACATTCTTGTGAACTGCCAAATGGGATTGTTTTAAATGGGATTGTTTTAAAATTGGTGCAGGTATAACAACCTCTTATGTTTTTTCAAACCACTACATCTTTCGTTAATTTCATCATCCTAATAGATGTTTTTCTATATCTCTGCCATATATAGAAGAATATTTGTACATTGTTTCTTTATTAGGCCAAATAAGGAATCATTTTTGTTATATTAACATAAAAACAAACTTAAATAACTTTAAAGTAGATAAGCAACTGATTTGAACATTAACTCTTTAGACTGCACTAATCAAATTGGTTAGTCACTTTTAAATTTATTGTCAGTTCATCATTTTTTTAAAAAAATCAGAAAGAAACATTGCTCAAATTAATTGTTTAGCATTTGGCAATCTGCATACCTTTTAATAAAAAGTTTTATTTCTCAACCTGCAGTGGAAAATTTCAACTATGAAAGGACATTTCTTGCTATGTTTTTCATGGGCATCAGAAATGTTCTATTAAAAATAGATGATATGGCAATAAAGGCATATATTACATGGTAATAGAAAAAATGGGCAAAATAAAAAGTATTAATGTCATAATTATAGCACACCACTGTCTCTGTTTTCTCAAATTTTTATACTGAAAAGTTTTTAATAGAAAATGC
Organism: Macroglossus sobrinus; assembly: GCA_004027375.1. Taxonomy (NCBI): domain Eukaryota; kingdom Metazoa; phylum Chordata; class Mammalia; order Chiroptera; family Pteropodidae; genus Macroglossus; species Macroglossus sobrinus. The sequence continues at coordinate 670,676 of PVKZ01000558.1, forward strand.
CTTTTAAAATAGTTCTTCTTATAATAGATTCATGTATGTGTGTCCTATAATTCATGATAGGGATGTTTGTAATATATTTTTGGAATTAAAAAATGAATCGAATACCCAGCAGTTTAGTATTTCACATTTATGAACAGAGCCACCAAGTTGAAAATTAGCTTTGGGTTCATAACGTAGGACCAATTTAGAAATATTGACTTTGAAAAGCAAATAAATATGACCCAATTTATAGAAACCATGCTTATTTTTTGTAGCAAAGAAAAGTCATCTATCTAAGTATTAATTACAGGCATTGAGTGTCTCTTGCCCAAACTGTCAGTCTGTATTGTGTTACCATAAAGAATAATTTAGAAAAGCTGGATTTGCAGAAAAAGCATGAGAAAAGAAAAAAAGACATAAGAGTAAAGAGTTTGATATTCTGCACATAAACTGCAAAACCTTAAGCTCATCAAAGGAGATCAAAATTCTATTTAACAAAATTGAACATTAAGTTGCATAGAAGTACAATTTAAGTAAAATATCACATTGATAGTTCAAATAGTTTATCAGCAAGAAGACTTAAAAAAATGCTGGTTATATATCCAAATAAGGTTTCCTTCTTCCATTCTCTCTCTCTCTCTCTCTCTCTCTCTCTCTCTCTCTCTCTTTTTAAGTCCTTAAATATATGTGGGACTTTAATGAAGTAGAAACTGAGAGTGTATCCTGTTGATACTGTCTGACCTATCTTCTTCCTCCCTCCTTTGAAATGTATATTTACACTTATATTTTTATCTTCTAAAGATTTAAATTATTTCAGAGCCTCATTTAGACATATTTAATTGAGTAACATCTTTTGCTTACATTTGTCATTGATGATTTACTTTTTATTTTTTCTAATTTTTTGGAGCTGAGTTGGTTCTAAGTTATAAAATACTCAAAGCACTTTATGAAAAAAATTTTGAAATAGCTTTTTATTCCACAATTAAAAGTAAGTCACATAAAAGTATGTTCTCAGATCTTGCTCAAAGTAAATTTTTAAGAATGCACTGCATCACCCTATTATTGCCAGAGTCTCTGGAAAAAGAGGCTAGTGTGTTTCTACTTTCTTATTTAGCATTAAAGCTAATCAATTATAAGAGAAAACTTATCTAACAACAGATAACATTTTTTTCTGTGTTTTTTTCATATTATAATATATATTTTAATGCTTCAACATGGTCTCAACTCTAAAAACATAATTTTTCATATACAATTAAAAGTTATCCATAATTAAGAGATATATTACTTTATTTCACTGCAATATGATAGTTGTTTGCCTTAGCAGTTATATCTGGGATGTCAAAATTGTATAATCTGTATTGTCACATGAGTAACATCTAGGTTATTGGCAAGTTGTTGGGTTTTTTTTTTAATATAAGTGAGAAGAATGGATTTAAGTTGGAAAATAGCTTTCTTGTGACCTTAGCGAATTTCTAGATTGATAATCAGTTCAGTCTATAAAAGATTCCGTAAAAGGTAGTATCAGTTTAAGTGACTTCATTAAATTTAACACATATATTTCTGAGTTGCTCTGTATGTCAAATTCTATTAGTGATCACCAACAAAAGATATTAAGAAAAATAATAAGGCCTTTTGAAAACTAATTATTTTTCATTCAGAGTTAAAATAGTACTATGAAGAGAAAGAACTCTGCTAACTTAGTCATTTTATTAATTAATCAAAATTTTCCTTTCATGCCTTTGACAGAAATTCTGATGCTTATCTGTAATACATATTACTTTCTTTTTAAACTATTTTGTTCCTCTGCCTTTTTGCATTTTTGTTTTCAAAGTTCTCTTTTCTCTTCTCACTCATTTTTCTTTGCTTCTCTTTGTACCTAGATTGAGAGAAATCAATTTTAGGACTGCAAAACCAAAAGGGAGAAATTTAAAAGATTCAAAGTCCTTGTTTATATATATATATATAAAGAAGAGATGTAAAATTCTAATCAATCTAAAAAGACTCAGAAAAAAATATAGGATTTTAAGAATTACTTTTGATAAACTTTTGGGTAGCATTGAATACTCTGGACCCACAATTAAAATAAGAATCTGAGCAATTTTGTGCATGAAGAATGCAGGAGAGACCTACTGGAATACATAGCATTTCAGGAGTGTGGTGGTTCTCTCTAATTCTGTATAATGCAGAATTAGAGTAATATCTCTACCTCTGTGAAAATCTCTCTAATGCCTTCACCTAAGCCTGTTAAACAGCAAGCCAATGTTTTCCTAAGTAAGTCAGAACCCAGTACCAGATTTAATAAAATCTCTTGAAAATATTCATAAGGTATATATACTTTGTGATCCCTTAAAGAGTGGTTAGGAATTGAATGGTTTGCTTGGTTTGGTTTGGTTTGGTTTGGTTTGGATGGCTTTGTTTAGGTGGGTTTTGGTTTGGCTGAAAAGATTAGTAAAAGTAGTTTTTGAAAAGAAGAAGGAATACAATCAATAAAATGGAAAGAGTAAGAAAACCTACTACTCAAGAAAGAAATAAAGCAAGAAGAACTGAGTCAGCCAGTTATCTTGGACAGGTTATAGAATCTGTTTATGGAATTAATTTAAAATAAATTAAAACTCACAAACACTCCCTTTTATTTCATGTAAAGTAGGAAAATGAGTGAAAAGAAAAGCTCCTCTATATTCCAAATATTTGAAGCCTTCAGTTTAATTGAAGAGATTTATTTCAGAACATTTGTCACTCTGTTTAGTTAGATGTTGGCTATTGTTTTTCATTCTCTAACAGTATTTGATGACAGCAGCCACAGAGTGTTTATGCTCTGTGGTTGTTTTCCTCCCACTAATCAACATAAGGGAGAGGAATGTTATTGTCACACTATTAAACAGCTCCTTTGACAAGCTTGTGGTTTCCTAAGCCTTACAAGTGACTCATTTAATTATGACTTGAATCCTGGGCAGATGGACTTTTCTTATCCATATCTGCATCTGCTTCATGGACATACAAAATAAGCTTTACATATGCAAACTATATTAAAGTAACAAGCTACTCTCCCAGATTGGAAGCTGCTGGGGATAGGATATATGTTGTGTTTATCCCCAAATCCTACACTGAGCCCAAACCACAATTACACAGTAGAGACTCAATAGTAAGTTTTAAATACATATTGTGTTTTTTAAACCACTCTGAATTTAAGCAATTATTGATCATAAAACAATAGGTATTAATTAGTTGCATGCCAAAAATGGAAGAGCAATAAAAATAATGTATAACTAAATTAAATTAAAAAAAATTTTTCTCTTCAAATTGATGTCATCAAGTTAATATTATTAAGATTTGGACAAGCTTATGTTTAACACGTTGAATCATTAACAATGAAGGGCTGATAGTCCTCACTCTCCCAAAAAAATGGTATGAAGAAAGACTATGGATGAAGGCAGCCCAATGAGGTTAGTTTTGGAGGGTAGCTTATGGTCTGAGGCAGACATTCACTGGACAAAACCAATGTGGACATGATCCAGTCAACAATTTCTTCCAGATACTGGGTTCAGTAAATGATACTAATTTACTTCAAATAGAGATTCAGGTGTGATGGGTAATGAGTTGAGTTGCTATTTTTTAGATGGAGCCAAGTTATGGACTGAAGTCTCTACCAAGAAGAGAGAGGTTCTAGCTGGGGTTCACAGTCAATTTATAGGATTACAGAAGAATTAGAATGTTAGGGGAGTTAACAGATCTACATAGAAATTAAGACTCAAAGTGGAAATGCAATTCTATGGACTGCACCAGTACAGAATTTGAATATAGAAAGCCATGAATTGAGACTAAACAGAAATCTGAGTATTGCTGTGGTGCCACAGATTGAGGTTCTGCCAAGAAGTAAAGGAGTCTTAAATAGGCAGAGAAAATTATAAAAGCCTGGCACGCGTGCTGGGGAATAGCAAATTAAAGGAATATGGGCTTTACTCTAAGACTGAATTAATGATAAAAGAAGATATAGCATTTCTTTAGACAGACTTTGTATATAAACTAGACCAGACCTAAATGACATATAATCAATTTTCCACACAAGCTCACTTTAGAGCATGGAAGGAAGCACTTTAATGATTAAGTCAGGACCACCTATGAAAGCATGGATTGTCCTAGGCAGACTAGGCTATGTTGTCTCCTTTATTACAACAGAGTGGATAGAAAGTACTGGAATCTGAATTTCATTCCCTGCCCCCGTGGGAGGAGTGGAGGTGGTAGAAGTATGAGAAACTGGGTTACTTTTGGAAATAATTGTATCTTATCTACATGTGAGGGTTATTTGTTCTTTCTTCCCAGAAGGCACTAGATATGATGGAGCTAATGATATTCTGTCACTAATGTCATACAGACTTGTAGTGGGCCCAAGGGAAGAATGCAGACAGAAAATTCTTTATGACCCTATACTTTAGGGTTTCTGAATCAGTTGTAAATTAGATGGCCAGGTAAGTAACTCAGCCTATAGGACAAGAAGTAACGTAACTTCCCATGAAACTAATTCATATAGATCAGATACAAAAAGATAGAGGTCTTCCCTTCCCCAACAACATCTCTGAAGTGACTATACAAGAACATTTTTTTAATGTCTTAAGGATATATATTTGAGGCAATGACATTTGTGGATTTTCTATCATTATTAATCAATCTATCACCATTGTAGCAATATAAATCTGTCGTTCCCCCAGTAGTACTGAAGGAGCCTTGATTCTATTCACCAAAGCAGTAAAGAGTTACAGATCAATGAAGTTTAAGAAAAGTAAAATTTATTAAACTACATTTCAAGAAAGAAATGGGCTACATCAGAGTGCTGTAGTGTCATAGAGGTGGGGATGTCTATCTTATATTTGGGCCAAGGTTGGTGGTTACAAGTATGATGCTAGCTGATTGATGCATGAGGCCAATTTGAATGACAGTTGGCTGTTATATAACCTATTGTTAACTGCACATGTACCTTCCCAGAATTCAGTCTGTTATAATTAGATTCATGAAGTTGCGGTCAGATGCATGACATCATGGTATAACAAGGCCGAAGTGAAAAGAAGGTCAGAGTACTTCTTATTGCACAAGCATTCGTGGCTGACCTAAACTATTTGCTATGCTATGGTCATTTATGTCCTTTTACTTGAAGATATAGGGATATAGTTATTTTAAAAATGAGGTTTTTTTCCTAGGTCTTAGGGGTGGCCTTTTGGGTTGGGTCATCAGTGTTTTTATTTCTGTGGTTAAAGAGTTGGGCCTTTGCTCCCGTCACTCATGGCTACCTAGCAATACCACATAACTAAGTAAATATATCAATTTTATTTTAGTATTTATCTTCCTGGAGCATTCATAAAAGTTCAATAATTTGTGTTTTCAAGCAATATAGAAGACTAGTTTAAAAAAAGCTGGAAATGATTAATAAAATATTGCAAACATCTTTTAAGTACAGTTTTAAATTGCTAGAAATTAAGATAAATCCCCAGAGACAAAAGTAAACAGATAATCAAAAACCTGAGGCACACAGTGATAGCAGACCAGGCCCGGAGCAAGAAACATTGGAAGTGAGACATTGGTATTAAGGTAAGGCCCTAAAAGAGTGATATGTTCAGTAATAGGGTAGACTTGGAAAAAAAGTCTGCCCAATGACAGGGAGATAATAAGGATGTCTGGACTGAGGTAGGAACAAACAGTCAAACAGAAAGTTGTTTGAGGCTCATGTCATGAATATTTCCACATAGCATATGTGCTTTTAATTTACACCAATCCCTTCATGGCTCTGAATCCCAGGACGATAGGTTAACTTAAAAGTAATCCCAAGCTGGTAACACCCACAGGATTCATGGTCAAAGCTATTACAAGATGTTATTGAAAGAACTAGGTCCATAGGAGTTATAAACAAATCTACACATTACTCACGTTTCACTCATTTATCCTATGAAGAAATAAATATGTAGCCTCAAGAATGATGTATAAATTGCTATTTTAATTCTGGTTTGAATCTTTGTCTTTCTTTTCATCACGATCCATAATATTTTTGACTCCATGCCTTCCTGTGCTATGATTGTTCAACAAAATAAAGATAATTTAGGAGTAAACAGAATATGCAGGGGTTTCCTGAACAACAAAAAAGTAATCTCTTTCTATCCACTGCTTATTTTTAGAATGTGTCCTTAAATTTCAGTGTTTGTCATTATCGTTGGCAAAGCTTATCTGTATTGACCTTTACTATCCTTTTTAACATCTTAAAAGCTTCAATCATATCTCTGCTTTTCAATGTCTTTTCTTCAACTATTGTAATCTCAGTTTTTCTAGCTCTCAAAAGTAATATTACCTCCCTTCTCATTTATCATTCTGGTCCCATCAATTTCTTCTGCCTCCTCGATGTCTTTTCTGCAACATTATTCCTTTCCCTATTGAGGGAAACTGTCTCAAATGGTAAGTCACTGAGTGTATTTAATCAGCCACCATTACATTGTCTGGCTTTCCAAGACATGTTTGTAGCCTATTTCATAAATTTATTGTTCTTAAAAGCAATCCTAATTTTGCAATGAAACTATCCAATCTCCTTTTCATCAAAAACCAGGGTAAAATATGTCTTTGGTGTAAACAATACTGTTCAGCTGCTGTGATCTAATTGGGATTAGTTTATACTGTGTGTTATATAAAATCATTTCTCTTGGGCTTCTTATTAGAGTGGATATTGCTTTGATCCCCCTTCAGTACCCTTTTGTCCTCTATTTCTTCTTTATTTTACCTTTTCTTCACTCCTTAGAGTGGGCATATTCCTGTAACATAAAACAGGCACTGCTCCTGGTATATTGTACATACAAATCTTTGCGCAGTGTCTGGATGCTTTACACTTGATCCTTGGAACAACTCTGTAAAAGAGGCAACATGGCTACTAACACCTCAAAAATGAAGCTTTCTAAAAGACTGAATGCCTTGCCCAAGATTAAATGATAGGTTACAGGAACCAAAATAAGAAGCCATATCTCCTTATACTTGCTTTTTCAACCAAGCTAATAACTTGGAAACTAGAGAAATTTTTGATATATGAGTTTAGTGTAGGGGGTATTACAAAGTTCTTGATAAGGTTGAAAAAGTAACTCGTTGTGACTACAGGAACAACAAAATTTGCATATATTTGCATAATCATGTCAAAGGCTCCAATATTCAAATACACAAGGTGAAATGTAGTAAAATGACTGAGGTCTATACGATTCTTCTAAAGCTGCCTTTGGGAGTGTTCAAGAACATTTCTCATTGTCTGAAACCCTAATAACCCTATTTCTACTTTCTCTATGATCCCCCTTTATCAATCTTCCTTTCTTTTTCCCACTAGCTTCTGTGATATATGCTATCATTTTATATATTTATACATTTTAATTGAATATTTAAGCAAAGTAAAAGTACATGAATTCCAGGAAAGAAATTATGTAAAATTAATCTTAAATAGAGTCAGAGGTGGAAGAAAATAATAAGAGGAAGATAATATTCACTAAGTTACGACCAAAGTCTGTACTAAATGTAACACATGCACATTCTCAGTGGAAATATTCTCTTATAACAGTAATGCATTACAGTGATGTTTTACTTATTTTACAAGGATCAAAAAAGAGATTCTGAGGAATAGATTTAGTTGTTCATAAATTAAAAGGTCAGGATTTAAACCTAGGTATGTCTTATTCCAAAGTTAATGCCATTCCCACTATCAAATGGCTTCATGTGATAAGGCATCTCAACATATGGCATCATCTCAAGATTTTACAAGGCCCTGAAATCTAGATCAGTCAACCAAACTGCATCAGGCTCCACCTAAAAATGGGATACTGAGAAGCACAAGACATAATCTTCCTAATCAATAAATTTACAATCTCATTAGGGAAGCAAGAAGAACAGATATGAAATGATTAATAAATACTATATAAAAACTTAATTATACATATATGCAGTAACAGGGGGTATATAGAAACTCTCTGTACCTTTCATTCAATTTTTCTGTGAAACAAAAGCTACTCAAAAAATTGAGGTAATTAATAATAATAATAATAGTAATAAAATTGGTCAGTGTTGGTGATTTCTTAAAATTTTTAGTTTCCAGAATAAGGGTCCTACACAATCACTAATGCAACCCAATGCATCTAAAACATCTGTGAGGCAAAATGAGCCATCAAGAACAGGCCTAGGATTTAAACAATTTTTAACAACATTTTTGTTGTTTCTCAGCAACTTCTGTGTCAGTGGAGTTCCCCAGAGTGCTGGCTCACTCAGCTGAGTAGTATCTGAACCACAAAATAAATTGCAGTAGCTTTGCAGGTTGACATCTGTAAAAGGTGTGAAGAAATACCTTTGAGTTGTCAAGAGGTGTGAAAAATCTAGCCATCAGAATATTGCCAATCACTTATAAATGGACACTTTTATTTCTCACTTGCTCTTGTGGCAGGGCTAATGTACAATAGTTATAAGTATAAAAGAGGCAAGCTCCATCTACACCTGTTTATTTCCCTAGTTGAGATTAGCTGAGATTTTAAATAGTAGACCACAAGGATCTTGATGAGATAACTATACACTTTTTTTTAACATGACATCTTTCTCAGACTCACAACAGATATTTTTTTTCTCATACAGATATATTTTTGCATATTGGATCTCACTGAGAACAAACTTAAAGACCAGGTTATTCTAACGTAACTGAGCTGGGGCCATCAAATCTCAGCATTCTACTGTTAATTTCTGCATAATATGTTATAGGTATAATATACCTCTAATGCTATATTGATAAAATTAGTCATTATTTTTTTAAAATCATAATAATATATTTTTACATTGAATTGAAGCTATTTAAAACCCACATTCTCTAAAGCTGTTTCATTTTTATGACATATAAAATTACCTAACCATGTCATTCAAGTTATTTTCATGAATTTAGGTATGCTGATCAATTACTCAACAAATAACCGAGAGGAGGGCTCTGAGGATCTATTTGATTACAAAGTGTCAGAAATATGAGTCTTTAGGACAACAAAATCAATTCTCAATTGCAAAAAACAGATCTGAAAATCTATAACAGAGTAATTTGCAGAAAATTTAATTGTGTTTCTATCTCTTCTCTCTCTTCCACAATTTACACCTAAATAGATAATTTGTAGTTTTACTGTTTCTTATATATAAGCTGTAGACTCAGATTCTGGTTTTTGTTTTATGATGAGGATTCAAGTTGCCTGAAGGTTTAGTCTTCTGGATCCATCTTTGTATCAACACAAAGCTGGCTGTAATGGAGACCTCATGAAAACTGCCCAGTATTATAAAATGCCACATTCTCTATGAGTACATTGTAATTGCAGAATAATCCATAGATATATAAAGGAGAAAAACTCTCTATTGATCATCTTAGTGATTTCTTGCTAAATTGTCTTCAAATTGTGCTTAATGGGGATCAAGACAAGAAAAGGAACTAACGTGTTCACGTGGTCAGATATTTGGGTCTGATTGTCATGGAAGCCAAAAATTTTTTCTAAAACAGTCTGATTGTGCAACTTCCTGCTTAATTTTTTCCATTAGTATTGCTACTCCTCATTGCTTTCTAAACCTTAGTATGGTGTGGTCCCTAGTTATTTTCAATACCCTGAGTTTTGCTGAGCTTTGCTTCAAATTCTGCTCCTTGCATACCAGTTCTTAACAACTGTTATTTATAGGTTTCTTTACAATGTCACACCAGGATTACCTATCTTTCTATTCTCTGCTTGCAAACACTGGTCAGCCTGATTCACTCCTGACCATTTTCTTTATGTTTCAAACAGTTTCCATCTCTTTCCTCCTTGTTTCCTAATTGCTGTATTTGATCACTAAATTTATATACATTTAGTTTGTAAATCTCTTGAGAATAGGGACACATTCTTATTTATCTCTGTACTTCCAACCTCTACAATGATGCCTAACACAATTGTTGCTATGGAGAAATATTTCCAGAAAGATTGTTCTAATAAATGAACAAGGAAAGAAGCAGTTCATGTGTAGAAAATTGATATTGTACAAGTGTATAAAGGGACAATCTTTTACAAATGAAATAAGCAACTGTCTCCTTTATTTACATTTTGTAATTTTAATAGTCATGGTAACATTATATCTGCATAAAAGTTATCTCCTAATTGGCCTAATGCAATAATCATTCCTTTATGTAAAGGCATTGGTTTGATTAGCTAAAATGAACAAAATAAATGGTAAGCCAACACTATAGTTAGGTAAATAATAATGAACCATTTTTTAGGTAACAGAACAAACCAATCATATGTATATCCACTAACATTAATGCATTATTATTATATTAATAGTAATGGCAATAGTAACAATAACAACATCTAAAAGACTTTAAAGACAGTGAGAGAGAAATTCAGAGGTGTTATGGTAAATGTCAATGTCAAGGTAGTTGATTTATACAGAGAGAAAGTATCCAGAGCTGAGAAATGGCCTTATGTGTCTAGGATATTAAAGCCCAGAAGTGATCAAGATCCATAGCCTTACACCCAGGTGAGGTAGGGAAGTGGAACTAATTTGGACCTTGAAAGGATAGCCCAAATCTCTAAAACAAAAACTAGATAAACTTGGCCAATAAATAGAAAATGATAAGGAAGTTTGCCGTCTTTCCCAGTGTTTGTAGTGGAGAAACTTTCCCATGAGAAACTTCAATTCCCTGTCTAGTGCTGTACATGGAAATGGAGTCAGATTTACTCTACACTAATAAAAGCAAAGTATACAATATAGATATGGATCCAAGACTCATGAAACCCTTCAGGTTCTAACAAAAGAAATTTAAAACTATTCCACAGGGACACTTTTACAATCAGGCCACATGGCACTCAGAGTAAACAAATTAACTCTAAACAAAAATAAATTCTACTAAAAATTAAACAGTTCCCCTGAGAAGATAAGCACAAACAATGGAGAGTCAGAAGATAAAAAAAAAAAAATAGGAAAAAATAATGCCCCAAAAACTGTAAATGAGGTTTCATACTACCACTAGGATTTTCATTACAGATTCACAACTTGTTGTGAAGTTGAAGAAAATAAAGTCACTGTGACAGACACATGCCGAAATGATCATATTAGCCTTGTCTTATCAGAGATCTATTTGATTTTAGAAGTACTGAAAAGGTTTTTGTTTCAGAAGAAATAAACTTTAAAGTTCAGAAAGTTTTTAGAGCAAAAGTGCCTAATAATGAATGACCACAATGCCATTAAAAAATAGTAGCTACATGATATGGGATTCATTGAAAATATCTTGATGCCCATATTCATATTGCCCATACTCAAGTTTGCCCATCTGGTACTGAATTGGTTGGTTCTTGCTTTAGTCTGATTCTTTGCATATATATTTACTTAGACTACCAAGCTCTCACTTGTGGATTTCTATGTACCCCAAACCTCAGCCCTTCTGGAGTTATCACTCTGGGTCTCTGTTCTCTATGCTTTGCTGTCCTCTGACAGGTTTTACATATGTAGGGAGAAGCAGGAGCATTTATAAACACCTTTTGCTTATAGTCACTTCTTATTTTTAATATTATTTTTCAATTACTGTTGGCATATAATATTATATTAGCTTCAGATATACAACATAGTGATTAGACATTTACATAACTTACCAAATGATCACTCCAATAAATCTAGTACCCATCTGACACCATACACAGTTATTACAGTATTATTGACTTTATTCCTTATGCTCTTCTTTACATCCTCATGACTATTGTGTAACTACCAATTCGTACCTCTTTCCTTTTATCCCCTCTCCTAGCCCTCCTCCCATCTGACAACCATCATAATGTTCTCTGTATATATTTTGTTCCTGTTTTGTTTATTTTATTCCTTAGATCTTACATATATGTAAAATCATATGGCATTTGTTTTTTCTCTGTCTGACTTACTCTACTCAACGGAATACCCTCTAGGTTTATTCATGTTGTTGCAAATGGCAAGATTTCATTTATATTTTTATGGCTGAGTAATATTCTGTTGTATATATGTACTAACTCTTCTTTATCCATTTATCCCTTAATGGACACCCAAGTCACCTCCATATCTTGGCTATTGTAAAGAATGCTGCAGTGAATATATGGATGCACATGTCCCTTCAAAGGAGTGTTTTGGGTTTTGTCTAATAAATAACCAGAAGTGGATTACTGGATGCTTCTTTGTCTCTTGTTATAGCCTTTGTTTTAAAATCTATTGTGTCTGGTATAAGTATTGCTATCCTAGATTTTTGTTTTGTTTTTAATTTTTATAAAATATCTTTTCCATCTCTTTATTTTCAGACTCTGTGTATACTTCAATCTGAACTTAATCTCTTGTAGGCAATTTATGTGAAGATCTTGTTTTCTTACCCATTAATCCACTCAATGTCTTGTAACTGGATCATTTAATCCATTTACATTTAAAGTAATTATTGATAGATACATAGTTATTGCCATTTTCTTATTCATATTTATATTCTTTACTTTTTTCTTCTTCTTCTTAAAGAAATTCCTGTAATATTTCCTGTAATACTCATTTGGTGATGATGAACTCCTTTAGCTTTTTCTTGTTGGGGAAACTCTTTAACCGTCCTTCAATTCTAAATGATAGCTTTGCTGGGTTCAGTAATCTTGGTTGCAGATCTTTGCTTTTCATCACTTTGAATATTTTCTGCCAATCTCTTCTGGCCTACAAAGTTTCTGTTGTGAAATCAGCTGACAGTCTATGAGAGTGTCCTTGTAGGCAACTAACTGCTTTTCTCTTATGACTTTTAAAATTCTCTCTCATCTTTAAACTTTGTCATTTTAATTACGCTATATCTTTGTGTGGGCCTTTTGGGGTTCATCTTGTTTGGGATTTTCTGTGCTTCCCAGGGTTGTATGTCTATTTTCTTCTCCAGGTTAGGGAAGTTTTCCATCTTTATTTCTTCAAATAGGTTTTTAATTTATTGCGCTCTCTCTCTCTCTCTCTCTCTCTCTCTCTCTCTCTCTCTCTCTCTCTCTTCTCCTTCTAGTAGTCCAATGATATAAATGTTGGTATACTTGATGTTGTTCCAGAGGACCTTTAAGTTGTCCTCATTTTAAAATTCTTATTTTTGTTGCTATTCTGATTGTTTTCTGCAATCTTGTTTTCCAAATTGCTGATTTGATCCTCTGCTTCATCTAATCTACTGTTGATTCCCCCTAATGTATTCTTTATTTTAGTTATTGCATTCTTTTTTTTTTGACTGTTTCTTTTTCACGTTGTCTATCTCCATTTTTATAAATCTTTTCTTTCTTGAAGTTCTCACTGAGATCATTGAGCATCCTTATAGCCAATGTTTTAAACTCTGCATCTGGGGATGTGGTTCCATAGTGTAGAGATTAGCACATCTGCTCTACACACAGAAGGTCCCAGTGGAGCCACAGTCCATGGTCTACGGCCATGCCACCCTGAACAAGTCTGATGTCTGATATCAAACTAAGCAGGGGTGGGCCTGGTTGGTACTTGGATGGAAGACCACCTAGGAAGATCAGGCATAAATAATAATAAATAAAAATAAATAAACAAACAAACAAACTCTGAATCTGGTAGATTGCTTGCTTTTATTTTTTTTAGGTCTTCTTCCAGAGTTTTATCTGTTTTTTTTTTTTTTTTTTTCATTTGGAACTATCTTAGTTAGGTTGATGAAGACTCAGATATGGCACCTGCCTGTGTTTGCATGCCATGTTGGGAGAGGAGTAAACAAAGAAACAATAGATTCTGTCAGTACTTCTGTTTAAAAGAAAGCTGCCCCTCCAACCTTCACCTTGAAATCTTTGTACATCCCTAGCACCTTTCAAGCTGATGCCCCAGCTCTGGAGCTCAAAGCAAGTGATTCATCAGCAAGTAAATCCATGCATGAGCCCTTTAAGAGAAATACCTGGAACACAAGCTGCCCTCTATCTCACTTAGCAACTGTCTTTGCTGGTTTTCTCAGCCAGAAGTTATGGGGACTTCTCTTCCTGTCACTGCAAGCCTGGGCTGAGGAGCCTGAAATAGATCTAAGACCCCAGGCTCCTCAGGGGGGACTTCTGAAGCTGCGCTATCCTTTCAGTTTTTAATTGCCACAAGTGGCTGTGGGACTAGCCCTTCTGGTGTCTCCTTGCCTTTTACCAGTTTCCACATCGCTTCTTCTCTATAATCTTAGTTTTAGGAATTCTGCTTAGCTAAACTTCAGGTGTTTCTTGATGCTGGTTATTCTGTAGTTTAGTTGTAACTATGATGTTGTCATGAGAGGAGGCGTTTACCTATTCTGCCATCTTCACCAGAACCTAAAGTCATTTCTTAAAAGAAATCCACGTTCCATAAAAAAGTGGCTATCAAAATGCCAATAAATACTTTTTCATACTAACAGCCAAGAGGTAGTTTAGGAACAACATCCTGCATAATTACAACATGCCCCAAAATAATCTAGATACGACACCATTTTTATCTTACTATCTTTGGCTCTGATAGCTAGCACCTTTTATTTTTCAGGACCCTGTTGCTTTATCCTAACACTTTTGAAGAAAATTACATTACTTTTCACCAAAAAAACAGGAAGTAAGTTATAAGAAGTTATAACTAGGTTATAAGAAGGCACCTTAATATGAATAACAAATATTTGGGATTAAATATACTACTACTTATTTTTTTAAGTTGCACTGCTAGACACAAATTATTTTTAAAATTATTATTATCACTCCTTATGAGAAAGGTGTTTTATTGTTTCCAGTCATAATTCATTTTCATTAAGCTGGAGAAAATCTCAGTACAGATCTTAGAGACTAAAACCAGAAGATAGAGATGGAAAGAAACTTTGTGGAGGATGCTCAAGTTATATCTCCCCGATTTCTGCTGCCAGATTTGGGAATGAGGATGTACTTCTCTCTCTGGCTTCACAGAGGTTCAAAGAGGAGGGAGCACACACTGTGAAGGGGCCTTAGCTCCCTAAAATAAGAATTACAGAAGCCTCACATGCCAGACATTTTATATTACTGTTTATTGCATTTAGTCTTAAGTCTATTTTTTTTCTTCTATACTATAAACAGCAACATTATTTTAGTGTATTTTCTCCATATGTTTTTCTTTTTTTTTTTCCAGTTTCTTTGGAAACCTTCAAGAAACTGTTTAGTTTAGAATATTTCATAGGAAAGGAACTTTTACCATTTATAACACTTAAAATCAGAAATGTTTATGTGATGTGAATGAATTCTCTAGACAGAATTTTCTATAACTGCTTCATTTTGATTTAGTACCTTGACTCATTTTTTTCTCTCTTTTTTTTTATTATAGAGAGGATAAAAGATTGGTGAAGGGAAGATCAAAAGCTAATTAAAAGTAGTCAAAAACTTCTCTTTCTAACATTTATTCCTGACAGCATTGTTGGCTCATATCATTTGTAGCATTTTTTAAATCAATGTTTGAAAAATTATTACCCTGATCCTTATTCATGGTTTAATGATTTTCTTAAAGATATTATGAGATGGGAATTTACGTGTGTTGTTGAAGGCAAAGCTAATACAATTAACATCTGCCATGTACTGAATTTTTATTCTGTGTCATGAAGTACTAAGTAGGTTAAATCTCTAGTTTATTTAACTTAACTCTCACAGTAACACTGTATTAATAACCCCATTCTACAGAAACCATTTGTATTTTGAATTATTAATTTCATTCACTAACAAGATGTTGAACATTAAATATGTGCCAGGCACTTTACTAGATTTTAGGGGCTTAAATACAAATGAGTAAAATTCCTACTCTTAATGTTCTCAGTTTATTGGCATATCGACAAAATGTAATTTAGGTATTACAAAATATCTAAATTGGTAAACAACAATAAGGCTTAGTTACACAGTAATTTACATAATTCTACATTAATTTACAATAATGATCACTTAATTTAATGATTTAAAATTATGTGAGTCATAAACTTCAGCACAGGAAAAGTACATTCCCATCTCCATAATGCACATGCTTGTAACTAACACAGTTGTACATATAATGTCAGGAGACTTGGGGACTTCTAGAATGCCATCTGAGAAGTGTCAGAGTTCACAGATAGTTGGAAAGGACCTCCGTGATACATAACAGATGAGCTGAAAGGCTAGGATATCAGTAGTGCAGCCATCAGGCAACTGTGTAAACTTCAGGGACATCTCTGAGATGCCTTTACTCCATTCTGCGCCCATTCCCAGGGCAAATCTAGGGCCTCATCATCTCTCATTTATATAATTATTTACCTACTTCTGTCCCTCTTGTTCCTATTGTCACCTTTTCTCAACTCATTATCTTAATTGCTTCTGGTGTTATTTTCATGCAATTTTAATCAAGCCACTTCCTTTCTTAACAATTTTTATAGAATCTTGATGGCCTATGGGGTAAAACATAAGCTCATAACCATGGTGTACACAGGGATTTATGATCTGGACACCACTTGCCTTGGCAGCCACATTTTCTACCCTCTTTGTTTCATCCATAACATCTCTCACATGTCTTAAGTTTTTTTTAGGCCAATTTTTATAATTATTGCATCTTTCCTTTGGTATAACCCCTTTCTCTATGTTGAACTCTGTGGGGCATAGCTGAAACATCATCTCTCTGTCACTTTTAGACAGATAAGGTTTCTGTTCTTGATCTGCTTACTCCCATAATAGTACCTGTAACACTGTGTTGTAATCAGCTCAGTATCCATAGTCTGGAGCTGCTTTTGATTACACACAATGCCAATTGATATGTATATTCCAATCATGTATTTTAATACTTGATGTATAGTAAGGACACAATAAGTATTTATTTAATGAATTGATATCAAACAAGACTCTCTATCTGAAAAAAAAAATTAGATGTTTACTTTAACTCTCAAATACCCTACTCTCCATGCTACCACCAGAAGTATTTTCTGATCTCTTAAGGAGTGACTATTTTGTGACAAGAATTCCAAACACCTGTTCAGGCTGTATTTTGATCAGATGACCTTCTGTCTAGACTCAGAATAACCACCCACTAAACTTAAAAGTAAAGTATATTGAGCTAAAGAGACTGGTAAATAAATATTTATGGTACGATTCTATGTAAAAAGAGTTTAAATCAGGAAAAACTAATCTGTGGCAATAGAGGTCAGAATAGTGGGTTATCTCTAGGAAACAGTGGTATCTGATAAAGGTCCTGAGAAGGCCTTTCGAAGTGTTGGAACTATTCTATAACTTAATCTACCTGGTAGTTACATTGCTATGAACATATGTGAAAATTCATCAAGCTACCAATAAAATACTATTTCTACAACTACTAGTAACTTTTTATAACTAAAGCTGGCTCTAAGACTATCAATATAACATATCACCAATGCCACCATTTAGATTTAGCCTTAAAGAGAAGACATGGTTCATCATCTTTTAGAAGGCTTAAAACCCATTTTTGTAAAATTTCAGGGATTTTTAAGGACCCATTGAACTCACCATGGCTCTCACCCTATTACTTTCTATAGAAGGTGTGATAGTTTAATATTATGTCTGCATATCAAAGAGTAGAGCCTATTTTCCCACTAGCTGAATGTGGATTGCACTTAGTGACTTGCTTCTTTGAATAGTAAAAAGCTAGTGAGGAATGATAAAGTGCAGTTTTAGAGACTAGGTTATAAGAAGGCACCTAGGCTTCTGTCTTATTCATTCTCTCTCTGTGATTAGTCATTGTGGGGAAAGCCAACTGCGCTGTCATGAAAGGCTTATATAGAGAGCCATGTGGTGAGGAACCAAGCACTCCACAGTAGCTTGTGAGGAACTAAAGCAGTCTTCCAACAACCACATAAGTGAGCTAGGAAGTAGATTCCCCAGACCAGATCAAGCCTTCAAGATGTTTGAAGCCCTGGCCAATATCTGAACTGTAACCTTGTTAGAGAACTGGAACCAGAACCAGCCAGCTAAACCACTCTTAAATTTCTGACCCCAGAAAAACTATAAGATAATAAGTATCTGTTGTTTTCATCTACTACATTAGAGATAACTTGTTATACAGCAATAGATAACCAATACACATTGAGAAACTAAAGCCTAAAGAGGTTAAATTGCTTGTATGAGATCACACACAGAAATTGTCATAATCAAGATTAGAGCACAGATTCCTCTCTTATGTTGCCTAAATCCTAAAGCTTTTGTGAATGTTAGAAGAGATATATTCTAAAACATTTAGAATAGTTTTAACATGTAGCAAGTTGGTGACAATGTTAGCGTTTTAATTTAATTATTATCCTTCATGATTGACCTTTACAAAATATGATCCAATATAAAATAAATGTTATATCTTTACTTTAACTGAATTGTCCTCAAGTATTTTGCGTAGAAAGGATAAAGAGATCTTCCATCTGCAGTGTTTAAAAGCTGTTCAATTTATATGAGTACTGATTGAAAAAATAATGAACCTCTGGCAGAGAAGTTTGTTGATGCTCAAAAGCTTCAAGACTTTACAATCTTAGAAGAACAAGAATAAGTGCTATTCTTGGAGGGCAGATATGACCTTGTGTGGTAAAGATACAAGATTTGAAGAAGCTCTCAAAAAAGAAAAGCTGTCCTTGTTATGGAAATTGTAAAGACTTCAAGGATAGGCTTCTTGAATATTGCTATTAAATAATAAGAAAATAGAAATAGGTATTACCTAACCCTTGGGAGCATCAGTTACATTTTATGTTCTTTAATTTGTCATTGAAAAACACTCATGCTTTGTCATATTTAAATTTGGAGGTGGAAATTTGGGAGTAAATATCTTTCACAGTGTGAAAATATGCAGACCCATGTCTATGTGCATTTTTGTATACTTGTTTTAATCCACAAATATTTCTCTTTTTAAAAAATTAAATCATAATTGATATATAATATTATATTAGTTTTAGATGTACAACATAATGATTCAATATTTACATACATTGAGAAAAGATCATCATAATAAGTCTAGTTAACATGTCACCATGTATATTTGAACATTTTTTCTTCTGATGAGTACTTTTAAGCTTTACTCTTAGAGACTTTCAAATATGCAATACAGTATTAACTATAGTCACTACTGTGCCATATATATTTTATCACCATGGCTTATTTATTTTGTAATTGGAAGTTTGTACTTTTTGACCACCTTCATCTATTTTGCCCACACTCCTCTTCATATCTGGAAAACATCAAATTGTTCTCTGTATCCATGAACTAATTTTGTCTTGGTTTTTTTTTTTTTTTTTTTAGGATTCCACATTTCTTTAGATCATATACTATTTTCTTTGTGTGATTTATTTCACTTAGCATAATGCCTTCAGGGTTCACCCATATTGTCACAAATGGCAACACTTTATTCTTTTTTATGGCTGAATAATATTTTATGGTATGCATGTATATCACAATTTCTTCATCCATTCATCAGTAGACACATGTTATTTACATATGTGGCTAATGTAAATAATGTTGCAATTAACATGGGGTGCAGATATCTTTTTGTGTTAGTGTCTTTGTTTTCTTCAGATAAATACCTAGAAGAGGAATTGCTGGATCATATAATAGTTCTGCTTTTAATTTTTTAAAGAACTTTCATTCTGTTTTCCATGTTGGCTACACCAATTTACACACCACCAACAGTTCATAAGAGTTTCTTTTTCTCCAATTCTTGCCAACCCTTGTCACTTCTTGTCTTTTTGATAATAGCTATTCTAAAAGGTATGTTAATATCTCATTGTGGTTTTAATTTATATTTCCTTGATGATTAATGATGTTAAGCATCTTGTCATGTACCTGTTGGCCATCTATATATATTCTTTTAAAAATGTCTTTTCAGATCTGCCCATTTAAAAAAAAATTAGATTGTTAGTTTATTTACCACTGAGCTGCATGAGTTTTTTAGATATTTTGTATATTAACTCCTTATCAGATATATGATTTAAAAATATTTTCTCTCTTTCAATATGTTGCTTTTTCGTTTTGTTGATAGTTTCCTTTGCTGTACACATGTTTTTTAGTTTGATATAGTCTCATTTGTTTATTTTTTCTTTTGTTGCCTTTGTTTTTTGTGTCTAATCCAAAATATCATCTCCAAGACTGACATCAAGGAGCTAACTGCCTACATTTTCTTCTTGGAGTTTTATAGTTTCAGGTCTTACATTAAAATCTTTAATTTATTTTCTGTATGTTATAATTCACAAGTAATTTAATACAGAAAGATTAATGTCTGTGTGAAATCTCTCATCTGCTTCTATCTCCAAACTTCACTGAGTCCACAAAAAGAGACAAAGATGAAATGTATGTATTGATATATAATACAACAAGCTCATTTTTTTATTTCAGTTAGATCCAATTTGAAGTGTGAATAAAGAGAAAAAAGTAAGAGAAAGAGAAGGAAGGGGGAAAGAGAGAAAGATGAAGCAAGAAAGAAAAGAATGAAAGAAAAAGAAAGGAAGGAAGGAAGGAAGGAAGGAAGGAAGGAAGGAAGGAAGGAAGGAAGGAAGAGAAAGAAGAAAGAGAAAGAGAGTGAGGTAAAAGATTAAAGAAAAAACATATTAGAGTTATTGACAATAACATAGGTCTTCACTGTGGAACCCTACTGAAAACACCATTTGACATGACAGGCATATATTTTTAGTAGTTAAGCTGTAGCCTTTGAAACTTCCTCCAACTATCTGTAGTCCATATATGAATACAATTTTCTTCTCTATATGATGTTAACATGGAATAAATTTCAAAAGATTTTATTAGTTTTCTTCTATACAGACCAAGGAGACCTTGTCATCTAGTATGCATGTAACATACAATTCTAGTTTTTTAGTGGCTTATCTTAGTACATAGTCTTGGATGAGGTATGCTGTTATCTTTGACATAGCTATAGTCCATACGATCTCTATAAAATCAGTGTTGCAAGGAACATTTGACAAAGGTTATATCTTTAAGCATCACTGAGTATAATGGAAATGTCACACTGTTAATATTTTTCTTCGACTGAAAAATTATTTGTAATCTGAATAAATAACATTTTATAATAAACTAGCAAAAAGTAGGTAAGAAAAGGGAGGGCCAATAGGGAGAGATTTGAATACTTCAATAAAAACTTTACATAAGAAAATATTAAAATGGCAATAAATATATTTAAAGGAGCTCAACATTATTAGTTATCAGAGAAATCACACTAAAAATTTTATGAGATGTCATTACACACCCACTGAAATGTCTGACTTCTTAAAATAATTGAAAATAGCAAGTGTTGGTGAAATAACAGAAATATAGAAACTCTCATAAGATGTTGATGGAAGAGTAAATGGGAAGAATTCCTCTTTAAATTGCCTTTCAGCATTTTCTAAAATTAAATACACATGTAGCCTTGACCAGCAATCTCATTCCTAAGTTTCCGTAGAACAGAACACTTTATACATATGTCACAGGGACAAATAAGAGAATTTTCAGGACAACACCATTTGTAAATAGCTAAAAACTGGAAATATTCAAATGTTCATTGACAGCATAAATGTTTATTGAAAATAAAATACTATGTAGCAATGAAAATGAATAAACTACCGCTACATACATAACATAGATCTCACAAGTATAATAATTTATGTAAAAAGCAAAATACTGAAGAAGACAGTTGCACAGTTTTCTATATTTGCAGAAATTTCAAAAACATGCAAAACTCAACCCTAATATTAAAAGTCAGAATCATGATTACATCTGAATTGGTAGGAAGGGTGCAGAACAGCCAACTCTGTTTTTATCTAAATGGTGGTTATATGAATATGTTCACTGTGTGATAACTCATTTAGCTATACACTTGTAACATGTGCACTTTTCTGTACAGCAAACTATAAAACTCAATGAGTAATGATAATAATAATGACTACTATGGTAGAGTGCCTTATGTCTATTCATTATAGTAAAGATAACATAGCAGTTAATTAATATAATAATTTTACTAAATATATATTATTTTCTTTTGAATCTAAAGATTGAGGGTTAGAGAGATGATACAACCATCTAGTATCTCCCAGAACTAGAAATCAACAGAACCAATATTCTAACCTAGGTCCATCTGAGTCCACGCCTATTTTTCCAACTTGTGCCTGATTTTCAAAAGATATGAATTTAGCTTCCAGTATTTTCAGTAGAGTTTCTAAATCAATAAAAGATCCATTTATACGCTGCATAAAAATACTGCTACCTTTTCCAAGCTGTAGTCTAGAAAAAGAAAATATCTGTTTTGGTTGTTTTTGTTTTGTTTTTATGAAGGACATTATCTTTCTACCAAAATAGAAAATGAATGGGAGTGTTTTTTTCAGAACCTTCCAGTTTTCTCTCAGGCTTGCTTGCCTCTTACATACTTAATCTCACTAATTGGCAGGAATTAACATGCTCCAGAGATGCTGTTGTGTATGAGATTTCCTAAATGTACTGGGCCAGCCCCTTTGGATGAATGCATAGGCAGACTTTCTGCTGGGCTCAGTTTTTCTTCCTGTTTTGGTCCCCCTTTTTGAATGTTGGTTCTATGCTCTGGAGATCAGTTCCTCTTCCCCTCACAGCTATCCCAAGACCTGGAATCTTTCCTTGAAATTTTCTAGGAGGAAATTTTAGATGAGTATTAGTAGCAGTGTTCATGTTATAAAGACTCATAGGTAGGGAAAAATTAGCTGCTGGGGGAAAAAAAAGTAAGATACCTGACTGAAATAAGTCTATAGAGAAACTTAGAGATAAAATTGATGAACAGTCTCTAAGAAGCAGTTGTCCTTCCTTTAATCAACATTCACTGAGCTAACCTTCCAACCTAGATCAATAGGTGGTTCCTGAGCTTCTATGAGGCAAGTTCAGGGTAGTGAGTTCTACCTGTTTATTGTCCACATGACATTAAAAAGTAACCTGGATTTTTGAATCTCAATTTTCTCATATGTAAAACAGGAATAAGGATTTCTAACTCATAGCTCTGTGACAATTTTAATTAAATGAGGTAAACTATGTAAATATTATTGTGACTTATAGAAAACTCTGAAAATAAAGGAGTTTAATTAATATTATTATTTAGTTTTTAAATCTGCTTCTCATTCCTGAAATTGTAGGCTATGATAATACTTTTTAAGTACTCTTTGTATCCTCACTTTTTTTTTCTTTAAGAAAAACACACAGTTCTAAGTATTTTGTGTTTCTATGAGTTGGTTCACCCTATCTATCAAAAGAAGTTAATTGCATTATCTTCTATCTAATAGGTTACTAATGAAATGTATATCAGTTGTATCAGAGCTGAGCATTTTCTTAAAAAGACCTTTTCAAAAATAGCAGTGTTCTCTATGCTTCACTTAGAGCAGTAATTGAAACATATACACTATCTATTGAAACAGAAAATGATCAAATTATTTTATGAGTGTTACAGTTTTGAGTTGAGTTCTGGTTGAGGTTTTAATAACACATAATAATGCTAGAATTATTATACTTACTACTCATAGGATGTTTATTATGCATCCTGTTCCTCAAAAGAAGCTTGTGAGGTGCTTTTAATGTTTCTATTTTACACACATAGAAAATTATGGAAAACTGTCCAAGGAAATTCAGGAAACTGGATAGCTAAGAGGCAGAGCTGTGATTTATATTGAGTTTGTGTGACTCCGATTCCTTTGCTCTTGTCCTCACATAGAGCTCATCTATGTAGCCTATCCTTTGTTATAAATCTCAACAGGAGTAACATCTGATATTCAACTTGTGTTTATATATGTCATAACAACTACTTGAGAAATGAATTATTTAGTAAATCAGTAACTTATTAAATGTTTATATGATCATACATATTTTTGATGGATTTCATATTTTACTTTTAATTAAAGTGAGTTTAAATTTATATTCTAACAACCATTCATTTTGTTTCAACAGATTATACAAGGAAATAAACTAGTTATTTGATTTAGATATAGCAATAACATATATTTGATTTGAAATAGAACCCAATCTTCTAAAGTTAGTGTAACTCTTTTTCCCACATAATACAGAAATATACATACACATATGTCTCACTCTGTCTATGTGACCATTGTCTCTCTTTTTAATCGTTCATCCATACATACATCTGTCTGCCCATCCATCCATCCACTTATCTAGGATCTCAACCTCACAGGTGATTTTGGGCATTTTTCAATTCTCAGTCAATTGTTTCTACATGATGTTATTGATTTTTAACTGAATTCCTGGTGTTGTATTATTGTTTTGCCATCATTTGCACAATTTCAGGTTTAATCTATACCAGGGCTTCTAAAAAGTTAAGTATGTACATGAATCATACAAATCTTATTAAAATGCAGCTTCTGATGTAATAGATCTAGGTGGGCTCAATATTCTACATATTCTACATTTCTAATTATGAGATAGTTTAAATCTGGTCCTTGAAACACATTTTGAGAGGCAAGAGTCAATGTAGATATTATTAAGTAATATAAAGAATTTATTTGAAAGAACTTTGAGTTGTTGAGAATTCTACTATCTCACTCACTCTTTTTTTCTTTTTCTAGGATACATTTGTTTGTTTGTTTGTTTGTTTGTTTAGCATTTTATTTATTTTCTACCTTCCTCCTGGTAACCACTAATCCATTGTCTTTGTCCATTAGTCTCTATTTTTTTTCTCCTGTTGATTTATTGTTTTTAAGTTTATATCCCACATATAAGTGATATCATGTGATTTTCAACCTTTCTCTGTTGGGCTTATTTCACTTAGCATGATTATCTCAAGGTCCATCCAGTTGTCACAAATGGCAGTATTTCATCTCTTCTTACGGCTGAGTAACATTCCATTATATATATGTACCACAGCTTATTTAGCCAATCATCTATCATAGAATACTTCAGTTGTTTCCATGTCCTGGCTACTGTGAGTAATGCTGACATAAACAACGGTGTGTAAATATCTTTTTGGATATGGGCTTTCAAGTCTTTGGGGTAAATACCCAGTAGAAGGATTGCTGGATCATATTGTAGATCAATCTTTAGTTTTTTGAGGAATCTGCATACTATATTCCATAGTGGCTGTACCAATTTGCAGTCCCACCAGCAGTGTATTCGAATTCCTATTTCTCCACATCCTCTCCAACATTTATTATTTGTCCTGTTGATTACAGCTATTCTAACAGTGTGAGATGATATCTCATTGCAGTTTTGATTACATTTCTCTAATAGCTAGCAATGTTGAGCATCTTTTCAAATATTTGTTGGTCATTTGTATGTCCTCTAGAGAGAAGTGTCTGTTCAGGTCTTCTTCCCATTTTTTGATTGGATCATCTTGTTGTTGGTATTGAGTTGTATGAATTCTGGTATATTTTAGATATTAGGCCCTTAGCAAAGGTGTTGTTTGCAAATATATTTTCCCATTCTTATGGTTGTCTCTTTACCTTGTTAATGGGTTCTTTTGCTAAGCAGAAGCTTTTTAGTTTGATGTAGTTCCATTCATTTATTTGAGCTTTTACTTCACTTGCTTTTGAGGTCAAATCCATAAAATCCTCTTTAATTCTAAGATCTTTGAGTTTAGTTCCTATGTTTTCTTCTATACATTTTATAGTTTCAGGTCTTATATTCAGGTCCTTAATGCATTTTGAGTTAGTTTTGGTGTGCAGTGATAGACAGCAGTCTAGTTTCATTCTTTTGCAGGTGGCTTTCCATTTTTCCCAGCACCAATTATTGAAGAGACTTTCCTTTCTCTACTGTATGTTTTTGGCATTTTTTCAACAATTATTTGCCCATATAAAGATGGGTTTACTTCTGGACTCTCAATTCTGTTTCACTGGTCCGTGTGTCTGTTTTTCTGCCAATATCATGATGTTTTGATTAATGTCTCTTTGTAGTATAGTTTGAAGTCAGGCAGAGTGATGCCTTCAGCCTCATTCTTTTTTCTCAAGATAGCTTTGTCAATTCAGGGTCTTTTGTGCTTCCATACAAATCTGATGATTTTTTGTTCTATTTTTTTTTTTTAAATGCTGTTGGGATGTGGATAGGGGTTGCATTAAATCTGTATAACACTTTAGGTAATAAGGTCATTTTAACTATGTTGATTCTTTCAATCCAAGAATATCTTTCCATTCCTTTATATCTTCTTTGATTTCTTTTAATAGGGCCTTATAGTTTTCATTATATAGGTCCTTAACGTGTTTCGTTAGATTTATTCTTAGGTATTTTTGTTGTTGTTGTTGCAATTGTAAAAGGAATTATTTTTTCTACTTCTTATTCTAACACTTCATTATTAGAGTATAGAAACAATATGTATTTTTGAACATTGATTTTGTATCTAAAAACTTTACGGTATCTGCTAATTGTTTCTAGTAGTGTTATTATGGAGTCTTTAGGGTTTTCTATATAGAGAATCATGTCAACCATAAATAGTGACAATTTGACTTCTTTCTTTCCTATTTGGATGTCTTTTGTATCTTTCTCTTACCTGATTGCCTTCACTAGGACCTCCAATGTTATATTGAATAAGAGTGGTGATAGTGGACAGCCTTGCCTTGTTCCTGATCTTAGAGATAAGGTTTTTAGTTTTTCACCATTAAGCATAATGTTAGCTGAGGGTTTGTCATATATGGCTTTTATTATGTTAAGGTACTTTCCTTTTATACAGAATTAGTTAAACGTTTTGATCATAAATGGATGCTGTATCTTGTTAAAGTCTTTTTCTGCATCTATTGATATGATCAGTGGATTCTTATTTTTTAATTTGTTTATGTGGTGCATCACATTAATCGATTTGCATATGTAGAACCATTCCTGTGCTTCTGGGATGAAGTCCACTTGATCATGGTGTATAATTCTTTTTAATATGTTG
Source organism: Macroglossus sobrinus (assembly GCA_004027375.1). NCBI lineage: Eukaryota > Metazoa > Chordata > Mammalia > Chiroptera > Pteropodidae > Macroglossus > Macroglossus sobrinus. The sequence continues at coordinate 697,466 of PVKZ01000558.1, forward strand.
CTGTATTCAGTTCACTAGTATTTTATTTAGGATTTTTGCATCCGTGTTCATGAGAGATATTGGTCTATAGTTTTCCTTTTGTGTCATATTTACCCGGTTTTAGTATCAAGCTGATATCAGCCTCATAAAATTAGTTGGGAAGTGGTGCCTCCTCTTCAACTTTTTGGAAGAGTTTGAGGAAAATAGGTATTAAATCTTCTTTGAATGTTTGGTAGAATTCACTGATGAAGTCATCTGGTCCTAAATGTTTGCTTTTTGGTAGGTTTTTGATGATTGTTTCAATTTTTCTACTTCTAATCAATCTATTTAGATTTTCCAATTCTTCTTGATTCAGCCTAGGAAGGTTATATCTTTCTGAATACTGGTCCATTTCTTTTAGGTTATTAAATTTTGTGTTGTATACTTTTTAATAATATTCTTGTATGATCTTTTGTATTTCTGCAGTGTGTGTCATAATTTCTACCCTTTCATCCTTGATTTTGTTTATTTGTGTCCTTTGTTTTTTCTTTAGTAAGTCTAGCCAGGGGTTTGTCAATTTTATTAACTTTCTCAAAGAACCAGCTCTTTGTTGCATTTATTTATTTATTTATTTTCTTTTGTTTTCAATTTCATTTATTTCTGCTCTAATTTTGATGATTTCTTTCCTTCTGCTGACTTTAAGCCTCACTTGTTCTTCCTTTTCTAGTTTTCTAATATAAAGCGTTAGGTTGTTTATTTGTGCTCATTCTTGTTTTTGGAGATAGTCCTGTAACGATATGAACTTTCCTCTTATGGCCACTTTTGTCATGTCCCAAAAGTTTTGATATGTTGTACTTCATTATCATTCGTTTCTATGTATCTCTTGATCTCTCTTTTAATTTCTTCTCTGACCCAGTTATTCTACAGTAGCATGTTGTTTAATCTCAATATATTTGTGGTAATTTCCGCTTTCTTTTTACAGTTGATCTCTAGTTTCAGAGCACTATAATCAGAGAATATGCTTGGTATGATTTCAACCCTCATATTTATTGAGGCTATCTCTGTGTCCTACTATGTGGTTGATCCTTGAGGATGTTCCATGTGCACTAAAGAAGAATGTATAAGTAGCTGTTTTGGGATGAAAGGCTCTATAATTGTCAATTATGTCTAGTTGGTCTAATGTATCATTGAAGGATGCTATTTTCTTATTGATTTTCCATTTAAATGACCTGTCCATACCTGATAGTGGGGTATTTAGGTCTCCTAATATAATAGTGTTGTGGTCTGTTTCTCCCTTTAGTTCTGTTAGTCATTGCTTTACATATTTCAGGGCTCCCTGATTGGGAGCATAGATATTAATAAGTGCTATATCTTCTTAGTGCATCATTTCCTTTATCATTATAAAGTGTCCTTCAGTATCTTTATCTTTTTTTATTTTTGAAGTCTATTTCATCTGATATTAGTGTTGCTACTCTTGCTTTTCTCTGAATGACATTTGCTTGAAATATCATTTTCCACCCTTTCACTTTGAGTCTATATTTGTCTTTGGAACTGAGATACGTCTCTTGGAGGCAGCATATGGTTGAGTTTTGTTTTTTGATCCATTCTGCAACTCTGTGTCTTTTTATTGGTGCGTTCAGTTCATTTACATTTACGGTGATTATTGAGATATGAGATCTTCTTATAGCCATTTTATCTTTCTAGTAGTTCAGTGTTCCCATTGCTTCCTTGTCCTTGTGTTTCTATTTTCTTTATTTTCATTGACTTTTGTGGGTTTTCTTGTTTTATGCTACATATTTTGGTTCTGAATCTTTAGTGTGTGGTTACCATTATGAATATGTAAAGGATAGTTATATATATAAATACATAGTCCTCGCTTTTCTTCTGCACATGCCTTATCTTCATTCCCCTTTGCAATTTGAATGTTTGGATCATCTCATTTTTAGTCATTGTTATCCCGTTTTTGTCTCTATGTATGCTGAACGTTCATTACTATATTGAAATGAACCTCTTCTTATAGAAAACCTCTTCTTATTTTTAAGCTTACAAGGCCCTGTTCCTAAGGGTTGCACTCCTATGCTTCTAACAGCCTACTAGTCACCTTACTCCTAATTATTATTATTATTATTATTATTATTATTATTATCCTTTTGTTTTAGATGAGCTGACCCCTTTCAGTTTTTTCTGTAGTGCAGGCCTCATAGTGGAAAATTCCCTCAATTTTTGTATGTCTGAAAAGGTATTCTTCATATCTAAAGGAGAGCTTACCTGGATACAATATTCTTGGCTAGTAGATCCTTTCATTTAATAGTTTGAATATTTGATTCCACTCTTTTCTGGCTTGTAAAGTTTGTGCTGAGAAGTCTGAAAATAATCTAATGTGTTTTCCTTTATGTCACCATCTTCTTTTCCCTGGCTGCCCTGAGAATTCTGTCACTGTTGTTGATTTTTGATAATTTTAATACAAGTGTCTTTGTGAAGGCCTTTTGGGGTTGAGATCCTTGGGTGTTCTATTGACTTCTTGAATTCCAAGTTCCAGCTCATTCCTTAAATTTGGGAAATTCTCGTTCACTATTTGTCTGAAAATGCTTTCTAATCCCTGCTCCTTTTCCCAGCCTTCGATAATGCCCATTATTCTTATGTCTCCTCTCCTGATGGTATAAGCTAGTTCTTGTATTCTCTTTTGTTATTTTTTATTCTTCAGTTTCTCTCTTCTTTCTTCTGATTTATTTATAGATTTCTGTCTTTTATATCACTGATCCTTTCTTCCATTTGGTCGACTCTATTTTCTAAGCTTGTTATTTCATTTTTCAACTCTTATAATGTATTCTTTATCTCCAGAAGGTCTATTCACTTCTTATTGAGGGTTTCAAAAGTCAATTGTTTCACATGTTGACAAAAAAAAAGGGGGCGAGGCGGGAGGTTGGGTTCTATAGAAAGTAAACTCACAGGGTGATCTAATCATAAATTCCTAATTGGGCAGTTCATGGTGGATAGTCACACCCCAGTTATAAAATGTTTTTAGTAAAAGATTTATTTTTGCCTTAAGCAAACCCTGCCCATTGTTTCTATGCATCTAGGTTATCACACCTTTGAAATAAACCACCCTCAAAAGAGCATATAATCTTTTCAACTACCCTGTAATCCAATCACTGCATTGCTTTCTCCCATCTCCATGTAATCTTTCTTAAGTTCCCCCCTTAATTTTAAATGCATTAAAGAAGCTGAAAACTGCTATTCTCCAAAGCATCTGAGATCTTGCTTTCTGGCAATTGTCATCAGTTTGGCTCAAATTATTCTAAAAATTCTCTACAAGTTTGAACGTTTCTTATGTCAACAAGACAAAGAAGACCTCTAGGCAGTTGATGACCACATGTAAAACTTAACATCATTCAGGATTCAGCAATAATTGTGTTGTCCAGTAAACTTGTGACTACCTCAGAAGCAAACACATTGTTCTTACTCATGACTCCAACATAATTGCAATTTAGGTTTTCTCTCTGTGTCTTCCTCTAGTAGGCCTCCATTTCAACTGTTCTCTCTTTTCACTTTTTCCAATTGCCCTTTCTTTTGCAGTGTAATCTTCATAGGAGAAAATATACTTGGGTCCATTACTTACACTCCAAAATAGATTGTCTCATTTGGATTAATTTAGGGGCAGGACTGCCTCAATCTGTAAACTAGTTGCCTTTGGTCAACAAACCAATTTTGTTTTATTTCAGCTGTGGCCAAATGACAAAGCAAGTCAAAATATGTCAAAGGCCTACCTATTGTTACTATACATGGAAGGAACCAGGAGCTTGGCAGGTATTTAACTCTTATACATGAGCTTCTGATTTCTCTTCTCGAGGGCAGGGTTAAGATAGCAAAATGACAGGCACATCCTTATAAAAAATTCAGGTGTTAAATTAATAAATATATCTCTGATGATAGTTGTGAAGATTATTAATAAACAGTAGGGGCTGGAGATAAGTAAGGTAAAATGGAAGCACTGGAAATATCTGATGATATACTGTAGAAAAATAACTGTCCAAAAATCTTTTAAAAATCAATTTAATATGTACACATGACTTTTGTTGAATGTTATGAGAAGTAGCAAAAGGCTTAAAGGTTTAGAATAACATAGAAATGATCTGTTCTTTAAGAAAAACAGTAAGACTCTAACCTTACCTCACCATTCTTCATTCTTTGCTTGTAATTTCTTAGCTGTTTCTTTTGCTTTGAAGAAACTTCTATTTCTTTATTTATCAATTTTAGACATATCCTGATTTTTATTATGGTATATGAGAATTGATTTCTCTTAGCCCTTCTTTTAATTGGGAAATTATATTAAATTCAACCACCCTTAAAGAGTTTTGAATATTAACTTAATATTAGCTATTAGCACTTTAACATAAATAAACCCTTCAAAAATTTTCCACAGTTGACAGCTAGCTGAGAGCAATTTGGAAAAGTTTGGTATCTAGACAGAAGAATAAGCCTGGAAGACAAACACGGGGTGAAGAGATGGATGAGAGAAAAATATGATTTCTATTCTTTTATCTGTTTGTCTTGGTGTTTACCTACAAAGCTCTAAATAATCTGTTACAATCTTAGACATAGTCACAAAATCATAACTACCTATGATATGGAACAGGAAATACAGCTTTTTAACTGGGCACATTGCTACTGTGAATAAAACTTGATTCTATTAGAATGGAAGAAGAGACTGGATATTGAGTGGGTGACTAGTCACTACCATGTTCATGTAGTTTTAAAAAAATGGTGGCATCTGATTTTCTAACGAAAGATCATGAAAAATACCAAAGGGATTGGTAATGAAGAAGATGCCTCATGAACTGTAGGGTTTCAGAACGAGTCACCCCAAAATGTGCCTCAATGGAATGCAGATTGTTTGGGGCTAAAGGCAACTTTAGCCTCAGGCTCAAGAGAAACTTCTGTCTCTCCCTTAACTCCCTAGAAGAACTTAAATTAAGGACCTTGCCCATAATAAGCAATTATCAGAGATAACCTCTTTTGACCTAACTATAGGACAGGACAAACTTCTTTTTACTGAGTATCTGCTCTTAGCATCCTACAGTGACCATTTGAAGCTTCCAAGATGTATGACCTCATTCCTAGCTGAGGATCTCTTATGTACCTCAGTCCCCCTTACTATCTCTGAACCTCTCTTGCATGTGGGATCTATGTACCTCTCATGTATGTGGGATTCCCATACATATATATGTATTAAATTTGGTTATATTCTCTACCTAATCTGTCTCATGTCTATTTGATTATTAGACCAGCCAGAAGAAACTTGAGGGTAGAAGAAAATGTGTTCCTCATTCACAGAACAAAACAGTTCTAGATTCTCTTTAAGAAAAAGCTTTTTCTTTATGTATGTAGAATATTACTTCTAGTAATATTCTTATAGAGAACTATAAGGTTTTCATAGTAGTGTTAGAGAACATTATAAAAATTGATGGCCCCGAGAATCCTATGTAGGTGGGACAGAGTTTGTAACCTTTATTATATAGAGGATGAACTAAGGCACACAAAGAATAAGGGTCTTCCCTAAGGTTACATGTCTACGAGTCTTAATTCATTCTCTAGTTGTCTTACTTTAGCATCATGTGGGAGCATTTAGAGAAGTAAATGAAGGGCCTTGGTAATATTGGGAGTTGCTGCATGCAAACATGGCACCAATGTCAGAGTCATTTGCCTTTTTCTCAAGCTGTTCTTTCTCTGAATCACTGCATATATGTCAGATAAGGCTGGAATTCCCCCATCCGCTATTTGGGACTCACATTCACTGTAGTATAGCAATAATTTCTTGGCATCAAATCTTGTTGTACAGGTAGTGTAGATTTGAAATCCTTCATAAGGCACAATACAGTTACGGACATTTCGCTATATAGTCAGTAATGTAAATGAGAGTGGCCTAGCTTCTATATTTTTATACTTAAAGAGATAAGTAAGAATCAGATTATTTAGAGCTACAAATTGTTTTATTAATAATAAACAGTAAATATAAAATAAATAGTTATATAGTTTTGTTTAAGGAAATTAAAAATACTATGTACATTTTAGTATTCTGATGTCATGCAATTCTTGTTTTAATTCAGTTATTCATTTGAGTTGTGCTTGGATTAGAGACTTTGTAAGTGACAGGTCTAAAAAAAGGAAAAAAATTTAGTCATAGCATTGTGCCTTAAGAAAAATTGTGATTATTGAAGCATGTTAATTTTTAACTGAAAAATAATTGACTGTTTTCCTGGAATGATTGTACCATTATAATTACTTAAAAGTAAATGTTTGTGATCATTGAACACCCAGTTGAAGTTTGTCTTGCACTAGATATTAAAAGCACTTTTAGACCACTGAAATTATTAGCAGTATTTTAACTATAAGACACCTTTAAATTCATATCCTTTGTAAAATTGTACATTAGTAATTTTAGGAAATTAAAATTTCTCCTTCATATTTCAAATGCCTGAGTTCTTATCCACAATTTGTTTAAGCTCTCTCAGTGTTTAATATTAATAAAGATACATCAACTACTTAATACCAGAGATGTTTCTGGTGGTCTTTTCTGTCATATTACAGAGTTCAAGGGTAAATAAAAAGCTTAACCTTTATTTTTTTATAGTAGGTTTCTTTTTATAGATAATTTTAAACCTCTATAAAAAGAGAAAAATACAATTAACTCTCAGATACCTATCATCCAGATCCCACAATGATAAATTTAGGACTTATCCTGTTTCATCTATACCCTTATTCCCTCCTTAACCCAATTGTTTTGAAGTTAATACCAGATATTATACTATTTATACTTTTGTATATATCTCTAAAAGATAAGGCATTTTCTTTTAAAAACAAAATCACTGTGGTGGATTATAAATGGCCCCATATTTTTTACCACTCTTTTCATTGAGAGGTGGATCCTTATTTCCTTCACCTTGAATCTCAGCTGTAGACTTGCTTGACTAGTAAAATGTGACAAAAGCGTCATTCAAGCATTTCCAGCATTAGATCTTAAAAAGCCTTGAAGCTTCCATCTGGATTTCTTGAGACACATTCTCTGAGAGCCCTGAGTTGTCATGTAAAGTCTGACAACCCTGAAACTGCTACATTGAAGAGACCACACATAGGTACTCTGGTCAAAACTCTGAACTGAGCCAACCCTTTCATTCTTCCTCTCCAAGGCACAAAAAATAAAATCATCTTGGACCCTCTAGAATTGTCCATCTGCCAACTGAATATCATCAAATGATTTCAGATGGTGCTGAAGAAGGGCCTAGTTGGGACCTCCATAGTTGAGGGCTCACAGTGTTCCCCGGCTTCACTTTTCCTGGCCCTATAGCTTAACAATGGATTGTCCCCAGCATCTTAACCCAGAGCTTGAATATACCCTGATATAGAAAATTGCCATAAAACATATGATTAATGTCCTTGTGCTTACTGATCACAATCCTTCTGGTCTAGCATTCTTTCTAGATGATTCCCATCTTTGTTCTTGGGTTGCTAATGCCACCAGAGGATCACATTTCCAGAGAAATGACTTCCTGAAGCACAACAGACCCCACTGGAATCTTAATGTACCCACTGGACTAATGCCCAGAAATTCCTTAAATACCCTAAGCCGGATTGAGAAGACAAGGCAGTTTTGAAGATGTTAATCGGCTGCCTTCTCAGATTACTTGTGCCCTGACAAAAAAAAAGCTTATTCTAAATATTCCAATTCCTGTGTCAGTCTGTTGACTCAGCAGTGTAGGCAGCATGAGTGCCGCACTGGTTGCCCTTTGGTTTCAGTGCTACATGGAGCTGACCCACAGTTAAGATTTACTAAATTGTTGTTTTAAGCCACAAACCTTGGGGTTATTTATTATGCTGCAATAGAATAAAGTGGAACAACCACAAAACCACAAAACTTCTAAAATAATTAGTAAGAATTCCATAAAATATCAAATTTTCAGTGTTCAAATCACAATCTCTTAAAAAATTTTTTAATTATTTATTTTTTATAGTGACATTAGTTAACGAAATCCAGTAAGTTTCAACAGTACACTTTAACAATAAGGCATATATATATATATATATTTACATGGTGTGTTCACCTCCCATAGTTAGAATTCTTTCTGTCACCACATATTTGACCCCCTTTACCTCATCTTCCTCCCCCCTCGCTGCTCCCCCCATTTTCTGGTAACCACTATAGTCCATGTGCATGAGTCTCTGTTTGTTTGTCCTGTTCATTTGTTGCTTTTAGGGTTATAGCCCACATATAAGTGATATCATGTGGTTTTCAACTTTTTCTGTCTGGCTTATTTTGCTTAGCATGATTATCTCAAGGTCCATCCATGTTGTCGCAAACGGCAGTATTTCATCTCTTCTAATGGCTCAGTAATATTCTATTGTATATATGTACCACTGCTTCTTTAGCCAATCATTTATCATAGGACACTTCAGTTGCTTCCATGTCCTGACCACTGTGAATAATGCTGCTGTGAACATCAGGATGCAAATATCTTTTCAGATAGGGGTTTTCAAGTCTTTGGGGTAAATACCCAGCAGAGGGATTGCTGGATCGTATGGTAGATCAATTCTTAGTTTTTTTTGAAGAACCTCTATACTGTTTTCCATAGTGGCTGTACCAATTTGCAGTCCCACCAGCATTATACGAGGGTTCCTTTTTCTCCGTACCCTCTCTATCATTTGTTATTACTTGTCCTGTTGAATATAGTTATTTTTAACAGGTGTAAGATGGTATCTCATTGTGGTTTTGATATACATTTTCCTAATAGCTAGCGATATGGAGCATCGTTTCTAAGGAGAAGTTTCTGTTCATGTCCTTTTCCCATTTTTGATTGCATCATTTATTTTTTGTTGTTATTCAGTCTAATGAATTTTTTGCATATTTTGGATATTAGGCCCTTATCGTAGGTGTTGCTGGCAAATATATTTTTCCATTCAGATGGCTGTCTCTTTACATTGTTGACAATTTCTTTTGCTGAACAGAAGCTTTTTAGTGTGATGTAGTCTCATTTGTTCCCTTACTTTTAAGGTCAAATTCATAAAGTCTTCAAGTCCAAGGTCCTTGAGTTTAGTTCCTATGTATTCTTCTATCATTTTATTGTTTCAAGTCTTATATTCAGGTCCTTAATCCATTTTGAGTTCATTTTGGTATGTGGTGATAAACAGCAACCTAGTTTCATTCTTTTGCAGGTGGCTTTCCAGTTTTCTCAGCATCATTTATTGAAGAGAATTTTCTTCCTCTACTGTATGTTTTCAACATTTTTGTCAAAGATTATTTGCCCATGTGTATATAGTTTAATTGAGTTTAATTCTGGACTCTCGATTCGGTTCTACTGGTCCATGTGTCTGTTTTCCTGCCAATACCATGGTGTTTTGATGACTATTGCTTTGTAGTATAATTTGAAGTCAGGCAGAATGATGCCTTCAGCCTCATTCTTTTTTCTCAGGATGGCTTTGGCAATTCGGGGTCTTTTGTGTTTCCACACAAATCTCATGATTTCTTGCTGTATTTCTTTTAAAAAAATGCCAACAGCATTTTGATGGAGATTGCTTTAAATCTGTATAATCCTTTAGGTAATACGGTCATTTTAACTATGTTGATTTTTCCAATCCAAGATAGCGCAATATCTTTCTATTCCTTTGTATCTTCTTTAATTTCTTTTAATAGAGTCTTGTAGTTTTCATTATATAGGTCCTTCATATTTCATTAGACTTACTTCTAGGTATTTTATTCTTTTTGTTGTAATTGCAAAAGGAATTATTTTTTCCACTTCTTTTTCTGACTCTTTTATTAGAGTATAGGAATACTATGAATTTTTAAACGTTGATTTTGTATCCAGAAACTTTTCTGCATTTGCTTATTATTTCTAGTAGTGTTCTTGTGGAGTCTTTAGGGTTTTCTATATAGAGAATCATGTCATCCACAAATAGTGACAGTTTGACTTTTTTGTTTCCTGTTTGGATGCCTTTTATATTTTTCTCTTGCCTGATTGCACTTGCCAGGACTTCTAATATTATATTGAATAAGAGTGGTGATAGTGGACAGCCTTGCCTTGTTCCTGATCTTAGAGGGAACGTTTTAAGTTTTTCACCATTAAGTATAACATTGGCTGAGGGCTTGTCATATATGACCTTTATTATGTTAAGGTGCTTTCTTTCTATAACAATTGTGTTACGTGTTCTGATCATATAAATAGATGCTGTATCTGGTTGAAGGCTTTTTCTGCATCTATTGATATGATCATATGATTCTAATTTTTTAATTTATTTGTGTGGTGTATCACATTATTCAATTTGCATATGTTGAACCATCCTTGTGCCCCTCAGATGAAGGCCACTTGAAAGTGATGTATAATCTTTTTAATACATTGCTGTATTTGGTTCACTAGTATCTTATTTAGAATTTTTGCATCTGTGTATATGAAAGATATTGGTCTGTAGTTTTATTTTTGTGTGTTATCTTTACCAGGTTTTGGTATCAGGGTAATATTGGCCTCATAAAATGTGTTGTGAAGTGTTGCCTCCTCTTTGATTTTTTGGAAAAGTTTGAAGTGGGTATTAAATCTTCTTTGAATGTTTGGTAGAATTCATTGGTGAAGACATTTGGTCCTGAACTTTTACTTTTTGGTAATTTTTTTATTATTATTTAATTTCAATACTACTGATTGGTCTATTTATTTTCCAGTTCTTCTTGATTCAGTCTAGGAAGGTTATATTTCTGTAAATACTGGTCCATTTCTTCTAAGTCATTAAATTTGGTGTTATATACTTTTTCATAGTATTCTTGTATGATCCTTTGTATTGTCAATTGTCGATTGTATTGTCAATTCTTGTATGATTCTTTGTATTGTCAATTTTATTAACCTCAAAGAACCACCTCTTCATTGTATTTATTTTCCTTATTGTTTTTTTGTTTTCAATTTTATTTATTTCTTCTTTAATTTTGATGATTTCTTTCCTTTTGCTGATGTTAGGCTTCATTTGTTCTTCCTTTTCTAGTTTTAAAGATGAAGTGTTAGATTGTTTATTTGGGCTCATTCTTGTTTTTGGAGATAGGCCTGTACTGATATAAACTTTCCTCTTATGACTGCCTTTGCCATGTCTCAAAAGTTTTGATATGCTGTACTATCACTATCATTCATTTCTATGTACCTCTTGATCTCTCTTTTATTTCTTCTCTGACCCAGTTATTCTTCAGTAGCATGTTCTTTAATCTCCTTGTATTTGTGGTTCTTTTTGCTTTCTTTTTGCAATTAATCTGTAGATTCAAAGCATTAAGATCAAAGAATATGGTTGGTATGATTTCAACCCTCTTATATTTGTTGAGGCTATCTCTGTGTCCCAGCATGTGGTAGATTCTTGAAAATGTTCCATGTGCACTAGAGAAGAAGGTATAAGCAGCTGTTTTGGGATGGAAGCCTCTGTGAACGTCAGTTATGTCCAGTTCTAATGTGTTATTTAAGGATATTATTTTCTTATTGATTTTCTGTTTGGATGATCTGTCCATATTCGTCAGTGCGGTATTTAGGTTCCCTACTACAATAGTGTTTTGGTCTGTTTCTCTCTTTAGTTCTGTTAGTAATTGCTTTACATATTTCGGGGCTCTCTGATTGGGGGTGTAGATATTAATAAGTGTCATGTCTTCTAGGCGCATGGTTCCTTTTATCATTGTGGCATGTCTCTCAGTATCTTTCTTTACCTTTTTAATTTTAAAGCCTATTTCATCTGATATTAGTACAGCTACTCTCACTTTACTCTGGATGTCATTTGCTTGAAATATCATTTTCCACCCTTTCACTTAGAGTCTATATTTGTCGTTGGAGTTGACATATGTCTTCTGGAGGCATTATATGGTTGGGCTTTTGATTCTTGATCCATTCTCCAACTCTGTGCCTTTTAATTGGTGAGTTCAGCCTATTTACATTTAGGGTGATTATTGAAATATAAGGCCTTCTTATAGCCATTTTATCTTTTGCTTTTTGGTAGCTCAGTGTTTCCATTGTTTCCTTGTTCTTGTGTTTCTGTTTTCTTTTTTTGGTGGCTTTTGTGGTTTTTGCCTCTGATTCTTCTTGTTTTTTGTTATAAACTTTAGTTCTGAATCTTTGATGTGTGGTGACCTGACCATTACGAATATGTAAAGGATAGTTATATATATACAGTTGTCCATTTTCTTCTGCGTGTGCTTTATCTTCATTCTCCTTTGTAAATCTGGATCTTTAAAACCCCTTCTTTTCAGTCATTGTTTTCTCAAATTTTCCCTATGTATGCTGAATGTTCATTACTGTACTACTACAGCAATTGTCTTCTTATTGTTTAAGCTTATAATGCCCTGTTCTTAGTAAGGATTGCACTTCTCTGCTTCTATTTGCCTGATAGTCACTTTTCTCCTAATTATGTGGGGGTTTTTTTGTTTGTTTTAGGTAAATTGACCCTTTTCAGTATTTCCTGTAGTGCAGACCTCATAGTGGTGAATTCCCTCAATTTTTGAATGTCTGGAAAAGTCATTATGTCTCCTTCATATATGAAGGAGAACTTAGCTGGATACATTATTCTATGTTGGTAGTTTCTTTCACTTAATATTTTGAATATGTGATTCCATTCCTTTCTGGCTTGTAAGGTTTTAGTTTACAAGTTACCATTTTCTTCTCCCTGGCTGCTCTGAGAATTCTGTCTTTATCATTGATTTTTGATAATTTTAATACAATGTTTCTCTGTGAAGGCCTTTTTGGGTTGAGATAATTGGATGTTCTGTTGACTTTTTGTATTTCAAGTGCCAGCTCATTCCTTAGATTTGAGAAATGCTCATCAACTATTTATCTGAAAATGCTTTCTAGTACCTGCTCCTTTCCTTGCTTTCAATATGCCCATTATTTTTATGTTCCTCTCTTGTCAGCTAGTTCTTATATTTCTCTTTCATCATTTTTTATTCTTCTGTTTCTCTCTTCTTTTTTCTAATTTATTTCTAGATTTCTGTCTTCAGCATCACTGATCCTTTCCTCCATTTGGTCAACTCTATTTCACAAGCTTGCTATTTCATTTTTCAATTCTTGCAATGTGTTTTTTTTTTTTAATTTCCTGAGGATCTATTCAGTTCTTTTTGAGGGTTTCGATCTCCTTGCTAAACAACTCATTCTACTCATCTAGTTGTTTTTTCAATTCCTGAAATTCTTGATATGACTTGTTTCAGAACTCACTGATTTTTTTCAGAAGTACTACCCTGAATTCTCTGTCACTTAAATTGCATATTTCTATGCAATTTATGTCTGTAAGCTTATTTCCTGGAGATTTTTCTCTTTCTTTCTGAGATGACTTGTCACCTTGGTTGTTCATGGTGTTTAATGAACTATTTCTACAGCTAGGCATTAATGGAAGTGTGTTCTACTTTTTCTTTCTTGAAAAAAAAAAAAGATTTATTATTTAATGATCCCTAGTCTGTTGCAAAGAAGGTATTTTTCTTTTGGTTTCCAGTAGGTGGCATCTAATCTGCTTGGACCCCCACTGTATATAAGTCCAAAGTCTTAATAATGTCTTTTTTTTTTTAACTTTTAGATATTTAATCATACTCGCTACCCTCAGTTTCAGTTCTGTCAGTGTTAATGACATTTTCAGTAGTGTTTGCCCAGATTTCCCTCAGTGGGTATGGGGAAAAGGACCCTCTGGATTAAAGGATGGAGACAGCAGCTCAACCTTGGTTTTGTAACCATGGCTGATAAAAATCAACTGTTGTTTTTTCTGCCGTTCTGCTTCTCTGCCTTCTGCTCTGAAGACTGGGCCCTGCTGCGGGCCAGCCAAGGAGAGCTCACAGCTTTCCCAGGCAAGGCTGTTCAGGGAACTCGCCACTCCTTCTCCTCTCACCCTCCTCCTTCAGGTAGCTACAGTGCCTGCCAGAGGCAGCTTTTTAATTTTTTTCAGTCTACCACCTGGTATCCAAGATTCTGACCTATGGTAGCTATTATTTGCAGATCCCAAACTCAGATGTGCTGATGTGCAGTTTGGGTGTTTTCTGTTTGGTTTCAGATGTTCAACTTATTGTTGTTTCAAAGGGAGGGATCTGGGGACATCTCTCACTCTGCCATGTTTAATCCAACCCTATTTCTCACTCTAATAAGAGGAATAAACTATATGAGTTAATCAAGTAACAAATTTCTTTTTTTAGATTTTGATTTCTTTAAGGTTAAATATGGTTGTATGATGTTATGACTGCCCTTATCTTGGCCACTTTCCTTGCTCTAGAATACAATCATAATATTAAAAATAATACAACTGCCAGTTACACTAACTTACTGAGTATTTTTTATGAGCCAAGCATTGCATTAGAAGCTATACATAAATTATTTTATTTTTATATTCACAAAAAACTCAAAAAAATAGTATAGCCTAGTTTTAAATGGAAATATTGAGAATTACAGAAAAAATACTTTCCCTAAATATGTAGGATGATTGGTGCTAGAGCTGGAATTTTGTTTTTATAATATATCATTTTCTGTTTAAAACTGTATCTTACATGAATTTTTGTGTGGGCTTTAAATACATTTTTGCATAAGCATATGTATTTGGCCTAATGGCACAGATTTATTTGTTAACATCTTGGCCATTGTTTTTTAATTAAAAAAGCTAAACTTTAGCATTACAAATAAAATTTTCAAAGTTTAACTTTGGCTGCATAATGAAACAGAAAAGATAAGGTTTATTGTTTAGGGACAAAGTAATTAAATATTATTATATTAAATATTATATTTTTTATTTTAGCTTACATCTTTATTTTTCCCTGTTGTTTTACCTTTTTCTGGTAATACATTCTTATGATTTAATATTCAAAGTACATAAAAAGTGTCTAATGAAAAGTATTTCTCCCCATCCTGTCTCTGAGCCACTGGACTCTCCTCTCCAGAGGCAGCCAATTTTTGACTTGTAAATTCTTCCTGATATGTCTTAAACTTAGAGTAGTAAAGCTCTTCTCTTACTTTTCCTTATTTGTTTATTCATTTTAAATTTTCTACATGAGAAGCTTGGGTGATAAAACCAGGTCTGTCTGTAGTGAAAGCCCACACTTTCAAACTTCACAACATAACACCTTCCTCTTATCAATACAGTGTTTGAGTATAAATGTTTTATTACAAAAGCAAAATATTTAAGTCAAAGGGTGTCCCTGACTTGAAATTCATTATTTCTTTGTATCTTGGATCGCAGAGAGCCATGGCCTTGCGAAAGCCAGAGAGTGACAGGTTGCCTGCCTCCCTGGTTAGCATATGTTTTTCGGTCAAACTCTCCATGTTCCATGTTCACATGGCACCCAGAATCTGCAATAGTAGATGCTGTAAAACTCAGGGACTCGTGTCCACCCATTGCACACATAATGTTGGCACCTAACCTTGAGAATTATGAGTCACTAGTCCATGAAAACTATGAAAACTATGCCCAAACACTTGAAAGTCCTTTTGTCACAAATCTTAAGAATATTTAAGATTTAATGAACTGAAATGTACCAATAACAAAACAAACAAATAAACATTAAAATTCAATTAGATTTACCAAAAAATAAAATAAAATATCATTATGATGGTACAAATTTATTTTCCACTCACTTATTAAAAATACTCAGTAAATAAGTTTAAATACATTGATTCTTGAACTAAATTGATTAACAATTTTAACTCAATAATGCATGCAAACATGTGCTAAAGTTGAATGAACAAACTAGTAGATTGATTTGTCCAGCTCCTGAGGCCAATAGCTTTGTTTAAGCCATAGTTTGGCAAATTTGATAATTTTCACTATGCAGGGTCTAATTTAATAACTTATTTTTCCTATTGTAGGGTCTTTCACAACATAGCCAAGTAACTCTGGGAAGGTTTCTTAATGGCCACCTTTTTATGGTCATTATTTTTAATCATCTATAATATAAGTACTTGAACTAGATATCTGTAGTTTGTTTTGAAGAGACTAGAAAGTTTACTTTTTGGTATTTAGAGATAGGGCTTAAGGAAAAAATGTAGGAATGGGTGTCATTTATTTGGTAGTATGTTATCCTGAAAGAAATATATATCATTCAATTTAAACAGCTTTCAGTGCATGTAGTACAAAACTAAGGGTTTGATTAATATTTTCATTGTAGGCCCAATGACCTTTGAATCTTTAATTTTAAAAAAGACTACAAATCCATAGACCATCAAAGCCAAAATTTTATTACTCATTTCAAAATTCCTCTTCTCAATAAAGCATTATAGACAGCATTACCAGACATAGATTGCAAAGTTCAAAAGAACAAAGGCAAACAAAATAGACTTTAAGACTCTGCAGATGCAACTCCATCTGGAAAGCTATCATATACAACTGTCCAAGTAAAAAAATAAAATGGAAAAAGAACTGAAAACTCACAGTTTCTGTAAGATAAAAATAAGTTTTTTCTCCCTCATAAGAAGCTTGAATTGCATTTTATTATTTCCCCCTCAATGTTTGAACAGTGTGATATAATACTGGTGACATGTCTGCTAACAGAGTAGAAAAAAACTAAATCTCACACTCGGGAAGCAGGTGCTGACAACCTTTTTGTCAGATAGACTGATTTTTCTCTCCAGTGAAATCAAACTTTCAATAAAAAAGATTATCTGAATTTGGGGTAACAATAAAAGAGAAAAGAAGTTACACAAAGAATGGGCAGAAAAGTTAAAACAAAAAAGTGGGGGGCGAGATAAAGACAAATGAGAAATCTATATCAGAAATAAATCTAAAACATAAAAAAAAGAACAAAACAGCCATTCAGATGAAAGTGGAAGAGAAGAAATGTAGGCTGAAGATTATATCAACAGGAGCAATGTAGAAGCAGCAGTGATATTTGGCAAAAATCAGGCTATGATGATGCATAAAGTTTATTTATTCTTTGTAGTAAACAAATTTCTCATTTTACTGGCTTTTTTAATGTTTAACAAAAAGATCCTTTATTTTTATAGATTTATTATGTAGTTCCCTTACTTATTTAATAAACATAAATTAAGCATCTTATACGTGTCAAAGACAATGGTAGAATTCACAGTAGATGGGTTTGCAAGTGATTAAGTGTATGTGTGTGTGTGTGTGTGTGTGTGTGCGCGCGCGCATGCTCACACACATGGGGGATGCATGTCTAAGCATCAAAAAAGCATCTTGAAATCAACATATCTGTCTTAGTTTTCTCATTTGACTAGGCATTCTTAGTGCTCCATCTGTCCGCTTGATACAAGATGCTTTGCCTTGATGACTACCAAATGCTCAAATTGACCAGCTTCCTGGATAAATAACAAAGGATAGGATAGTGAGAATCTGATTGCTCATGGGGTAATATGTTAGTTTGTTCTACTGTGAACTTGGTTATTCTGGAAACTACATTCCTGGAGATCTATTTTCTGTATGATTTCGTTTATTTCAGGGGTTGGAATTGATTGAAAGCAAAGTGCATGAGATTGGGGAGGTAAAGTGTAGCAGAAACCATCATGTTCTGAAGATTCCTATTAGTTAGTGGTGTTCAGAGACAGACAAGAAGAGTTGGCACATTCTGGTTTATCTTCTCTCTTCCCTTCTCCACTCCCAGCTCCCCTTCTCAAGTACCATCTCTACTGAGCATAGTGATGGATTTCAGGTCTGACACTAAACATATGACTACTAATGCACAGCCACAAAGCACCAAAACCTATCATAGACTACTTCATCCTAATATATGTGTTTTCTCTGCAAGCTCCAACTTGTTCACCAGTAACTGGTCTGGTTAGTGATTTTACTCTCCTTTTAGGACTTTTATTTCCCTGGCTCCTCCCATAATTATCTAAGGCCAAATCAATAAAATAAATCCAAAACTTCACAGGAATGGTGGTTCTGCTTCCCTGAAAGAAGACTACACTATTGTTTGACTTAAGACATGAAAAAATTGCATTGAAGTTCAACTCTTTTAGATACTGGAAGGTTATGACCACGGTTGAGGACACCACATTTGCATTCCCACTTATTTTTGTATAACTGAAAGTAGAAAATATTTTTCTTAGCAGTGCAATCTCTCCCATGCCTATCTTATCCTGTGCCTGCCCTTTGTACACTAAGGGAAAGATGTAGATAAATAATTTAATAAATATCTTGGAATAGGAGCTGAATGCCTCAGTCATGTTTGCTGGTTGTTCGTTGGCCTCCTAGAAAATGTTAGTTCAGTTAATAGAAGGACTATTTATTACCAGGGGATAATAAATTTGGGGATAGAGCTAAAATGCTAAGATAATAGGGAATATTGAAAACACTGTTTTAGAAAAAATGCACTAAATTTAACGATTGAGTTAATGCTAAAAGAGAAATATAGAACAGAAATATCCAATAGCAAGTTTTATTAAGTTGCTTGCAGTATTCTGTGAAATATACTCTCTCTCATTTTCCAATGAAAACCAATAAAATCTACATTTTTTACTCTTTTGTAGTATAGATTTACTTCATAAATGTGACATCTGCAGTGAACACAGCAAGGAATAAACAGTTCTTTAGTGCCCATCCAGGTGCTGCTCTAGCACAGAAAATATGATGTTGGCCAAGAGAACCACATCCCCTCCCAACAATCATCAAGACTGAGGATAGGGACATCACTAGTAACTCACAGTCCATAAATAAAACATGAGTTATTAAAGGAAAAGAGAAGGAGATCAAAGAATGCACACAATCCTACCAGCTTTTAACAGCCTATTGATAGTTGTTCTTGAACTCATCACAGCTAAACACTCCATAGTTTGTGCTCCTAGAGAGGTAGCCCATGCCTGTGCACTTAATGAAAGAGAACTTGGGAGGAATCAAAGAGTCTGCAGTCAATCAGTCATATAAAAACAATAGCTGTCTGGCCTGTGAAACACCTTGCTGGAAAAAGCAAAATCCATGATTTGGACCTCTGTTCTCAGAGTGTTGTGTGTGCCAGTGCAGTTTCAGCTGTGAATCTTATAACTCTTCTTGCTGATTGTTTTGTTAAAAGAGGAAGAGAGATAGTTACAGGAGACATTCAGATTTGCTGCCATTCTGCAGTTATCTCTAAGAAGTTAATTGTTTGAATAGTTAGGGTAGAAAAGTGAAGGACAAATCACCGGTAGTATTCAGCTACCTCATAAAATCACTAGACATCTTTGTTGATCCATTAGGACTCCCAAAGTAAAATGTCTGAAAGCAAGCCTAGGAGCATATCCTATTCTACATATCCTATTCTACATTCAACACTTCATATGTAAAATTTTAAAGATTGATATAAAGATGTTAATGCTAGAAAAAACTCTCAGAACAATTTCAGCGATTCACTCGTTTAATCCAGAAAGATAACATGATATTGTCTAACTGCACAGTAACTTATCTACTACATAACTGTGAAAGTCCTCATTATTAAACCCTAGAATCTGGTTTGGATACTAGACAAGTGGATGAGTGTATATTTAAACTATTTTTTCTGATACTATATATTATTAATTTAGATAAAGTAGAAGTTGTAACAATATTCTGTCTTGTGAAGACATGCACCTCACATAACTCTTTAAGTAAATGAATGATAAAATGCCCTGAAAAGCCCTATTTGAGTGACCAATACTTAGTATTTAATTTAAAATTCATTTTCTGGAGAAACATTTTAAAATTTTTCATTTTGATATTACCAATTTCTCATCACATATCTCTCTTATTCTCTTTCTCTCTTTCGCGCGTGCGCGCGCGCGCACACACACACACACACACACACACACACACACACACACATGCTGATAACATATTTATTAGTCTTACATGTGTCTCCTTTTGTTCCAATACAATGAGAAGCATCTAACACACCTAATCCATCTCATTTATATTAGATTCCATATAAATATCAATTGAAAAGCAGGTCTCTAAATTAACTTTTTATGGGTAACTTCTTGTCCGAATCTTCACAAAACAAATCTTACAGCTTCCTCTTGCGAGACAATTGGTCATCTCATCCTAAGGAATCATGTGAGAAGATTCTTTTTCTATAAAAAAGGAAGATTTCTTTTTAATGTGAGAGGTCATTATAAGATATAATAAAATCTGGGAAAATATACAAAGAACAATAATTTATCTTAAACTTGAGAATTGGATGGGCACTTTTTATATCTATTCTAATTATAAGCAGAAGTTACTGGATATCTGATACTATATAATCAGTGACAGATATTCTTAAAGTTATGTTATGATTATACGTGATATTTTCATATTGAAGACCTCTATGTTTTCACATGTCTTGGAAGAGTGTAGTTTCACTGAAGAAGTGAAAGGAGAAGCATTAAGTCCCCGAAATCTTAGTTATCCACACTAAATAGACTAAAAATGACAGTTACATAAAATTTCTGGGTCAGAGATCTCTATCATTTACTGGTGGAAAAAGCTTTCAATTCTTTATGTAGGATGAATAAGTATTTGCTGCCTGATTTGCTTGCAGAAAAAGTAAAATAAATTCATAAATAAATTTATTACAAAGCCTGACTGAAAATTAATGGTCTAGTTTACACATTAGGACTTAAAATGCAGCACTCAATAATGGGAATGGCATTCTTAATCTCTTCACTGTTATTTAACATGTTGAGCAACGAGTTCATTAATCATTTCATATTAATATTCTAGTAGGAGAGAAGATGCTGGGTTATGTGCTATTCCAAATAGCAATTCCATTTGGCTAGGTGTTGTCTTAGGCATGATGGAGAGGAAACAGGAAGGAAGATTAACTCTCTGATACACCTATTTCTGCTTCATTATTCCAAAAGTCTTTTTTGATTCATTAGGAAAACAACCAGAGTTTAGTCAATCTTGACATCTGTCCGGTTCTAATAAATAAAACCTATTTTATTTAAAGTTTTATGTTTGTTTATTCAAAATATAATTACACTTAAGAATCATGACAAAGGAAGAATGATCATTATTTTCATCCTAGATTTTCATTTACCTTTGAAGTCTATGGTAGCTAATGAAAAAAGAAAAATAAAACAACTATTTTTTGAGTTTTATTCTAGGCTTTATCTTTGCTTTTTAAATATTGTTACCTAATAAGTTACTATACATGTAAAAAAAATCCCCAACAATGTTTAGGTTTCCTGTTGAAAGATTAAATAGATTGTTATTAGTAAATATGAAGCTTTATGAAGTATTAATGATAATGTGTTAGAAGTTTTATTTATTTCTTGTTTATTTCTTAGAAGGACCCAGGAAGTAAATATTTTTACGACTATTTAATAGTCAAGGCAGGACATGGTTCCATAGTGTAGTGGTTAGCATGTCTGCTTTACATGCAGGAAGTCCTGGGATCATGCCCCAGGGGAACCACGGTCCATGGTCTGCAATCATGCCACCCTGAACAAGTCTGATCTCAGAAGCTAAGCCGGGTTAGGCCTGGTTAGTAGTTAGATGGGAGACCACCTAGGAAGACTAGGTGCTATAGGCATAAATAATAATAATAATAATAACAATAATAATAATAATAAAATAGTCAAGGCAGCTGAAATTTAGAGATGTTGAGTAACTTGCACAAGTTCACATAACAAATAAGTGATGAAATGAAAAGCAAAATTTAAATTCTATATTTTTGTCACATATGCAAAAAATGGAATGAGTATTTTTTCCAGTAAATTTTTCATCTAGCATTTAGTAGCACGTGACCTAAAAAAATGGAGACTGTGCTAAAAGTCTAGAACTTTAACTTTGATCTCTGGTTATAAGTGAAGACTGGAGACTCCCCTAAATGAATATAAGGCTAATTAATAGCTCAGATATGATCACATTCACATGGGCAGGCTTTAGTCTTTACTGGCTTGTTAATAGCCACTTTGAGCAGCTCTCTAGGTTAGGAGAAGTTGGCACTGGTTCCCTCCTTGACTCGACATGTTACTGTCATTCATTTCCATAAGGAATTTCATGTTCTGTATTAATGAGCAAGGTACAGAAGGTGAAATGCAGGACTCATTAAACTTTTTGCTTCCTTCAAGATCTTTGTTTACGTTTGGCTTAAATCAATATAAATTGGTTTTCCAGGTCCTGGTGCCACATCTAAAACAAGACAATTCTTGTGGGAGTTCAGGCACATAGTTAAAAACCTAGGTTAGACAGTTCGTAGCTCACTCTTGCTTTTTGTTTCCTTCACAGAAGATCCTCACCTTTTAAATGATCTTATTCAATGCAATTTGAGCTGTGGGAGCTTTTTAATTACCCTTTTTAAAACCCTTTGTTCAAAAATTTTTATTCTAGTTTTTAAAAGATAATGCAATCAAAACTAGACTTATTGGATTTTAAACATTTCCCTGCATCCCTTCCTTTTAGGAACACAAATACCAGTTATACTTTTTAGCTTCTTTTGCCCTCTGGGCAGAAAGTGTCATTTAATTATGTTGCTACAAGTTTCCTTATGCCTCTTTCCTTATAAGTTAGAATCTCATTAGATTTTATGAAAAGTTTCAGTAATACCCAGTGTATTGCAATTATGAGCTTTGACATCTGTCTTAATATGATCTTGGAAAAACTTAGAGTATTTATTTATGACTGTATGTCTCATTTTGCACCAGCCTACAGCTTACTAAAACTAAAACCATTTTTATGCCTGCACTATGTCATGGAAGGTAATAAGGCTCTCCTGACAGATTGCTCTTTTTCCTTCTAAGGAAGTCCAAGAGCACAGCAAGATGTTGCTGAAAGCATCCTAAAAAAAAAGGTCATGTGTCACCAGTAAAGGTCTTTAGATTGGCTTCTCTCAGGCTTCACATCTGACCCTCAGCTCCCCAGGCTCAGAAACTTAATCTCATCGAGAGTATCTCAGACTTGATTAGATCTGAACTGTGAATCAGATTGACATAGTTCTCACGAAATGATATTCAAAACAAGAATGTCTAGGTGTTAATTTGCAGTTAGATAGATTACTATCAGAGAAATCTAATAGTTAATATTCTCTCCTTGTGGCCTAGTACATTAAAGCCAAATTTTGGTCAAAAGTTCATCAGCATTTAAACAGGATGAATATAAATTCCAGTCAAACTGGTGACGTAGGAAGATCCTGTATTCACCTCCTCCCACAGACATATCATATTTATAGTTATATATGAAACAATATCTGCTGGAAAAAGAAAACTAAACTGAAAACTGATGGAATGACCCCTTCACACCAGGCAAACAAGAGGGAGACCACATCAAGGTGGGTACAAAAGACTGAGACACAATATTGCATGGTGACCCACACTCAGGAGCGAATTCAAAACTCAAAGCTTCTCCCTGAGGAACAAAGTGGTCATACGTCGCATCTGGCAGCCCAACTTTTAAGACCGAACCTGAGATAAGCCTCCAAAACATCTGCTTTGAAGACCAATGGGACTCTTGCCCACAAGACTTGCATGGCTTGGTGAACTGAGGAATGGTTCTTAAAGGGCCTGCACACAGATTCACCCACCCTAAGGCCCAACTCAGAAATAGTTGTTTGAAAAGCATCTAGACTTTATGTGAATGAGACTAATTAATGTTCCAATTTTAAAGCGTTGGTCTGAGGGGAAGGGGTTTGCTGGGATATGCTCCAGGGTTGGAGGCTGGTGGGCACCATCTTTCTGTACTAGTTCTGCCTTGTTAAAGCTGCTAGGCACCATCTTTATTTTTCTTCTTCTTTTTTATATTTCCCTTTAAATTTTTTTCTCCTAGTCTTCTTCTTTTCACTTTTTTCTCTTTTTTTTTTCTTGTTATAAGCAGTGTCGTTTTTGTATTCTCCCTCTGCCTTGCTCCAGCCAGTGATCACTGTCTTCATGCTCTTCCTCTACTACACTCCAGAGTACCAGTACCTCCCAGAAGGGAGCTTCTACACAATCTGGTGACCTGGTTTTTACATTTGGTGACCCACTGTTTGCAGCTGCCATCCAGGGGATACCCCTTGATCTCCTGGTCCTGGAAGCCAGCACAGTTTTCATTCCTGGGTTTCATGGGACTGTCACAATTGGAGAAACAGCTCTTGGTAGACTACCACTCCTGGGGCACTGCACAGAGAGTAGTCTGAAACATACCTCCAGTTTCTCAGAAAGAGTCTATTTGCTTGTTCAGAAGCTATGTCCTGAGGGACAGATTTCTGGTTTGGCACACTTATAGAAGCTGTGAAGGTGCTTTTAGGTAATGGAGAATGGTGGATTCAGTCTTTGTACTCTCTCTGCCTTGTTCCAGCTCACTGCTGTCTTTTAGGAAGGTGCTTACACCTTTCTCTGGTGCCCTTATTTTTGTAGTTGCTTCTGGGGAACATATTTATATTGCTTGGCTTTGGTGATCAGCAAGGCTTATACTAGCAGGACCCACAGGATTGTAACCAATAGAGAAACTGCTTTTAAACTGCTACGACCCACAGAGCACAACAAGAGGCAACAGATTAGGAAGGATCAATATTACTGTGGAAGAGGCCTATTAGCTTATTATCATAGCTGTAGCTTGAGGGAGAGGCTTCTGATTAAACAGATTTCTAAGGGCTAGGTTTAAAGCCTTCCTGAGACTTTGAAATTGAATACTATCTTCATGCTCTCCCTCTGCTGACTGCAGAGCACCAGCAACTCTCAGAAAGAAGCTCTTACACTTGTGTGATACTCCAGATTTTAAGTTTGGTAACTTAGTATTTACAGGTGCCACCTAGAATACACCCATTGATCTCCTGGCTCTGGATACCAGGGTATCCAGATACAAGGTTTCATTCCTTGTATCCTGTTTTTTGTTTTTGTTTTTGTTTTTGTTTTTGTTTTTGTTTTTTAATGGCTGCTACCTATAGGTACTCCTTAATCACCTGGCTCTGGTAGCCAGAGGGGTTTGCCCTTCTAAATCCCATTGGTTTACAACAATCAGAGAAACAGCAAGATTACTACTCCCAGGACACTGCACAGACATCGGACTAAAGCATATTCCCAGAGGAATGATAACTTTGCTGGATAACTTTTCTTGTATCACTTTGAATACATTGTGACAAAAGAATTTTTTTCTTACTGCTTTTGAAATTATTTTTTTGTCTTTAACTTTTGATATTTTTATTATGTGTGTCTTGTTGTGGGTCTTTTTGGGTTCATTTTATATAAAATTTTCTGAACCTTCTGGATCTAGATGTCTGTTTCCCTCCCCAGCTTAGAAAATTTTCAGCCATTATATCTTAAATAACTTTTCTGCCACATTCCCTTTATTTATTTAACTTTTTTTTTTGCTATTTTTCTTTTTCTGAGAATCATATAATGTGAATGTTAGTTTGCCTAATGTCATTCCATAAGGTTCTTTTGCGATTTTTACTTTTAAAAAAAATCTGTTTTTCCTTTTCGCTGCTCTGATTGGTTGAGTTCCTCTGTCTTGTTTTAGAGTTTATTGATTTTTTCTGCTTCATTTAGACTTCTGTTGAATCTTTCTGGTGTATTTTTAGTTCAGGTAGTATATTCTTTAGTTCTTTAATTTTTGTTTGAAATTTTTAAAATATTTTCTCTTTGTTAAAGTTTTCACTGTGTTCATTCATTCTATTCCCAAGTGTAAGGAGCATCTTTATGATCATTACTGTGAACTCTTTATCAGGTAAATTACTTACCTCCATTTCATTAAGGGTTTTTCTTGAGATTTTATTATGTTCATATGTTTGAAACATATTTGTTTCTTTATTTTGCTTAACTCTTTGTTAGTTTCTATGCTTTAGATGAAGCACCCACATCTTATAGTCTTGAACACCGACCATTTGTGGGAGATGAAACTTATTTTTCAACCTAGCTCTAAGTCTTGGTTTTTCTCTTACAACTTTGTACTCATTCAAGCAGCTCTTTTTTATTTTTTAATATCTCACAGTAATTGAAAGTGTGCTAAGACCAGTCAGTATCCCAAAGGATAGAATCTCAGTCAGCACCTAGATCCAGCCTGATTGGAAACGAGAGCTTCAGGTGTCAGCTTTTTAATGAATGTGAATATATCCAGTCCTATGGGATTGCAAACATATGCCCTTCTGTTTACCACAGTGAGGCAATCTGGAAGTGTATCTTGGTAAGCAGCTGAAAAAAACTTCGACACCAGACATGTATATAAGCTCCTTTATGGGAGGCACTGGTGAACTGTAGTAAGGAAATGAGAGAGTGCAAAGATAATATCCCCTGGCCTGCATTCCCTGAGAGCATCTCTGTAGCCTCTAGACATGCACTGAACCTTAAGCCTGCTGCTAAAGCCAAAGCTCCAGG
The DNA here is from genome assembly GCA_004027375.1 of Macroglossus sobrinus. Lineage (NCBI taxonomy): Eukaryota > Metazoa > Chordata > Mammalia > Chiroptera > Pteropodidae > Macroglossus > Macroglossus sobrinus. Next base: position 723,628 of record PVKZ01000558.1, read on the forward strand.
TCTAGAAAAAAGGTTCCTTTCATAGAAAGGCTGTGAATATGCTTTAGTTTAATGTCTGTCCAGTGCCCCAGGATTAGTAGTTTAGTGAGAGATGTCTTTTTGTTGTAGTCCCTGGGATCCAGGAAGAAGAATTAAGGGTTTTTCAGATAAGCAAAAGCTAAAGGAGTTTATTACCAAAAATCTGGCCTTATATGTTATGGGGACTTCTAAGCAGCCAGAAAATAATTAACAAAAAGGAAATAAGTACATAAGTATCAATAATTACTTTAAATGTAAATAGACTAAATTATTCAAAGATATTCAGTGCCTAAACAGATATAAAAAAAAGACACACCTATATGCTGCCTACACAACACTTACTTCAAATGTAAAGACATACATAGATTGAAAGTAAAGGGGTGAAAAAAATATTCTGTAAAAATATTTTTACAGAGAACCAAATGAAAGCTGGAGCTGGAATAGCTATACTTATATCAGACAAAATATACCTTAAAGGAAAGACTGTAATAAGAGACAAGGAATGGCATTACACAATTAAAAAAAAAGAAAGGATCAATATAATGTGAGAATGTGACATGTGTAAATATTTATGCATAGACTCACCAAGAAAAAAAGAGAGGGCTCAAATAAAATTAGAAATGAAAGAGGAGACATTGCAACTGATACTACAGAAATAAAAAGAATCTTGAGACCATTATGAACAAATATACCTCAGAAAATTGAAAAACCTAGAAGAAATAGATAAATTACTAGAAACATAAACCTTTCATGACTAAATCATTAAAATTAAAGAAAAAGAAAAGAAAAGAAAATCTGAGTAACCAATTGGTAGTAAGGGGATTGACTCAATAATTTAAAAACTCCCTAAAATCAAAAGTTTCAAACCATATGGCTGCCCTGGTGAAGTCACCAAACATACAAAAATAAACAAATACCAATCTTTTTAAATTCTTCTAAAAAATAGAAGAGAAAGGAATACTTCCAAACTCATGTTATAAGAACATGACAAGAAAGGAAAATTAAAGACCAATATCTCTGATAAACATAGATGAAAAAATTGTAAACAAAATATTAACAAACCAAATTCAATACTATCCTAAAAAAAGATCACACACAATGAGCAAGTGAGATTTATTTTAGAGATGCAAATACAGTTCAACATTCACAAATCAATCAACATGATACACCATATTGACAAAGTGAAAGATAAAAATTATATAGTCATCTCAATAAATGTATAAAAAACCTTTGACAAAATACGATGTTAAAACTCTCAACAAAGTGGGTATATAGAGAAAATACTTCAATATAAAAAAGGTTACATATGGCAAACCTACAGCTAATATCATACTCAAAAGTGAAAAGCTGAAAGCTTTTTTTCTAAGATCAGAAACAAAACAAGAATGCTCACTCTCACTACTTTTATTCAACATAGTATTGAAAGTTCTAACCACCACTATTAAGTGAGAAAAAAAGATAAAAATCATCAAGGTTGGAAAATAAAAGGTAAAATTGTCACTATTTTCAGATGACATAATTCTGCATACATAAAACTTTAAATATTTTGCTAAAAAACTGATGGAACTAAAAAAAGAGTTCAGTAAATTTACATAATGCAAAAATCAATATACATAACTCTGTTGTTTTTATACACTAATAACAAACTATAGGGAATAGAAATTAAGAAAACAAGTCTATTTCTAATGCTATCAAAAAGATTAAAATAACTAGAAATAAATTTACCAAGGAAGTAAAAGACTTATACTCTAAAAACTATAGGATGTTGATGAAAAAAATTGAAAAAAAAACAACAAAAAAAAGAAAATATATTCCATGCTCATTAATTGGAAAAATTAATATTGTTAAAATGTCTATATTATCCAAAGCAATCTACAGATTCAATGCAATCCCTATCAAAATTCCAGTGACATTTTCCCCAGAAATAGAGAAAACAATTATAAAAACTTTATACAACCAAAAAAGACCTTGAATAGTCAAAGTAATCTTGAGAAAGAAGATCAAAGCTAGAAGAATTATGCTTCCTAATTTCAAACAATATTACAAAGCTATAATATCAAAAAGTGTGGTATTGGCATAAATACAGACATATAGATAAGTGGAACAGAATAGAGAGCTCAGAAAGAAACCAACACATGTATAGTCAATTAACTTATGACAAAAGAGCCAAGCACATACAATGGACAAAACACAGTCTCTTTTAATAAAGGACGCTGAGAATACTAAACTGCATTTTGCAAAACATGAAACTGGATTATGATCTTACATCATACAAAAAAATCAACTCAAAATGGATTAAAGACTTGAATGCAAGTTCTGAAACCATAAAACTCCTAGAATAAAACATGGGCAGTAAGCTTCTTAACAGTGATCTTAGTGATAGTTTTTTGAATTTGAAATCAAAAGCAAAAATAAATGGGACTGCATCGAACTAAAAAGCACAGCAAAGGAAATCATCAGTAAAATGAAAAGGCAATCTACTAAATGGGACAAAATATTTGCAAATTATGTATTTGATACAGGGTTAATTATATGTATATATATGTACATATATATATTACATAACTCAATAGCAAAAAGCAAAAACACAGAATAATCCAGTTTAAAAAATGAGCAGGAGATCTAAACACATTTTCCCAAAGACACACAGATGGCCAACAAAAATATGAAAAGATTCTCAACATCACTAATCATCAAGGAAATGCAAATTAAACCACAATGAGACATCATCCCACACCTGTTACAATGACTGTTATCAAAAAGAGAAGAGATAACAAGTGTTGGTGAAGATGTAGAGAAAAGGGAACTCTTGTGCATTGTTGATGGGAATGTAAATTGGTGAAGCTACTATAAAAAACAGTATGGAAGTTCCTCCAAAAATTAAAAGTAGAACTACCATATGATCTAGCAATTCAACTTCTAGATATTTATCTGAAAAAAATTAAAACACTAAATCGAAAAGATATATGCACCCCCATGTTCATTGCAGCATTATTTATAATAACCAATATATGGAAACAACCTAAATGTTCATCAACAAATGAATGAATAAAGAAATTGACATACACACAATGGAATGTTCTTCAACAATATAAAAGAATAAAATGTTACCATTTGTGACAGCATGTATGGACCTTGAAGGTATTATTCTAAATGAATACGTCAGAGAGAGAAGGAGAAATAATATATAACCTCACTTATATGTGGACTCTAAAAGAAAGAGTATGCTTATAATATGGAGAACAGATCAGTGGTTGCCAGAAGTGAGGTGTGAACAAAATGGATAAAGGGAGTCAAAAAGTACAAATTTCTAGTTTTAAAGTAAATAAGTTATGAGGATATGATGTGGTGACAATAGCATGGTGAGTAGAGTTAATAATACTGTATTGCATATTTGAAAGTAGCTAATAGAGTAAATCTTAAAAGTTCTTTTTTCACAAGGAAAAAATTCAGTGCTATGTACAGTAACAAATGATAACCAAACTTATTACAGTGATCATTTCACAATATATACTAATATCTAATCATGTAGTACACCTGAAACTAAGATGATGTTGTATATCACATCTCGATTTAAAAAAAAAAGATGAATTTATTTTTATTTGAATATTTAAGGAGCTCAAGGTCTTATAGCCTGGTGCATTTATCCAAAGAACTACTTGCTACCTTGACCATACAGATGAGTCTTTGATTAGGACCCCTTCTCTTAGGGCCTTGCTTGTACATTACCAGATTTGTCTCTACCTTCTTACTATTCCCAGGTTATAAATCAATACATTTTTCTGATAGCCAATTGATTGAAAATATAGAGCTTTTGAGGTGGTCACAGTTAAGCATTGTTAGCCTTAGGGCCATTAAATTTTAAGAGGTTTTTGTAAAAAAGACATATCTTACTGTGATTGTGACCTCATTCATAAAGTGTTGATTTGCAGTTTAATTCTCCAAGGGTGATTTTATTTTCCCCAATGTACCATCTTTACTTTCACTTCAGCTCATGAAAGAGTGCTGGAAATAGTTAGTTCATCACCTAGGAGTCATGACCCAACACCAAGAGACAAGAAATAAGCCATAGGCACATTCTTAGTATGATCAGATGAATGACAGAACTCCTAACTTATTAAGTTAACTTGGGTTGATTCCTAGGATGCAAGGTAGATCTGGAAGATGAATGCTCTGGGGAGTGGGGAACTTACACCTGAATCTGACAGAAATTTCGAGGGAACTTGATCTAAGACTCAAACTTTAAAATGAATGTAAACTGAAAAGCATTTTTAAATGAGTCTTGTGCAGTGTTTATGATCATGAGTTTTAGGGTCAGCCAGAGCTGTGTGAATTTGGTTAACTTAAATAGCCTATCTGAGCCTCTCTGTTTCCTCAACTGCAAAACTGGAAAAAAATAATAATGCCTACCTCACAGGTCTGGGGAGGTTAAAGAAGAGAATTCATAAAGAGATTGAGATCAGTGTCCGCACTGTAGAGAGCACTCAGCAAATAAAAGATGCTGTAACATTTATTGGATTTAGGTGTTAGTTTTATTTTATGTGAGAAGGATTATCAATTAATGGCTTAAGAGAAACACTTTGCTGTATTTATAAAATCAGTATATGCAATAAAAATGAGTTGAGGCTTCTATTGGACTATGAAATGTATATCCCATTCATAATTTGAAATGCAAGCATATTTTCCTTAATTCAGCAGTTTTCAATCTTTTTTGCACCAGAGACCAACGCTCTTATGAGAACTAATCTAATGCCTGCTGATATAAAGAGGAGCTGAAGTGGTGATGCCAGCTCTGGGGAGCAGCTGCAAATACAGATGAAGTTTCACTTGCCCACCACTCCCTTTCTGCTGTGCAGCCCAGTTCCTAAAAGGCCACAGATGGTACTGGTCCTGGAAGTTAGGAACCTGGGAGTTAGGGACCTCTGCCTTAATCTATAAGCAGGATCAGCTATAACAAACATATGCATAAGATGAAGCAGTAAGAAGGTAGACTTAGAGCTCAAATACCTGGGTTTTAGTGCTGGTTTCAACCCTTGCTAGCCGTATGGACTTGAGTAAGCCATGTACCCTCCTTGTACTTATAAAATAGAAATAATGATTATAATTTTCTAAGGGCTGTGAAAATTACATTCGTAAATATAAAACACCACAAAAATTATGTGGCCCATAAGTACTACATAAAAGAACCAATTATTACATATGGTTGGTTTTAATCAGCAATGACAATATATAGACATCAATCTTTATTATAAATTGGATCTCCCATTACATCTCCTACTGTAAAGTATAATTTCCTCATCTATCCAAAGCAGAATTGCTCATCATATTTTTGCAATGTTCTTGAGACTTTTCCAAGTTGTTTTTTATGTAAGACCCTACAATCATATGAGGAGAAGCTGTCAAATACAAACTTAGGAATTCTTTAGTTTTTACCCTATCTTTTCCACTGTAGGAAACTGTTTTTACACCTAAGAAAAGAAAGAAAAGAGAAAGAGTGGGAAAGAACAAGCAATGAACAGAAAATTAGCAAGTTCTAGGGCTGATAACTAGCTATTTCTGTGAGTTCACTAGTTGCCAGTGGTGGAATAGAATGCAGTAATATTTGTGATTTTTATCCAATAATTTATTTAACAAATATGTAAGAATCAATTTCTGGAGCCTGTACTAGTTGACTGGTGAATGATAAATAAGAGCCTCCGTTCTTCTCCTGGAGATGCTCCAAGTCTGGTGACTGTGACCAACTGTGTTAGTTTGCAAGGGCTGCCATAACAAAGTACCATAGACTGTGAAGCTTAAACAACAGACATTTATTTTCTCACAATTCTAAAAGAGAGAAGCCCAAATCAATGTGTCAGCAGAATTGGGTTCTTCTGAGGCCCCTCCTCTTTGATTTGTAGATGGCCATCTTCTCCCTGTGCCCTCATGTGGTCTTCCCTCTGTTCCTGCCTGTGTCCAGACTTCCTCTTCTGATAAGAACAACAGTCATATTGGATTAGAATCCATCCCAGTGATCTCATTTTAACTTAATTACCTTATTAAAGACCCTATCTCTAAACACAGTCACTTTCAGAAGTACTAGGAATTAGAACTTCAGCATATAAATTTTTGGAAGACAGTTCAGTCCAAACACTGACTAATACAAGGGCAATTATCATCTGATGTATGATAAATATGAAGATAGACTAAGTTTATGATAATATGGGAGCCTAAACCTGATTGGGGGAGACAGTTGGTGGGGATTGGAGAAGAAAAGGGTGAGATAAAGCAGAACTCCAAGAACTTTTTGCTGGTTTCTCACATTCAGGTGCATTTGCAGTGTCCCAGGTAGTCCCCTGATCACCACACAGGCTATTCTCTCCTCCCACTTACAGGACTTATTTATTTATATATTTTTTACAGATATCAAAAACTAACCTGACTTTTTTTATTCCTACACCTATTGCTTTTAGAGAGTGATCTACGTGTATTTGTCTAACTACAGAAGGGAAATGTAGTCTTTCACAACTTCTCCCCACTTTCTTCCAAAGTATACAGCTATTCGAAGGTTTTTAATTATAGAAGAGACAAAGAGAAAGTCACAGTTATCTAAGAGCAGTCAAAATGAAATTCATACCTGATGTTTGTAGTAATCTAAATGAATCTTAATTCAAACTTGTTGCTTCCTGGTTCGTTCTCTGATCTCAACATGATTTTCAACAAAGAACATTGTCATCATTAACACATGCTTTTTGTCCTTAGCATAATAGCTAAGTTTGGTTTAATATCCAGTTCTGCCTTATTAAAAAGTGACCTTGGGCAAGCTTCTTAAAGCCCATTTTCTTTATAATAAAATGATTTTAATAATAATGCCTCCTCATACGTTTTTGTTGTGTGTGTGTGTGTGTGTGTGTGTGTGAGAGAGAGAGAGAGAGAGAGAGAGAGAGAGAGAGAGAGAGAGAGAAGTAAATGGTATAATGAATGAAAAACATTGAATATATACTTGACCCAGAGTAAACCTTCAATGAATTCTATTTTCCATTTTAGCACAGAGCACACACAGTGATTCTAGGTAACGATGAGAATGTCTGGAGTGTGTGTAGTTTAAAAAATTTACTCCATATAACAATAGAGTATTTCAAGTGGGAAAAAAAAATCTATTGTTTGAGCAATAGAAACTGCAGAAAGTAGGAAAGTAGAAAAAAATACTCTTGACTGCATAAAATATACAAAAGCCTAATGAGACAATTAAAGGTGAAGATATCTTTCCAGATGTGAGTGTTACAGAATCTATGAGATTTTAATAATTATCACAACGGAGGATAGGTCTCCATTTTTGCTAAAAGTGGATTTCAATGGTCAGATAAAGAGCTTTTAGGGATAATGTAACATATTTATCAACTCATGGAACTAATGGAAAGTGAATTTTTATCTCAGATAAAATGTTTGTTTTAAATACCTTTCTTTTACCATAGGACATCCATCTGGATATTTCCATAAACATATAGTGGCGAGGTGGGAGCGTGGAGGTGTAATGAGGTATTTAGCACAGCTTAGTTAGGTTTTTTTTTTAGAACTTGTTGATTAAATGATTGTGAACCCTCAGAAGTAGAGGCAGCATCCCTGTAGCATCAGATTAAAAAATGAATGTCAGCAATATTTACTTCCCTTTCCATTCCTTTTAGTCTTTATTTTTTTTTCTTTTTAATTTAAGCAGTACCTGTCTGCTTTACTTTGTCTTTTATTCATTGACTCATGAAAGATAATAACTATATGGCTTCCCTAGTTATGGTCATTGGTGCTCCCTAGAAGAAGGCTGGTTACTACCTTCTAGCTTTTCATCTTGGGCCATGAGAAATAATCACCTCACCTCACCTACCTCTTGACCTTTTTGGATAAGTTAGAAGTTACTGCCATAAACCCCTTTGGGAAAAAAATTTCATCATTCCTTATAATAGGGAAAGAATGTTGAAGAAACATGACTTATGCCAATTAAAGAATTACAAAGAAATTCAGGATGTTGTGAAAATTCTAAGATGCCCCAAGACTTTGAATTCAAAATGTGCTATATACATCA